>CM070619.1:40080362-40798070 GCA_036346255.1 Ampelocalamus luodianensis | reverse complement strand
GAGTTTGCCCAACACAAGCTTCAAATGCTCGGTGTGTTCCTCCTGCCTTAGAGTAGATAAGGATATCATCGATGAAGACCACAACGAACTGTCCAAATACTCCATGAACACTTGAATTCATGAGGTTCATGAACAAGGCTCGAGCATTGGTTAAGCCGAATGACATGACGGTGTACTTCGTACAAGCCATAACGAGTAGAGAAAGCCGTCTTTGGGATATCCTCGAGTCGAATCCGAACTTGATGATATCCCACTCGAATCAATCTGGAGAAGACTCGAGCTCGAAGCACTGATCGAAGAGGTCATCGATCACGGCAAAGGGTACTTGTTCTTTACCGTTACTTCATTAGCGGACGGTAATCAACGACATGCGCAGCTGCCTTGTCCTTTTTCGACAAAATTGCCAGCATCCCCGGGAGACGAAGCTGGGCGGATGAAACCCTTCTCTTGAAGCTCACCCACCGCTTCTTCAACTCCACCAACTCAATTGGGTCCATCGTAGAAGGCCTCTTTGAAATCGGGATGCACCGGAACCAACTCAATGACAAACTCGAGGTCTCGAATCGTGGCATCCGGAAGGTCGTCGGGAAGACATCAACAAAGTCACATACCACTGGGACTTCACTAATATCTAGAGCGGCTTCGCTCGGCGCTAAGAGATGCGGACCTGCGGCTTCAAGGAAAGCTTAACACGCTCGCCGTAAGGATCGTGAGGTAGATGAGCCTCTAAGCGCAATCAATTTGTCCCATGTCGAGACAACCAATCCATGCCTAGGATTACATCTAAGCTCGCCGATCGAAGGAGGATAAGGTTTGCCAAGAATCCTACCCTTCTATCTCGACAGGACATCCCTACACTCGGACTCGGCTCTCAACTCCAGGCGGAGAGCGAATGAGCGTGGGACCAACAATGGAGTAAAAGAAGACCTCCACAAAGAAGAAAAGACTGAAACAAAAGAATGAAATGCTCTGAATCAAACAAAGCGTAGCAGGGAAAGAGTTAACGAGAAGGGTACCCAACACGACGTCGGGTGCCTCCTGTGCCTCCTCCCGGAGATGAGGTTGACGCTGCCACTACCACGCCTTGGGTAGCGGGGACAACCTTCGATCCTGGAAGAACCACCTCCTGCGCCGCGTCCTCCATTAGGACGAGGGCCGCTCGATCTGTTAGGGCAACTATTGGCATAATGCCCTTCTCGTTGCACGAAAAGCAAGTGACCCGGCAGCCGGATTGCGGGGCCACTGCTGGTTCGCAGCGCCGTGATCAGAGGCACGGCTGCGGAGGGCGAGGAGGCGAGTGCTGGCGGCCTCGGTGGTAGGAAGCCACGAACGGGCCTCGGAGTAGGCCCGACACGAGGACGAGAGGCGGCCGTGCGGCACCACTGGCCTCCCACTTGCGCTTGCGGGACTCGCCAGCGCCTTGCCTTGTGCTCAAGAACAATGGCCTTATCTACCAAGGCACGGAAATCAGCAAAGTCCACAATGGAGCTTTGTCTTGCGGCTCCTCGGACAAACCCTCCATGAACTTCTCTGCTTGGCCTCATCGGTGGCCACCTCGGATGGAGCATAACGAGCCAAGTGGTTGAACTCGCATGCAGTACTCCATCACCGACTTACGCCCTTGCTTGAGCGCGAGAAACTCCTTCTTCTTGACTTCATCAAGCGGCGAGGATGTGAGCTCGACGAACGCCGTCCGAACTCATCCCAAGAGACAGTGTGGCGTGGGCTGCATGGCCAAGAAGTTCTCCCACCGGAGAGTCTGCCCCTGAAGCCGATGGGAGGCAAGAGTGCCCGTCCGGTCCAGCACCGAGCAACGTCGAGCTTCGCTCAACTCGACAGCATGCCGAGTCATCTGCGTCCAATGGGTCCTCGGACACGGAGAACGTGGGGGTGAGTGCGTAAGAAACTTCAGCAAGGCCCCACGGGGCGATGTCCACCCTCGCCCGGATCACGAGGCACCGAAAGAGGCGGAGGTGTTGCGCGCAATAACATCCAGCAGGACCTCTCGTCCTCCGAGCGGTTGCGCTCGATGCGGAGAAGGACCTCGGCCATGGTCGGAGGAGGCGAGCTCCTCATCAAACCATTTCTTGACCACGGCGCTACGAGTACCTCGACCATCTGCTTTAAGAAACTTAGGTTAGAAACCAAAGCACTAACATTAGAAGTTGATGAAAGCGAAAGCTAACGATTAGGGAATGAGACATCACCCTAACCGAAACCAAAAACAACAAGTAACAACTTTAAATGTTTCAAAGAAGCTCCAAAACAACAAGAAACTCCAAACCAAGCTCAACTTCTCAATGCCATTAACCCAGTATTGAATGAGCGAGTAATAGTGTGAGAAGATAAAAATTTCAGCACACTACAACCAGCCTAACACTACTCAAGAACAAGGTTAAGGCGATAAAAATAACGTTAGATACTTAGCTAACTAGTATCACATCTTATCCTTTTATTCCCACAAGTTTTACTTGATTACCTCTCCTTTTCTACCCTGGTTAGAACCTTTGAGCCTGCTGTCAGAAACAGAATGATCGCTGTCCGATTTTGCATCCAAGCCTCCTAATTGAAATCTTCAACCGGAAGCTTCAAAACCTTGTAGAGGGCAGCTAACACTTCAATTTGCCAAGCTCATTGGTTCCCATAACCCAATTTAAACGATAATGACTATCTTTTGAGAAAGAGAGGAAAACAACTTTAAAACTCAAATTAGAGCAAGATGAGATAGAAAGCTAAGATAGGTAAGGAATAAAATCGAGAACTTACTTAAGCTTTCACAAATCATTTGACCCTTTGAAAATAAGGTTTTCAAAATATCCTAAGGACGACCAAGCTTGGGTTACTACGGTCGGAATGGCTCGATACCAACTTTGTGAGGACCGGTTTATTCGACATCTTTGTTTAACCATCCACTTGGTCCTATAAAAGTACAAATCAAATAAACCAAGCCTCGAGATATGTATACTTCCCAAATGCAGTATACACACCCGCTACAAAATCATGCATCAATTCCATTCATACACATAGAGTCGAAGCAAAAGCAACAAGCGAAAGACATAGATAATATAAAGAGAGTTATTACAAAGAGAGGCCGGCCAGGCCAAAATTCATAAAGATAAGTAAATACAGTGAAGCAAAATGGCCATAAGATGGCGATAAACAAAAGCCAATCGGTGTGCCTTTACCCACAAGGCAACCAACCGACCGCCAAGCTAATCGTCCCAAGCAGCGCATAACACGACTCACAAAAGTGAGGCCCTGGGGCTCACCTTCTTCCTCTGCAACAATTAATATTAAGCAAGCGGTGAGTACAAAACTTGTTTTTGTACTGCAAGACTGACGTGTGAGATAACGAACTATAATTAACTACATGCAAGCTTTATTTAAGTGGATGAGGTTTTGGACTTATTTTCAAACATAAAGCAAGTTTTCATTTACAATAAGGTAATAGATTCAAAGCAAGTTTGCAATTAACTTTTATTGATCAAATAAAGAGAGACAATAATAACATAGATGAGAACAACACCAACCTAGAAGTGACTAACCCAAAGTCACCACAACAATAGCATGAAGTGCCCTTCATACCACCCATGTCAAGTTTAAGTTTTTAAAAGGTTGTAGTCTAGTTCTTGCGACCTTACCAAGCATGTCCATAACCTAGGGCGAGGCTATTCGAATAGTTTTAACCTGCGGGGGGTGTACCAATGTACCCACACGATAGACCGCCTTTCCACCGCCACGGTTAGCACACTTCCTTTGGTATGCGAGCATGGCTAAGTCTAACAAGGCGCTTTCCAATGGACGATGCTAATTAAGAGCCGCAACCCACGGGAGAAAGACACATTAGGCAGCCCTAACCGTGCTGCTAATGCTCCTCCAAACACACACACAAGAACACACCCACCGGACTCATAATTAACACCTCCCAAAGTCTTGAGTCAAGAGAGGTTCCATATCCCCTCGTGTGGTTGTACGCAATAAGCGCTTGGCTTAGTGACACAAGTAACTCGGTCCTTGGGGACTTAGGCACCATTCACACACCAACAGATCACATCAACATACCATTGTGCCCAAGTCAAGATATAGTTTTGTTTTCAGTTTTTGATTTGTAAATCAATAAAACACAAGGGTTGGACATAATGGAGTAGTATAAGTAGTTGTGTGATCAAGATCATCGACTAAGTCGATGATCGCTAATACTACCGATAACTAGGCATGGCTAAGCAATATTCATTACGCAATCTACTAAGTGATAAGAGTTCATCCATCGAACTCTAACCACGACCAAATAACCTAGGCTCGGGTAGTAGAGGGTAACCATTTACCTACAGATTATGCAACTAGAGGTCTAACTAATCAATTTAACAACAAAATAGCAATGCATACATAGAAGTTAAACAAAATATTAGACTTTAAAAGTAATGGGATCAATGAGAAATGATCAAACTGCTTGCCTGCTTGCTGTTGCTCAACTTGTTGCGGAGGGTCGTTCTCGGGATTACCGCAAATATCGAATCCTAAGCGAAAGAGCGAGAACAACCAATAAGACGAGCAACACTTAAACAAAAGAGCAAGCAAAAATTATCCAAATGTGACGAAATTTATACACAAGGTAAAATACAAACATACCTAGACATAGAAACTGGAAAAACTTAATTTGGATTTGTGGTGCAAAAGGTATTCTCTAAAAACCTAATTTTAAATATAATTAACACTGTAGCAAAAATATTTTCTAGAAAGATTTTGAAGCTGAAACTTTATGGTAGCTACTACGGGTATAGTGGTAACCCATATAAAATTTCAGGTCATTTGGAGTTAAAATGATTTAGTTACGATTTTCTAAGTTTTAAATCTAAGACATGATTAATTTAGTTATTAAAGACTCTTTGCAAAACCTATACTAAGCTAAAGTACTTTATGAGATGCATTTATAGAACTTTAGTTTGTTAAATTTGGAGCTGCAGAGAAAAGATATGAAATTTTGAAGTTTAAACCAATTAATATGTGCAATTAAAGCTCTAAAGGACTAAATCGGAAAACCAACAAAAGCGGGAGGTCGTGGGCGTTGATCCAAGATCGCACGGCTCACGAGCTCGGATGCCAAAACCCGCACGAGCACCCGTGCGCAAAAACCTCATCGCGCTAGGGAGGTCTTAACCGTTGATATTGAATCCAACGGCTCAGGCCACGGATGCACAACACACGCGAAGGAGCTCCTCGCGCTAGGGAGGTCGTGGCCATCGGATCGGATCTGCGGCCCCGAGCTCCACGAGGAGGTCCTCGGCTATCAACTAAGGGAAGGTCAGGCGGTTAAGATCTCCGAGGGAGGTCTTAACGGTCTAGATCCGAGCGGAGAGAGGTCCTAAGCGGTGCTTAATGCGAGAGGTCTTGGCGGCTAGGATCTCACAGGAGGTCCTAACAGTGCAGATTTCCTCGGGAGGTCCTCCAACACAGTGCTTTGCAGAGAGAGATGCGGATGGCTCGGATCTCCATAGGAGAAGGTCTGAGCGGTCCGGATCTGGCGGGAGGTCCTCATGGTTAAGACCGGCCACGAGGAGGTCTGAGGTTCTCTTTACAAAGAGACCAAGGGTGGTCTTTGTAAAGAGGACCCTGGGTGGTTTTGAAGGTTTTCTTTACAAAAGACCAGGGGTGGTCTTTTGCAAAAGAGGACCTTGGTGGGGTGGCTCGGGGTGGTTTTAGAAAGCGACTAAGGAAGGACTTTTGCAAAGAGGACCCCAAGGAGGTCAGGAGAGCGGTTTGACAAAAACAGCCAGGGTGACCTTACCCGCATGAGAGGACCTCAAGGAGGTCTTTTGCAAAAGGACCCCAAGGAGGAGGGTGGTCCTATCGGTGAGATCTAGCCTACGGAGGTCTTTAACGGCCGAGATTCTATATGGTGGGAGGTCCGAGAGACTTAGGATTTTGGAAAAGATCCTAAGGCTCGGATCTACACCGGGAGAGGTCGTGAACGGCTAAGGTTGGCAGGAGGTCCAAGAGTGGACTTAATGGTGCAGGACCTCCGAGACAATGTGGCTAAGACAACTTAATGCATCTAATGATTGACACTAAATGAATCTAAAAGGAACACTTAATGACTAAGGCCCTGCACACACGTCGATGACTCCACGGCACCAATTAGGACACAATTAATGCACCAATGATGAGCAATGATTTGAGCATTAAAGTGGTCCTAAGAAGATGACAGCAGGATTTCTGAACCGCAAAACCCGAGCGAGTCCATCAGCTTGCCGCCGGCGATGTGGACCTCGTCGGCGGAAACCAAAGGCACGGATGAGTCCCAAATAGGGAGGAGAACCTAAGGGTGCCAAAAGCTACACCAAAAGCACCACCAACCGGCGGCTAACCGGAGGTGACCGACGGAGACCAATGCGACCAAAACGAAACCGAAGAGGTCTACGGATCGGGTTTTGAACTGAAGTACTCACCGGGATTGAAGGAGAACCGGAGTGGTGTGTAGCTCTGGTGACGTGGAGGTCGCGGAGATGAAGAAGACGAAGCTCCGACCGACAAAGAAGCTCCTCCTTGTCAACCTCTGTGAAGGTCGAACAAAGCAAGTTAGGGAGGCTCGAGGTGACCAAGGGAACAAGATGACTGCCACTATTGCAATGTTGAACCACTGAAGCTCGGAGGTCGCCGGAGAGCTCCAATGTCCAGCAATGGCAGCAAAGATTTTCGGGTGACTTGAGCACAAGAGCAGAGGAAGAACTAGGGGTGCAAGAGAGTGACTAAAAGAACTAAGAGAGAAGCTTGAGCTTCAAATATAGCCGTGGGAAGGATGGCAAAGTCGTGGTTGCTGAGCCCAAGTACACGAACTGATGGGAGTAGGTTGTCGAGGAGACTTTTGAGCAAAGGTCTTGCGGACATTTAATGTTGGCGACACATAGCCGCTTGTCACCCAAAGTTGACAAGGCCTTTCTCTTGCCATGCACAAATTTGATAACGCCCATGCCCACCCGACGGTGAGAGGACCAGTCAAGGAGCTCAACGGCTAAAATCCTGCACTGAGCCCCACTAGGGAGGTCGTGGTGATGGATTGAAATCCGAGGGCTCGGATCTTGAGCCCAGATTAGAGGTCCTAACACTGGGAAGTGCGAGCCACGGATCTCAAGAGAGCGGCCCACGATCACCCAAGCGCTAGGGGTGGTCGTGGAGGTCCGAGGAGGTCGCCGAGGTGGTCTTTGCGAGAAGGTGCAAAGGAGGTCTGGGAGGTCCTCGAGGTTGTCTTCGTAAAGAACCCGAGGAGGTCGTGCGGGTGGGAGGTCCTTTACAAAGACCCGAGGAGGTCTTTGAGCGTTGGATTTAAATCCAACAGCCCGGACCACTGTGCCCAACTGGCCAGAGCCCGACACGGCTTAATTGGCTCGGTCGACCAAGACTCAGCCGGACACAGGTTTGAGTCTAAGTTTGACTCGGACCAGTTTAGAGTTTTAATTTGAATTGAGATTTTGAAGGGGTCTTAAGAGATAGAACTAGCTCCAAATTTTATGAAATTTTGTGGTGGCTTGCTAACCTTGAGATGGACCTTGTATAAAATTTCCAGAGGTTTTATCTTGAGCACTTTTCTCCGAAAATTATACAATGCTTTGAGCTAGGGTTTGACTACAAGTCAAACAAGTTTGTGACCCTTAAAAATATTCGAACAATTTCTAAAAATTGTGAAATTTTTCAGAGGGTCACCAACCATCCCAAGAACTTAGGAAAATATTTCCCGAGAAGGATCACAAGACTGGACAAGATTGTTTTTGGAGGATCAAGATTTGGATCAACAGACTTGTGACTTTGTATTTCCATACTCTTGTACAATAATTGTTTAGTACATACAGGAAATACATGATGTAAGAAAAAGTTTTAATTTCTACCCATTTTCTTACATTTGAAACACAAGTTGAAAATGGGGATGTTACAGGGTCACCCGAACATCACATTGCATCTGAGCCCTTGGATCTAAATCGGGCGATCGAGTGGGGCGGTGACGTTCGGACCACCCGGACTCCACTTTGATCTCCACCGTTGATTTTAGATCCAACTGCGCCATCCTTTTCGTTTTGAACTTAAAGGCGCGCATTTGTTCGTGACCGCCTGATTTCAATCCAACGGTATCTCTTCGGCCGCGTGTGCATAAGGTCAGATCCTCATCTGACCGTGGGATTTGAATCCTACGGTGCTCCTTCTTTCTTGTGGGATTACAACTGGATCTTGGTATGGCCGTTAGATTAGAATCGTGCGGCCCATATTGAAAGATACCGGTTGAATGTTATTTGTCCATCTTATCGCCGTCGTCCACTTCCAATCGAACGGCTGCCAATCTTTTGAGCTTACAGTGAACAGTGTTGTCGTAATTTGATGCGGCTGACAGAGGGGCCCGCTTGTCAGCGACGCCTCTCTCTTCCTCCTCTTGCTCGTGCCGCGCCGATATTCTTTGTCGAGTAGAGGCGCTACGATAACTATGCAGATATTCTCTGGATATTTAGTATCATTTTGCCACCTCATCGTCTCTGGAGAATTCTCACTTGCTCCAGTAGTTCAAACTCTATATAAACCCTAGCTCATCCTTATCTGCCATTGTTGACCGAGCAAGGGATTACTTCATCCTTGTCCTTTCTAGTGAAGTATCCCTGGCTCTCACTTCCTGCTTATTCCTCTTGGTGCTTAATTCACTTGGTAATGTGAGTTTTGGGCATCATCTGTAGGTAAAACCGTGCTTTTGCTCTCTGTCGACTTGAGCTAGTTGAAGCACCACTTCAGTGAATTCTTGCTCCGGTGAGCTATTGATGAACCCGAAGGTCCGATTGTTGGCCCGATCTTTCGATAAGAATGATAATTTAGGTAGGCGTCGCTCAACTCTCACAATCCTGGTTACGAACACGCAAGTCTCGAAACCACACAATCGCTGAACTGCTCGACAAGTTATTATCAATCGTGCACGAATACCCGGATGACCTGACCACGAAAGTCGATTTCTGCATACACCGAAGAAGCACGCAAGAACAATATAAATAAGCAATCTGAAATTGCGAATATGAATGAAATATTTGATAAATTGGGATTCCGAAGCGGTATTATGGTTGGTCTAGTCGACACAAGCCAATACACGAAGTTGCATAGAAGCCAACTTTTAACTAAATAAAATCCAAGAAAACTAGAGGGGGTGTGACCTCCTTATATAGGGGAGGAAGTGTCACAAATCTAAAAGAAATAGTGGGGCGGGACTAAAACTCATGGTTAACAGTAACCACACCCCCTAGGTGGGCCGCCGACAGATGGGCCAAGTTCAGTATGATTATAAAGCCCAGATTGGCCCAAACAAGTGATATGACATCTTCTTTTGATGATTACGATCAGTCCAGAAGGAATTTGGAGGTGAGGCTAGATCCGTTGGAAAGAGGACGAAATAATCTTTCAATCAAGTACTTGTGGACCTCCAACGGACTCCGTATGTGAAAGTTATGTCTGTTTTAAGTTGGTGTTGTCGCTGATTCGGAGGCCGCTGGATTCCAAAACAGTCCGGCTTGAATCGCTTGCTTGTCTTGGACCAAAAATGATATGGTGCTGCACATATATATATTTCATCATTAGGTAGCATCATATAGTTCATATAATATAAAGATACTCCTAAAAACAAGCTCACCTGATAATTTAAGTGAAGCGTGCGAGCTCTTATACTTGGAACAGTAAGCATAGCAAATATGGTTGTATCCATAGGGGTCATGTCCTCATCATCCTCGCTTTCTTGAAAACAAAGCCGTCCTCGGCTTTTGATAAGCTGAAAATAGGGTAACAAAGAAGCCAAAGTGTATGCATGGTATATGTATATGTCATCTGTTTTAACGGTTGACAGCAGCGATCATAAAAGATCATTGTATTATTAACCCAAGAGTAATCATATATGTGAATGAGCAAAACAAAAGTTCTCACACAACAATTATTGCAACTAGTTTTGCAAATGTAAGTGAAGCGTTTATGCAATTCAAATCTCTGAAGTTGTAAACTTGCAGTGGTAGCACATATGGGCAAATCTACAACTTTTGAAATCAAACAAAATTCATCCATATAATCATATTTCAATCGAGCAATAGCAAATTCATCTAGCAATGGTGAAAAGATTTGTAAGTTCTTCCATAATTCAACATCTTCATTCATATTGTCCATACTAGATGGTGCAATAAAAGGTGAACACATAGGCATGGGATGAGCACTAAATTTTATTTTACTCTCATATTGAACAAGATTCAGCACACAAGAATTGTTGTTCAAAACAGCAAGCTTCAATTCATCCATGTAATCACAAGTTATGCATATTCGATAAACAAGAAATTGATTGTCTACACCATAATCTCCAATCAAATTAAACTTATACCCAGGGGTGTAGGCACTACACAAGCATTTTGAACATGCGATTTCAGAAACTTTCTCCACAGCATGTGAAAATTTCATAGGTGAATCCAACATAATGTAACACAAAGAATCAGTAGGAGAAATTCTAGTCAAAACTTCTTTATGTCTAACCAATTCCACGTGATCATTATATGTGATTAACTCATCACATGAATCACTCAAAACAGCAGACAATTTAATTATTTCATCACATGGTGCACTCACGTTGGCAGGTAAATCAACAATTTTATCACATAGTGCGCTCAAGTCAATGCAGTCTGTATTCTCTACTTGAAATATGTGCATATCAGAATTGTTTTCCACTAATTTTTGCTCTAAAATAGCATGAATAGTAGATAATTGTAGTTCTTCACAAGCATACTCACCTTGAGTGATGATAGCACCATGATCTTTACCTTTTTGGCTCTCCTCAGATGATGTAGGTGCATCCATCTTCTCATCTTCCTTCTCATCCAATGGAGTCGATGGCTTAATCGGCTCATTCTCCTTTTTGGCATGTTTCTCAATTTCCTGCAAATTGTTAGTCACAGAAAAAGACATAAACGTAGGTTTGTTCTCATGTTTCCTATCATCAAGCATTCTCAATTTCTCCTCAATCTGACGTTCAACCTTACAAGCAAGTATAAACAAATGAGGGAGAGAATTATATTCTTTGTGAACAATAATGTCCTGAATTTCTTGATTAAGCCCACTTAAGAATCTATTCTCTGTAGCTTCACTTGTTCTCTAAGCCACAACGCAACAAACGAGTTTTCAATTCATGATAGTATTCCCTTACAGTTCTACTACGTTGTTTTAAATATTGTAATCTAGCTAACAAATAATCAACATGATATTTAGGAACAAATTCATCTCTCAAAAGTTTCTTTAATGCATGCCAAGTTTGAAGCACTCTTCCAAGTCTACGTAAATGTTTCCACCAAACTATTGCATCTTCAACAAAAACACTAGTGGCAGCTTTAATATTTTGCCTATCAGACAAACCATAATATTCAAATTCTTTGTCTAAAGCTATCTCCCAGTAAATATAGACATCAGGATCAAATTTACCAGCAAAAGAAGGCACAGTGAGTTTAGTTTTACCAGACGTACTATCACGTTCATATACCTCCCGTGGTGGATAATCGCATCTCAAGCGTGCATCTTCCTTGTGGACTTTCTTGCGCTCCCGTTCAATGGCTCGAAGAAGACGTGGATCTATCTTGTAATCATCCTGTGAACCTGCCATAGTTAGTAGAAAACAAGGGAACAAATCGCAGTGTATATATCCCTATGAACTATTAGGTTCTGGAGTTTTCAACCGTCGCTCACACTCAAGCTTTTACAAAGTTCTTACAAGCTCTTATTAATGTAGCAAGAAAGTGGTACAACCGGTGGCTGGTTCGTGATACTCCCACCTGTGAATAGTCCAACGATTGCGAGGAACGATACCTGCTGAATTAGTAGGAAGTGGAGCTTGGAAGGCTGCAATATGGTAGCAAGGATTAGCAACAATCAAATCAGTAATGCTAGTTGAAAAATTGTTCAAAGTACTAGTCAATGTTGTTGACCCTAGCCTAATCAAAGCAAGCTAATTAAAGCCCGATGCAGAGAAGTGTATGTACGCACACACAACGATCAATGTAACTTGATGTAAGCAATGGAAAACCTCACAACAAGTGCTAGGAGAGACGCTAGCCAACTACTCAAACTTCTATGAAGGGCACAAGATTGTTCGCACGACGTAGAGCACAAAAGACAGAAATATCGGTATAATGCAAACAACCCTATAGATTGAGCAGAAATAATAGCTAGTTTCAAACGATGAAAAAGCAAAGTTTTATATGGCTTATATATGCTCTTTTGAAAGATTTCGACGAGATCTACAACTGCGATTGAGGCGAACTCCAAATTCGAAAGGAAGATCGAAGGAAACACAAAAAGCGAAACCGAAAACTTGCGACGCAATTGGGGCGAAGATGGCCGATTTTGGGGCACCTAGAGGAGACAAGTGGCTTACATGGAAAATATGCGCCTCGTCATTAGTTTTGAAATGATACAAGAACGTCAAAAACGGACACCGTATGCAAAAGTTATGCCCGTTTTACTGAAGGTGTCTCGGATACAGAATCCTACTCGGACTCGAAACCGTCTCGGGTTTAAATTTGAAACTGCTATATCTTTTGATTTCGTGGACCAAACTTGCTGAAATTTTTTATGAAAGCTTGTGGCTATATGTAAAAGGTCTCCACCAATTTTTATGCACTTTTCTTTTTCTTCTTTTTTTCTCTACCATGGCTTTTGTTCTTGCGGTTGCCTCTTTCTCCTTCTACTATCTGAGTCGTCCCTACGGATTGTCATGAAGTCGCAAATAACATCAAATCTCCCAAAAGATCACAGCAATCCTCTTCTTTTTTCATATTGATGATCGCATTGCAATTTTCTATTTTTGGTGCGGATTAGAGGAGTTCTAACCCATGAATTTTCTGTTTTAGATGCGAAAACTAAGAATCCTAAAAGAACGATCAAGCGACGCAAAAGACTAACTAGACAAAGACTAACTAGACAATAACTAGAACTAAAAATCAGCAACTAGACACGACGATGCAACCAATGATTCAACAAGCAAAATACCGAAAAGAAAATTGCAATGGCTCAAAGGGGTTCAGTACAGATGATAGATGCAATAATTTTTTGGGCAAATTTCTGGACTCTAGGTATGAAAAACGAATCTACTACTAGAAAACTGGAAAATCTCACCGATCAACTGAAGCTCTGATACCACCTGATGAACCCGAAGGTCCGATTGTTGGTCCGATCTTTCGATGAGAATGATAAGTTCAGTAGGCGTCGCTCAACTCTCACGATCCTGGCTACGAACAAGCAAGGCTCGAAACCACGCAATCGCTGATCTGCTCGACAAGTCGTTATCAATCGTGCACGAATACCCGGATGACCTGACCACGAAGGTATTATGGTTGGTCTAGTCGACACAAACCAATACACGAAGTTGCATAGAAGCCAACTTTTAACTAAATAAAATCCAAGAAAACTAGAGGGGGTGTGACCTCCTTATATAGGGGAGGAAGTGTCACAAATCTAAAAGAAATAGTGGGGCGGGACTAAAACTCGTGGTTAACCACACCCCAGGTGGCGTGAAACGAGATGGGCCAAGTTCAAGATGATTATAAAGCCAGATTGGCCCAAACAAGTGATATGACATCTTCTTTTGATGATTACGATCAGTCCAGAAGGAATTTAGAGGTGAGGCTAGATCCGTTGGAAAGAGGACGAAATAATCTTTCAATCAAGTACTTGTGGACCTCCAACGGACTCCGTATGTGAAAGTTATGTCTGTTTTAAGTTGGTGTTGTCGGGCTGATTCGGAGGCTGAACTGGATTCCAAAGCAGTCCATTTTGAATCGCTTGCTTGTCTTGGACCAAAATGATATGGTGCTGCACATATATATATTTCATCATTAGGTAGCATCATATAGTTTATATAATATAAAGACACTCCTAAAAACAAGCTCACCTGATAATTTAAGTGAAGCGTGCGAGCTCTTATACTTGGAACAGTAAGCATAGCAAATATGGTTGTATCCATAGGGGTCATGTCCTCATCACTATGACCTCCATTCTTTCCAACCTAAGCTTCCTAAGGACCTTAGTAGCTCATTTGAATCATTCACTTGTGCATAAGCAGCTCAAGTTTTGCTATAACTGAAAAGTTTCTTTTATAACTTTTCGGTCTTTTATATCATTTTCAAGCTCTAGGGTTTCCCATGTTATCTTTTCAGCTTAGTTAGGTCTTGGCTAAACCCTAGTAGCATAAGCAGTTGTACTTTTGATTCTTAATGCCTTCAAATTGGCTAGTTAGCCCAAAATCCTTCTCTGATTGTTATTGTCGGGCAAAACCGACAAAAGCCGTAGCTTCCTCCTTTCTGTTAATCTTGTGGGTCAAGGTTAGCGGGGTCTAGTCTAGGTTGCTAGGTCTACCGAAGGGACAGTTATAACTTAAGCAAAGAGTTTTGCTTAAGCATGCTTCACAATTTGGCACTAGGGTAATCAGTTGTTCCTCTATCATGTTGTCGGTTAAACCGACAGTATGCACAACAGGGTTATCACTTTCAAATCTTTGCCGACAAGTGGTATTAAGTGTTAAAGTAGACTTTTAGTTTTACTTATTTAACTATAACTTACACCAAAATATTATTTTCCATAAAGTAATATAGACAAGCTCTGTTTTTATAATCATTACATTTCAGCTTTTTCCAAAACACAAGCTGTAACTTTAACCTAAACCCTAATTTTTGACAATTAGTGGCGGAGAGAGTAATATTGGTTATTATCTTTATTAGGGTAGGTATAGCTTCAGCATGTTGTTAATCATGCATTATAATCTTGATCATGCATTCTTTGTCAATACTTTGACTTATGGATTTCTTATTCTTGTTTCTTGGATTTTGTATTTTTAGATTAGAATCTTGTGAAGTGGTTGACTCTCTTTCGAACCATCGACTTTGAACAAGAAATTTATTACTATCAAGGCAAGCATCCTCTCGCACCATGTTGATCCCAAAATTTTGTCTTGTAGGTATCCAAAAATGCAGTGACAAGCTGTTGCATGCTATTTTCCTAAAAGTAATTGTGATCATTAGTAGCTAGTTATAACCTAATATTTGTGGCTTACCTTAAATCTGATCATACACTCAAACTTAGAGTAGTGCTGTATACTACATAATTAATCTCAGAATTTGCTTAGCCATGCAGTCTGTAGAAGGTTAGTGTTTGACAAGCTTATTTTGTCAGACTTGGGGACAATAAATGAATTTACATTTCTTTAGATTCTTTGTTCAGTATTTTAAACAGAAATGAGACCAAACTGGGTTTGACAAACTGATTCTAGATCTGGACAAGTGGATGCTAGTGATGGTGCCTTAGTGCACGAGATTTTGGAAATGTGATTGTCTTGTCTAGATTGTGTAACAGCCTGGCTATCCAGAAGTCAAAATGTTACCTAAAGGATCTAACTTTCAACCATAAGCAAAGGAATTGAGACAACAGTCCATAATATAACAAAAGGACGGAAGATCACTCTAATATCATAAAAGCACCATAAAGTCTCGATCCTACGTAAACCAAGTACCACAACGAAATAAACATCCATAACCGAGAGGACATCATCCACATGCCACCTCAAATATTACAATTTATCTCTAAACAAATGAAGAAATTCAGCCAAGTTCTATTATTGAAAGCTGGATCATGGTGTTGTGTGTTTAGTGCATGTCTACTCCTCCCAAACGAGTCATCATCAATGGTCACCTAAAACAAAGCAACAAAACAAGGGTGAGTCCGAGACTCGACAAAGTACAATGAATAAACAAACATATTTCACATAGAAACATGACATTAAAGGATTATCTGAAAGAATGTCTTGAAATACATGGATGCCATGAACTGGTTGGACTGCACTCACGCTTATACGGTATAGTGGTGACACACCGTCGGTGTTCACCTAAGCCCGTATTTATCGAAATACGGGGATCCAAAATACCGTATGAAGAACGTTTCATCTGGTGTCCAAACCGCCCACATTGGAATGGTGGGACTTCACTTGCCCATCTTGGAATTGATGGGACTTTAGACTCCACTCGGTGGAGCTCCACTCCGTGGACGGAACATGAACATGGATGCATGAATAAATCTATGAACAATGACTAACAATATTTCCACACATATGAAAGAGCATACGCAAAGAACATAAACATCGGAACCTCTTGAATATTATAATCTCCACTCGTGGATATTCCACTCCGTGGAAGGCACATGAACATTGAAGCTTCTCACATAACAAACGAAACACAAAACTAATCATCGAGCATCCGGTGAAACAGATCACACAAAAGTCATTGTACTTGCCTTTTAGCGATGCGGTGCGCTGGGAGGCAACGAAGAGGCCGCTTGCCTTGGCGCCTCACCCCCTACACCAAAGTTACTCAATAAGAATCAAGTCATCATGTCACTACTCGCATCGCCCTTAACTCATACCCCAACCGCAACACTTAAATGTAACTGCTGCTTGAAATAACCACACTCTAGCAGAAAGCCCTACTCGGACAGCAGCAGTAACAGTAACACAACTTTTTCTCTAAAACTCTAAAAGGGGTGTTCTCAGGTTTGTTTGAAAGTTAATGAGGTTATCTACAACAACCTAGTTGGTGGAAATCCCGAATTTTATATGTATCAATCTCCAAAAGACCAACAAACACTTCCTGTCAGAATTACCGGCAAATTCTGGACAGCAGCACGATAAACGCCATAACTTCTAATTGGATAAACCAAACTTTACGTTCTTTATCAATATCAAAAGGTAAGACCACGACCTACAATAACCTAGTTGGATGAAAGCCCTAAATTTGCCATTAACTTGAACAAATATTAAAAGACAATTCAATAACTCATTCACGTCAGGGTTCTGGACAGCCACTTTAAAACGTGCATAACTTTTGTTCTACAAATCCAAATGGGATGTTCTTTACCAATCCTGAAAGCTAGTGAAATCACGTACAAAAGTCGTTATGGGCAAGACTTCTGATTCATCTTCTATCTAAATTATAAGTTAACATTTACAGAGACTGCTAATCCTCGTCAGAATCCTGGACAGCAGAAACTAAAACGACCATAACTTTTAACTCGTACATCGGAATCTGGTGTTCTTGGTGGCCACCGAAAGCTAAGAACAATACCTACATAACTCTAGGAGATGGACAACTCAAATTCGGCCTCTAAGAATGCGAAACAGACTACGCAACATTCTGGACAGATAGCGATCTACCGGCAGATTGACGATAGTTCTAATAAACGAATTCGTAAACGCATCTAATATCAATTAAACAACGATGAAACCTCTTCGTTACCCTTGAAGAATCGTAGGAAGGCGAAGAACTTTCCCGTGAAGATGATCTCCTCCTCCTTCCTTCGGCGTGACCGGGCAGCACCAAGGTTGATCCTCGGCGGCGAGAAGGTCTCACCGAGGAGGGAACAATGGTTGAGAGAGGAGGTGCTACAGTACTATGCGCTACAGTATGGCGGCGCTACAGTACCATGCCTTCTGATAAACATGATTAGGGTTAGGAAGGGAGGGTGGCATCCCCTTTGGCGGCCACCTATAAGGCCCACTGGGCCAAGGCCAGCCCAAGTTATCGGGTTTTGCTTAAAACCCCCTCTTTCTTTCTAAAACATATTACGTTTAGCTCCTCTCTTTTCTTGCTTTGATGCTTTTCTAAAGAAACCTTCCCCGATTAAATTAATCTCTACCGATTAAATTATTCTATCTCGATTAATTGCTTCTCTCGCTTTGGAGTATTACATTCTCTCCGATTACATCCTTTCGAATATATTTTAGGGTATTACATTGATTAAGGATGAACAAATTGACTTGAAGATTCAAGCCCCAACGTTACTTCCACACGCGGTGTATGGGCATTTGTTTGGTTAAGTAAAGGTTAATACTATTGAGTTGGAAAAGCAGGGAGTAAGGACAGATGTATTGATCTCATATGACATATATGCTTAAGTCTTGGGCGTATCATATGTCATATGTGTTTTATATCAGTATCATGTGTTCTTAGGAGGGTGAGGCCATATATGCGTTCTATCACATGTATGTACCTTCAAGGAGCGGATTGCAATTATATATGTGCAAGGGAGCACAACACTACTTTCTGTCAATTGGGTCGGCATTCCCGACACAACTTGCGTGCCTCGCTTAGCAGATGCTATTAGATACTTGTACTGAGCGGAATCAGTCACACATGTGTAGTCCAACTCAATAGTGTCAACTTGTTGAAAAATACCAAATCTTGGTTTACCCAGCCAGCATACCAAAGGCAGTGTGCTATTATTCCGGAGGCTACGGGCTAACTAAGTCGTGTGGGTAAAGATGTACACCCCTACAGGGTATTAAAACTATTCGAATAGCCGTGTCCACTGATTCTGGACAATACTTGAGTTGAATAAATCTTTGTATAGACTTTTAGAATCAAATCTTGGTTGGGTATGGTTTCGGTTCGATGCTTATTTATGCCATGTTATGGGTGGTGTCTGACCACTGGATGGTGAGTATTATTTATAATTATCCTCTCCTTTACTTGCTTCTTTTTTAGTCCAAATCGATCTATAAACTTGCCTTGTCAAAATCTAGCGATGTAGGGTTAAAAGGTATTGCTTTATGCAAAATTGAACCATTGTAACCCACACGTTGTTAACCTTATGCATGTACACTTCTAATCCTTTATGTACAGTTCTATCAAATGCTTTCTTTTTAATAGTTTGTGTAAGTCTTGCTAGTACCTTCTGTACTCAGGTGTTTTCACCACTTGTTGCAGGTGAGGATGGTTATCTGTATGAGATGCCCGTTAGCGCCGATCAAGGTGACGCTAAAGAGTGAAGCTATTTCTGATCTCCACTCAATAGCCTGCGGGTGATGGGGCCATTGGTGGCTTCTGTTGTTTAGTTTTGCTTGCGCTGTTAAACTTTGTGGTGACCAATGTCACTGGTTATTGTAGTACCAAATCGAATTATAACCTACATTTAATTATGTAAATGTATGCCTTGTATGTGTATGATGTAATGTTGTTTAAGGATATATGTGCAATAGTCACTGATCCTGGGAACTATTGCAAGACATATATCCGGGAACCTGAATATTGAATTTATACCTTGTTAAATTTATGCTTCTAGTATGATTTTTAATTAAGGACCAAACTGTTCTTAATTATTAATTATGCTTTTAGTGTAATTTTTAATTCAGCTTAAATTCCAATAATCCAGGTCCTTACACATAACTAAGAAACAATAAATGCACTATTGGAGATGCCATAAGGGGGCTCATTAGCTCACTTTAAAATTTCTCCAATTGCATTCATTAATTGATTAAACAATGAAATGAATCAATTTGTAATAAAATTAGATTTCACTCTAGCTTGGCTCAAACTTGTTAGCTCGATTATAAAAATACATCCAAACTATAAATACAATAATATTAAATCAAACTATGTTAATTTTGAGAATACCTCAATAAGACAAGGATTTGGCTCGATATCTACCCTAGCGTGGGATATTCTTTGTGGATGCATGCTTGTTACAGGGTGACAACGAAACCTATTGAGCACCGCAGGTGCTGGTTGGAAGGTAAAATATACACCAAGCTTTTATACCGTTGATCTTTAGAGCATCTACAATAGTCCATGTTACTTGTTACTAAATGATAAACATATCAGCATTTAGGTGATGCAAAGGAGAGAATGTGAGTTTGTTTCTAGATAAAGAAACAAACAAGTTATTGATACTAAGACACAAAAAACAACAAAATAGCTATTGGAGACTTGCTTGTTATCTAAAAACATGTTTTGTATGTAGCAATTAAAATATTAGATAGAAACTCAAGAAACAATCTATTGGAAGGCTTGTTTCTTTTTATTAGATTGAGTACTCTCTCTCCTTTTAGTAATAAGCTAAGAAACTCTCCCTCTTACTTATTTGGGAATTGAAATTGGGGTGAAGCAGATGAGTAGAGGTGCTGGTGAGAGGATTGCTCATAAGCTGAGTAGCAGGTTAGACAACTGGAAAAATAATCTTCTGTCCTCAGGTGGGAGGCTGATCCTTGTTAATAGATGTCATAGTGACCAACCCATCTATACAATGGGGTTCCATAGTTTGAAAGAGGAAATACATAAGAAAATGGATTCAATTATATCTAGATATTTTTGGAGGGGAGTAAATGATAATGTCAAATATCATATGGTAAAGTGGAAGGCTGTTTGCAGACCAAAAGACTATGTAGGTTTAGGGGTGTTAAATACTAGACTTATGAATGATTGTCTCATGTGTAAATGGTTGTGGAGATTAAGTAGAGCTAAAGATGAACTCTGGTTCAGGCTACTGAAAGCTAAATATTTTCTTATTGGTCATTTTAGAGACTCTATGTACTTAAAGGGTTCCCAATCCCAATTTTGGAAAAATATCTACAAAGTCAAAAACCTTTTTAAGTGGGGTGTTTCCTTTCAAATTGGCAATGGGGAATCTACTTATTTCTGGAAGGATGTGTGGCTGGGAGACTGTCCTCTCTGCATCAAGTATGACAGTCTGTTTAATATTTGTATGACTCCTAATACGAAGCTGTCAGATTATTTTGAGGATGGGCTTTGGCATATAAAGTTCTTTAGAAATTTTGGGAGAGAGGAGAAAGTAATGTGGAGAGATTTGAAAGAGGATGTCCAAGGGGTGGAACTAACCACTGATCAGGATAGGGTTGTATGGTGTTTAGAAAAATCTTGGAGCTACTATGTTAAATCCTTATATAGATTTTTATCTTTTGGGGGAATCACGAGCAAAAGACTCCAGAATCTTTGGGTTAACAGAATTCCTTTGAAAGTTAAGGTTTTTCTTTAGCAGACTTACATGAATAGGATCCCAACTATGGATCAGCTTGTTATCAGGAAGTGGAGAGGGGAAAATAAGTGTTGGCTTTGTGGTAAGGAAGAAGATGCAAAACATGTGCTGTTCCAATGTGTCATGGCAAGATTTGTTTGGTCTTGCATCAGAGAATTATCTTTAAGTGGGAGAGGAATCCTGAATCCTTAGTGTCGTAGCGGGGCGCCATGGGGTGCCCCGCACCCTAGGGTCATCGGAAATACAGGTGTACCGTCGGAGATACTGTACATACGTAGACCTAGTCTGCATAGTGTATTAGTGCAAATGTACCTAAATACCCTCTCTCCCTCTCAACATTGTGAGGGCAAGAAGGTAAATGTCTCTTCTTGCCCTCCTATAAATAAAGCCCCAAGGGCATATGTAAGAGGGGGCTCTTCCCTCATTCTCATTTGGGTATACTCATAATGCAATATTCATACACTTGTGTCTTTGGCTCCTCCTTGGTCCTCCTCCAAGACAAAGGGTACTGCACCCATTGTCTAGCCATTTCTTTCTCGACACTTAGATGATGCATAGAGGCTGGTTAGATATTAGGGGTGCTAATGATTATCATGTTGGATTACTCAGTTTTACAGCTTTTGCTTGGACGCTCTGGAAAATCAGGAACAAAGGGGCAATTGAGAAGACTTACACTAAGAATCCCACTGAAGTTGTATTCCAATTTGTATCATGTTTGCAGCGTTGGAGCATTCTCATCAAAAAAGATGATCAAGTGAAGCTTGAAGGGATGTTGGCTTCAGCAGAAGATTGGCTGAGGAATTTCAGAAGATTGGATAGATCTTAGCTGGTTTCTGTTGTTTGTCTTTTTTGTCTATACTATCTTTTAACCTTGGTTTTTAGCTGGTCTGTTGGGTTGCTTTAAGTCATGTTGGGGTGGTTGGTTTCAGGTTTGGGTTTGAGAGGTTTCTCTAAAAGCTTTGGGCTCTACTGTGGTGACTGGTTTTCGCAGTTTTTTTTTTTGTTTCAGACTGCTGTAAAACTTCTATATTGGCTTTCTTTAAAAGTCGGGCTTGGCCTTGTTAAAAAAAAAACAAACTAAGAAACAAACTATCGTAGATGCTCTTAGAGAGCTACCGGAGTTGCGGTTAGTTATGACCAAGGTAATCTTATCACGGCGGCGCTGAGGTGGTTGGATCATTCGCCAAATGCATTAACTACAAAAGCTATTAATCTATGGAAAACTCGAAAGGAGAATAGGACATCCAGGAGCTTAGTCTTGGTTTTGATAATTTTGAGTTAGTTTTTTTAAAATGGGATCAACTCAGCTTTTATAGAAAGCTAATCAAGAAACAAAGTTTTCTATAAAAGTGGGTTGATCCCATTTTCAAAAAAAAAAATAACTCAAAATTATCAAAACAAGACTAAGCTCCTGGATGTCCTATTCTCCTTTCCAGTTTTCCATAGATTAATAGCTTTTGTAGTTAGTTTATGTGAAGGAGGCAAATTGTGCTGCACTATTCATGCGCTAAGCAAGCGTCTCGAGAATATAGCCGATGCGTTTACGGAAGCAGTTATATAGGGCGTGACTCGTGAGGCCCCTCCTCCACCATTCGATCTCCTCCTCTCTTTCTCTTTCTCTTGATGGGCGGCGGATCATAAGATTTTCCTAAAGCACTGCCCCATAGAATTTATTTTCGTTTACACGCTGGTTGTACTCCTGTTTATGTGCTGTTGGGTACTAATAAAGCTCCTGATTGAGTCTCAACTTTTTTTTGCCCAATTATTAGCAAATGAAAGCAGGCCGATCGAGAAGTGGGAACGATCGAGAATTTTGCCCACACGCGTAGTTGGATCGAAGCCGCGCAGCAATTACGCACCCAAGAAAACAGCGGTCAGCAACGACCAGCACATCCCATCGCCACCTGGGCGTGTCAGTGTCGTATCCCTGTCCCACTGGACCCAGCCCCAACTGCCCCCCTTGACCTCTCACGCTTTCCGCTTTTCACCCGCGAGAATTTTTTTTTAGAGCAAATCAGAACGGCTTTATTAACTCATAGTAGGATTGCCATCACTAGTGATCATGTCTATAATAAATTCGGAAATACAGTTCATACAAATACACATCATTCTTCCCACCAAAACTTTCTTTGCGCAACAATGAGCTGCCAAATTTACTTCACATACAACAAAACGTACTTTACTAAGCTCTTAGATTTCAAGCCAAATACCCATAATTTCTGATCTTGCGCCATCCAACGAGTTGATCATATTAACGAGAGTCAAATTATCCAACTCCACGTGAGAATTAACGCGTAGCAGTAGTATGTATATAACACAACACTGGTCAAGATTCCAGTCACCATGATCTCTCACTTCCCTGATTTGAGTGCATTCCTCTACAAGCAACATCGACGTAACACTATACAAGTCTGACGACTAGAGCAAGCAAGCTGAAACTACACAGAAAACACCAAGAAATTGTGAAAGGTCAGCTGATGAGACTAGAGGACTTCAAGTCGTCCAGTGCTAGCTCCGGCGTGCGGGCCGCGGTGCCGTCGTGGGCGTGGCGGTGGTCGCCCTCGTAGGTGACGATGAGCATGGCGGGCTCGCCGGGGTCGCGCTCCACGTGCTTCCGCGCCGGGCACCCGCGCACTGTGCTGCACTTGTAGTACCCGCTGCATGCGTGCGTCACACATCCACACGATCATTAAGCAAAGAATGAGCGGTGGCCGTCGGATTCTGATCTGACGGAGAGGAGAGATGGCCTTGCAGTGTTTTGTTATTAATTACCGCGGGTAAGGCGAGCCCTTGATGGGCTTCTGGCCGTACTTGCGCCACGAGTAGTCGTCCGGCGGGATGTCCGCGTTCTTGGAGCTGATCGCCGGCACGCGGATGCTCCGCTTCACGCGCAACTTCCTGCATGCAGCCGTTCCAATTTAATTAGGAGAACATGTAGTAAATCAACCGATCGATCGTTTAATTGTTCGCCGTAGTATAATTCGCCGAGCAAACCGCGCGCAGGGTATGTTGCGTGCGTTTAGTTACCGTTTCTTGGAGCAGTGGCAGTGGCCGCCGCCGTGGGCGGCGCGGCGTCGTCGCGCAGCGCGTGGTTTTCGTCATCATAGCTGCGCTTGGGCCCGTGAGAGTAATCGGAAGCAGACTGCATCAGCGGCGGGCGCTTGCCGCCGCGGGTAGCCTAAGACTGCAGTCGAGAGCAGCGCGCGGCCGTTGGACAAGCTCCCTTCGCCGGTAACACCGGTCACCGACGACAGGAACGACGAGCTGGCCGAGGCCGACGCGCTGAACCCGTCGCACCGCGCGAAATCCAGAGCTGCTGGCGGCCTAGCCGGCGCCGCCTCGGAAGGCGCCGAAGCCGGCGGCGCGACGGGGCCGCGGCGGAAGCGCGCGTGGCCGGTGCGGTTCAGCATGGACAGCACCGCCGTCCGGTACTTGGACGCCTTCTGCTTGTGGGCGACCTCCCGGCGGTCGCCCATCGCCATCTGCCTCTGCCTCGTGACCAGCTCGTCTTCTGGTACGCCGCCACCAGTCTCCATCAGATCCACCATAGTGATCATGGCGAGAAGCGAAGAACGCCTACGCGCAAGAGGAAAATGGGAAACGTAAAGACGGGGGCGAGGAGGTTTATAGAACGAGGGAGTCAGTCAGGTCAGAGAGTGGACTGGCTCGAGTCAAAGGCGAGGGAGACGCCTCGGATCGATCGGACGGAGGAGAGTTCGCGCCGGGTGAAACGGGAGACGAGTTGGCGCCGACGATTAGCCGGCCGGTGGTGCGCTTCGGCCGAACCGGCAGGTTTACGGCTCCTTAGCGTGGACGCGAAGTTCGACCGTGGAATGTACTGTACTACATAGCTACATAGTGACATTGCGATAACGATTAGCCAAGGAGAGGGCGCCACGTGGAGAGAGCATAGCGCCCATCCACTGTTCTGTGGGATTCTTTTAGGACACAACTACGCCACGCTTTGCCCATCCAATCTAGCGTTATGATGCTCAGCCGTCCGATTTTGATACATTTTTTCTTCCTCTCTAAACAAGCGAAAGTACTATACAACATCACACACCCCCGACGCAACAAAAAAACTCCTCCGCTCGATCTCCTCCGAAAAAATATTGGAAAAAATAATATATTCTCACCGAAATTGCATAAAAACTATCAATATAGAACCTAGCAGCGCTTAAAAACTAATTCAAATATATCAATCAAATAAATTTCGATGTTACAATATTGCAATATTTGAAAATAATAGTTGCAACATCCGAAAATAATTGTTGCAATATCAAGAAATTTGCAACATTTAAAACTAATTTATGAAACATTTTGATTTCATGTGTGCAATAATCAGCGACAATGGTTTGTAACAAAATCCTTTTCCTACAAAATTTCAGAAAGATATATGCGACAAACCAAAAACAATTTTGCAACAATGGAGAAAAGCTCTGCAATAATTCGAGATAATGCATGCAACATTTAAATGGTAAAAGGCTGCAACAAATTAAAAACACCATTGCAACAAAAAAATACCTCCCAGTGACGCGCATGTCGACTCACGCCACTTGGGGGCACAGCGGTATGTAACATCCCAATTTTGGGCTCGTGTTTTAAGCGTAAGAAAATGAGTAGAAATTAAAACTTTTCTTACATCATGTGTTTCCGTTTGTATTGGATAAGTATTGTACAAGACTTATGGAAATCTGAAGTCACAAGTCTTTTGATCCAAATCTTGAGCTTTCAAAACAATCTTGTCAAACCTCTGGATCATCTCCTGGAAATATTTTCCTAAGTCCTTGGGATGGTATGTGACCCCTCTGAAAAGTTTCACAATTTTTAGAAATTGTTTGAATATTTTGGAGTCAGTCAAACCAATTCAAAATCTGGTCAAACCTTGGACCGAGTGCCTTGCAAATTTTGGAGGAAAACCCACAGCACCAAAGCCTCTGAAAATTTTATGCTGGGTCCTCGTTTGAGCTAGCAAGCTCCTGTAAAAATTTCTTAAATTTTGGAGTTGTTTGCTACCCAAACAACTCTCCAAATGTCGACCTTTCTCTAATACCAAGAAATTCAAATCCGGTTGAGTCGGACTGGGCTCGGACCGAGCCCAACTCAGCCGACTTGGTTGGACCACATCGCCAGGCGCCGCACTCGGGCTCAAGCTTTGCGCATGGCATGGTGAGCCATTGGATCTCAATCAGTGCTCACGACCTCCCACGATCAGGAACTCTTGAGTGCCTCGGCGTTTTGGGTGGTCAAGCCACTGGATCCCGTCGTGTAGCTCCACGACCTCCCAGGACCTCCTGCGCGCGCAAGACCTCCCCACCTCGGCGATTCTCGGACGTCGAGGACCACCAAGCAAATCACGGGACGTCCGGGACCTCCTTGTGGCTGTGTTTCTTCCTCACGACCTCCACGAGTGCGCATATGAAATTTCGCACCGTGCGGCGTGTCGAAGTCGGAGCGGTTAGAGGCGGTGAGATGTCACCTGCCTGCCTCTTGTCAGCGGCTCTTTACGCTCACATGCATTTATTGCCGATCGGCTTTAACCTCAAAGTCTTCACTGCTCTGCCACTTGTCTGTCGTGCGTGCGTTAGCGAGTCATAGTTCATGCTCACGATGAGCTTTTGCCCACACCATTGCCAAGCTCCCGGGCTATGTATGCACGAGGCCTTCCTCTCCTTCTCCTTCTTCGTTCTTTGTTGTGTTGGGCTCCCAGTTGGTGATTCCCAAACTCAAACACCTAACACACCTCTCTGCCACCATTGTCGGCTTTGGAGCTCTTTGAAGGCCTCGAGCTCGGTGGTTCCATTGGTTCCTTTCTCTTCCTCTGGTCCTCTGCGGTACCTAGGACCCTCCTAATCTCTCGGTTTGCCTCTCACGGGGTTGACCCGACTGCGGAGAGATCTGATTAGGTGAGCACCTCCCTTCTTCCTCGACTCCAGGTGATCTACTCGCCCTTGTGGCACTCCTCCAACCTCCTCTGGACCACTCACGTGCCACTGGTGAGTTCATTTTAGTCCTTAGAGCTTAGGTCTAGCTAGCATGAGCTCGTGGCGCTCATTTCACCGTTTTGGATTTTGCGAAAAGCTTGTCCTCCTCCATTCTCGGCTACGCGGCGTTTAAAACGTCGCGCGTTGAAGTGCCTCCGCTGGGTCCGCGACACTATTGCGAGTATATCGGTGCCCTTGGTGGTGGCGGCGAGTCCCCATCGCCGGCGGCAAACCGTTGAGCCGCTCGGGATTTGCCGGTTCAAAACTTCCGTTTGCGTCATTTGTTAGGACACCATTAATGCCCAATTATTGCTATCATTGGCGCATTAACCTTGTCTTGATCGTCTTAGTGTGCCATTTGTCTTGTGGGCCTTAGGCCTAGGATTAAATCCGGAGGTCCGCCTTTAAAGCACTTTGGACCTCCTCGGGTTCTTCGTAGCCGTCTAAGACCTCCTCAAGTTTAGATGCGGGCCTTTAGATCTTTCCGTGAAAACCTTTAAGTGTAAGACCTCCCCTGCGGTTGGGATCCTGGCCGTCGGGGACCACCACTGGTTAAATCTGGGCGTGCTAGGACCACTCGGCATAAAGATCTCCTCGTGGCCTTTATAAAAACCACCTGGACCTCCTGAGCGTCCTCTTTGCATAAGACCTCCCTTGGTCATTATGCAAAGACCACCTCAGACCACCCTCGAGTGCGTCTTTGTAAAAGCCACCCATGGCCTTTTCAAAAACCCCCTTCAGGACCTCTAGGCTCGATCCTAGCCGTTCGCGACCTCCCGGTTTAGATCGAGCGTTAGATCTCATTTTGTAAAATCTTTGGCGCTCAGGACCTCCTCTCGCGTCGATCTGGACCGTTCGGGACCTCCTAGGTCTGTCAGGGCCGGAAAATTTGTAAACGCATAATTTATTCTCTGTAATACCTAGCTGAGCAAACTAAGTTTTGTTAAGACCCACTAGGATTGTCTTGTAATATAGAATAGGTCTTCATTTGATCCTTGCCACTGAAATTAATGGTTCACTAGTTTTAGAACTTAGAAAAATCATAACTAATTCATTTCAAATCCAAATTGTGCAAACTCAGTTTTGCTGTTGTTAGGATAACCATACCTACCCACCATAAAAATTTCAAGTTCCAGATCATTCTAGAAATTTTCGTCATGAACAGTAACCGTAATTAATTTAATTATGATTTTTCAAATGAGAGAACTTAGATTAGCCATATCTTTTCATGCTAAGTCCAATTGACCTGTTTCTCGTTTCTAAATTTGTCTAAAATCAACCTCTAGCTGCTGTAGAAATTTCATTGCATTTGGATAACTTTTGCTGTTGAGTTTTATTTGGAGTTCTTGTTCTTATTTGGTTATCGCCTTTAGTTAGGGTTCGAAGGAATTATTGATTACGTGAGTGAATCCTCTGCAGCAAGAAAGTGATCTACAGCAAGGCAAGCAGTTTGATCATATCCACTCCATCCCATTACTTTTAAAATCTAATACTTTGTTTTACTTGTATGTATGCATGCTCTTGTGTCAATGATTAATTTTGCCGAATAGAGGTAGCTAATCCTATTGCATTGTTTCCCTTAAATTGTTCACCCCTGCCACTACCTTAGGAATATTATCCTCACCGGTGAATTAGAGCCCGGTGAATGATTTAGGGCCTCTTATTTGTCTTTACGATATGATGCTTAGCAATGCTTAGTTACCGGTAGAATTGGGCGGTTATCGACCTAGTCGATAGCCTTGATCACATACAACATATTATCGCTTATGATTTCAGCCTTGTACCATGTTTACTTGTGAAAACTAAAATCTAAAAACAAAATGATTTAGACTTGGGCATAATGGTATGTTGGTGTGCTTCTGGGTGTGACTGGAATGGTGCCCGAGTCAACAAGGACCGAACATCTTGTTACATCAACCAAGCATTTTAGCGTGCTAACCACACTAGAGGGTATGGGACCTCTCTTGACTTAGTACTTTGGCGTGTATTGGCTCCGGGTCGCAGAGAGCCGCGGGAGGGATGGTCTTTGGGTGCATTGTAGTGTCCGAAAGGTTTCCCCCCCGTAACGGGTGGTTGTCTTTCGGCTTGCAATGTAAGCGTATGGGTTTCTATCCATACGAGCGGCTCGTAGTTAATACACAAGATTGGAGATGTCTCGTAGGACTTAGCCGTGACAGCATACCTTCGGAGTGTGCGTGTGGCTTAAAAGCGGTGCAAGTGTGGGTACATTGGTACACCCCTGCAGGGTTAAAACTATTCGAATAGCCTCGTCCTAGGTTATGGACACGCTTGGCAAGGTCTTTCAAGAGTTAGACTACAACCTTTTAAAATTAAAACTTGACATGGGTGGTACGAATCTGGGATTCGTGCTATGTGTGGTGGCTATTGGGATAGTCACCAATAGGTGGTTACTCTTGTACTTATTGTATCATTGTTATTTCAACAATTACAATCGGTTTGTCAAATTGCTTTGAATCTATTACATTATTGCAAATGAAAACTTGCTTTATGCTAAAAGTCGGTCGAGCCACCTCCACTTAAATAAAGCTTGCATGTAGTTAATTATAGTTCTGTTATCCCTACATCGGTCTTGCAGTACAAAAACAATTTTTGTACTCAGTTGCTTTCTTAATGTTTTGTTGCAGAGGAAGAAGGTGAGCCCCAAGGGCTTCCCTTTTGTGAGACGTGCCGGGTTTGGCGACTAGCTTGCGGCCGGTTGGTTGCCTTGTGGGTAAAGGCACACTAATTGGCTCTTTTGTTTTGCCATCTTATGGCCCTTTGCTTCATTGTCTATTTGTTATTTTGTTGCTTTTGGGCGGTTGGCCCTTGTTGTAATAAATCCCTATTATGTATGTCTTTTGTTAGATCTGTTGTATGGAATTGATGCATGATTTTGTAGCAGGGTGTGTATACCGCATTTAGGAAGTATACATATCTAGGGGCTTGGTTTATTTGATTTGTGATGCTAGGGTCAATGGAAGACTAAGCCTTACAAGTCGAATAAACCGGGGTCCCCACAAATTTACTAACAAATAAATGAAACAGCGGAACAGAATCTGTCCAGATCTGTCTAACAAGCCTGGACAGCACACGGTATCGGACATAACTTTTTATTGGCTAAACCAAAATTGGTGTTCTTTAACAATCTGAAAAGCTAAGAACAAAACCCACTAAAGTCTAGTTGGGCAAAAGTTCAGATTTTGCCTCTAACAAAATTTGGCCCACGGCTCAAATCTGTTGACTGAATTAATAGACAGAAATATCGGCTAAAATAAAATATCCATAACTTTTGTTGTACAACTCCAAATTGAACGTTCTTTATCAATCTGAAAAGGTTATCGAATCCTCTACCATAACCTAGTTGGGATGAAACCCCGATTCGTCCATTAACATACACCTATTTTAAAAGACAACTCAAAAGGTAATTCTCGTCAGAATTCTGGACAGCAGATATTAAATCTATCATAACTTTTGACTCGAAAGTCGGAATGAGGTGATCTTGGAGGCCACTGAGAGCTAAGAACAAGACCTAAATATCTCTAGGAGATGATCATCTCAGATTCGGCCTCTAAAACCACGAAACAGACCCCGCAACAATCTGGACAGAATTGATTTTCTAAACGCAGCAGTTCGATCTAATCAAATATGAACCAAATCACATCTACCACTAATCAAACGATGAGGATCGGTATTCGTTACCCTTGCAGCAACCAGGAAACAGGCGGAAGAACCTTGGAGACGACGATCTCCCTTCTCCTCTCCTTTTTGAACGGCAGCCCCGCAAAAACCCCTCCTTCCTTCGCAAAAACCGGTGGCAATGCGGTTCGGCACTAGGAGGAAGATGGCTCCAAGAGGTAGGGAGGTGCAGCACCAATGGGGGGAGGCGCCAAGAGGAGGAGGTAGGGGCGCAAGGGAGAGGGAGGGACAGGGGCGGCGGCCATAGGAGGGAGGAGTGGGAGAGGTGGGGGTGCTAGGGTTTGTGCACCCCCCCTTTTGGCCAGCCAACTCATGGGCCTTTGGGCCCCCCCAAAGGCCTTGTAGATGCCCCCTCTTGGGTCTACAAGGCCCTCTCTTGGGCCTGCTAGCCAAAGGCCCAGGCCCAAAGTTGGAAGAACAGGCGAAATGCCGGAAATTTCTCCTTTTCAGTTGAATTCGATTTAAAACCACATTGTTTTTCGTTCTAAACTGAAACGGGATATTACATTGTTCAAAGTACTAGTCAATGTTGCTGACCCTAGCCTAATCAAAGCAAGCTAATTAAAGCCCGATGCAGAGAAGTGTATGTACGCACACACAACGATCAATGTAACTTGATGTAAGCAATGGAAAACCTCACAACAAGTGCTAGGAGAGACGCTAGCCAACTACTCAAACTTCTATGAAGGGCACAAGATTGTTCGCACGACGTAGAGCACAAAAGACAGAAATATCGGTATAATACAAACAACCCTATAGATTGAGCAGAAATAATAGCTAGTTTCAAACGATGAAAAAGCAAAGTTTTATATGGCTTATATATGCTCTTTTGAAAGATTTCGACGAGATCTACAACTTTGCAGTTGAGGTGAACTCCAAATTCCGAAAGGAAGATCGAAGGAAACAGCAAAAACAGAAACCGAAAACTTGCGACGCGAATTCGGGGCCGAAGATGGCCGATTTTGGGGCACCTGGAGGGAGACAAGTGGCTTACATGGAAAAGATGCGCCTCATCATTAGCTTCGAAATGATACAAGAACGTCAAAAACGGACACCGTATACAAAAGTTATGCCCGTTTTACTGAAGGTGTCTCGGATACAGAATCCTACTCGGACTCGAAACCGTCTCGGGTTTAAATTTGAAATTGCTATATCTTTTGATTTCGTGGACCAAACTTGCTGAAATTTTTTATGAAAACTTGTGGCTATATGTAAAAGGTCTCCACCAATTTTTATGCACTTTTCTTTTTCTTCTTTTTTTTCTCTACCGCGGCTTTTGTTCTTGCGGTTACCTCTTTCTCCTTCTACTATCTGGCCGGCCCTACGGATTGCCGCAAGTCGCAAATAACATCAAATCTCCCAAAAGATCACAGCAATACTCTTCTTTTTTTCATATTGATGACTGCACGGATTTTCTATTTTTGGTGCGGATTAGAGGAGTTCTAACCCATGAATTTTCTGTTTTAGATGCGAAAACTAAGAATCCTAAAAGAACGATCAAGCGACGCAAAAGACTAACTAGACAAAGACTAACTAGACAATAACTAGAACTAGAAATCAGCAACTAGACACGACGATGCAACCAATGATTCAACAAGCAAAAATACCGAAAAGAAAATTTCAATGGCTCAAAGGGGTTCAGTATAGATGATAGATGCAATAATTGTTTGGGCAAATTTCTGGACTCTAGGTATGAAAAACGAATCTACTACTAGAAAACTGGAAAATCTCACCGATCAACTGAAGCTCTGATACCACCTGATGAACCCGAAGGTCCGATTGTTGGCCCGATCTTTCGATGAGAATGATAAGTTCGGTAGGCGTCGCTCAACTCTCACGATCCTGGCTACGAACACGCAAGGCTCGAAACCACGCAATCGCTGATCTGCTCGACAAGTCGTTATCAATTGTGCACAAATACCCAGATGACCTGACCACGAAGGTCGATTCCTGCATACACCGAAAAAGCACGTAAGAAAAGAATAAATAAGCAATCTGAAATTACGAATATGAATGAAATATTTGATAAATTGGGATTCCGAAGCGGTATTATGGTTGGTCTAATCGACACAAGCCAATACACGAAGTTGCATAGAAGCTAACTTTTAACTAAACAAAATCCAAGAAAACTAGAGGGGGTGTGGCCTCCCTATATAGGGGAGGAAGAGCCACAAATCTAAGTGGGGTGGGACTAAAACTCGTGGTTACTGTTCATGTGAACAGTAACCACACCCCCAGGTAGGCCGCCGGCAGATGGGCCAAGTTCAGTATGATTACAAAGCCCAGATTGGCCCAAATAAGTGATATGACATCTTCTTTTGATGATTACGATCAGTCCAGAAGAAATTTGGAGGTGAGGCTAGATCCGTTGGAAAGAGGACGAAATAAGCTTTCAATCAAGTACTTGTGGACCTCCAACGGACTCCGTATGTGAAAGTTATGCCTATTTTAAGTTGGTGTTGTCAGGCTGATTCCGGAGGCCGAACTGGATTCCAAAACAGGTCCAGCTCGAACTGCTTGCTTGTCTTGGACCAAAAGTGATATGGTGTTGCACATATATATATTTCATCATTAGGTAGCATCATATAGTTCATATAATATAAAGACACTCCTAAAAACAAGCTCACCTGATAATTTAAGTGAAGCGTGCGAGCTCATATACTTGGAACAGTAAGCATAGCAAATATGGTTGTATCCATAGGGGTCATGTCCCTCATCAGCTATGACCTCCATTCTTTCCACCCTAAGCTTCCTAAGGACCTTAGTAGCTCATTTGAATCATTCACTTGTGCATAAGCAGCTCAAGTTTTGCTATAACTGAAAAGTTTCTTTTATAACTTTTTGGTCTTTTATATCATTTTCAAGCTCTAGGGTTTCCCATGTTATCTTTTCAGCTTAGTTAGGTCTTGGCTAAACCCTAGTAGCATATGCAGTTGTACTTTTGATTCTTAATGCCTTCAAATTGGCTAGTTACCCCAAAATCCTTCTCTGATTGTTATTGTCGGGCAAAACCGACAAAAGCCGTAGCTTCCTCCTTTCTGTTAATCTTGTGGGTCAAGGTTAGCGGGGTCCAGTCTAGGTTGCTAGGTCTACCAAAGGGATAGTTATAACTTAAGCAAAGAGTTTTGCTTAAGCATGCTTCACAATTTGGCACTAGGGTAATCAGTTGTTCCTCTATCATGTTGTCGGTTAAACTGACAGTATGCACAACAGGGTTATCACTTTCAAATCTTTGCCAGTCAGTGGTATTAAGTGTTAAAGTAGACTTTTAGTTTTACTTATTTAACTATAACTTACACCAAAATATTATTTTCCATAAAGTAATATAGCAGCAAGCTCTGTTTTTATAATCTGTTCTGTTTTCAGTTTTTCCAAAACCTGAAACTGTAACTTTAACCTAAACCCAAATTTTTCACAATTAGTGGCAGTAGAGAGTAATATTGGTTATTATCTTTATTAGGGTAGGTATAGCTTCAGCATGTTGTTAATCGTGCATTATAATCTTGATCATGCATTCTTTGTCAATACTTTGACTTATGGATTTCTTATTGCTGTTTCTTGGATTTTGTATTTTTAGATTCTGAATCTTGTGAAGTGGTTGACTCTCTTTCTGAACCATCAGCACCTGAACAAGAAATTTATTACTATCAAGGCAAGCATCCTCTCTGCACCATGTTGATCCAATTTTGTACTATAGGTATCCAAAAATGCAGTGACAACTGTTGCATGCTATTTTCCTAAAAAGTAATTGTGATCTGTTAGTAGCTAGTTATAACCTAATATTTGTGGCTTACCTTAAATCTGATCATACACTCAAACTTAGAGTAGTGTCAGTATACTACATAATTAATCTCGTAATTTGCTTAGCCATGCGAATTGTAGAAGGTTAGTGTTTGACAAGCTTATTTTGTCGACTTGGGGACAATAAATGAATTTACATTTCTTTAGATTCTTTGTTCATCTTTTAAAGAAATGAGACCAAACTGGTTTGACAAACCGATTCTAGATCGGACAAGTGGATGCTAGTGATGGTGCCTTAGTGCACGAGATTTGGGAAATGTGATTGTCTTGTCCGGATTGATTAAGGATGAACAAATTGACTTGAAGATTCAAGCCCTAACGCATTTCCACACGCGGTGTATGGGCGCTGTTTGGTTAAGTAAAAGGTTAATACTATTGAGTTGGAAAACAAGGGAGTAAGGACAGATGTATTGATCTCATATGACATATATGCTTAAGTCTTCGGGCCGTATCATATATCATATGTGTTTTATATCAGTATCATGTGTTCTTAGGAGGGTGAGGCCATATATGCGTTCCATCACATGTATGTACCTTCAGGGAGCGGATTGCAATTATATATGTGCAAGGGAGCACAACACTACTTTCTGTCAATTGGGTCGGCATTCCCGACACAACTTGCGTGCCTCGCTTAGCAGATGCTATTAGATACTTGTACTGAGCGAAATCAGTCACACATGTGTAGTCCAACTCAATAGTGTCAACTTGTTAAAAAATACCAAATCTTAGTTTACCCAGCCAGCATACCAAAGGCAGTGTGCTATTATTCCGGAGGCTACGGGCTAACTAAGTCGTGTGGGTAAAGATGTACACCCCTGCAGGGTATTAAAACTATTCGAATAGCCGTGTCCACGGTTACGAACAATGCTTGAGTTGAATAAATCTTTGTATAGACTTTTAGAATCAAAACTTGGTTGGGTATGGTTTCGGTTCAGTGCTTATTTATGCTATGTTATGGGTGGTGTACAGCCACCTGGATGGTGAGTATTATTTATAATTATGCTCTCCTTTACTTGCTTACTGTTTTAGTCCAAATCGATCTATAAACTTGCCTTGTCAAAATCTAGCGATGTAGGGTTAAAAAGGTATTGCTTTATGCAAAATTGAACCATTGTAACCCACCTGTTGTTAACCTTATGCATGTACACTTCTAATCCTTTGTACAGGTTCTATCAAATGCTTTCTTTTTAATAGTTTGTGTAAGTCTTGCTAGTACCTTCTGTACTCAGGTGCTTTCACCACTTGTTGCAGGTGAGGATGGTTATCTGTATGAGATGCCCGTTAGCGCCGATCAAGGTGACGCTAACGAGTGAAGCTATTTCTGATCTCCACTCAATAGCCTGCGGGTGATGGGGCCATTGGTGGCTTCTGTTGTTTAGTTTTGCTTGCGCTGTTAAACTTTGTGGTGACCAATGTCACTTGTTATTGTAGTACCAAATCGAATTATAACCTTCTGTTTAATTATGTAAATATATGCCTTGTATGTGTATGATGCAATGTTGTTTAAGGATATATGTGTAATAGTCACTGATCCTGGGAACTATTGCAAGACATATATCCGGGAACCTGAATATTGAATTTATACCTTGTTAAATTTATGCTTCTAGTATGATTTTTAATTAAGGACCAAACTGTTCTTAATTATTAATTATGCTTTTAGTGTAATTTTCAATTCAGCTTAAATTCCAATAATCCAGGGTCCTTACACATAACTAAGAAACAATAAATGCACTATTGGAGATGCCATAAGGGGGCTCATTGGCTCACTTTAAAATTTCTCCAATTGCATTCATTAATTGATTAAACATTGAAATGAATCAATTTGTAATAAAATTAGATTTCACTCTAGCTTGGCTCGGCTTGTTAGCTCGATTATAAAAATACATCCAAACTATAAATACAATAATATTAAATCAAACTATGTTAATTTCGAGAATACCTCAATAAGATAAGGATTTGGCTCGATATCTACCCCTAGCGTGGGATATTGCTATGGATGCATGCTTGTTACCGGGGGTGACAACGAAACCTATTGAGCACCGCAAGGTGCTGGTTGGAAGGTAAAATATACACCAAGCTTTTTATACCGTTGATCTTTAGAGCATCTACAATAGTCCATGTTACTTGTTACTAAATGATAAACATATCAGCATTTAGGTGATGAAAAGGAGAGAATGTGAGTTTGTTTCTAGATAAAGAAACAAACAAGTTATTGATACTAAGACACAAGAAACAACAAAATAGCTATTGGAGACTTGCTTGTTATCTAAAAACATGTTTTGTATGTAGCAATTAAAATATTAGATAGAAACTCAAGAAACAATCTATTGGAAGGCTTGTTTCTTTTTATTAGATTGAGTACTCTCTCTCCTCTTAGTAATAAGCTAAGAAACTCTCCCTCTTACTTATTTGGGAATTGAAATTGGGGTGAAGCAGATGAGTAGAGGTGCTGGTGAGAGGATTGCTCATAAGCTGAGTAGCAGGTTAGACAACTGGAAAATAATCTTCTGTCCTCAGGTGGGAGGCTGATCCTTGTTAATAGATGTCATAGTGACCAACCCATCTATACAATAGGGTTCCATAGTTTGAAAGAGGAAATACATAAGAAAATGGATTCAATTATATCTAGATATTTTTTGGAGGGGAGTAAATGATAATGTCAAATATCATATGGTAAAGTGGAAGGCTGTTTGCAGACCAAAAGACTATGTAGGTTTAGGGGTGTTAAATACTAGACTTATGAATGATTGTCTCATGTGTAAATGGTTGTGGAGATTAAGTAGAGCTAAAGATGAACTCTGGTTCAGGCTGCTGAAAGCTAAATATTTTCTTATTGGTCATTTTAGAGACTCTATGTACTTGAAGGGTTCCCGATCCCAATTTTGGAAAAATATCTACAAAGTCAAAAACCTTTTTAAGTGGGGTGTTTCCTTTCAAATTGGCAATGGGGAATCTACTTATTTCTGGAAGGATGTGTGGCTGGGAGACTGTCCTCTCTACATCAAGTATGACAGTCTGTTTAATATTTGTATGACTCCTAATACGAAGCTGTCAGATTATTTTGAGGATGGGCTTTGGCATATAAAGTTCTTTAGAAATTTTGGGAGAGAGGAGAAAGTAATGTGGAGAGATTTGAAAGAGGATGTCCAAGGGTGGAACTAACCACCGATCAGATAGGGTTGTATGGTGTTTAGAAAATCTTGGAGCTACTATGTTAAATCCTTATATAGATTTTTATCTTTTGGGGAATCACGAGCAAAAGACTCCAGAATCTTTGGGTTAACAGAATTCCTTTGAAAGTTAAGGTTTTTCTTTAGCAGACTTACATGAATAGGATCCCGACTATGGATCAGCTTGTTATCAGGAAGTGGAGAGGGGAAAATAAGTGTTGGCTTTGTGGTAAGGAAGAAGATGCAAAACATGTGCTGTTCCAATGTGTCATGGCAAGATTTGTTTGGTCTTGCATCAGAGAATTATCTTTAAGTGGGAGAGGAATCCTGAATCCTTAGTGTCGTAGCGGGGCGCCATGGAGTGCCCCGCACCCTAGGGTCGTCGGAAATACAGGTGTACCGTCGGAGATATTGTACATACGTAGACCTAGTCTGCATAGTGTATTAGTGCAAATGTACCTAAATACCCTCTCTCCCTCTCAACATTGTGAGGGCAAGAAGGTAAATATCTCTTCTTGCCCTCCTATAAATAAAGCCCCAAGGGCATATGTAAGAGGGGGCTCTTCCCTCATTCTCATTTGGGTATACTCATAATGCAATATTCATACACTTGTGTCTTTGGCTCCTCCCTTCGGTCCTCCTCCAAGACAAAGGGTACTCTGTACCCATTGTCTAGCCATTTCTTTCTACGACACTTAGATGATCTGCATAGAGGCTGGTTAGATATTAGGGGTGCTAATGATTATCATGTTGGATTACTCGGTTTTGCGACTTTTGCTTGGACGCCTGGAAAATCAGAACAAAGGGGCAATTGAGAAGACTTACACTAAGAATCCCCCGAAGTTGTATTCCAATTTGTATCATGTTTGCAGCGTTGGAGCATTCTCATCAAAAAGATGATCAAGTGAAGCTTGAAGGGATGTTGGCTTCAGCAGAAGATTGGCTGAGGAATTTCAGAAGATTGGATAGATCTTAGCTGGTTTCTGTTGTTTGTCTTTTGTCTATACTATCTTTTAACCTTGGTTTTTAGCTGGTCTGTTGGGTTGCTTTAAGTCATGTTGGGGTGGTTGGTTTCAGGTTTGGGTTTGAGAGGTTTCTCTAAAAGCTTTGGGCTCTACTGTGGTGACTGGTTTTCCCAGTTTTTTTTTTTTGTTTCAGACTGCTGTAAAACTTCTATATTGGCTTTCTTTAAAAGTCGGGCTTGGCCTTGTTAAAAAAACAAACTAAGAAACAAATTATCGAGATGCTCTTAGAGAGCTACGGAGTTGCGTTAGTTATGACCAAGGTAATCTTATCACTGCATACCGAGGTGGTGGATCATTCGCCAATGTATTCACAAAGCTATTAATCTATGGAAAACTCGAAGGAGAATAGGACATCCAGAGCTTAGTCTTGGTTTTGATAATTTTGAGTTAGTTTTTTTGAAAATGGAATCAACCCACTTTTAGAGAAAGCTAATCAAGAAACAAAGCTTTCTATAAAAGCTTGGTTGATCCCATTTTCAAAAAAAAAAAACTAACTCAAAATTATCAAAACCAAGACTAAGCTCCTGGATGTCCTATTCTCCTTTCAAGTTTTCCATAGATTAATAGCTTTTGTAGTTAGTTTATGTGAAGGAGGCAAATTGTGCAGCACCATTCATGCGCTAAGCAAGCGTCTCGAGAATATAGCCGATGCGTTTACACGGGAAACAGATTATATGGGACATGACTCGTGAGGCCCCTCCCCTCCACCGTTCTATCTCTTCCCTCTCTTACTCTTTCTCTCCTGATGGACGACAGATGCATAAGGTTTTCCCTAAGGTACTGCCCCATAGAATTTATTTTGGTTTACACGCTGGTTGTACTCCTGTTTATGTGCTGTTGGGTACTAATAAAGCTCCTGATTGAGTCTCAACTTTTTTTTGCCCAATTATTAGCAAATGAAAGCAGGCCGATCGAGAAGTGGGAACGATCGAGAATTTTGCCCACACGCGTAGTTGGATCGAAGCCGCGCAGCAATTACGCACCCAAGAAAACAGCGGTCAGCAACGACCAGCACATCCCATCGCCACCTGGGCGTGTCAGTGTCGTATCCCTGTCCCACTGGACCCAGCCCCAACTGCCCCCTTGACCTCTCACGCTTCCGCTTTTCACCGCGAGAATTTTTTTAGAGCAAATCAGAACGGCTTTATTAACTCATAGTAGGATTGCCATCACTAGTGATCATGTCTATAATAAATTCGGAAATACAGTTCATACAAATACACATCATTCTTCCCACCAAAACTTTCTTTGCGCAACAATGAGCTGCCAAATTTACTTCACATACAACAAAACGTACTTTACTAAGCTCTTAGATTTCAAGCCAAATACCCATAATTTCTGATCTTGCGCCATCCAACGAGTTGATCATATTAACGAGAGTCAAATTATCCAACTCCACGTGAGAATTAACGCGTAGCAGTAGTATGTATATAACACAACACTGGTCAAGATTCCAGTCACCATGATCTCTCACTTCCTGATTTGAGTGCATTCCTCTACAAGCAACGTCGACGTAACACTATACAAGTCTGACGACTAGAGCAAGCAAGCTGAAACTACACAGAAAACACCAAGAAATTGTGAAAAGGTCAGCTGATGAGACTAGAGGACTTCAAGTCGTCCAGTGCTAGCTCCGGCGTGCGGGCCGCGGTGCCGTCGTGGGCGTGGCGGTGGTCGCCCTCGTAGGTGACGATGAGCATGGCGGGCTCGCCGGGGTCGCGCTCCACGTGCTTCCGCGCCGGGCACCCGAGCACCGTGCTGCACTTGTAGTAACCGCTGCATGCGTGCGTCACACATCCACACGATCATTAAGCAAAGAATGAGCGGAGGCCGTCGGATTCTGATCTGACGGAGAGGAGAGATGGCCTTGCAGTGTTTTGTTATTAATTACCGCGGGTAAGGCGAGCCCTTGATGGGCTTCTGGCCGTACTTGCGCCACGAGTAGTCGTCCGGTGGGATGTCGGCGTTCCTGGAGCTGATCGCCGGCACGCGGATGCTCCGCTTCAGGCGCGACTTCCTGCAGCGGTTCCAAATTAGGACAAAATGTAGTAAATCAACCGATCGTTTAATTGTTCGCCGTAGTATAATTCGCCGAGCAAACCGCGCGCAGGGTATGTTGCGTGCGTTTAGTTACCGTTTCTTGGAGCAGTGGCAGCGGCCGCCGCCGTGGGCGGCGGGCTTGGCGTTGTCGCTGAGCGCGTGGTTTTCGTCATCATAGCTGCGCTTGAACCCGTGAGAGTAATCGGAAGCAGACTGCATCGGCGGCGGGCGCTTGCCGCCGGCGGAGTAGCCTAAGCCTGCAGTCGAGAGCAGCGAGCGGCCGTTGGACAAGCTCCCTTCGCCGGTAACACCGGTCACCGACGACGGGAACGACGAGCTGGCCGAGGCCGACGCGCTGAACCGGTCGCACCGCGCGAAATCCAGCGCTGCTGGCGGCCTAGCCGGCGCCGCCTCGGAAGGCGCCGAAGCCCGCGGCGCGACGGGGCCGCGGCGGAAGCGCGCGTGGCCGGTCCGGTTGAGCATGGACAGCACCGCCGTCCGGTACTTGGACGCCTTCTGCTGGTGGGCGACCTCCCGGCGGTCGCCCATCGCCATCTGCCTCTGCCGCGTGACCAGCTCGTCTTCTGGTACGCCGCCACCATACTCCATCAGATCCACCATAGTGATCATGGCGAGAAGCGAAGAACGCCTACGCGCAAGAGGAAAATGGGAAACGTAAAAGACGGGGAGCGAGGAGGTTTATAGAACGAGGAGTGAGTCAGTCAGGTCAGAGAGTGGACTGGCTCGAGTCAAAGGCGAGGGAGACGCCTCGGATCGATCGGACGGAGGAGAGTTCGCGCCGGGTGAACCGGGAGACGAGTTGGCGCCGACGATTAGCCGGCCGGTGGTGCGCTTCGGCCGAACTGGCGGGTTTTACGGTTCCTTAGCGTGGACGCGAAGTTCGACCGTGGAATGTACTGTACTACATAGCTACATAGTGACATTGTGATAGCGATTAGCCAAGGAGAGGGCGCCACGTGGAGAGAGCATAGCGCCCATCCACTGTTCTGTGGGATTATTTTAGGACACAACTACGCCACGCTTTGCCCATCCAATCTAGCGTCATGATGCTCAGCCATCCGATTTCGATACATTTTTTTCTCTTTAAACAAACGAAAGTACTATATAACATCACACACCCCCGATACAACAAAAAAAACTCCTCCGCTCGATCTCCTCCGAAAAAACATTGGAAAAAAATAATATATTTTCACCGAAATTGCATGAAAACTATCAATATAGAACCTAGCAGCGCTTAAAAACTAATTCAAATATGCTAATCAAATAAATTTCGATGTTACAATATTGCAACATTTGGAAATAATAGTTGCAACATCCGAAAATAATTGTTGCAACATCAAAAATTTTGCAACATTTAAAACTAATTTATGAAACATTTTGATTTCATGTGTGCAATAATCAGTGACAATGGTTGTAACAAAAATTCTTTTCCTATAAAATTTCAGAAAGATGTATTGCGACAAACCAAAAAACACTTTTTGCAACAATGGAGAAAAGCTACTGCAATAATTCGAGATAATGCATGCAACATTTAAATGGTAAAAAGGCGGCAACAAATCAAAAAACACCATTGCAACAAAAAAAAATACCTCCCCAGCTAGCGCATATCGACTACGCCATCGCCCGAGGCAAGCGACTGCTCGCAGGCGGAGTGGCCGGGTGGAGGACCGCCTCCGGCGTGGCCTCGACGATGCGGCCAAAGTCCAACGACGCCCTGGCCGGGCCCATGGTGGTGGCCCGCTTTTAGCATGTTGCAGTGGTAGCGAGAGCGCAACTCACTAGCTGGTAGTTGGGCAAGCGCTCATAGGTAGAAGGCGTGGATGGTGTCAAGCAGCACTCGCTTCAGGGACTAGGAGTGTCGATACAACACTTTGGTGGGATGGAATCGAGAAGCAAACGTGGCACCATGGCATCTGTAGGTAAGGATAGGTAGGTGGCGGCGAGGAGGTTGGCGCCGACAAGGATTAGTTAGTTCATAGCCTCCCAGTCTGCAAGGTAGGGGAAGAGGCAAGTGAGGAAGGCGATGAGGCCGTCGAGGAAGTGCAGCTCCATGTACTTGAGCGCTCTCGATTGGAGGATTTGGGAGGCTGTGCGCTTAAGAGGTTCGGTTTTAGGTGAGTAGAGAGAGAAAGAGAGAGATTGATGCCGGGGCAAAAGCAGGATAAGGAGGAGGCAGACATGGGAAGTCATGGAATAATGAGTGGATGAGGACGAAGCAGATAAAGCGCCTATTTTTTCCCAGGTGTCGATGGATGCGAAGCTTACGAACAGAACGCTCGAATTGTACGTCCTCACCGTATCATTGCCCTTCTTTCTACATGTACTGCTTCCATCGGGCAATTTTTCGATCGTCCGCACATCACACTTCTCATGGTGCGCACGTGTCGTTACGACATGTGGATAACAGGACACATGGAGAGCGAGAGATCAGGTCCTACCCCCACATGCTACTCTGCCCCCCGAGCCCCACCTTCCCTGCTCCTCGCGCTTTGATCGCTTCACTTCCCTGATACTGTCGCCACGTTTCCTCCTCATCGCGCTCGTCGCCGGCGCCGCATTGCCTCGTCTTCGCCACTCAAGTCCCCTGTTGCCCGTGTTTCTTCCTCGTCGCACCCAACATCCACGCAGCGTGCCTCCTGCATGCCGCGCCCGACGCCGTGAGTGGCCTACGACACCATCGCTGGTGTGTAGTCGCGAAGCTGTATAAGGTGCATGGGGTACAACTGTACCCCGAACTTTTTGGTAAAAAATCAAGTATATAACCCCTTAATACATAAAGTATACATTACATACTCCTTCAATTGTAGCCCGTAGCCCAATAGGCCCAACAAACAGTTCAGCAACCGCCACAATTGAGCAATACCATCACCCATTAACAACAATTCACCCATTGGTCCAACCCTAGTCAGTTGCCTCCAGGTTAGGTCCCTAGGATCGAACCGATCCTCAAATTCCCCATCCTTTGCCCTAGTAGCCGGCCAACCCCAACCCCCGTGCCACCATGGTCGTGCGCTCCTGCGGTGTTGTTTGGCGACTGGCATCTCCGTAACTCCGTCTCCGACGACAACTTGCGCGGGCGTAGTGAGCTGCCGAGCTAGGAGATTGAGATTGGGAGCACATAAGCCGAACTATTGTAAGTTCTGAAAATACCAAATCCTCAATCTTTTTTTTTAATCTTGTGCAATGTTCAGTTGTTTTACTTCTTGTTCAATCTAGTTAGTCACAATTTCAAAATTTCTATTTGTAAATGTAGATTTGTAGAGCACTAAAATATGAAGAAGAATAAAGATAAGGATAAAGTTCTTAAACTTGATAAGTTTTATCCTAAAGATATCTTGAACACAGATTTGGTGCAACTTTCTTTACAACTTAATATATTTATTACTCACATACGCCAAGATATAAGGTTTCGAGAAATGAAGAATCTCAGTAAGCTCTGTATTAAACTTGTTGAGACAAAGAAGTATGATCACTATAAACTTATTTATTTGCTACTCAAATTGGTGTTGATCCTTCCTGTGGCTAATGCAAGTGTAGAGAGGGTATTTTCGTCAATGAACAAGGTGAAGAATAAACTAAGAAATAGCATGGGTGAACAATACTTGAATGATTACTTAGTTACATATATTGAGTGTGAGTTTTTTCTATAAGTTAGTGATGATGCTATCATCAATCGCTTTCAAAGCACGAAGGTACGTCGCATCAAGTTATAATTTTAAAAAAATATTTTGTGACATTGGTTGTAGTACAGACATATAATTTGTCACATTTGAACTTTTATGTTAGAATGAATGTGTCTTAAGTTCGCACCCCTCATCGTCAAAATTCTAGCTCCGCCATGTTAGAATGAATGTGTCTTAAGTTCGCACCCCTCATCGTTAAAATCCTAGCTCCGCCACTGCTTAGTGTGCTGCCGTATTTGGTGGTAGTGGGTCTTCTCCTTCCGTGTCACACGCTCCACCACGCCTGCCAAAGAACTCAAGTCACCATGGATGCGCCAAGGAGAAGTATTTGAATCGAAAGCTTTCGAATCATTTGAAAGTTTTTGAATCGAAAGTTTCTGAACATAAAGTTTCGAACCGAAATTTTTTAAATCAAAAGAATTTTAAATCCTTTTCGAAAGTTTTTGAATCGGGTGGAAAGGGCGTCCGTGAGCACCCCTTAGGATAGAATCGATAGATGTCCTCCTGCAGCCTCATTGTACCAATGAATTCCGTACGTGTTTCTAGTAAATTCCGTACGTGTGTCTACTGTCTAGTTAGCCACTGCTAGTGGGCCTGTGTGCACCCAGTGGCAATTCGTCGTTGGGACGAAGTGTCTTCAAGCAGGATTATAATTTAATGTCAATTACCATTACATTGTAATAGTATTTACCACTACCATACTTTAACTTTCCGATGGGAAATCTACACCTCAGTTGAGTTGGGGACTATAGCAAAAATACTGTAGTGCCTTTTTTTGGGTACTGAGGTAATTAAATCATTGCAGTAATTGGCTTTAGCCTTGCTTACAAGTCTAAAAACAACCCAATGGTGTGATATTGCTCACCGCTGTTAAAATGTGCAATGCACAATACGCGGTGAACACCTCCTGTCTGTGAGAGGGGTGGTGGCCCCATGCTCAATTTATTAACAGCTTTACTTTTTGGGGGATAAACAGGTTGAAAGATGAAACTCAACGTAAAGGCTAGAGTTATAAGCGTACAAATACACCTATGAAGATTTAAATCCTAATACTCACCTTTACGTACATCAGAGTGTATTTCGATACAAACTTTGTGAAGTTGCAGTTTATCCCCAATTTCTAATGTGTGCTAAGGTGGGCGCACTCACGTGTGTGTGTGTGATGTGCGTGTACGTGGTTGTGTGTACGCGCCTAACTAACTTGTAATAGCAAAACACACACAAAGGCTCTACATTTAAAACTTGACTAATGCAATGTAACTTCGAGGATGATGTACTCCTATGCTCTTAGTAGTAGGCGATTACAAATCAGGCTGCCGAGGAGCTTAAAGTTCACGCTTTCCCGTTTGGGGATAGCACAAAAGCACTACTCGTATCTAATGGAATGCTACAGTGATTGTAGCGGCAAGGATTTTTCAAAGGAATGGCACGGAAGGAAACCAACATTTTTAGTGGTATAAGGAATTTTCTGTACGGGATGCACCTTGATCCAAACACATGTTTAGTCGATGACATAGGCTATCTATGGCTAGATGATGCCGAGTGTTGAAGGACGATTAGATTGCTTAACTTTTTAAATGGTTTACAATTCATGTGTAGCCATAAATTTACTTGTAAATTGAAGTAACGCAAGATAGACATAACTCCCAATATCTGAGTTGTCCAGCTTAGTTAAATGTTAAAATTAACCTTTAGTACAAGATGGCAAAGCACACTATCAGAGAAACAATGTGCTACTCTGTTGTCATCAGTTGTACCACCAGCACATCTCAGGTCCCAATGCTCATCCCTAGTGTCCTGCGATTTGGCACAATGGTCATGGTGAACGCTGTTTGGAAGGCATGAATTTTATATAAATTTCATAGATAAAATGCTTAATTCCAAATTTCCAATAGGAATAATGTGAAATTCCCAAGTTCCAAACAGGCCCTAAATGTGTCCTCTCCCAACAACTCTGCCCGCTTTAGATGAGGGCCCGAGTTCATAAAATCTGGGTCCTCGTAAATCGGAAGGCTTCGCGCAGGTATTTAACAAAGACTAATACCCAAAGTGAATCATTTGGTTCCAGTAGTTCAATTAATCAAGAACGCAGCAAGCTATTAAGGCATGAGTTGATCTGTAAGAAAAAAAAATACGCCACTCCTGATACTGTCACAGCGCATACATGTAAATATAGAACGCTTATCGTACGAAAGAGTAGTGAATCATGCACCAACGACTCTGACAGATCATATTCCGGCAACCGGCATGTTCTTGACTACTATCCAAATGTCGTCAGTACCATAAAACCAACTGAAACACTGCATAATCTTCTACTAACAATGAAGTACCTAAACTTTCCAAAGGTTAACAGTTCACTTTTGCAGCTTACAATTGGACCTGCAAGCATCAGAAAGTATAATTAGTAACATGACAAAAAGGAGAGTTTTTTACACACAATAAACTAAAGTAAAAATAAGAAAAGAAAAGAAAAGAAGAAACAACAAACCCAGTGAACAAAACCAAAAGGTACTCTGTGAAATGCTGTAAAAATAGAGCACCAATTTTTGAGTTGTCTGTCCCTTTGTGAATGTTGAATGAACACAAACAAATATAGGATCACAATGACCAGTATGGTAGTATCTCTGGGTCTATAAGCACTTTTAAATGCAACTATAAATCTGCATGTCACACTGAAAGAATAATCATGCAAAAGTATCAGTATCTTATTCAACCAATCCTCCTATTGGCAAAAAAAAAAAAAAGAAAGAAAGGCTGACAAGAAAAAGGACATGCAGACATTTCCATATGAAGCACTTGTGGTTGATAACCAACTCTGACAATTAGACTTGTAAATACTTCTATTATCAATCATGGAATATATGAGAGAGGACCGAGTCAGGGGTGGACCCAGGTCAAAAAAATGAGCGGAGCATAAGTGGGCTGTCAGGGCACCTCTGCTGGGCTGAGTGGGGGCACAAGTGGTCAGACATTAAGCTACTCCACTAAAAACTGAAATTTGAGTGGGGGTCTTCTTTGGGTCCGCCCTTGGACAGAGTCCACTATATAGTATACTTGAGCACAAAAGATTGATGATTAGTTTGTGTTAAATCATTTGCTATAGAGATGATAGTTTTGTGTTTCATGACTTGAAACCACAGCAAGCATCGTTTGCATATCGGAACAAGAAATGGAAAAATAGAAGGGTATCATAAACGCTATCTATCCCAAAATGTGCATAACGACATGAATAGTCATTTCAGCTGAAGCATCAATATTCAATATGTTCACGTTTATATTCCACCACATGTGCTAACAATTCGGTCATATCATTGATTATTCTACGTTCAGAGTTGGGGCAAAAAGTAACTGACAGAAGAACAAAGCTGTACATTCCAATTTTCAACTAAAACATTCCATGTCACAGAAAAATATGATGAGGTTGCAATAAAAAAATGTAACCAGTGAGTTATGCAAACCTTCAAGGAAGACCCAAGGTCTTGTATTTTTGCAGGTTTAATATTAACATTATATTATCTACAAACTAGCTTTCCTTTTAAAAAGCCTAGTAATTGGCACCACTATGTAATAAGAAACACACATGAATCTTAGGATGCCCTTTTACAACAACACCAAAAGTATAACTAGTTTGAGTACGGCACCAAAAAAAAAAGCCATTGCATTTTTTGAGGATGCCAAAGTCCAATCAGATCCTATGGATCACATGGAGACTAGATTTTCACTTTGTACCAGCATCCTAAGACCTTGTAGGTTGTTTTTTGTTAATCATTAGCGGAAGTTTTTGGAAGGGCAATGTCTCTTAACATGCCATGTTGATATCGTTTAACAATATCTGAACCCAAGTTGTTTTCCCAATTGTTTCACATCGTGAAACATGCACGTGACAATGTGACATGTCCAATCCAATGTCATTTTTACGGCCCACCCAATACCCTGTTCCACTTCCACATATGCAACAGAAATTGGTCTCGTATTCTTATTGGAAGTCAGAATACAACCACAAGTGCCGATTGTGGAATGTTCTTCTTTTATACTGACTACTCAACTAAGCATTTGGGAACTAAAAAGATACATGCTTGTGCATTCTGTAATTTACATACCAATATTTTCTAGAGCATGTTTTTACCTTGACCAGAAGATCAGAAATAGCAAAACTGGCAGATAAATTATCTGGACACTTAGCAAGATCACAAATGGCACCGTGATTACATTGACATTTCAAGCATGGTTGAGCATACTAGCGTATGGGCCAAAAGAATTTCAACAATTCAAGTGGATATTACATTGACATTTCAAGCATGGTTGAGCATACTAGCATATGGGCCAAAAGAATTCGAACAATTCAAGTGGATTTGGATATTACATTGACATTTCAAGCATGGTTGAACATACTAGCATATGGGCCAAAAGAATTTGAACAATTCAAGTGGATATTCAGTCTACAGAGGGGACATAACCTGAGCATATTATTATTACATTTATTAGGGGATTGGTTTGCGGTAATGCTCGTAATCCATGGCAAACTACTGGTTGGACGCTTTAGCAGGTCAATTATACAAGGTAGTCTAATAGCCATGCCAGTTATTAATATCTGCAGATAAAATGGAATTACTTAGCAATGCTACATTGGTTTCAGTAGCAAGAGATTCTGACATACCGTATACGAAGCTAGCTAAATTGGTTTCAGTGGCAAGAGATTTTAACATAGCTATAAGAAGCTAACGGTCGAAGTGAACCATTTTAGAGCTAGGTCTGGCACTTTTCAGTGATATTATAAACACAAGGATGCATGTTGTTGGTGTTGACAAAAATGGCAACATGTTTTTTGCCCTGATGTTGTGTTGGTAATCTCACAAAACCTGACAAAAAAAGGTTATCAGCTAGCGGCTTAGAGAAGACCGAAAGGCTTGGTGGTAGGAATGGCACAAATGCCATGCTTGCAAGTCGACCTTCAGTGGGTGACTATTTCCACAATGCAGACATCAGTTTCCAACGTACTACAGGGAGCTGCTTATGATAGTGAGGCAATACAAGCCAATCTAAGAACAACCTCAAGTTGACCATGATTATTTTAGCAATGGAAAAGTATCATTGAACCAGTAGTGCACTAGTGCTACCTTTTTTTTCTCTCCAAATCTTTCTTTTCTGTTTACAATGCTTTAACAGCTCTAGGAAAGTGTTTATCAGCAGCATTGCCACTTCAATTGTGAATAAGCAGTTCAATCTCCAGATTTGTTGTAATGGGTTCTTAATGATGAAATATTGTTTGTGGGCTGTGGCCGATGTGATACTAATTGCTTCGCGCTGTCATGACTTGAACCGTAAACCTAGAAAAGAATAACGAAATCCTGGTCACCTAGTTGCAGCACTTTCTTCTATGGTCAAACCTACCGAAACAACAATCCTAGAAGTAGAACTGTAGAACCCTAAGCAAGCAAATCAAGAAACCCTATACGGATATACACCTTTCCAATCCTTCAACTGGCTCAATGGCACATCATATCAAAGAGAAAACAAACAAAAGAGCCAGGTGATAATAGGAAAGAATCTTACCGACCAACGAAGCAACCAAGAAATCGTCGGGGCGCAGCCGCGGTGGGGTCACTGCGTCTTCCTCCGCGGCGGCTGCTTCTCGGAGGCCAACCTGTACATCCAGTAGACCTGCAGCAAGCGGGAAGAACGGTAAAATGAGGGATACGATTGGAAGGTCAGGAGCTGATGGATCGAGCGAATAAGGGGGGAGGAAAGGAAACGAGATCGAATTGGGGCAAGGGAAGTGGATCGCGTACGAGGGCTAGGACGTGGGCGGCGATCAGGACGACGACGAAGATCGGGACGGCGTCCAGGACGAGGGAGCCGGTCGCCGGCTGTGGCTGCTGCTGCTGGTGCGGCATCGTCGGCGGCGTTGGGGCGAGGGAAGGTGGCTGCGGTGGGTTTTCTAGTGTCTACTCCTTCGACACCCATGGAGACTGTAGGTGGGACCCCCACCTTGTTGGGGAAGAAGATCAAGAAGGAGAAGCTCGTTACGCACTAAATAAATGTAAAGTACAAATTATGACACAAGTAGTGGCTGTAGTTTAGTGGTGAGAATTCCACGTTGTGGCCGTGGAGACCTGGGCTCGAATCCCAGCAGCAGCCACACTCGTACTTTATTTTTTTAATTGTTCACCTATTCCATTTTCTTTTTTTATGTTAGTGTTCCATCTTGGAACATATCCAAAAATTAGAATTGAAGTATTTTTGCTTGGGACACTCGTACTTTATTTTTTTAATTGTTCACCTATTCCATTTTCTTTTTTTATGTTAGTGTTCCATCTTGGAACATATCCAAAAATTAGAATTGAAGTATTTTTGCTTGGGTTTTGATAAACACCACCCCATAAAATATACCAAAAAATCATCCAAATTACTGACCTTCGAATACACATTGTGATTTGTGGTCTAGACAGTGTTTTCGTATTCTGCTCGAATCCCAGCAGCCACACTCGTACTTTCTATTTTTTTTAATTGTTCACCTATTCCATTTTATTTTTTTATGTTAGTGTTCCATCTTGGAACATATCCAAAAATTAGAATTGAAGTATTTTTGCTTGGTTTTGATAAACACCACCCCATAAAATATACCAAAAATCATCCAAATTAATGACCTTCAATACACATTGTGATTTGTGGTCTAGACAGTGTTTTCGTATTCGCTCGAATCCCAGCAGCCACACTCGTACTTTCTATTTTTAATTGTTCACCTATTCCATTTTCTTTTATGTTAGTGTTCCGTCTTGGAACATATCCAAAAATTAGAATTGAAGTATTTTTGCTTGGGTTTTGATAAACACCACCCCATAAAATATACCAAAAAATCATCCAAATTACTGACCTTCGAATACACATTGTGATTTGTGGTCTAGGCAGTGTTTTCGTATTCTGTTCTGAAGAGCCCGTCTTCTTCTCCAACAAGGTTAGGGCACTCATACTTTCTATTTTTAATTGTTCACCTATTCCATTTTCTTTTATGTTAGTGTTCCGTCTTGGAAAATATCAAAAAATTATAGTTGAAGTATTTTTGCTTGGGTTTTGGTAAACACCACCCCATAAAATATACCAAAAAATCATCCAAATTACTGACCTTCGAATACACATTGTGATTTGTGGTCTAGGCAAGAGCCAGATTCATTCAAGAGCCCGTCTTCTTCTCCAATAAGGTTAGGCACTCATACTTTCTTTTTTAATTGTTCACCTATTCCATTTTCTTTTATGTTAGTGTTTCGTCATGGAAAATATCCAAAAATTATAATTGAAGTATTTTTGCCTGGGTTTTGATAAACACCACCCCATAAAATATACCAAAAAATCATCCAAATTACTGACCTTTGAATACACATTGTGATTTGTGGTCTAGGCAAGAGCCAGATTCGCTCAGAAGAGCCCGTCTTCTTCTCCAACAAGGTTAGGGTTGGGTTGCAAGAGTTAGCGCTCACCAGACACCGACCTTAAATTTCGGGTGGACAGTAGTGGATCGGTGGGATATGTGGCAAATATCAAGCATGGTGGGAGTTCAATCAAGGGAAAATTGACTACGTGACATTCCAGATTTGCAAGATTTGCCAACAGACACCCGAAATACTTGCTTTTGCCAGAACGCATTGAGAAAAGCTGTAATTTTGCTGTAACACATCGAGCCCCAAATTTTTTTTTCGGGTCAGAAGGAGAGAGAAAATTTCAAAAAAGACTCAGGTGCCCCTAGCCACCCGGTGCGATCGAACCCTAAAGGGCTGTGAACCTAACGCGAACGCGCTTATTGGTAGGGTTCTTCTCCCCAAAACTCCATCCCCCTCGCAATACTTCTCCCCCAAATCTCTCCCCGTCGGCATCTTTCAGAATTGGCTGGAGCATGCACTTCTACAGAAACAGTCATCACAGACGGTTTTCGAATCGTCTGTGTTTTGTTACGTCTGTGATAATAGTGGTTATCACAAACGGTTCAAAAACCGTCTGTGATATCATATATATCACAGACGGTTCTAGTTACCAACCGTCTGTGATATCATACATATCACAGACGGTTTTAGTTACAAACCGTCTATGATATCATCATATCAACGACGGTTGGTAACTAGAATCGTCTGTGATATGTATGATATCACAGACAGTTTAATTATCGAACCGTCTGTGATTGTTCTTTAATCATAACTATTTTTTTATTATTTTCGGCTAGCCTCAGGAATTGCTAGCTATGCCCTCTGAAAACAAGCATGCAGAAAATAGATACATATCACAGATGAATGAATCGTTGACAACTCAAAGTGATCATTTACAACTCAAAATCAATTACAAAAGAATAGCTCAATTATTGTCGCTAGAGTTACAATTTAATTACAATTACTCAAAGTGAATTACATTACAATTGAATCAATTATTTGAAGGTAGTTCAGTGGTGTCGACGGAGTGAAACTCTCCGTCGGTGTGAACGATATCCATCATGATGAAGTCATGAGTCTCCTCGAACCTCCAAGAGCTCCCTCGTAACGAGTGAATCTAGTTGTATGTTCAAGCCCTGTAGCTAGCAGGAGTAAAGTAGTAAGCATATATATTTAAATTTATAATTAGAAAATAATTATTGTGAGATTGACAAACCTCAGGATCCTTCATCTTAGCACTCATGATTTCGTGCATATGATGGTAAACGTAGAATGCACATTGTTCTTTTTTTGCCGGTGACATCAAAAATAGAATTACATATATATATGTATAATCATTCGAGACGATTATTACTAAGTATGATATAGGATTATTGTGTTGTAGCGCGATCAAAATCGCGCCTGTGTTGTAAAGGTGGCGCTCGATCCTCAGATGCCCTCTCTCTGCAACATAGGCGATGAACGACCTACATGTTTCCAAAAAGTTAACCTCTGCAATTTCAAATGAAGGAAGACTACAATAGAGTTATGTATGGAGGAAATGAGCATACCACGAGTATTCCTTGCACAAGGGTGAAGTCGTGTGTTTTGTCGAGTAGGGAATCAAGGTATATTACCTTGTTCCTCTTTGGTACAATGACTAAAAGGATCCATGGAAGCTACGATCATATATGTCGCTATAGTCATTAAACCTAAGTTCGTATACGTGATAAAGTACAAATGAAATTTGTATAGCAAGTAGTGAAGCACTTACTCGTTGTAGGGCACTAGTATGTAGTCCTTGTCGTCCTGAGCAAGCAATCCCGCCGTTATGTATTTCATGACGTAGGATGCGTCTTCCTTGATGGTTTGCTCAGAGACCACGTGTGGGTCGAGGAAACCCACCGGTTCTCCGCATCCCCGGGCATTTTTCATCATGTATCTATGTATATAAGCAATGAGTTGTGATATTTTCATCATGTATCTATACATAAGCAATGGTTTGTACACACTTACAGTGTCCAGCATCGTAGAAGCGAGGCGTCGAGGGTTTGGAGGTTGAATAGGTCGAATAAGTCGTTGAAACCCACGACGGCGGCCCGCCTTGTGGAGGAAATGCTCCTTCGTGTATCTAACGATGATTCCAGAATCGTACCCTTTATCTTTGGTCTTACGCATGTACTGTGTATGCAAAGACCGACAACCTAGTCCAAGCAGAGGCTAATATCGTGTTGCTCACCAACGGACTTCCGAGGAGTATTTCCGGGAGGCGAGGCGCCTTAATGTTCTACGATTTTGACTTGGACTTAACGACTTGCCCGCTACGCGTCTTCCTATGAGACGACTCGAGAACCGATACGGCGGCACGCTTTTCTTGTTCCTTCAGCGTCTTCTCTACGGGAACCGATGAGGCGGGCTTCTGAACCGAAGGTTGAGGTGGAGTCATCGAGGGTCCTGTTGGAGAGACATGATCGTGTCGAGATGGTTGAGGTGGAGTCATCGAGGGTCCTGTTGGAGAGGCCTTCTGAATCGAAGGTTGAGGCGGCACTACAGGGTCCAGGGTGATGTCCTTCTTGGGCCATTGGATAAAAGTGTACAAGGCATCCCCTAGTGTTCTGATTTCTTCGTTCGGGCAAATCTCTAGCGGACGGCCTTAAATTTTCATGTACCATGTTCACTTGGACCTTGGCGTAACCCTGCGCCACCTAGGCACCATGTTGCATTGTCCCTTCCTGGCATGGATACACCATCCCCCGCCCAGCCTCAATAGACAACCCAGCCATCCTCACTTGGAGCGTGCAGGGCGTCGCCTCCTACAAAGCGATACTCAATTAGCTAAGGTGTCCTATAGGTCTATCTTTGGAGCATTCCAGATGTACATTACCTTGATGGCGCGATAGGTAATTGGATGTCATCATGCTCGTAATTTTGCGTGGACACGATGCTACTCCGATGTTGAGTAGGACTGGCTCCTAAAATAATGGGGGCGCCTTGCGACTGGTTGAGGAGTTGATTGATTCGATCCTCCAATCTTGCTATATGTCCTTCAAATCTTGCAGTAAGCCTCATTTCCAATCGGTGGTCGTACTCGGCCTTGGATCTCTTCCTACTCCTGCACATGTAGTAGTCGTCTCACGAATCCATTCCTCTAAGGTACGTTAACCCTTTGCCTCGCGTGCACCCGGTGCTCCTTGTTTCCTGTGGTCGTAGATAGTATATCCTTCTCCTCGTCTGATTGGAAGGAGTCTTGAACATGCGGATGCCAAACAAACTAGAGAAGTCGTGTCTTGTGCGTAAACTCGCATAACCTCCGCAGAGTGTATAAAAACTATTCGAATAGCCGTGTCCCGGTTATGGACATGCCAGTGATTTCACGCAAGGGGTAGATGTTTTTCTTTAAAATGGTGGAAATTGATGGTTTGGATGGAAAGGTCGGGTTGATCTCTTGTTGTTTCAAAGAACTGAATTACTTATGTAGTAATCTTTTAAATTGCGCTTTCAATCTACTTATCGATTATTGTTAAATCGCTCTCTGTAAAATAAACATAAAGCTATCCTTGTCAAGCATAGCATGAATAATAATTGCATACATCTCCCTATGACCTGCTGAGTACATTCAAAGTACTCACGACTTGAGCCATGTGTGATTAATCCCCACAGAAGAACCGTGGAACTCGAGTATTATGAAGAGGAGTATCTTCAAGACTTTATAACTAGGTCGCGTCCTCCACTCGATTGCTTGTGGGCATGTCGTGTGGCCACCACGAGATATTATGTTTTCCGCCGCAAGTTGTCTTTTGTTACTAAGCCTCGCGTGGCACACTCTGTAAGACTTGACCATAAGGTCCTTTGCTACCTATTAATATTAATTTGTCCGCTTCATCGTTATTTTGTTGTATGGTTGTGATTACACCGATGTTGTAATCGCGAGCTAGCTATCGATCCGAGACTAGTTCGAACGCACAGAGGGTCTCGGGTTGTATACCGTGGTCCCGACAACCGGTCCAACATGTATACCCTTTTTGAAACCCTTCAATCAAGTGCCATACGATCCGCATCGGGTTGTTAAACATCTTCGACATCGTAATCAATGCATGGACAATACATAAATTCTATCCCTTATTCAACATAGCTCGCTCAATGCTCTTTAAAAGCAAACACACCATTAATGTACTCTTCACTCACACGGTTCGCACCGTACATCCAGTTTCGGTCCATCTACGCTACGTACGTAATAAATTAGTAGTGTTAAATTATATTAATAAACTGTAAATACATTACTCCTCCTATTAACCAAACACACTAAAATTGATTAAAGATTAACCTAGAACAATTATAAAGAGTTACAAATCGTTACCTCTGAGCTCATGATGAAAATTTCAAATATCCTGCGAGATTCCTCACTGGCCTTCTCCTTTAGGCCACAGTGCAATGTGAGAGCTAAGTGGACAGGGCAAGAGAAGAGCCACAGCCGAAATGCACCTCCCCCATAAGCTTCTCCCTCTCACAAAACACCCACTGCCAAAACAAAGCACTCATTCACAACACCCAAACCGAGAGCTACCACCAAAGCCAAGCCTCACAAAGCAAGCATGCAAGCCAAATAGCCATAAGTTGCCAGGGCAACCCACAACCAAGAACAAGGCAAGCAAAACAAGCAAGCCTCCTACAGCCAACACAGAGCAAAGCTTCTCAAGCCCCTCTATTCCAAACAACAGATCATAGGCGCTAGGGCAGGGGGTCTGTCGGGTCCTGATATTTCTAGGGGTGGCATATCACAGACGGTTGGTAATAAGAACCGTCTGTGATAAGGAATATATCACAGACGGTTGGTAATAAGAATCGTCTGTGATGAGGCATATATCACTGACGGTTTCAAAGGGGACCGCTCAGAGGTTCAACACAAACGCTCCTTTGGAACCGTCAGGATACCATATCACGCATTTGTTCCATAAAAACCGCTTGTGATAGCGACGTCGGACCTTGTGTTTGGGCGCCCGATCGAGATCTAACGGTCCATAATCGCTGCGTGTTCGGATGGTCCGAATGTTTCCGCTGATCTCGATGGTTGATTGAAAATCGAAGCCGGGCGCATGAGTACGAGCTCTATATGCACAATTAATTACTAAAATGAAATGCCCAAGAATAAATGACGATAAAAAGAACATATCCTTTTACATCACGAGCGATAAAAAGGATCAGCGATCCTATCTTAGTCTTCAAATCTTCGTAAGCAGTCTCGTCAGCTTCAGTGTGGTGGGATCAGCGACTGTCTCACCAAACGCCTCCACCTATAACCTTGCACGCTCAATTTGCGCTTGTAGCCGTTCGGACTCCGTAATCAAGCCCCATATAGCCCAGAGGCCATCAACCTTGGTCTCTTCCGTCTTGGCGAGGTCGACCCGCTCTCCTGCAATTCGGATTTCGTCCTCGACTCTCTGGGCTGCATCTTCGGCGCCGACCAAATACTTCCATAGGACGATCTCCACAATGAGGTTTACTCGCCAGATGCCAGAGACCCTCGCATTGGTCTGTTGGAGGAGGAGCTCCAATCGACAGATGATGGCCGCTATGGTCTCCGGTAGATCGGAGGGCCTACAACGGATGACATTGTGAATGTAAGGCTTGTCTGCAGCTTGGGCAAAGTTTACTCAGAGAGGTGTGAGTACACAACCACAATGTAGGCTAATACAATGGACGAAAGGAAGCCATTTGGAGTTTGTGGAGAAAGGGGATCAAGGAGGTTCGTGAGAAATCCCTTCGAAGGGATGTCTATTTATAAAACAAGTGCTAAAGCCGGAGCGGAGACGAAGAGATACATTGGGAGCCGAAGCGCGATGTTGGTGCGATCGTGAGATGAAGAGACACATCGCGCGGAGACGAAGAAGACATATCACGATGGTTCTATCATGGAACCGTCGTGATATACTCCTTATCACAGACGGTTTTTAATACGAACCATCGTGAAATATCACGACGGTTCAGATAGGAACCGCTCGTGATAAGGAGTATATCACGATTTGTTCTGCCTTACAAACCGCTCGTGATAACGACATATCACAGACGGTTGCAAAGATGGTTCCTGGCAACCATAAGTAACCATTCAGAGTTCAACACGACGGTTCCTTTGGAACCGCTCGTGATGAGGCGCCCACTATAGGATGTTTTGTAGTAGTGATGTGCCGAGGCTAGCGCTATCAAGATGAAAGCACCGGGTCGAAAATGCGCGCCTCAGAGCATTGCACTCCCATCAAAGCCTCGTGCATTTTTCATGGTCCCCGACTGCAAGGTTCTTCCTCATGCTTTTACTTCATTTGTGTAACATCCCAAGGTTATGTTACCAAAATAAATTTAATAAAGTTATTACGTTGTTGGAATTTCTGAAATTTAAAAGAATTTAATTGCTTTTCTTGAATTTCTTAAATTTTAAAATTCAAAAATAAAATTTATTTGAGTTTTCTGAGATTTATTGGATTTAAAGTCGAAAAGGAAAATTTTAATTAATTTCTAGAATTTTCTTGAATTTTAAAAGCTTTTTCTAAATATTTTAAAAGCCAAAATAATTTATTTGCAAAATTAAAAGCCAACTTTAAGTTGGAAATAATTGTATTAAGTCCAAAATAAATAAGGAATTTCGTGAATTTTTCCATAATTTTTGATTTAATTTACTATTTTCTAAAGCTATTTTGATTTAATCGTTTATTTTAATTCCTAAATTAATTAGAAATCACTAAACCCTCCTTGGGCCGAAACCCTAGCTGAGCCTGTTTCCTCACACGTGCGCACGGCCCACTTGGCCCAGCTCCCCACGTGCTCTCACCTCCTCTCTCTCACTAACAACGGGGCCCGCTGTCAACCTCCATCTCACGCGCACCCGCGCGCCTGCACTTCAAACCATCTCGCCATTAGATCAAAATTTAACGGCCGATCAAGATTCATGTTCGAGCGGTCCGAACGCTCAATCGCTGGCGGACCGTCCGATCTAAAACGAACGACCCAATCTTGATGGCAATATCGAGGTCCGAACGCCTCGTTGATGTGGACCGCTCGATGATCGAACGCCATCGCCGCCTGCCTTTTCTTTCTTTTCTTTCTCGCCAAGTGGGGCCATCGTGAATGCGCCTTCGCCCCTTTTCCTTCTTCCCACGTGGTCAACTCGCACCGCCGCCATTCTCGCACGCGCGAAGCTTCAACGGCCGCACTCAATCGCGCGAGATCCGCACGCACGCGCCCACGCCCGCGCACCACCTCCGCCCTATCCTCCACGTTCTTCCCTTCTCCGCACCCCATTTGCCCGTTTCCCAACCGCCGCCGCCATTGTCGCGCACGATCTCCTCCCGCCACTCCCACGCCCTATAAAAAGGAGCACCAGGTGCGCAATCTCTTCCTCGTCCAAACCACTCAACCCACTCCTCTTCTCCCCTCTTATTTTCACCGGATTTCGCCGTTGAAGATTTTCGCCACGAGCGCCGTTCTTCAATTTCGCGCCGCCACCACCTCCTCGCACGCCGCCGACATCATCGACACCGCCGCCTCGCCGCCCCGTGTGCGTGCAGTTTCCTCGCCGCCGCCCGAGCCGCCGCCACCGAGGCCGATCTCACCACCGCAAATCACCTCGCCACCGGCCACCACCTTGCGCCCAATCGTCTCCTTGGTGAGCATCGCATTCCCCACCTCCTCTTCGCGTTGAGGCCTCTGCGAGCACACCCGTGGTCGAGCGCCGCGAGCTCAACGCCGAGCCATCGCGGCTTTGCCGATGTGGCGCCGCCACCACCGCCACGCACATGCCGATCACCACCACATCGGCGCCGCCGCCATGTGGCACACCCACATGTACGCCACGTGGCGAGCTCTCTGTCGCGCACCTAGTCCATGGTGGACCAAAGATAATTTTCGTGGACCTGTTAATGGACCCAGCCCACATGTCGTTGAAAGAAGTTATTTTCCTTTAGGAAAATAATTCGATCGATTAAATCAAATCACCACGACATCACCGATGTCATTAATCGATTTCTTTAAAAATTTAATTTGAAAAATCTAGGAAAATCCATTTTAGGTTTTCTTTAGGTTTAAACTTCCAAAGCCCATATCTTACACATCCGAACTCCGATTTCATCGATTCAAATTTATAAATTTATCTAAATTCAAGATCTAGCTATATAAACAAAAATTATTTAATTTGGAGTTCATTTGAATTATTATTTTAATTTTCTTTGAATTTGGCTTATTTTCACAGATAGATGTCATTTACTCAGAGAGTCAGTTTTCGACGCCGTTTGAAAGCAACTAAGCAAGCAAGGTAAGTTATACCTTTGATCATGTTGATCCCAATATTTCAAATTATTTAAATTCTATTTCAAATTATTATTACATGCTTATTTATATTCAAATGTAATTTAAACACCTGTTTTAAATCATATTTATGCCTGAATCCTTTGTACTGCCAAATTTGACATTGTATCAAGAGTACCTTAACACCTTAGATAAAAATCTAGTTTATGCAATAGTATGAACTAGAACACTTTGGAAAAATATACGCTTAGCCATGCTTAGACCAAAAATATTTGATTTGGGGGATTTCAACCAAAAATCAAATGATGTTTAAATTGTACCCTTGGCATTGGTGTGTCATGGGAGTTTTATAAATGACTTTGAAAAATAAAATAAAATTAAATGATGGTTTGGACTTGGGCGAATTGATTGTTTGGATGGTGCATGTTTATGCACGGACTCAACTGGGTAGGTTGAGGCCTAGGGTTTTGTTGGTTTTCGCCCAAGTCAGTTAAGGATCGATCTTCGAGCCGCATCTTACTAAGCCATAACGTACTACCACATGTCCTGAGTGGGCAGGACCTGGCTGACTAATTTGCAATGTTCCGTCATGGTCGTTCCTATTGATGCGGTGGATAATCTTTCATGACCTTTGTTAGTCCCACCTGGCGCAAGAGGGGGCCTAAACCCTGTGGACGGGTAGTCCAAATGGGGTGAAACCTTAGCGAGGGAGGACTGTGGTGGAATGACGCATTGTAAAAGCCTTGTGATAACCTTTTAGTCGCACACTTTCGGATGTGTGTGGGCGGACAGTATAAATTGGTTATCTCTTGTGGGTAAAGCTGTACAACCTCTGCAGAGTGTTAATATATTCGAATAGCCATGTCCACGGTCATGGACATGCTTGGCAAAGCCACTCAAAGTTAGACTTTGGTTTTATTTTCAAAATATTTTTGTAAAATAGTTTTGACATGGATGGGTGTCCATGAGAAAAGTTATGGGTTGAAGCCCCAGGTTGGTGCCCGTGTTTATGTTAGTATTAGGTTGGTGCTTACACTATCTTTATTAATTCAAAATCAGGTTTAGATATTATAAAACTTGAGCTTTTGAACTTAGTATTGTATTTAATGTTAAATGTTGTTTTTGCACAAATAACCCTATAAGCCTTGCTTTGTTACATCCATTTATGCATTAACTCTGTTAACTGTTGGGTGTAACTTGTGAGTACGGTAGTAGTGATCATACTTGCTTTATGCAAACAAATTTCAGAGGAGAAGGACTTTGCTACCAGTATGGATCTCAACGACTAGGTCGCTACCCCAGTTGATTGCCTGTGGCAGATCAGCTGGACTCCACTACGTCTTCTTTGTCTTCCGCTGTGTTTCTTTATTGTTGGCTCGTAAGCCTTTCTCGTAATCAACTCTGTTATTTAATAAAGTTATGCAATTTATTTTGTACCTGCATCAGTTTTGTTTGATTCTGGAGCTTCGCATTCGTTTGTTTCTAGAATTGATGGGTTAAGGCAACTAATCTTAAAGGAAGCCCATGATATTGATGGATATTGATGGGAGTACTAAGATGTACTAGGATATTAAGACTAAATTTTGGTGGCCAAATTTGAAGCGAGAAGTCGCATAGTTCGTTACCTTGTGCGACGATGTCGTAAGGTAAAGGCAGAACATCATAAACCAAAGAGGTTTGTTGCAACCACCAAGATTCCAGAGTGGAAGTGGGAAGAGATCGAATGGATTTCATTATCGGTTTACCCAAGATCCAATCGGGTTATGATTCGATTTGGGTAATAGTCGATCGCTTGACCAAGGTTGCTCATTTCCGCCGATTAAAACCACGCACTCGGAGATCACCTTGCGAGTTGTACATGGCAAGAATTGTCGCTTGCATGGTGTGCCCAAGAAGATAGTGTCGATCAAGGATCTCGCCACCTCTCGCTTTTGGCAAAGTCCGCATGAAGCATTGGGTACCATCTCAATTTCGCATCGCATATCATCCATGCATGCATCGCGGATCAAAGAGTTAATCGATATTGAGGATATGCTAAGAGCTTGTGCTCTAGCTAATGCTACCGCTGGGATAAAAGTTTACCTTATGCAGAATTCTCGTACAACAACAATTATCAAGCTAGTCTGCAGATGTCACCGTTTGAAGCTTTGTATGGCCGTGCTTGCAGAACCCCGTTGAATTGGTCAAAAACATCTGAACATTTGGTATTCGGTCCAGACATCATTCAAGAAGTAGAAGAGCAAGTGGCCATGATCAGAGAAAGATTGAAGATAGCTCAGTCCAGGCAGAAGAGCTATGCTGATAATCGTCGTCGTGATCTCAGCTTTGAACCCGAGGATTTTGTTTATCTTCGAGTTACTCCGCTCAGAGGTGTCAAAAGATTTCATGCCAAAAGGAAGCTTGCCCCTAGGTATGTTGGTCCGTTCAAGATTTTGGAACGCCGTGGAGAAGTTGCTTATCAGTTGGAGCTACCTCAGTCGTTAGCAGGAGTGCATGATGTCTTTCATGTCTCGCAGTTGAAGAAGTGTTTGCATGTGCTAGAAGAGCAAGCCCTGCTAGAATCAATTGACTTAAAGGAGGATCTCACCTACAAGGAGCAGCCAGTCAAGATTTTGGATGTCGCGGAGCGCCACACCAGAAGCAAGACTGTTCGTTTTTGTAAGGTTCAGTGGAGCAACCACTCGGAAGCAGAAGCAACGTAGGAGCGTGAAGAGGAGCTGAAAGCCGAGTTTCCTAGTCTTTTCTCTAGCTAGCCTGAATCTCGGGGTCGGGATTCCTTTAAGGGGGGGAGGTTTGTAACATCCCAATTTTCTGAGCTTTAAAAATCTCTTAAATAGTTAGTAGGAGAAAAGTCACCATTTGAATTTATTTGAATTTAATTCACAAGCTTAATATTGACTTTAGTGAAAAAGCATTTAATGTGAATAATCCCAACTTGAACAATAGTCAAAACTATTTTATTTGTGTTCTATGTGCTCAGATATATTTTTAGATTTTTCTAGAATTTTTCTGAGTTCATTTGCTATTTTCTATTGCTTATTTAAATTTCTGGTATTTTCTAAAATAGAAAAGCTAATTAAAAAGCTTTGGGCGCATCTTCGCAGCCCATCTTCTATTCCCCGCGCATGGCCCGCTTGGTGCCCAATTGCGCGCGATTCGCCAGCCCACCCCGCTCGCGCGCGTCCCCGCCTCTGTGCCGCTGCCAGGTGGGCCCACAAAATGGATTATACTTCCGAGCGGTTGTGATGAGTATCCTAGACAGATTGAGCAAACTCTCAATCACCACACATTAGTAGCCATCACACCGTGCTCGAGCTCACACCATCACCTCTTGCCACACCGCCCTTGTTTCCTCTCCCGATCCTCCTTTTCTCTTCATCTCCCCCTTTCTCTATGGGAATAAATCTATTTTTGTCCCCACCCTCCCACACACACTACCTTTACTCGAGACTGCAAATCATCTCTGAACTTCAAAACCGACCGTTTGACCCCCCGTGAACTTTCATAACCTATGCAAAATAACCACTGTCAAGAGCTAGGCAAGAATTGAGAGGGGTAAATTGAACATCTCCCTCTCTGGAATATCTCTCATTGCCTTAAAAGCAAGGAGTGGGTAGTGTTAAAACAATTGAAATTTCCTCTCCCTCTTATTTTGTCACGTATAGATGGATCTTGATTCTTGTCATGAGTTGGACTCATTTGTCTTGAACTCAGTACATTTGCTTGTGTCTAAATTATAGTGTAAAGTGAACGGTTTTGGGGTTGAGGGGTGTTTCTTAGACTAAGTAAGAGTTGATGAGGTAAAGCAGACTTCTGCCTTCAATTATTCTGTCCCTATCCCTCACATCTCTTATGTCATGTACTCTTCTTGGGTGGATCCATTTATTTGTTTCCCTCGTGATGAGGACATAACATCTATTAATGCAACACCTCCATCATGTGAGCCAACAGCTACCTCATGTAAAACAGAGGATGCAAGAGAGAAATATACAACACCAGAACAACTCCATCGCATGAACCAATGGCTACTCCATGTAAATCAGATGATGCAAAAAGGGAAACAATACTATGGACCCTTCACAAGAAATCAAACTAAACAAATACATGACCAGCTGAATGCTATCTTATGTTTCATTTATGGTTTCAAAGACATCGATGTGCTTCCAATTTCTATTCCTTTGATTGAACTTAGGTACAGTGGAAAGGGTAGCACATAAGAATTGCACGCTTGAGGGTGGTTGATGTTGTTCAAGTCAACACTGTCCACCGAATTCCTTATTGTTTCTGTGCAGCTATGGACAACTTAAATAGGCATGAGCCATACCATTAGGGAGCTTATTGAGTCTAGTTTCCAATGCTTCAATTGGTGCATCATTTTGACTTCAGAACAAAAGTTATGAACATTTTTGTGCACCTGCTCAGTTGTCAAGTGTTGTGCGAGAACCAAGTCTCCTTGAGTAAGTGCATCAAGAAAACCTTTTAGCTATCAAAGACAACCCTTCGCTCGAGAGGTGGGATGAAAGGGCATGTTCACACCTAATTAAGGAGGATTGTTACTAGTATATGTACTCCTTGTAACACCCCAGCTCAGCATTGAGCCTGGAATGTTACTAAAATTAAATTAAACTAAACTAAACTAAGACCAATTACAAATTTTCGGCAAAACCTCCTTTGTATAGTCAACTATACCAAGGTTCCAACAATTAATCATGACATTTATCAATATCTTCATAATCAAGTTTACACAAGCATGCAGGATGATCGAATAAACATATTCCAGACTTGCTATTCTCATTATCACAATTAACATAATACTCAAAACCATCTATGAGTGATTCTCAAGCAGTTTACTTAATCCTGAAATGAAACTAAATGACAAACGCCTTAAGGTCGTGAGGTAGTGAGTGCATCCAACATCTACTCCCTCCCATGCATGTCGTTCCCGCCACTGCACCTAAAACACATTAAAGCAAGAGTGAGCCCAAAGACTCAAGTATCAACAAGGCTATAAACAAGAACACAAGCATAGCATCTATGAACCACATTAATATTACACTAAACATAGCCTTTTAACTTATGAAATGCGACCAATGCAATGCTCCTTTAATCTTTATCTCTTTTCGCATATTACCGTAATACTGAGTATACAACCGCCGTTAGATACCCTTGCTCGTGCCCTCGGCACAGGGACCAAGAGCCTATACACCACATGTATAGGGACCTTTCCCATCATCTTAATGATGGGGACCTCTTTGCTCATAGCCCATATTCCACGAATGTGGGATTCTCAAGCCCGTCATCTACATGACGGGGACTCAAATATGCTCTGTCACCACGTGACCGAGCCTCCAATATGATAGCATGATGCACATGAACAAAACTTTAAACCATCATACATATGTATTCACAACAACGTCATGCACGAATAAACTTATTCATACTTCTAGCATCCCTCATCATTGATATTCATAGCATTCTAGCACCCGTGAATAGCACATTTATTCATAATACTAGCAAACTTGAACAATCACTCATGAATATCAATTAATCATTTCTCAAGTATTCACCATCCTTAATCATACATATCACACTATCAACCCTGCATAGTTAATACGCATCAAAGTACCAGCACCCCCTATCAAACATTAATAATTATTCTATCAATCAGAGTACTTGCATTCACCAAGATAAATTGGAACTCATCCCCATATCATCCACGCATGGCTATTATGAGCCAAACACAAACAGCCTTAGCATACAAGCATAATTATAAGATAACCCGAATACTTGCCTCAACCGTGCGAGAACGGTGGACGCGAAGAGGGCGCTGCCCCTGGGATCATGCTCCCACCTGAACATAAAGATAACCCAATCTAAGACCAACATACTGGACCAAAAGCATAAATAATAACACAAATTAACTCGCTAAACTCCCAAGTGTTTCCAATTCTTTCAATTTCTAGCGATGGATTTGGTGTTCACTACGGACAGTCAACTTCTAAAATACATAACTTTCTGCCCAGGAATCCAAATAAGATGATCTTAGACTTTCTGAAAAAGTAATTAAATTAACTAAATAAACTTAGTTGGGGAGCCCTTTTGATTCTGCTATTTACTGCCCTAGCAATCCAAACTATCAGACCTCAGAATTCACGTCGGGTTCTCTGGACAGTACACTAAAACCTCCATAACTTTTTCTACGAAGGTCCAAATTTCACGTTCTTTATCTCTATGAAAAGGTATAGAAAATACCCACATTTTTTGTTATTCTGAGATCCCCTGATTCGCCCTTTAATTATCAGTTTTAATCAGTTTTCTACAGACTGTCCAAAAACTGACAGATTAACCAGACAGCGGCACTAAACAATTCATAACTTTCTAACCGTTAATCGGATTTGGGCGTTCTTGGCGGCCATTGAAATCTAAGAACAAGACCTACATATCTCTAGGAGACCAAAACTCCTAATTCGGCTTCTAAACACATGAAACTGGCCGCGCAACATTCTGGACAGAATTGAATATTGAACAGAATTAATCTAATCCAATCGATCTATTAGCAATCGCCTCTAATGACTATCACATATCACAAGAAACCCGTCGTTACCCTTTGACGACGTGCTGGACGCATTTATTTAACAGGCCCCGAAGAAGATCCTCCTTCTCCTCTCTTCCTTCTCTTCTCCCTTTTCTTCTCCCTTTTCTTCTCCCTTCTCTTCTTTTCCCCTTCTTCTTCCTCCTTGGCCGGCTGCAATGGGGTTTCCTCTTCCCTTTAGCCAGCAGCAATGGGGGTGGAGGGGAGGTAGGGAGGTGCGCAAAGGGGTGGAGGGGAGGTGAGGGAATGGGAGGGGTTGCGCCACAAGGTGGGAGGAGGAGGGGGTGGGGAGATAGGGAGGGAGGTGGGGTGCGGCTAGGGTTGGGGAGAGGAAGTGGCGCCCCCCCTTGGCCGGACACCCTTGGTCTCCCCATGGGCCGGGGCCCAGGCCCAGGTTGTTAGGTAAAACGCGTTTTCCCTCTCTTGAACTATTGTATTGCGATTTCCCAATTGGTCCTTCCCAAAATCCTTTTAATTCTCTCCGAACAATAATCTCTCCCGACCATTTGCTTAACACAATATTGGGGTATTACACTCTGCACTCAACCATTCTAGACGCTTTGATCATTCTATTCAGATATTAAGCTCGCCTCAGAATTTGGAGTGTTCTTGATGCCCTTGCTCTTGCAATTGCTCACAGAGTTGCACCTAATCTTTGTTGTACGCCATCGTGTGTAGTTGTGTGGGTTTGTTTAATTAGAGAGTGGAGTGGTGATTGTCTCGTATTGTAGGCGATGTTCAGCTTCCTCATCGTTGGGTCTGTTGGGTTTTCAATAAACCCTAGATTAATTTTGTGGAGGCTTTTCGGTTTACTATCTATTTCTCTGTTTTTTCTGTGGTGCCGTTCATAATTGCATTATGAAACTAGAGGGTAGAGACCTATTTATAGACTCTATTTTTAGGTGTTACAAAGTAACCTACCTGTTTCTGGTACACTGTGAGGCTCCTGAATCATGTCACTAACCACGATCAGACATGTCAGTTTTATGAGTCTAAAATATATTAGTCCTTAGCACACATGTGTGAGTCATGCGCTATGATTAGATTGTTTACGAGATCAATTCCAATCTAATCATGTGGGTTAACAGGCTGCAGAGCCAATCCTGCAAAACAAACCTAGCTATTCCACCATGTGTTGTATCCGGATTAAATATATGCATGCAAATTAAATTCCAGTAGACTCGATTTCAATAAATATGTCTACCAAATTTCAAGACAACTGCTCTCAAGACCTCGAGTATTAATTCTCGAGTTAAATTCACACAAAATATTCCCTATGACATACATCAATAATATGAATAATTCCACATTGAGTTAAACAAACAATAACCACAATAAATGTTTAAAGCCATATAAAATCCAACATCTCCCACTTGGCTGAAACATTTCAATCAATAAACTAAAGTCACATGTCTTTAACATACTTAAAAAATAATTTCTGACTAACTGGCTTAGTTAGTGGATCTTCCTTCAATATGTTTACTTTTACAATAAAATTTAGGATCCTTTGAGACCTTGATCACTGCCTGATTATTAGAGAAAATAATGACAAATTGTGATGCACTTTCCATGACCTTTGGTGATGCAAGAAATTCTCTCAGCCATACAACTTCCTTTGTTGCTTCAGATGCAGCAATGTGTTCAGCTTCTATAGAGGAAAGAGCAACGGAATCATGTTTCCTACTGCACCAAGAAATAACACATCCTACCAAAATAAATAGATAAATAGAAGTTGATTTTTGGTCATCCGGATCCCCTTGCTAATCAAAGATTAGTATAACCCAGAGTCAAGATTATGACCATTAAAATATAATGAATAATACATAGTTCCTTTAATATAACGCTGTATATATTTGGTTTGTTTCTAGTGTTCTTCCCAATGATTCTTTTTATATCTACTAAGAATTCAAATGGTATGGCTAAGGTCGTTGTGTAAATAATATAGCATACATAAGACATCCCAAAATCAAGAATAAGTAATACCATTCATTCTAGCTTTTTCCTCGGAGTTTTGGACATAATTCCTTCATCAATTTAGTTCCCTTCACAATAGCTACATAATAGATTTGTTGTTTTTTTAATAGAAAATCGCTTTAAAACGCTTCAAAGGTATGCTTTTGGGACAACCCAAGAATCCTTTTATTTCGATATTTATGTATTTCAACTCCTAAAACATAGAAAGCTTCTCTCATATCTTTCATATTAAATTTAGAAGACAACCAAGCTTTCACTTCCATCAATATATTTTTGCCATTAGAAGCAATGAGAATATCATCAACATATAAAGACAAGAAGATAAAACAATTACCCATAACTTTTGTATATATGCAATGATCACTTTCCGTCATTGAAAAACCATATGACGTGATAGCATTATCAAAAAGGAATATACCATTGACGTGAAGCTTGTTTAAGACCATAAATTGATCTATTCAACTTGCAAACCTTATTCTCATTTCTTTTTCTCCAAAACCTTTTGGTCGCTTCATATATATTTCCTCCTCTAAAAGACCATTAAGAAAAGCGCTTTAACATCTATTTGGTAGAGTTCAAGATCATCATAAGTCGTCAAAGTACTAATAATATGAATTGAAGTAAATTTTACTACAGGAGAAAAGTTTCTACAAAGTTAATACCTTCCCTTTGTGTAAAGTCTTTAGCAACATGCCTAGCCTTATATTTTCCCACTAAACCTTTTGCATTCAATTTTCTTTTAAAAATCCATTTACAACCTATGGGTTTATGGTTGTTTGGTAGATCAACAAGTTCCCAAATTTTATTTATTTTCATCGAGTTTAATTCTTCCTGCGTTGCTTCCAAACATAGTTTTGATTTTGAGCAGCTTATTGCTTATTTATAAATCTTTGGTTTTTTCTCTAAATCTGAAATTTTATAGTGAACTTCCCTAAGAACAAGTAATAATCATCTTGATATTAGAGTGTACAAAAATTCCTCCCACTTATCCTAAGCATGTTAGTGTTAGGAGTTTGATTTGTATTTTGTTTAGAAACTAAACCTCCTTCAGTGTGAGAATTAATACCAGATGTATCCATATGTGTTTAGGTGGAGTTGCTAATAATTCCACCCTCGCCCACTTAGCATTGCGAGGTGTGTTTTGATTAAAAATATTTCACCCTCGCTTCCAACAGTTTATCCTTTTTCTTATCATAAACATTTACCCTTTGATTCCAAAGAATAACCAAGAAAATTCCTAGCTTGTTTTTAGGTGTAATTTTGTATGGTTTTGATTTGGCACTCTTATTTGTGTATTACAACCCCAAACAACTAAGTGGTGTGGTGAGGGTTTTCTTCCACAACTCATAACGAGTGATCATATGACTTTAGATGGTGAATGATTTAATAACTAAAGAGTAGTATGTAAAGCTTTACCCCAAAAACCAAAGAAAGATCCGAATAAGCCATCATAGACCTAAGCATATCCATAAGTGTTCTATTCCTCCACTAAGCAACACAATTTTGTTGCGGAGTGTAGCGTATGGTATAATGATGAATAATTCTATGATCTTTACAAAAATTATTTAATATTTCTTAAGTGTATTATTCTCACGATTAGTTCTCAAAACTTTCAGATTTCTATTCAATTGATTTTCCATTTTAATTTTAAATGTCTTGAATACATCAAATCCTTCGACTTATGGTTAAGAAGATACATATAGCCAAATCTAGAATAATCATTAATGAATCGACAAAATAAATCTTTTAACCTCTAATGGGAGTAGACATTTCACCACAAATATCGAATGAATAATGGCAAAAAGCTCATTAGATCTTTCGCCTTTGGAAAAGGCGCACGGTCATCTTACCTATTATATATGCCTCACAAATACCAAAATCCTCCCACTTAAAATACAGAAATCTGCATTAATAAGCCTCTTAATTTTGTTTTTAGATATGTGACCAAGTTGTAAATGCCATAAATAAGATTCTTGCTATCATTAATATTCCTCACTATAGAGTTATTTTCACTAACTAAGCAATCAATATTGTCCTCATTTGATAGTTCATGAAGAAAATAAATACCTTCATGATGAGTTTCAGTATGCACTAATTTTTCATTGAGCAATATTTCAACTCTTCTTTTTCCAAACAGTATATCATAACCAATATGTAACATCCCAATTTTGGGCTTGTGTTTCAAATGTAAGAAAACGAGTAGAAATTAAAACTTTTCTTACATCATGTGTTTCCGCTTGTATTGGACAAGTATTGTACAAGACTTATGGAAATGCAAAGTCACAAGTCTTTGATACAAATCTGTTCCTTCAAAAACATTCTTGTCAAATGTTTTGATCATCCTCTGAAATATTTTTCCTAGGTTCTTGGGATGATATGTGACCCTCTGAAAAATTTCACAATTTTTAGAAATTGTTTGAATACTTTAGAGGGTAGTCAAACCTGTTTGACTCTCAGTCAAACATTAAAACAGAGTCTTGCAGAATTTTGGGAGGTTTATTCACAGTATAAAAACCTCTGAAAATTTTACACAAGGTTAATATCTGAGTTAGCAAGCTCCTGTAAAATTTTCATAAATTTTGGAGTTAATTTGCTATCTCAAATAAATCTTTCAAAGTCTCTGTTTTTATTTCAAAGTCAAACTTGGTTTTACTGTTACTCGGGTTCGAGTCGGACTCGGGCTCGAGCCAATTGATTCGGTCCAGTCAACTAACTGCACCGAGCCACCCTTTCAAAACGCGCGTGCGATATCAGCCGTTGGATTCAGATCGCGTGGCCCACGTTCGTGTGAGCATTCTGACCTCCGCTACATTAACAAATTGGGACCGTTGGATCTCGATCCAACCGCCCGATTCCCGAGGGCAACCGATCGTCCGCGAACTCGCTTAATCGTGACCGCCCATTTTTAATCCAACGGTCGTGGCTCGTCTTCTCTGTTCTTCTTCCTCCTCGCTTCCCGGGCGCGCGCTCATGGCGAGAGAGAAAGAGAGGGCATGGGGGCTTGTGGTGTCACCTCAAGTTGCTTTCCAACGCCTCTCTGCAATGCATTTAATGCGCAATGTGCTTTCTCCTCCATGGTCACCGTGCTCACTTGCTCCCATCATTTCGTGGTCCATGGTCGCACCATGAACCGAGCTCACCATGGGCTCATGTTCTTGCTCAAACCCTAATTCCTTTCCTATAAATAGCCCTCTAGGTCCTCCCGGTGTTCTTTTGCACTACACCTAGCTACTCTGTGTTTGAGCTCAAAACCATCTCAAACCTTCAATCCACCATTGTTGACCGAGTGCTCCCATGGCGGCCTTGGTGTCCAGTGGTTTATCTTCAACATTTCTTGCACCCTTTGAACTCCTTAACCTCCCTTGTATTTCCCTAACTTGATTTTGGGTTGCATTCACAGAATCACTCAATTTTAAGTTTGAGATTTTCAGTTGGTTTCACCCCTTTCTTCTCCACTCCAGTAAGTGATTCTTTTGCAATTACTTGCTTTTGGAACCTCTTTGAGCTATAATGAAGCTGTGGTGATGATTTGGTTCCACTCATTTTGCTCGTAACCTCATCTTCCACTTCATCTTCTTCGCCCGGTGGACTTCATCGTGTTCAAGTCTTCCCTGCCATCTTTGAAGCTCCCGTCGGATAAGGTAGCTTCTATATAGTCCCTAGAAGTCATGGCACCCGCATCCTAGGTCCGGTGAGCTTTTCGCTATTTTCATGTTTAGCCGTAGGGTTCCGCTGCGTTTTCCGGCCAGCCGCGTTCTAGTCCTCGCCACGGGCGAATGCTACCATTAGGTTCGCATCGTTATTGCGAATCCATTTTGGGTCTTGTTCGGCGCCGCGACCGAGTCGCCGGCGACAAGCCGTCAAAGCCACTCGGTTTTCCGGTTGAGAAGCTCGCTGGCTATCCGATTAGGGCACATTAATTGCTAATCATTAGTTGTTAATTGTGTCTTAATCATTATTGTTGAGCCACCGACTAATGGGCCCAACATCCTTTAATCACTGTTCAATCCCGCATCGTTCGACATCATTAATGCTTAATCATTGATTAATAAAAATGTCGGCACTTAATCTCGCTTGAAACCTTCTCGATCGGCCGACAAGTGGGCCCAGATGCACGTGCACGTGTGTTAAAACGATGCGTGGGTGACTGAAGTCACCGACATGCGGTCCCACATGTCAAGATCCCTTTGAACTGCGATCATTATCCACCGCTCATTTTTAGATCTACGGCCTTGATCGTAAGTGCATTCGACCATCCGTTCCCCTCATCATCTGGACCGCCCATCTCGTGATCTTCACCGAGATCATGTGTGCAATCGGACCTTCCGGTTAGATTTGGGTTTTGAGCCGCTCATCTTTAGATCTGCGGTTGTGGTTCGCCGAGGTAATCGCATCCTCCGCTGCATGCTTCCTCGTGAGCCGCTGGATCTTGATCCAACGGTGGGGTTCTCATTATGAATCGCGCGCGTGCGCTGTTTTCCGTGCGTGTGGCTCGTTGGATTTCGCATCGACGGCCCACGAGCGTCCACGTCGTTTATTGTCGGTTGGGTTGGTTTTTATTTCTGTAAGTAATTATTTGTCAACTGAAAATGGTATCAAAACTTTAGAAATTCATAACTAATTCAAGATAAATCATTTTTACATGAAACCAACTGCAATGAATTTGTATTTCACTAAAGTTTAATATAAAAATGCTTTTAGCTATGCTTCTGTAGTAGAAAATTCTGTAATCTTTAATAGTTGGTTTTCTGCTATTTTTATATATTCCAGAATTGTATTAAAACTTGGAAAATGCATATCTTTTTCTGTATATCTGCTAATTGAATGATTTTAACTTTGATAAATTTGTCATTAACTAAACTTTAATCTAAAAATGGTGGAAGGTCTATATCAGCACCAGAAAAATATGTTAGTAGATTTAACCTTATTAGTAGCAATTAAAAATTCATTTAATGAGGTAATAGACACCAGTAATTCCTGTAAATCCTAAAAATAGAAATTTGATGTTAGAAATCCTCTGTTATCATACTATAATGTGAAATAGGTTTTGCACATGTTTATATTTCTGGAAAGTGCATTATGCTAGTTTTGCATCTTAGGAAAATCATAACTAAATCATTTTAACTCCAAATGACCTGAAATTTTATATGGGTTACCTCTATATCAGTAGGTAGCTACCATAAAAATTTCAGCTTCAAAATCTTTCTAGAAAATATTTTTGCTGATTGCTAATTATAGAAAATGTGTTTTTAGGCAATATCTTTTGCACCACAAATCCAAATTAGGTTTTTCCAGTTTCTATGTCTAGGTATATTCGTATTCTACCTTATGTATAAATTTTGTCGCATTTGGATAATTGTTGCTTGCTCATTGGTTTATTTGTGGCTCGCCTTATTGGTTGTTCTTGGTTCTTTTGCCTCTCGCTAGGATTCGACATTTGCGGTAATCCCAGAACGACCCTCCACAATGCATTGAGCAACAGCAAGAAGGCAAGCGCTTGATCATGTTAATCCCAGTATTTTAAGTATTTATGTTGATTACAAATTCTATGTATGCATTGCTACTTTGTTTTAATAGTTGGCCTAGTAGATGCATTCCTTAGCAAATGATTATCCTCTACTACCATGAGCCTAGGTTACTTGCTGTGATTTAGAGTTCGTGGATGGGCTCTTGTCACTTAGTAGTTGCGAATTAATTGCTTAGCCATGCTTAGCTTCGGTAGAAATGGGCGGTTATCGACTTGTCGATAACCTTGATCACACAAAACTTATTATGATTTATGATTTCCACCTTGTGCCATGTCTACTTATGAAAACTAAAACGAAAACAAAATGATTTAGACTTGGGCACAATGGTATGTTGGTGTGATTTTTGTGTGATCGAATGGTGCCGAGTCAACAAGGACCGAACATCTTGTTACACTAAACCAAGCATTTTAGCGTGCTAACCACATTAGAGGGTATGGGACCTCTCTTGACTTAGTACTTTGGCGTGTATTGCCTCGGGTCGCAGGAGGTCGCAGGAGGGATGGTGTTGGGAGCATTGTAGTGTCCGAAAGACTTCACCCGTGATGGGATTTGTTGTCTTTCGCTTGCAATGTAAGCGCATGGTGTTTCTACCCATACGAGCGGCTCGTGGTTGATACACAATATTGGAAAAAGTCTCGAGGACTTAGCCGTGCGACATACCTTCTAAGTGTGCTTTGTGGCTTAAAGGCGGCTCAAGTGTGGGTACATTGGTACACCCCGCAGGTTTAAAACTATTCGAATAGCCTCGCCCTAGGTTATGGACACGCTTGGCAAGGTCTTTCAAGAGTTAGACTACAACCTTTTAAATTAAAACTTGATGGGTGGTACGAATCGGGATTCGTGCTATGTTGTGGTGGCTATTGGGATAGTCACTTCCGTGTGGTTACTTGTATGTATCTTTACTTATCATTACTTTGATAACAAAACAGATTTGCAAACTTGCTTTTGAAATATATTACATTATTGCAAATAAAGTTGGCTTCATGCAAATGAGACATACAACCTCCACCTAAATAAGCTTGCATGTAGTTTATGAATAGGTCTGCTATTCCACACGTCGTTTCTTGGGTACAAAGACAATCTTTGTACTCGGATGCTATGCTTAATTGTTCATTGCAGAGGAAGAAGGTGAGCCCGAGGGCCTCACTTTTATGAGTGTGTTGTGGTAGCTATGGGCGACTAGCTTTGGCCTTGGTCGGTTGCCTTGTGGGTGTATGGCTAACTGGTCGACTTTTGTTCTAGCCATCTTATGGCGCTTTTGCTTCACTGTCATTCTTGTATATTGTTCTATTTGGCGGTCGGCTCTCTTTTGTAATAACTTTACTTTATGTATGTCGTTGTTGGGCTTAGTAATGTATGTTGTATGGAAATGATGTGTAATTTTGTGATGATGTGCATATGTTGCAATTCTGGGAAACATATGCCCATCGAGGCTTAGAATGTTTAATTAGTAATGCTAGAACCAATTGGAGGTTAAGTGTTACTAGTTAAATATTCCGGGTCCTCACAAAGTTGGTATCAGAGCCATACTGACCGTAGAAACCCCTAGCTTGGTCGCTTTTAGAATATTTTGAAAACTTACTTTCAAAAGGTTTGTAAAACTTAAGTAAGTTCTCTAATTTTTCTCCTTACCTGTCTTAGCTTGCTCATCTCACCTTACTCTCACTTAAGTTTGAAAAAGTTGTTCCTCTCTTCCTTTCAAAATTAGCCTTTATCGATTAGCTTGGTTTTGGGAGAAACATGAGAGCTTGGAGAAAAGAATTTGGACAGCTAGCTAGTGGTTAGTAATTGGGTAGGAAATGAGAGGTAAGTTCAACTAAAACTTGTGGGAATGAAAGGTAAGAAGTGATATGAGATTAGCTAATGCCTATACTCTATTAGGTGGTTATACCTTGATCTTTGGACCTGTTTGGAGCTAGAATTTAGTGCTGAAATTTTGGGTCTTCTCAAACGATTACTCGCTCTTCCATACGGGTTAGTCGTTTCGGGAGTTGATTTGTTGATTTTGGTCTTGTACTCTTGGTGGTTATTCTTGAGCTTTTTTTATTGAGTTCGGGATGCCTTGCTTTTTATCTCGGGCTTGTAGCTAACTTATCTTAGTGAATCAGATGGTGGTGGGACACGAGCGCCGGAATCACCGTAGTCCCGATGAGGAGCTTCCTCCTCAGACCATGGCGGAAGTCCTCATGCAAATCGAACGCAATCGTTCGAGGACCGCAGGTGCCGAGGTCATCGCCAGAACACCTCTACTCCTCTCGTGCCTCGGATCCGGAGGTGGTCACCGTGCTCGTGGGGACTTGCGGAGTTCCTCCGCACTCGACCTCCTACCTTCTCCGATCCGAGGATCCTTGGACGCAGACGATCGGCCGCGCTCGCTGAGCGAAGCTCAACGTTGCTCAGTGCCAGGAGCAGGAGCGGGCACTTTTCGCATCCCATCAGTTGGAGGGTGCGGCACTCTCATGGTGGGAGAATTTCCTCGCCATGCAGCCCGCGGGACACGTGGTCTCGTGGGAGGAGTTCCGGTCAGCTTTCCGTCGGGCCCATGTCCCTGCTGGCCTGATGAAGTCAAGAAGAAGGAATTCCTTGCGCCAAACAGGCGCAAATGCGGATCGAGTACCTCCATGAGTTCAACCATTTGGCGAGGTACGCTCCTGCTGAGGTGGCCACTGATGAGGCCAAGCAGGAGAAGTTCATGGAGGGTTTGTCTGAGGAGCTTCAGGACAAGCTCTCTATTGTGGACTTCCCCGACTTCCAGACCTTGGTGGACAAGGCCATCATCGCCGAGCACAAGGCGAGAGCGCTGGGCGAGTCCCGCAAGCGCAAGTGGGAGGCCCGGTGGTCCGCACAGCCGCCTCGTTCGCCCCGAGTTGGGCTCGCACGGTGGCCCGTTCTTTGGCTTCACCACCGCCGAGGCCTTCAGACCGACTCCACGTCCTCCGCGAGCCGTGACTCGATCGCGTGCACTGCGACCAAAGCAGGTGTTCCCGCAACCCCGCACCGACGCCACTTGCTTCTATCGCCACAACAAGGGCCACTACGCGAGTAGTTGTCCTAAGAAGATCGAGCGGCCTCGTCCTAATGGAGGACGCGGGCAAGGAGTGGTCACCCACCGACCGAAGACCCGGGCTTGGGGAGCGGCCGAGTCAATCATATCTCTACCGAGGAGGCACAGAGGCACCGACGTGGTGTTGGGTGCGCTCCTTGTTAATTTGCGCCCTGCTACGCTTTTATTTGACTCGGGCCTCGCATTCTTTTATTTCGAGGTCTTTTCTTTGTTGATTGTGGGCTTCACCGTGTTCCTCTGGGATTCCACCGCCGATTCGCTCTCCGGGTTCGGAAATGAGAGCGACCAAGTATGCCGGATGTTCCTATCCACGCCGAAGGAGTAGGATTCTTGGCGAATCTTATCCTACTCGACTCTGCGCTTGGATGTGATTCTTGGCATGGATTGGTTGTCCCAACACTTGGGGCAAATCGATTGTGCGTGAAGATTGTCTACCTCACCTTTCTTCAGTGAACAAAGTTGGGTTTTCACCGCAGATTAGAACCCCACCTTTTGCCCTTGAAGCAAAGCCAGATTGGAGATTCACGATGTCCCCACAAAGGTGTGACTTCACGGATGTCTTTCCCAAGATTTGCCCGGATGCCTCCTGCTCGAGATCTGAGTTTGTGATAGAGTTGCTGCCCCTGCACGCCCCTATTTCTAAGAGGTCGACGCATGCCTCCTAATGAGTTGGAGGAGCTGAAGAAGCAATTGGGTGAGCTGCAAGAGAAGGGTTTTATCCGTCCTAGCTCATCTCCTTGGGGTTGTCCAGTTATCTTTGTGAAGAAGAAGGACAAGACCTTGCGCATGTGTGTTGATTACCGTCCGCTTAATGAGGTGACGGTAAAGAACAAGTATCCTTTGCCCCGTATTGATGATCTTTTCGATCAGTTGACCGGAGCACGAGTCTTCTCCAAGATTGACTTGAGGCTGGGCTATCATCAAGTCAGGATCAGGGCCGAGGATATTCCTAAGACGGCTTTTGCTACTCGTTATGGCCTTTACGAGTACACCGTCATGTCTTTTGGTTTGACTAATGCTCCTGCTTTATTCATGAATCTTATGAACTCGGTATTCATGGAGTATTTGGATAGGTTCGTGGTGGTATTCATCGATGATATCCTTATCTACTCCAAGAGTGAAGAAGAGCATGCTGAGCATCTTAAGCTTGTATTGGGCAAGCTGCGTGAGCACCAGCTGTATGCCAAATTCAGCAAGTGCGAGTTCTGGTTGAAGGAAGTGGCATTCTTGGGCCATGTTCTTTCAGCAGGAGGTGTGGCTGTGGACCCTAGCAAGGTCAGTGACGTGCTATCTTGGGGTCAGCCCAAGTCGGTCACCGATGTGCGGAGTTTTCTTGGTTTGGCTGGCTACTATCGCCGCTTTATCGAGAATTTCTCCAAGATTGCAAAGCCTATGACTGAACTACTCAAGAAAGACAAGAAGTTTGAGTGGTCCGCTGCTTGTGATGTGAGTTTTCAGGAACTCAAGAAGCGGTTGACCTCACCCGATGCTTGTTCTCCCCGATATTCACAAGAGTTTTGATATCTTTTGTGATGCTTCTCGTCGTGGTCTTGGTTGTGTTCTTATGCAGGAGGGCAAGGTTGTGGCCTATGCATCGCAAGCGATTGAGGCCTCATGAACTCAACTATCCCACTCATGACTTGAGTTATTCTCGTGGTCCATGCACTCAAGATTTGGCGGCATTATCTGATTGGTAACCGTTGTGAGGTGTATTCTGACCACAAGAGCTTGAAGTACTTGTTCACCCAGCCAGATCTGAACCTCAGGCAAAGAAGATGGTTGGAGTTGATCAAGGACTATGACATGGGTATTCAGTACCATCCGGGCAAGGCCAATGTCGTTGCTGATGCACTTAGTCGTAAGGTGTATTGCAACATGTTGATGCTCCAAGAGCAGCAGCCTACCCTCATTTCAGAATTCCAGCGCCTCAATTTGGGTTTGATCGAGCGCGGTTCTCTTGCTACATTGGTTGTGCAACCAACCTTGGTGGACCAAATCAAGGCGGCACAGCAGACAGATGCCGGTGTGAGCCAGATCAAGCAGAACATCAAGGATGGGATGGCCAAGTGCTTTTCAGAGGACGAGCATGGCGTTGTGTGGTTTGGGCAGCGTCTTGTGGTTCCTAAGGTCATGGAATTGCGGGAATTGATTCTCCGCGAAGCCCATGATTCTCCTTTGTCCATCCATCCCGGGGCTACCAAGATGTATCGTGACCTTCGCCACGATTCGTGGACCCGAATGAAGCGCGAGATTGCCAAGTTCGCGTCGCGAGTGCGACGTGTCTTTGCCGTGTGAAGGCCGAACGCGTCGGCCCAGCGAGTCTTCTTGACCTTTGCGATGCGAGTGGAAGTGGATTCGCTGGCATGGACTTCATCACCGGATTGCCCGCTCGTCAAAGGGAATGATGCTATTTGGGTCGTGGATCGACAGGTTGACTAAAGTGGCACATTTCCTTCCTGTCAAGACGCAGCGTGTGGGGCCTTTGGCCGAACTTATGTCTCGAGGATTGTGAGTCTTCACGGTGTACCAAGACGATTATTTCGATCGTGGTGCACTTTTTCACCTCGCGGTTTTGGCATAGTCCGCAAGAGGCTATGGGGACCCGCCTTCATTTCAATCTGACCTTTCATCCTCGGGATCGATGGTCGAATGAGCGAGTCAACCAAGTGTTGGAAGATATGCTCGCATTTGTGTTCTTTCCTATGGGAAGAAGTGGGAGAAGTGCCTACCATTTGCCGAGTTCTCCTACAACAACGACTTTCGGACCGGTCTTGGCATGGCACCATTTGAGGCTTTGTATGGAAGGAGATGTAGAACCCCATTGAACTGGTCGGAGACGGTGAGCGGCGTTTTTCGCCCGATTCGATCAATGCGCCGAGTCAAGTTCGCTTGATCCGCGAGCATCTGCGCACGCCCGATCCGCATAAAAGAGCTATGCGATCGTCGTCGCCGTGAGTTGAGCTTTGAGCCCAACGACTTTGTGTATCTCAAAGTCTCACCTTGAAGGGCCATCGCGTTTTGGCATCAAGGGCAAGTTGGCTCCTCGATATGTTGGGCCTTATCGTATCGTCGAGAGAGTTGGAGCAGCTGCATATAGATTGAGCTGCCACCGCACTTGAGGGGTGCATGATGTGTTCCATGTTTCACACACAAGAAGTGCCTCCGTGTCCCAACCGAGGAAACTCCGTTGGAAACTCTCGATGTGCGGAGGATTTGACCTATCGCGAGCATCCTGCTCGCATTCTTGAGGAATCGAACGGAGAACAAGGAACCGTGTCATCAAGTTCCTTAAGGTTCTGGTCAAACCATTCTCAAGATGAAGCAACTTGGGAGCGAGAAGATCGCTTTCGTGCAGATTTTCCTTCTTTCTTCTCCGAGTAAACTAATCTCGGGCCGAGATTCTTGTAAGGGGAGAGTTGTAACATCCCAATTTTGGGCTTGTGTTTCAAATGTAAGAAAACGAGTAGAAATTAAAACTTTTTCTTACATCATGTGTTTCCGCTTGTATTGGACAAGTATTGTACAAGACTTATGGAAATGCAAAGTCACAAGTCTTTTGATACAAATCTGTTCCTTCAAAAACATTCTTGTCAAATGTTTTGATCATCCTCTGAAATATTTTTCCTAGGTTCTGGGATGATATGTGACCCCTCCAAAAATTTCACAATTTTTAGAAATTGTTTGAATATTTTTGAGGGTAGTCAAACTGTTTGACTCTCACCAAACATTAAAACAGAGCCTTGCAGAATTTTGGGAGGTTTATTCACAGTATAAAAACCTCTCAAAATTTTACACAAGGTTAATATCTGAGTTAGCAAGCTCTGTAAAATTTTCATAAATTTTGGAGTTAATTTGCTATCTCAAATAAATCTTTCAAAGTCTCTGTTTTTATTTCAAAGTCAAACTTGGTTTTATTGTTACTCGGGTTCGAGCCTGACTCGGGCTCGAGCCAATTGATTCGGTCCACCAACTAATCGCACTGAGCCACCCTTTCAAAACGCGCGTGCGATATCACCGTTGATTCGGATCGCGTGGCCCACGCTCGTGTGAGCATTCGGACCCTCGGTTACATTAACAAATTGGGACCGTTGATCTCGATCCAACCGCCCGTATTCCCGAGGGCAACCGACCGTCCGGCGAACTCGTTAATCGTGACCGCCCATTTTAATCCAACGGTCGTGGCTCGTCTTCTCGTTCTTCTTCCTCCTCGGCTTCTCGGGCGCGGGCGCTCATGGCGAGAGAGAAAGAGAGGGCATGGGGGCTTGTGGTGTCACCTCAAGTTGCTTTCACAACGTCTCTCGCAATGCATTTAATGCGCAATGTGCTTTCTCCTCCATGGTCACCGTGCTCACTTGCTCCCATCATTTCGTGGTCCATGGTCGCACCATGAACCGAGCTCACCATGGGCTCATGTTCTTGCTCGAAACCCTAATTCCTTTCCTATAAATAGCCCTCTAGGTCCTCCCGGTGTTCTTTTGCACTACACCTAGCTACTCTCGTGTTTGAGCTCAAAACCATCTCAAACCTTCAATCCACCATTGTTGACCCGAGTGCTCCCATGGCGGCCTTGGTGTCCAGTGGTTTATCTTCAACATTTCTTGCACCCTTTTGAACTCCTCAACCTCCCTTGTATTTCCCCTAACTTGATTTTGGGTTGCATTCACAGAATCACTCAATTTTAAGTTTGGAGATTTTCGTTGGTTTCACCCCTTTCTTCTCCAAATTCCTGTAAGTGATTCTTTTGCAATTACTTGCTTTTGGAACCTCTTTGAGCTATAATGAAACTGTGGTGATGATTTGGTTCCACTCATTTTGCTCGTAACCTCATCTTCCACTTCATCTTCTTCTGGCCCGGTGGACTTCATCGTGTTCAAGTCTTCCCCGGCCATCTTTGAAGCTCCTGTCGGATAAGGTAGCTTCTATATAGTCCCTAGAAGTCATGGCACCCGCATCCTAGGTCTGCAGCTGAGCTTTTCGCTATTTTCGTGTTTAGCCGTAGGGTTCCCGTTTTCGTTTTCCGGCTGGCTGGCGTTCTAGTCCTCGCCGCGAGAATGCTACCATTAGGTTCGCATCGTTATTGCGAATCCATTTTGGGTCTTGTTCGCGCCGCCGACCGTGAGTCGCCGGCGACAAGCGTCAAAGCCACTCGGGTTTTGCGGTTGAGAAGCTCCGTTTCGTCATCCGATTAGGGCACATTAATTGCTAATCATTAGTTGTTAATTGTGTCTTAATCATTATTGTTGAGCCACCGACTAATGGGCCCAACATCCTTTAATCACTCGGTTCAATCCCGCATCGTTCGACATCATTAATGCTTAATCATTGATTAATAAAAATGTCGGCACTTAATCCCGTTTGAAACCTTCTCTCGCCGCCGACAAGTGGGCGATTACTGCGGCACGCGTGTGTTAAACCGAGGCGTGGGTGACTGAAGTCACCGACATGCGGTCCCACATGTCAAGATCCCTTTGAATCGCGATCATTATCCACCGCTCATTTTTAGATCTACGCCTTGATCGTAAGTGCATTCGACCATCCGTTTCCTCATCATCTGGGACCATCCATCTCGTGATCTTCACCGAGATCATGTGTGCAATCGGACCTTCCGTTAGATTTGGGTTTTGAGCCGCTCATCTTTAGATCTGCGGTTGTGGTTCGCCGAGGTAATCGCATCCTCCGCTGCATGCTTCCTCGTGAGCCGCTGGATCTTGATCCAACGCTGGGTTCTCATATGAATCGCGCGCGCGCGCTTGTTCGCAAGCGTGTGGCTCGTTGGATTTCGATCGACGCCCACGCAGCGCCCACGCCGCTTATTGCCGGTTGGGTTGGTTTTATTTCGTAAGTAATTATTTGTCAATCAAAATGGTATCAAAACTTTAGAAATTCATAACTAATTCAAGATAAATCATTTTTACATGAAACCAATCGCAATGAATTTGTATTTCACTAAAGTTTAATATAAAAATGCTTTTAGCTATGCTTCAGTAGTAGAAAATTCTGTAATCTTTAATAGTTGGTTTTCGCTATTTTTATATATTCGTAATTGTATTAAAACTTGGAAAATGCATATCTTTTCTCAGTATATCTGCTAATTGAATGATTTTAACTTTGATAAATTTGTCATTAACTAAACTTTAATCTAAAAATGGTGGAAGGTCTATATCACACTGAGAAAAATATGTTAGTAGATTTAACCTTATTAGTAGCAATTAAAAATTCATTTAATGAGGTAATAGACACCAGTAATTCCTGTAAATCCTAAAAATAGAAATTTGATGTTAGGAAATCCTCTGTTATCATACTATAATGTGAAATAGGTTTTGCACATGTTTATATTTTCGAAAGTGCATTATGCTAGTTTTGCATCTTAGGAAAATCATAACTAAATCATTTTAACTCCAAATGACCTGAAATTTTATATGGGTTACCTCTATATCAGTAGGTAGCTACCATAAAATTTCAGCTTCAAAATCTTTCTAGAAAATATTTTTGCTACTGTGCTAATTATGGTAGAAAATGTGTTTTTAGGCAATATCTTTTGCACCACAAATCCAAATTAGGTTTTTCCAGTTTCTATGTCTAGGTATATTCGTATTCTACCTTATGTATAAATTTTGTCGCATTTGGATAATTGTTGCTTGCTCATTGGTTTATTTGTGGCTCTGTCTTATTGGTTGTTCTTGGTTCTTTTGCCTCTCGCTTAGGATTCGACATTTGCGGTAATCCCGAGAACGACCCTCCACAATGCATTGAGCAAATGCAAGAAGGCAAGCGATTTGATCATGTTAATCCCAAATATTTTAAGTATTTATGTTGATTACAAATTCTATGTATGCATTGCTACTTTGTTTTAATAGTTGGCCTAGTAGATGCATTCCTTAGCAAATGATTATCCTCTACTACCATGAGCCTAGGTTACTTGCTGTGATTTAGAGTTCGTGGATGGGCTCTTGTCACTTAGTAGTTGCGAATTAATTGCTTAGCCATGCTTAGCCGGTAGAAATGGGCGGTTATCGACTTGTCGATAACCTTGATCACACAAAACTTATTATGATTTATGATTTCCACCTTGTGCCATGTCTACTTATGAAAACTAAAACTGAAAACAAAATGATTTAGACTTGGGCACAATGGTATGTTGGTGTGATTTTTGGTGTGATCGAATGGTGCTCGAGTCAACAAGGACCGAACATCTTGTTACACTAAACCAAGCATTTTAGCGTGCATAACCACATTAGAGGGTATGGGACCTCTCTTGACTTAGTACTTTGGCGTGTATTGCCCTCGGGTCGCAGGAGGTCGCAGGAGGGATGGTGTTGGGAGATTGTAGTGTCCGAAAGACTTCACCCGTGATGGGATTTGTTGTCTTTCGGCTTGCAATGTAAGCGTATGGTGTTTCTACCCATACGAGCGGCTCGTGGTTGATACACAATATTGGAAAAAGTCTCGTAGGACTTAGCTGTACAAAGATACCTTCTAAGTGTGCTTTGTGGCTTAAAGCGATGCAAGTGTGGGTACATTGGTACACCCCCGCAGGTTTAAAACTATTCGAATAGCCTCGTCCTAGGTTATGGACACGCTTGGCAAGGTCTTTCAAGAGTTAGACTACAACCTTTTAAATTAAAACTTGATGGGTGGTACGAATCGGGGATTCGTGCTATGTTGTGGTGGCTATTGGGATAGTCACTTCCAGTGGTTACTTGTATGTATCTTTACTACATCATTACTTTGATAACAAAACAGATTTGCAAACTTGCTTTTGAAATATATTACATTATTGCAAATAAAGTTGGCTTCATGCAAATGAGACATACAACCTCCACCTAAATAAGCTTGCATGTAGTTTATGAATAGGTCTGCTATTCCACACGTCATCTTTTATGTACAAAGACAATCTTTGTACTCGATGCTATGCTTAATTGTTCATTGCGAGAGGAAGAAGGTGAGCTGAGGGGCCTCACTTTGCGCTTTTGTGTTGTGGTAGCTTATGGGCGACTAGCTTATGCCCCGCTCGGTTGCCTTGTGGGTGTATGGCTAACCGGTCGACTTTTATTCTAGCCATCTTATGGCGCTTTTGCTTCCGCTGTCATTCTTGTATATTGTTCTATTTGGCCGGTCGGCTCTCTTTTGTAATAACTTTACTTTATGTATGTCGTTGTTGGGCTTAGTAATGTATGTTGTATGGAAATGATGTGTAATTTTGTGATGATGTGCATATGTTGCAATTCTAGGAAACATATGCCCATCGAGGCTTAGAATGTTTAATTAGTAATGCTAGAACCAATTGGAGGTTAAGTGTTACTAGTTAAATATTCCGGGTCCTCACACAATAGATTCTAACTAAGCAACAGATATTAAATTCTTTCTCATAGTATGTGAATATAAATTGTCTTGTAATGATAATTTTCCTCCATTGGGGAGTTTCAAGACATAATTTTCAATTCTAGGTACATCAGCTTTGGCATTAGTGCTCAAATAGACATATCTATTTTCCTTTGGAATTGTTCACATAGAAGTAAAAGCTCCACATTATCTTTAGCAATATGATATGTAGCACTAGAATCGACAACTCAACTATTTGAAAAAGTAGTAGTAATTAAAGATCCAGTGCATACAAAAATATTAGACGAATTGCCTTTACGCTCAACTGGTTGATTGTTTTGATTCTTTTGCTCATTCTGTTTCTTCTTTTTACTTGCAGTTAGCTCTGAAATGCCCAAACTGACCACAGTTGTGACACTTAAAATTCTTGTACTTAACATTACTTTGAATTGAGTTATAATTTCTACGATCATCCTAATCGCGTTTCTTGTTAACCTTTTCTCTCAAATCACCATTAGGCTTCTTCTTTTGCTAATTCCTTTTATTAATACATTTTTCCTCTCCAAGGTGTAACTCAGAATTATGAGTATTTCTTTCTTTTCCTTGAGAGGGTTTTCTATCTTCTTCCATAAGCAAATGATGCCTCAGAGTGCACATATTGAGTATCCTCTTAGAATAACATAAAGATATCTTAAAATGTTCCCATGAATTTGGAAAGACTCTAAAACAACCATCACATGCGTTCTTCTAAAAAGGATAGCGGTAATTTTTAATTCCTCGATAAAACACAGAGTTTATTGAGATGCTCATTAATTGAAGTACTAGTCATACATATTAGTGGAGAGAAAACAATTAACAAGATTAAGCACTTTAATAAGAGATACTTCACTAAAATCTTATTCCAGACACGATTATCTTTCACATATATGTTCACCCTCATACTCAACGACTAAAGAATCAGTCATCGATCCCAACATAAAAATGCAAGCCCTTTTATTATCCCTTGTCTAATTTTCATATTCTTTCAGATGGTACTCCTAGAGTACGTATTCTACTTCTTATATACCACTTACATTGTATGATTATACCTCTTTATATGTTTGAGTATACTCCAATAATAATTATAAGATACCCTAAAGTGAGTTCTATGAAAATTTCATTAAAGTCCACTTTTTATAGCAAAAAATTATGTATATACTTCTTTTATATATGAAAAAGGGTATATAATAAAAAAACAAAGGGCTCCAATGAAATTTTTTCAATCAAGTCGCATTGGAGTATCTTATATTTAGTATTTAAGTATACTGAAAATGATAAAAAATATAATATGTGCTTTTAAGTAGTATATTGAGAGTGGGAGTACATACTCTGTGAATAATAACGAATCCTATATATATATATATATATATATATATATATATATATATATATATATATATATATATATATATATATATATATATATATATATATATATAGGAAGCCTATTTGTTAAGTTACTCCCGTTGTATCTATCATCCATCTATATCGAATACCACATGCTTAATTGGATTATTGGGTCGGATACCACTTCTTAATAGTTGCTCACAACCCGCAAATATACTACGTAATTTATTGCCTTGCAAAAGAAAATCAGAATTAAATCCAACTCCTGGATACTATGTAATTGACGTTTGATTTTGTCAACCGCTCCTGTATAGTTCGACGTTAGTTAGTCGTTGAAGTTATCTCCGTCAAGCGATAGTTGATTGGTTATTTCTACATACCACCTGATCAAATTGTATTGGTTACATACTCATTTTTTTATTCCCACCTGATCAAGCGATAGTTGATTGGTTAGTGGTTTTTTCTACATACCACCTGATCAAATTGTATTGGTTACATACTCATTTTTTTATTTCCATTTGTTTACTAGTAGTTTATTTGCTACTATGTTTTTTCTACATACGTGATTAAAAAAACCAGCTTTGATACTCACATGTATTTCATGTTCCAGTTGATATTATTTTTATTTGCTAGTAGTTTTTCTTCATACCACCTGATCAAATTTAAAATTAGATACTTGCTAGTAATAATAGTTTGATTTTTTATTTGCAAGTAATTTTCTACATACCACTTGATCAAATTGCAATGGTTATATACTCCCTTTTTTATTTGCTATTATGTTTTTTCTACCTACTCGATGAACTATTATGTTTTTCTACCTACTCGATGAAAAAACCGGCTTTGATACTCACACGTATTTTGTGTTCCAGTTGATACTCAAATTGCAATGATTAAATACCACATACTTGATTGATATTTTTTACATACAACCCGATCAAATACTTGATTGATTGATATTTTTTTACATACCACATACTTGATTGATATTTTTTGTACATACCACACACTTGATTGCAATTACCAGGAGAATGGCAAGACGAGGACACCGAACAGGAAAGTATCAAATTACCGGGAGGCTTCTGAGATAGACCAATGCTGAGATATACAAAATCCCAAAAATAGAGGAATTTGTTAGCCAGGATTAAAAGGGTGGATGACGAGTGTGGCGCCTGATAGGTATTGGATCGGGTCTCTCTCCTATCCTTGATTTCCAGACCCGTTAGGCTTAGAAAGATGAACGGATCTCATCGAGGATTAAAGGGTAGATGGAGAGGGAGTAACTACACCTGAGAATAGATAGTATTTTTCCTATATATGAATATATATATATTCCCTCAACAGTGGTAATTTTTTTTTGCCTCTTTCGGTTCGTTTTTGTCTATAACATAAACAATGTTTTCAGCGGAAAGCAAAAACATGATTTTTCTTTTCCAAACCGTGAAATTTGAGCCATTCAATTAGCAAGATCTAAGAAATTAAAAATCACTGTTGGTTGCCATTACAAGATATCTGAATCTGTAGTGCTCCACATCGAAGAAACCAAGCGGGAGGGCGGTCGCTTCCTGTGCTGGACGCACACCAACCGAGGACAAAAAGCAGCGATCGCACACCTCTCTAATGAAAAATCGAGACGAGCTAGCCTCCTATGCACGTTGTGCTAAACGAAAAAGGACTTTGTTTGCTGCATGTGTGGTCAGCATTCCCAAACTAAAATCAAATCATAATTGATTCTGGAGCAGACAACACGTTGCGACAAAAAACGATCGAGAGAGCTCTCTGATCGAGGACAAGAATCGAGATGACGACGTTGATTCCGAGTCATCCAAGAATGAAAAAAACTCAAAGAAAGCGACGAACGCAGCAGATGCACGCCTCGACGCACGGCGACCAAGGAACGCATTAGAGCATGTACAATGGGCTTATGTCAGCCGTCTATAGCATTTGTCATATAGGACTTTTGGTGACGTGGATGAAAGAGAATGAAGAGAGAGAATATTGCTGTCTATAATCCTGCAACGATCAGTAGCACCAAAACCAAGAAAAAGCATTAAAGATTGTGTGTTGTCTACAATCCTATAGCCGGTCAGATCATCACAACCCATTGTATGAGCTGGTTTTAGTGCTGTCTATAGGTGACATGGATAGTTGCTATAGGCAGCAGCTGTCTGTACCATTGTACATGCCCTTAGACATGGATCGCCTTTTTTTATGCAACGTCCACAAACGAGACGATGGCTTCTCTTCGGACGTGGAGTCCATCGAGTGTGTCGCCTCTGGCTCTGATACCAATGTTGTGTTTTCAATAAACCCTAATTGATTTTGTGGAGGCTTTTCAGTCTACTATCTATTCATCTGCCTTTTACGTGGTGTTGCTCACAGTTGCATTATGAGGCTAGAGGGTACAGATCTATTTATAGACTCCATTTTCAGGTGTTACAAAGTGACCCACCTGTTTTTGGTACACTATGAGACTCCTGAACCATGTCACCAACCATAATCAGACATGCCGGTTTTATAAGTCTAAAATATATTAGTCCCTAGCACACATGTATGAGTCATGCGCTATGATTAGATTGTTTACGAGATCAATTTCAATCTAATCATGTGGGTCAACAGCCTACAGAGCCGATCCTGTAAAACAAACCCAGCTATTCCGCCTTGTGCTGCATCTAGATTAAATATGTCTACCAAATTCTAACACGATGCGTCCTCAAAGACCTCGAGTATTAATTTCTCGAGTTAAATTCCGCATCAAAATATTCCCTATCATATACATCAATAATATGAATAATTCCACATTGAGTTAAACAGACAATAACGACAATAAATGTTGAAAGACACATAAAAATTCAATAAGGTCAATAGCCACTAATTTACCTGGCTGTTTCAGCTAGTTACCCTTCAATCCTCAATCCTACATCGTGTCGATCGGGCCACAAACCTACGCATCTTCTTCGCACAAAGTTGGTGTGTATCACCTCACCTCCACGGCTCCACTTCAGTCCTGTCAGGAACTGGATTTACACATCTGAAACTCTCTGTGTATTCTAAACTAGTCTTGACAAGGATCTAATAATCCTCATTTTACTATTTATCTGTAATTGCGTATTATGAGTAAATATGACGTCACACAACTATTGAGTATACCCCTTACAGTAGTAAGAGAGAAATCAATCAGGTGGTTGTAAGCTTTTCTACGGCCACCCCAAGTCGTAGATTCTCCTATGACTACCGCGTAATCGTAAGTCCTCCTACGATTACTTCCGGTCGTAAGTCTTTCTACGACCAGTACCTAGTCGTAAGTTTTTCTCGACTACCCCCGTCGTAAGTTCTTCTACGACCAGTCCTACCATGACTTCTCTGAGATAAGCGGGTCCACTCACAAGAGGCCCTATTAAGCGTGAGATCCGGCGATCAAGATACGTAGTTATTCTGCGAATAACTACGGATAACTCACCATTATCTCACGATTGATAACTATTAGACAACGTGGGAGGTTACTATTCCGTGATTACTCTAATTATTACGAAATAATGAGCGCCTCGACTGGAACGACAATCTCCCACATCCGTATACTATAAATAGACTTCTTTCGAGAGGAATGGCGAGGACTTTGAGAGGCAATCGGTAGCAATATTAGCGCAAGTCTTTTCCACTGATTGTAACCAGAATACCCAATACAATACACACGGGAGTAGGGTTGTTATTCTCTCTAGAGAAGGCCCGAACCTGTATAAAAATCCACGTATCTTTTCTGTCTGCGTGATCAATTGTGGAGACCACCCGAATCAAACAATCTTTATGTAAGATCGGTTCTAAAACACCGACAAGTCTCATGATTAGTAACTAGCTTACACAGTGAAACATTGATGAAATACCATCAATTCAGCGATTTAACAAAAAAGGGTTGCAAAACAGTAATAAATAATAATAACTGGACCTTATGGTCAACGTTTACTTACCTTACCACGTAGGACTTAAGAAACAAATAAAACCCTTGCTGCGGAAATAAGATAACTTAGGTAGCCATTCAACATGCCCACATACAATCGAGTAGGATTGCATCCTAGTTCGCAAAGTGTTCAAAGAACTCCTCGTAGAACTCTTAAGTAGCTTGACCTTCTTTAACTGAGCAGCAAAGTTTAAAGTCGTGAGTACTGTAATACCTCGAATATCAAATAGAGAGAACATATTATTCGGAAGAGAAATTTATTCAAATTTGAATGTACTAAAGTTTAGAGGAAAATTAAAAGAAAATTCAGGATTTGGGGGAAGATTGGACCTTGGGCTTTTAGCCCAAGGCGTCCTAGCCAAGTGGACCGGCCTTGTAGTGGAGTCAAGAAGGGGGGTCCCCTTCCACAAAACCCTACCCTATGCTACAGTACCACGCCACACTGTAGCACGCGGTACTGTAGCAGCCCCCTGTAATACTCCGTTCAATCCTAAGAATTATAATTGAATCTCAAACCATTTTATTGGGATTTAAAATGAAATTTCAGAATTTCTGTAAAAGAGTGATTAAATCTTGGGCCAAAGGCCCATAGCCTTGGCCCATTAGGGGCAGCCTATAACCCTAGATGTCTTCAGCAGCACCCCATGCTACAGTGCCACCGCCATGCTACTGATAACTCCGGTGCTCAAGACACGCCCCCTCCATTCTGCTGTCCAAGAAGAAGGGGAGGGAGAAGAAGCCTTCGGTGCCGCCAACCAAGGAGAAAAGAGGAGGAAGAGAGGAGAAGAAGAGAAGAGGAGCTCTTCGCGGGGAATTCAGCGATCTCCTGTGGTTTTACAAGGGTAACGAACGATGTTCTTCGCTGTTTGATTAGTAGAAGATGCGAATCGATTAGGATTGTTAGATCGATTTGTTGCTGTTAGAATTTCAGATCTATCCAGATTGTTGCGTGGTCGATTTCGGGTTCTTAGAGGTCGAATTTGAGATGTCCATCTCCTAGAGTTTTGTAGGTATTGTTCTTAGCTTTCGGTGGCCGCCAAGAACACTGAATTCCGACGTACGGATCAAATGTTATGATAGTTTCCGTATCTGCTGTCCAGAATCCTGACGAGAATAAACTGTCAAGTTGTCTTTTAAAATATGAGTGTGTTAATGGAAAATTCAGGACTTTCACCCAACTAAGTTATTGTGAGCCTTGGTCTTAGCTTTTGATATTGATAAAGAACGCAACGTTTGGTTTAGCCAATTAGAAGTTATGGTATTTACCGTGCTGCTGTCCAGAATTGCCGGTAGTTCTGACAGAAAGTGTTTGTTGGTCTTGTGGAGATTGATACATATAGAATTCAAGATTTCCACCAACTAGGTTGTTGTAGATCATTTCATTACCTTTCAATCAAACCTGAGAACACCCTTTTGAGTTGTAGAGCAAAGTTATGCTATTTTTACTGCTGCTGTCCGATAAGGCTTTCTGCTAGAATGTGGTTTAATTCAAGCAACGGGTACAATTTAAGTGATTGGGTTGGGGTATGAGTTAGGGCGATGCAGTAGTGTCTTGATGACTTAGTTCTTATTGAGTAACTTTGGTGTAGGGGTGAAGCGCCAAGGTTAGCGGCTTCTTCGTTGCCTCCCAACACATCGCATAGCGCTAAAGGCAAGTACAATGACCTTTGTGTGATTTGTAAACATTGGATGCTCGTTATTTAGTATTGTGTTTTGTTGATGTGTGAGAAACATCCATGTTCATGTTCCGTCCACGGGAGTGGAGATTAAAGAATACAAGAGGTTCCAAGGATTATGTTCGTTGCGTATGTTCTTTCATATGTGTGCAAATGATGTTAGTCATAATACTTATGTTCATTAATGCATCCATGTTCATGTTCCGTCCACGGGAGTGGAGCTCCACGGGAGTGGAGTCTAAAGTCCCATCAATTCCAGTATGGGCATGTGAAGTCCCACCATTCCAATGTGGCGATTTTGGACACCGTGATGAAACGTTCTTCATACGGTATTTTGGATCCCCGTATTTCGATAAATACGGGCTTAAGTGAACACCAACGGGTGTGTCACTAGCTATACCGGTATAAGCACGTGTGCAGTCCAGTCCTTTCAATCAATCCATTCATTTCATTCATTCATATATTCATTCAATGTTATGTTCTTATTCTTAAAAGATGTTGCCTTGTTCATAATTGTTGTAGGTTCAATTATTCATCAGTACTTGTTTGAGTCTCGGACTCATTCTTGCTTTGTTTGTTTATTTTAGGTGATCGTTGATGATGGCTCTATTGGGAGGAATAGACATACATTATTCGTTCACTTCACCATATCTCAATTCAATAATAGGACTTGGTTCTAGCCTTCATTCGTTAATTGATGAACTGTAATAATTAAATTTAGATGTGGTTAATAACCTCTCTATGTTATGATTGATTATGTATTGCTTGAGATCTTCGATCACCCTTCGTTATACTTGCTTGAATTCATACTATTGTCAAGCCTTGGTTCTATTAAATAGTGATATCTTTAAGTCATTAGTTGATATTATTCAAATTCTTCCGCATTATGGTTGTATGTTAGATGATTTAGGTGACATCTTGGCTTTCGAATTGCCAGGGTGTTACAGTTGGTATCAGAGCGGGCTTTAGGTCCTTGGTAATTAAGTTATTAAAATAACACACTGTGCACAGTAGGTGGGGTTTGGGTAATCCATTGTATCCGCATTTCTAGTGGTTTGTTTCATTATATTGAGCTGTTCATGAATTGCTTCTATACCATCATTCTTGTTGTTAATCTATGATCTGCTATGATATTCTGTATCTATGAATTTATACTATGATTATCATGAGATGATCCTGTATTTCCATTATTGATTATTTTGGTGATGTGTGCTGATAGCAGGTGTTAAGAAGTTGAGGTCGTGGTTGTTGCCCTGGGATTCACCAGGTTACACCACCGTTCTTGGTATGCGGATAGGGGAGTAAATACCCCGAGTACCAAAGTTACATGAACTTTTCTTGAGTTATTGCTTACATTTCAACTGATGAGTTTTCATTAGTCATTCTTGACTCTATAATACGAATACCTATTCCCCTAACTGCTGGTCTATTGTTGTTTTTGTGTGAACATCGGTTATTAGAATGATTGAACTTTTCATGGGAGTTATGCACTTCATGTTGGAAAATATGACTCCTTTATTCGATTGGTAATTCAAATACTGCAAGTTTTTTGCTGCAAGTGCTTTAACATGTGAAAATTTTGGCTTTATGTATTTCTTTTGGATTACTTCGAGCATTGAGGTTTAATGTCTCTCTTTTTGTTGAATGAAGGTGTTAGAATCCTTTTGTGATGTCTTATCATGCTTAAAATGAGAAGTTATAACTAAACGAATAAATTGCTATGATGTGAGTTACCAAGTTGGGTTGTTAGCATGGTGCAAATCAATTATTCTTAACTACCATCCATGAAAGTGAAACTGATTAATTTGAAAGGTCCTTATATTTGATACATGGTGTATGTTAAATAAAGATGTCCATATCATTCGTAACCTATGGATCCGATATCTTTGAAATTGTTGAAACTTGTATAAAGGACCAGATGGGTGTTGGTGTATCGATTCGTGAAACCTTGTTTATAGAAAATTATGTTAGTGAATCTTTAATCATCTTTTGAACTGATTTCTGAACAGAGGTGAAATGTTGAATCTATGTTTATAAATGGTTATGTGATTGCAAATGGAATAAGTACCGTATGTACACACATGATTAGTACAATCATCAATTGTTAATGAGCATTGAAGATGGTGTTGAGCAACACCAACAGTTGAGTAGATGAATTTCGTAAGTAGTCTTTGATAGCGTGCTTGTGATATTGTTATTGCTTAGCACAACCTTGTTATAATAAATTTGTTTCAACCTTGTGGTTTGTGTTTTCTTTGGGAAGTTTTAGGATGGAGTAATAAAGTTTGATGATTCTTGGTATTAGTGTATGTTGTCAATGTTATTAAATCGTCAGAATGTGATATTGAGGTTAATTCTTATAGTAATTTGATCACCTATGGTGATATTTCCTAAATGATCAAATTTCAAGTTTTGTTTTCATGATCTTTTGGGGGTTCAAGCTTTATGTGGTAAACAAAGTCATCGAGAGAAGCGATATGTTACAAAGTTATAATGGATCTTGAATGATGCAAGTGCTTTGACCTTGAATGCTTGTTTGTTCTTATCATTAAGGTTAGATATTCACTTCTTGTGAGGCCTATGCTTTGAATCGTGGACTCCACTTATGATCTATGAGTTCATTGCTTAATTGGTTTTCCTCTTGGTCCTGTGTTCATTACGAGTGACAAATGATTTTCTAGTTGGTGAAAATCGTTTCCATTTGCCTCTTCTTTTGAGAAAGAATCAACTCATTCTTTTCACGTGGGTCTTTCGAAATGTTTTCTAATTGTTGTTGTGAAATTGATATTAATACTTGTAGTAATTTTATCACCTTTGGTGTTATCGTTCAGATGAGAATAATTCAAGTTTTGCTTTCGTGATATTTTGGAGCTCATGAATCATCTGGTAGCAGAAATTATTTTAAATAAATTGAGGTATTGGATTGTCCTGTTACTTCTTAAGAGATTCGTGTGATTTAATCTTAAAGGCTCTTTGGTCTAAGTTGGCAACGTGAGGTTACAATCAAAGAAAATTATATTGGTCCCTTTAATAGGAGAATAATCTACATGTTTTTTTGTGAAATTCTGTAAATAAAAATGTTTCAAGTTGGGTGGCCGAGATCATTTGGGTCCAATGTTTCTTGTGTAGTTGAACTGTTCCGAGCAAATATGACGTGTTGAAGAATTGTATTTGGATCTTAATTAGTTCTTGTGGTTTGGACTAAAGACCTTATCTTGATTCGTTGTGGAAAAGTGTTGCTAGTCAAAGGATTGATTTCAGTGTTAAAGGAAAGAGTGCAGTAGGAGTATTTGAGTCCAGTTTTGTAACTTGTGGTTATTTGAATCATTCCTAAACTTTCTGCTCTTCCCGCTCAAGAGATGTCGAGTTTCAATCGTAATTTTTTTTTTCTTATTGGCTGTTTTTGCTATTCTCTTTTGAGGGATGTGTGCCTCAAGCTGCGAACTCAACTTTCGTTTTCAAGATCACCATTCTCGAGTAATTCTTTTGGTTTTGTGCTCATTGTGAGGAGCAACGTTTTCTGTGTGAGAAACTTGTCCTTATTCGTCTCTTTCTTTTGAGAAAGGATCAACAGTTTGGTGTTGTAAAGTTTGACAAAGTGTAATTTTGGCAACTATTGGTGGTGGATAAGAAATTGTAATGGTGATATTTTGCTACCAAGCTATTGGGGAGTAGTAGAAGTTGAATTGGTTTTGATCTGCACCTCTTAGAGGAAATTTGATTCACATGGAATGTTTGGCAAGTAAATCAATTGAATTGTGTTCTGTGAGTAGAACCTATGGTATAGTAAAATTCCAAAACTTGATTCATGTTGAAAGGTTGGGGATTATCGAAGGTATGGAAACCTTGATTAATTTTATAGAGTAACGCAATTGGAAAGTATTGCGAGTTTGTGTGGGTGGTTTCTGATGATGTCAATGTGTGAGTATGTTAGAATTGTGGGTATTTTCGAGATTTAATCTGACGATTTCTCTATCTGTTATAAGAAAAGTTCGTTGTAGATGTCTTGGAGATTAAATTTGGGCTTTGTATTTTTATGCTAGACCTTTGGTTGCCCAATGATGGTGTGTAGAGAAAATTGATTAATGGTGTTTCTAGAGCAGTGGAATGATCTTTGATAGAACTCTTCTGATGTAGTACGTGAGTGTGTGTATTGAGGATTCTGAGGTGTTATTCTTGAGAATTGGAGGTGATGGGATTGCGTGGGTTTTTTAGGTGCTTTGGTGCCTTCTATCAAATTAATTTTGTTAGTTGAAAGAGTTGTCTAGAGTGTTCAGTGGAATCAATAGAGTCTCTCCACAAAGGTGTGAAGATGTATTTCGGTTTAAGCATAATTTGAGGATGTTAAAATAAGAGGTTTGAGCCCGTGTGGTATGCGATGAATTCGAATTCCAAGGTTTGAGAGAGGCTTTATTCCTAAAAGAGAAGCTGAGAAAAATGATGTCTTCTTGGATAGTAAAGTGTTTTCTTTATTCTTGCTTGATCTTTGTGTTGTTGACTGATCTCTTCCGCAATTTGGAGTTGGCGTTGTGTTGACATGTTTGATTCTTTCTAATTCGAGATAAACCAAAAGAAGTATCCGTTTGGGAATTGAGTGATTTCTCCTTTGGCTTTCGTGGTAACCATTTGCAAACTGCCTGATTGGAAAGTGGAATGGCTTTCGAGATGAATCTTCGATTTTGGATTTGACCCTTTTTGTGGGAATTGGCATTGCGTGTTTGCGATGAGAATCTTTTACTTCGATTGACTCTGTTTATAATAGAGTTTGTTCAAAGCAAGTTCATTGTGTGTCCATCGTTAAAGGAGGTGATCCTTGTTACGATGAAGAGTTCAATTGAGAGGTGGAACAAGAGTTTTGTGTGCTATGCGCATGTTGTGTGGTTTGGTACCGAGAGGAGAGGTTAACTCGAGGTACATTGGGTTGTTTTCGCTAGTTGTGGGATTCGAGTTGACGCACCGCTAGGACAATCTCGGGTTCATACGCGGCACGCAACATCCTGGTATGTCGATCTTGAGTGAGTCTTGAGAGGTCCAAAGCTTGATTTCGATAGAGCCGTTGGCCAACGAGTATGATCTTACATTTGTGTACTATATGTTGAGATGATACGTAATGGTCTAAGCGTGATAAGACTTGGGACTTGGGAACTCGCATGTACGAGCTTTAACCGAGTTCTTAACGTCGGGTAAGTGTCCATGGTTATTAAGTTTAGTTGGTATTCTTTTGAGTAGAATTCGGTCGAATTGCATTTAAGGGGGGTAGAATGTAATACTCCGTTCAATCCTAAGAATTATAATTGAATCTCAAACCATTTTATTGGGATTTAAAATGAAATTTCAGAATTTCTGTAAAAGGGTGATTAAATCTTGGGCCAAGGCCCATAGCCTTGGCCCATTAGGGGCAGCCTATAACCCTAGATGTCTGTAGCACCCCGTGCTACAGGTGCCACCGCCATGCTACAGATAACTCGGTGCTACAAGACACCCCTCCATTGCTGCTGTCCAAGAAGAAGGGGGGAGGGAGAAGAAGCCTTCCGGTGCCGCCAACCAAGGAGAAAAGAGGAGGAAGAGAGGAGAAGAAGAGAAGAGGAGCTCTTCGCGGGGGAATTCAGCGATCTCCTGTGGTTTTACAAGGGTAACGAACGATGTTCTTCGCTGTTTGATTAGTAGAAGATGCGAATTCGATTAGGATTGTTAGATCGATTTGTTGCTGTTAGAATTTCAGATCTATCCAGATTGTTGCGTGGTCGATTTCGGGTTCTTAGAGGTCGAATTTGAGATGTCCATCTCCTAGAGTTTTGTAGGTATTGTTCTTAGCTTTCGGTGGCCGCCAAGAACACTGAATTCCGACGTACGGATCAAATGTTATGATAGTTTCCGTATCTGCTGTCCAGAATCCTGACGAGAATAAACTGTCAAGTTGTCTTTTAAAATATGAGTGTGTTAATGGAAAATTCAGGACTTTCACCCAACTAAGTTATTGTGAGCCTTGGTCTTAGCTTTTGATATTGATAAAGAACGCAACGTTTGGTTTAGCCAATTAGAAGTTATGGTATTTACCGTGCTGCTGTCCAGAATTGCCGGTAGTTCTGACAGAAAGTGTTTGTTGGTCTTGTGGAGATTGATACATATAGAATTCAAGATTTCCACCAACTAGGTTGTTGTAGATCATTTCATTACCTTTCAATCAAACCTTAGAACACCCCTTTTTGAGTTGTAGAGCAAAAGTTATGCTATTTTTTACTGCTGCTGTCCGATAAGGCTTTCTGCTAGAATGTGGTTTAATTCAAGCAACGGGTACAATTTAAGTGATTGGGTTGGGGTATGAGTTAGGGGCGATGCGAGTAGTGTCTTGATGACTTAGTTCTTATTGAGTAACTTTGGTGTAGGGGGTGAAGCGCCAAGGTTAGCGGCTTCTTCGTTGCCTCCCAACACATCGCAACGCTAAAGGCAAGTACAATGACCTTTGTGTGATTTGTAAACATTGGATGCTCGTTATTTAGTATTGTGTTTTGTTGATGTGTGAGAAACATCCATGTTCATGTTCCGTCCACGGGAGTGGAGATTAAAGAATACAAGAGGTTCCAAGGATTATGTTCGTTGCGTATGTTCTTTCATATGTGTGCAAATGATGTTAGTCATAATACTTATGTTCATTAATGCATCCATGTTCATGTTCCGTCCACGGGAGTGGAGCTCCACGGGAGTGGAGTCTAAAGTCCCATCAATTCCAGTATGGGCATGTGAAGTCCCACCATTCCAATGTGGGCAGTTTTGGACACCCGTATGAAACGTTCTTCATACGGTATTTTGGATCCCCGTATTTCGATAAATACGGGCTTAAGTGAACACCAACGGGTGTGTCACTAGCTATACCGGTATAAGCACGTGTGCAGTCCAGTCCTTTCAATCAATCCATTCATTTCATTCATTCATATATTCATTCAATGTTATGTTCTTATTCTTAAAAGATGTTGCCTTGTTCATAATTGTTGTAGGTTCAATTATTCACTGTACTTGCTGAGTCTCAGACTCATTCTTGCTTTGTTTGTTTATTTTAGGTGATCGTTGATGATGGCTCTATTGGGAGGGAATAGACATACATTATTCGTTCACTTCACCATATCTCAATTCAATAATAGGACTTGGTTCTAGCCTTCATTCGTTAATTGATGAACTGTAATAATTAAATTTAGATGTGGTTAATAACCTCTCTATGTTATGATTGATTATGTATTGCTTGAGATCTTCGATCACCCTTCGTTATACTTGCTTGAATTCATACTATTGTCAAGCCTTGGTTCTATTAAATAGTGATATCTTTAAGTCATTAGTTGATATTATTCAAATTCTTCCGCATTATGGTTGTATGTTAGATGATTTAGGTGACATCTTGGCTTTCGAATAGCCAGGGTGTTACACCCCCCCTCCGTGCTGCTCTACCAAGATGAGGAAGACGCTCCGAGGTGCCGCTGGCCATGGTGGAAGGAGAAGAAAGGACGAGAAGAAGAAGATCCTCTTCGTGGGTTTTTGTTCAGCGTTTCATGCGTCTCCAAGGGTATTAATTCGTTTCCCCGCTGTTTTGATGTTGTTTAGATGCGAAACCGATTAGAATCGTTTGGATCAAAGTCAGTCTGCAGTAGATTCGAATCTGTCCAGTATGTTGCGCGGGCTGTTTCGACATCTTGTAGGCCGAATCAGAAGTTTTGATCTCCTAGAGTTATTTAGATAACGTTCTTAGCTTTCGGTGGCCGCCACGAACACCTGATCCCGACATACGGATCAAAAGTTATGATCGTTTTAGTTTCTGCTGTCCAGAACTCTGACGAGAAATAGCACTCTCTGTAATTGATAAAATATGACCTAGTTAGTTAATGATTCAGAAGACTTGCCCATAACGACTTTTGTACGTGACCTCATTAGCTTTCAGGATTGATAAAGAATACCCCATTTGGATTTGTAGAACAAAAGCTATGCATGTTTTAAGTTGACTGTCCAGAATCCTGACGAGAATAAAATATTAGTTTTCCTTTTGATATATAATCAAGTTAATGGTAGATTCAACGCTTTCGCTCAACTAGGTTATTGTAGATAATCTTGTTACCTTTCAAACAAGCCTGAGAACACCCTTTTCGAGTTTTATAGCAAAAGTTATGTTACTTTTTATTGCTTTGTCGCCAAGGTTCCTCGTTAGAATGTGGTTTAATTCGAACAAATGTGCACAATTAATTGACGTGGTTGGGGTATGTGTTAGGAGCGATGCGAGTAGTGTCATGATGTCTTGGTTCTTATTGAGTAACTTTGGTGTAGGGGTGAGGCGCGAGGTTAGCGGCATCATTGTTGCCTCCAACGCATCGCAACGCTTAAAGGCAAGTACACCGGCGTTTGTATGAATTGTGTATGTTGGATGCTTGAGGTTCATCTTTGTGTTTTCATTTGATACGTGAGAAGTTCCGATGATCATGTTCATGTTCCGTCCACGGGAGTGGAGTCTAATACTGTTGGAGGTGATGCTAGACCTTATTCATAAGTACATCAACAAGCATATATTTTGTGAATTTTGGATGCCTATTGTTCGTGTTGTATCTTCATTTGATATGTGTCAAGCTTCAATGATATATTCTTTTCATATGTGTGGATATGATGGTAGTCATAATACATAAGATCATTCATGCATCCATGTTCATGTTCCGTCCACGGGAGTGGAGCTCCACGAGAGTGGAGTCTAAAGTCCCATCAATTCCAGTATGGGCATGTGAAGTCCCACCATTCCAATGTGGGCAGTTTTGGACACCCGTATGAAACGTTCTTCATACGGGATTTGGATCCCCGCATTTTTGTTAAGATGCGGGCTTAAGTGAACACCGACGGGTGTGTCACTAGCTATACCGGTATAAGCACGTGTTGTAACAGCCCAATTTTCAATTTCAGTAAAATTTAAAAGTTTATTTATGTTTGTGGTTTTTCCTGAATTTTCAAAAGCTTTTTATAAATATTTTAAAGCTAAAACAAATTTATTTGCAAAATTAAAAGCCAACAAATAGTTGGAAATAATTTTATTAAGTCCAAAATGAGTATGGGAATTTCGTGAATTTTCCCATAATTTTGGAAGTATTTTGCTATTTTCTAAAGCCTAAATGAATTATGTAATTAAAACAATTGAGAAATCCAAAGAAAATAAAAAATGGCTTTGGGTCGAAACCCACCGCTCCGCCCAAATCTCACAAAGCGCGCAGCCCACCGGCCCGCAATCGCCGCACCCACCTCTCGCCCTCTCCCACCGTCCGATCAAAATCGAACGGCTACCATTTCTCCGCGTATCTCTTCTTTTCTCCACCGTTGGATCATGCACCGACGGTCAAGATCTTTCACAGCAACCGCACGGTCCGAATGCCACCATCAATGAGAGCCGTGCGATCTAAATCTAACGGCCAGATCTTCGTACCGCTTTGGAGACTTTAAACCCTTCTAATCTAAACCCCTCGATCTAAATCCTACGGCCGGATCACACACCGTACCCCTTCGCATCACAACAAACGATTGTGACCATTGGATTAAAATCCAACGCCCGCATCATCGCCTTCCCGCACCGTCTTCCTTCTTCTTGCGCGAGCGCCAGGATCTCCGCCATGACCGAAGTCGCGTGAGCTTAATTCTTCGCTTCTCTAACTCCTCTACTCATATGGTCGTGCGCAGCGGCACGCCACCTCGCACGCCTCCACTCCTTCCTCAATCCCTCACCTCGTGCACATTTTCGCCAAACCACGCGCACGAAACCACCGCGCACGATCTCCACTACCTCCACGCCGCTCCGTAACTCCTTGCTCTATAAAGGGAGCCCGTGAGCCCCTTCTCATCCTCAACCTTTGCCCTCACTCACTCTTCCTCTCTCGCCGCGAGTTCGCCGCAATCCGAGGTTTAGTCGCCGTCAAGCCGTGAGCTGCCGCCGCCGAATTCGTCACCGTCGTCGAAGCCTCGCCCCCTCCGTCGCCACCTTCGGCATCACCGTGGTCCCGCGAACCGTGCGCACCACCGTCGCCGGAGGATCCCCGAGAACCCTTCGCCGCCGATCAACCTTCGCCGCCTTCGCCCACGCCACGCCACCGCTCACTCCTTCCGGCCGTGGTGGTAAGCACCACGATCGCCGCGACCTCCTCTTTCTTCTCGTAACCTCGCCGCCCGCCGCCATGCACCGTAGCGCCGGCGACCTTCGGTCCCCGCGCCGGCGCCGCCTTCGCCGACATGGCGCTGCCACATGGCTGCCACCGAGACGCCACCTCACCCTCGGGCTTGCGTGTCAGCCCGGTTGGCGCACGGTCAGAGCCACGCACATGCCCACGTGGCAGGGTTCACCGTGCCATCTCTTCCAAGGTTCGGTGGACTTGGTTCACAGTGAGCCGGCCCACTGACACATGGGGCCCATCTGTCAGAATTCATTTTAAATATTTTATTTCCCGAAATACTGTAGCTGATGTAATCATTGCGCAATAAATGGATTTTCAGTAGGAAAATAATTCTGGAAATTCAATAAAATTTCAGATTTAGATATAAACTTCAAAAATTCATAACTTTTGCATATGAACTCCAAATTGGGTGTTTCAAATTGCAAAATTTATATGAAATTACAATCTAGCTAACTAAACCAAAATATTTCAGTTTGGAGTTGATTTGAACTATGTTTTTGAATTTATTTGAATTTGCATTGAATTTGTCGATTTTACAGATAGACTTGACGACTTCGAGAGTTCGATCAAATCAAGATTTAGAATTTCAAGACATCGACCAAGGCAAGTTACACCATTGACCATATTGCCCCTATTATTTTAAGTTATTTTAAGTTTTTAAATTCCTTATTGCATGCATATGTTGTTATAAATATTTTAATGTCCTGTTTTACGTATAGTTAATTCCATATGTTATTGTATGGCCAAATTTGAAAGTTGTATCTGACTACCTTGATACCATAGGCAAGATATTACCAAAATTCAAATATATGCTTAGCCAAGCTTAGTCCACGATTCTGAATTTGGGAGGGTTTACACCAGATTTCTACAAATTGTTTTCAAACTTGATATTGTGGTATTGTTTTACCACATGAGTTTATAAATGAAGTTTTTATTCAAAATAAAACCAAAATGGGTTTGGATTTGGGCGAAATGGTCGGAATGGTGGGTGCAGGTTTATGCACGGGTTTGATCCGTTAAGATCAAGGCCCATGGGTTGAAGGAATGACGCCAAGTCAATTGAGGACCGGTCTTTGAGCCGCTTATTGCTATGCCATAACGTACCACCACATGTCCTGTATGGGCAGGATTTGGCTAACTAATTTGTGATATCCTAGTATATTTATGTCATGTGATTTTGTGGGTGTCGGTTAGACGTTTTATTCCCACTTGGCGCAAGAGGGGCTTCCTGAGGAGGGCAGTCGGTTCAAAGGAGCGAAACCTTAGCGGGCATGAATGTACTAGGATAAAACATTGTAAAGGCCTCATGGTAATTGCTCACCACACGCCTACGGAGGCGTGAATTGGCGACATAACGAGCATGTCACCTCGTGTGGGTAAAGTTGTACCAACTCTGCAGAGTAGAAACTATTCGAATAGCGCGTCATGGTCATGGACATGCTAGCGGGGCCACTTAAAGTTAGAATTGTTTTTGGTTTTTAAATGCTTTATTAAATGTTGAGGATGGTTAATCCTTATGAAAATTTAGGCGGAAGCCAAGTGTTAGGAGGATCCTTCACTTTATCATTGGAGGTTATCCACATTATATCATTGTCATTTGAATATGATTTTATCCATAGTATAAAATTGCCTTAGAAACTACTATACTTATTCAAACTAAAAATGCTGTTTATGTAAAACAACCCCGCCATACTCAATTGTTTCTTATGCATGCATTTAAATTCAATATTAGGTGTGACTTGCGAGCACGGTAGTAGTGCTCACTCTTCTGAATAAATCTTATTCGGAGAAGATCGCTATATTGACGGTGAGGACCCGGACGAGTAGGCCTTTCGACCTGCACGATTGCACGTGGCGCATCGTGGCTCCCACTATTATGTTATTTCCATTGTGTTTATCATTTGACATTTGATGTTATTATTCGACTCATTTGTATTAAACAGATTAATTATTTAATGCCAATTACGTTTTCGTGATATGAATGTGATATTCATTTTTGTGAGACTGTGTACACTGGAAATCCTGGACTGGTGTTTGAACACAGAGAATTCGGGATCCTTCGTTCCCGGGTTCGACACGTGTGCAGTCTATTCCTTTGATTATTTACATTCATCTCATACATTCATAAGTATTCATTCGTTGTATGTTCAGAAACTGTGAAGAGGTTGTCTTGTTCAAATTGGTTGTCTGTTCATTTATTCAATGTACTTGCTGAGTCTTGGACTCACTCTTGCTTTGTTTATTTATTTATTAGGTGAACGTTGGTGATAAATCTCTTGGGAGGGAGTAGACATGCACTGCCCATTCAGTTCACTTTACACTAGTCTCAATAAAAGAATTGTTACTACCTTTCATTCGTCAATTGTTGGATTGTATTAAATAAACTTAGACTTGGGTGATACCTTACTTAACGTTGAGTTTGTTTAAATAACTGTTTATGTTCATTTATTATTCGTTGATAGGATTATCTTAGTGGATCCATTATTGCATTCCTGTTTATATTCTAATTGTTGATGATCTGTCTAGCTTAGCTGATGAATTATTGTTGAAATTATTCCACTGTATGGTTATATGTTATGTCTTTAGGTAGCATTTTGGCTTCCGAATAGCCAGGGTGTTACCGTTGGTATCAGAGCGGGCTTTAGGTCCGTGGTAATTAAGTTATTAAAATGACACACTATGCACAGTAGGTGGGGTTGGGAATCCATTATTTCCACATTTCTATTATTATGTTTCATTTGTTGAGCAATTGTTGAATTACTCCTGTACTATCTTTCTTGTTGTTAATCTATGATATGTTATGATATTCTATATCTATGAATCTATTCTATGATTGTCATGAGATGATCATGTATATTCATAATTGATTATATTGTTTATGGGTGTCGATAACGGATGTTAAGTAGTGGAGGTCGTGGTTGTGACCTTGGACTTTGTCAGGTTACACCACCGTTCGTGGTAGACGAATAGAGTAGTTACCCCGAATACCATAGTTGCAGGTGTTGAGCGTGAGTTACTTTAGAAAGTTGTTTTCTTCCTTGATCTTTGAACTTGGCATATTCTTGTTTCGTGGTAGATGATGAATTTCTCTTGGGTTCGTGGTTCTTGGTAGTTCTTTGAGTTTCAATGGGTCTCTAATGGTTCTCTCAAATAATTATTGTTTTCGATTGTTGAGTTGCTTTTACTACTCGTGATCCTCGTCAATTGGCAATATTGATATTGCCATGGTTGTTCCTTTTTCTCATAGAAAAGAATGGCTCATGCATTCATTTGATAGTTTGGGTAATGAGAGTTTTAATGTTGCAAGTATGTTAACATGAGAAAACTTTGGCTCTATGTATTTCTTTTGGATTATTCCGAGGGTTGAAGTTTAATGCATCTCTTTTCTGATGGAAATTGTTAAAAACCTTTTGTGATAACTTGATATGGTATGGGTATCAAGTCGAGTCTTTGGTGTGGTGCATCATTAATATTAATTAGTCACATTGGGAGTGAAATTGATTGAGTTGATGTTGTCTTCTACTAGTTCTTGATGGACTGTATATATGAGTAGTGACCGAGAGTATGTCCATACTTATTTAGAGTCAAAAGAGATATTAAGAAGTACGGAACATTGATGAATTAGACGGTCATTAAAATTATTTATGTCACTACGCTTGTTGGGTTATTTGGTTCCAATGGATTAATTTAAGTGTGTGGAAAGAGAAACTAGAGGAAATGCTAGATTTGCATATTCCTTAGTATGATTAATTATTAGAATTGTGTACAACCGGTTGAAGTGATTGAATACCGATGGATCTAGAATTTATGGGAGGAGTTCTATATAGTTCTTCTATATAGAATGATGCGATGAATTTGGTTGTAGTGTTGTTGAGACTTTTGATCGATAGAAGATTTCGATTTTTGAAGTTTTAGTGTATTTTTGCGGAAATCCAAATATGAGGAGGAGCAGTTGAATATGCGTTTGTAAATATCCATGTGATTTGGGAAGAAAAGTAGGTAGCAACTAGATTTCATAATGAAGCCAGTTGATAACAACAATGGTTGGAGTATAACTGTTGCGTGTTGAAGTTTGATGTTGAGCATCACTAAAAGTTGAACTGATATGATATAATAGGGGGCTTATGCCTACATGATTGTGAAATCATCGGATGATAATGTGTCCTTGATGAAAGAGTTTTGGTAGGAGTTTTTCAGTTGTGTAGTAGACCCCTTCTAAACTTAAGAGGTTGATGTAGTGAGGTTGTATGGTTTTGGTATACTCTCGTTTTGAAGATGGGATGAAAAGGTAGTATAGAACAATTTGGTGAAACTTTGGGGGCTTTCTAATAGCATAGTTGATGATAAAGATTTATGTTCAAAGTGTATTATTCTTGATGTTAGTAAGGTTATTTTACAAGAGATTGCGACTTGTGTGTGTGGTGATGATTCTTTTAGAAATAAAGTAATTTGATCGTCTTTCGTAATTTTGATTTAGTAAAAGTGTTTCGAGTTTTGCGTTTGTGATCATTTGGACCTCTAGAGTTATGTGGTGATTGAGTTTGTTTCGAGCAAAGTGACATGTTAAAAGATTTGATTGGTTCCTAAGGGGTTCCCGTGATTTGGGTTTTAAGAGCTTATCGGTTTAAACTGGCAAAGTGATGTAGTAATCACAGCAAATAACTTTCCTTGTTAAAGGAAGGAGTGAAGTATAAGTATTTGAGATTTAAGTCGCGTTGAAGGATGAACTGATTTCGTGTATAATTCTTGGAGAAAATTTTATTTATACCGAATGTTTGCCTTTGAGGCTAAACTGATTGCATTATTACAACCATTAGAACCTATGGGGATTTGTGATCCAAGATCCTTTGTTCAATTCGGGTGGAACATTAGAATTTTCGAAAAGGATGGGAATCTTGATCAATATTTTAGAGTGTCGCGATTTAGTACCTTGCATGGTTGTGCAGTTAAACTATGATGGTGTTGTAATGAGAGTAAGATTAGCGAAGTGATCTAATCGTTAAAGCGATTTTGAGATAGCCGAGATTGTTGGATTATTGACTGAAATGACTTGGACTTAGTAAGTAACTCTCGAAGAGTTAGAATCTTTATAAAGATAATTGGATCGAGGAAATGTTTTCGTGTTGATGTTAATGCGCGAGTATGTTTGGATTGTGAGAATTTTAGGATTTAATCTGAGGTTTCCTATCCTCTATATGAGAAGTTCATTGTAGGAGTCTTGGAGTTTAAATTTGGGTTTCGCATTGTATGCTAGGACTTTGAGTCGCCCAATGATTATGTGTAGAAGAAGTAGAATAAAGGTGGATTCTGAACAGTGGGATGATCATTGATAGAACCCATTTGATGGAGTATATGAATGTGTGTCTTTGAGGATTCGAGTTGTTTATTCTAAAAGATTTAGGTGATGTGGTTGCATGTGAGGGCTATTTTGAGATATATTGAAAGTCATCTATCAAAGTATTTCCATCGGTACAAAAGTTGACTAGGGTATGTTTGGTGGAGTCAATAGAGTTTCTCTACAATGGTGTGAATGAATTACTTCGGCTTGAGCATAGCGTTGAGAATGCCAAGATAAGAGAGATGAGTTCTTGTGTTATGCGATGAATTGGATTCCAAAGTTTGAGAGAAATTTTATTCCTAAAAGAGAAACCGAGAAAGTTGATGCTTCCTTGAGTAGTGACACGTTTTCTTGATTCTTGTTTAAGCTATGTGTTTAAGATGATGTCCTTCGCAAGTTGAGCTCAGATTTATGTTGACATGTGTGGTTCTTATCAGTTCAGAAAGAATGAAAGAAATTTATGACTTGTGCATTTGAGTGACTTCCTTTTTGGTGGACGTGGTGTTTTTTTTTTGCAAATTTCCTAATTTGAAGGTGGAAAGTTTTCGTGATGAATTGTCAATTTTGGATTTGACCCTTTTGGGTGGGGAGTTAGCATTGCGTGGATGCGATGAGAAGTCTTTATTTTTAGTTGGATTCTCTTTATAATACTGATTGTTAAAAGCGAGTTCATTGTGCATTTTTTTATTAAAGGGGTGCTCCTTGTAGATGAAGAGTTCGAATTAGAAAGGAAGAAGGGTTTCGTGTGTATTGAGCATGTTGTGTGCTTTTGTACCAAAAAGGAAGTTGGTCTAGGTACACTGTTCGTTTTGATGAGATGCGAGGATTAGGAAGTTGGTGTATCACTTTGACCGACTCGGGCCACACGTGGGTATGCAACTTTTGGTTTGTTCTGACACCGATTGATCTCTTGGGAGATCTGGAGTTGAGTTTCGTTAACATCATTGACCACCGAGTAGGATCTTACCTTTGAATCTCTTCTGATGAGTGTACTTGGCAATGTCGGATTGAGTGTTAGGTCAGATGTAGTTTACGTCAATGTCTTGTGGTCTTGTCAGTCTGAGAGATAGGTCATTTGGGACCTGGAGTCTCGCATGCGTGAGTATTATCTAGACATGTTTGCTCCGGGCATATGTTAATAAATGTTTCTTTTCTGTGGCAATTGTTCTTTCGTTTATTTCGACGGTTAGAATTCGAGGTCGAATTCTGTTAAGGGGGGTAGAATGTAATACCTCGAATATCAAATAGAGAGAACATATTATTCGGAAGAGAAATTTATTCAAATTTGAATGCACTAAAGTTTAGAGGAAAATTAAAAAAAATTCAGGATTTGAGGGAGGATTGGACCTTGAGCTTTCAGCCCAAGGTGTCCTAGCCAAGTGGGCCGGCCTTGTAGTGGAGTCAAGAAGGGGGGTCCCCTTCCCCAAAACCCTACCCTCTGCTACCGCACCGCACCGCATCAGTAGCACGCGGTGATCAGAGTAGCCCCACTCCGTCTTTGCTCTACCAAGATGAGGAAGACGCTCCGAGGTGCCGCTGGCCATGGTGGAAGGAGAAGAAAGGAGGAGAAGAAGAAGATCCTCTTTGTGGGTTTTTGTTCAGCGCTTCATGCGTCTCCAAGGGTATTAATTTGTTTCCCCGCTGTTTTGATGTTGTTTATATGCGAAACCGATTAGAATCGTTAGGATCAAAGTCAGTCTGCAGTAGATTCGAATCTGTCCAGTATGTTACGCGGGCTGTTTCGACATCTTGTAGGCTGAATCAGAAGTTTTGATCTCCTAGAGTTATTTAGATAACGTTCTTAGCTTTCGGTGGCCGCCAAGAACACCTGATTCTGACGTACGGATCAAAAGTTATGATCGTTTTAGTTTCTGTTGTCCAGAACTCTGATGAGAAATAGCAGTATCTGTAATTGATAAAATATGACCTAGTTAGTTAATGATTCAGAAGACTTTCCCATAATGACTTTTGTACGTGACCTCATTAGCTTTCAGGATTGATAAATAACACCCCATTTGGATTTGTAGAACAAAAGTTATGCATATTTTAAGTTGACTGTCCAGAATCCTGACGAGAATAAAATATTAGTTTTCCTTTTGATATATAATCAAGTTAATGGTAGATTCAATGCTTTCGCTCAACTAGGTTATTGTAGATAATCTTGTTACCTTTCAAACAAGCCTGAGAACACCCCTTTTCGAGTTTTATAGCAAAAGTTATGTTACTTTTACTGTTGCTGTCTGCCAAGGTTCCCTGTTAGAATGTGGTTTAATTCGAACAAATTTGCACAATTAATTGACGTGGTTGGGGTATGTGTTAGGAGCGATGCGAGTAGTGTCATGATGTCTTGGTTCTTATTGAGTAACTTTGGTGTAGGGGGTGAGGCGCCGAGGTTAGCGGCATCATTGTTGCCTCCAACGCATCGCAACGCTAAAGGCAAGTACACTGACGTTTGTATGAATTGTGTATGTTGGATGCTTGAGGTTCATGCTGTGTTTTCATTTGATACGTGAATTTTGGATGCCTATTGTTCGTGTGGTATCTTCATTTGATATGTGTCAAGCTTCAATGATATATTCTTTTCATATGTGTGGATATGATGGTAGTCATAATACATAAGATCATTCATGCATCCGTGTTCATGTTCCGTCCACGGGAGTGGAGCTCCACGAGAGTGGAGTCTAAAGTCCCATCAATTCTAGTATGGGCATGTGAAGTCCCACCTGTAATATCCCGAAAATGAGTTAAGATTCGAATCGAGGAAGTATAAAATTTGTTTCGGGAGAGATCGATTTTACGGGGAAGAATCAAACGGAACGACGGGAGGGACTAATTGGTTTGATTGTCATGCTGCAGTTTTAGAGGGGGAAATAGCTTTTTGGCGGCAACTTGGGCCTGGGCCATGGCCCACCTAAGTGGCCGGCCAAGGGGGCTCCTCCCCAAAACCCTAGTTCCCCTCCCTCCCTCCCTTTTCCCCTCCCCTAGCAGCCGGCCGCCCTCTCCCCTCTCCCCACCTCCTCACCTCTCCACCTCCCTTCCACCCTCCCTTGCGCCTCCCCATCTCCCCATCACCTCCATTGCTGCTGTCCAAGGTGGAGTAGGAGCTCCCTTGCAGCCGGCCAAGGAGGAAGAAGAAGGAGAAAAGAAGAGAAAGAAGGGAAGAAGAGAAGGGAAGAAGAGGGAGAAGAAGGGATCCGCAGCGGATTCGTGGTGGTCTTCATCCCCGCTGTGTGCTCTCTCCGTTTCGGCAAGGGTAACCCGTGGTTCTTTGTTTTAGGTCGTTTTCTAGTTGTCTAATTTTCGGATGCCAGTTCGTCGCTATTCTGCAGCAGGAAGTTTGTCGGTTTTGATTAAGTTAGAGGCAGATTTGGGTCTGGGTGTCTCCTAGGAAGTTGTAGCTATCGTAGTTACCTTTCATTGCCGACAAGAATCAAGTCATTTGGACTTCGGTAGCCAAAGTTATGAATTTATTAGTACTTCTGTGTTTCTGGAGAGAAGCAGATTTGCTAGTGTTAGTTAACCTGATAGAAGCGCGTATTTAGAGGGGTTTCAGAGGGTCTCACCATAACGAAAAACGAGGTTAATCCTCTTAGCTTTCAGGAAAGCTAAAGATCACTGAATTTGGACGAACGTAGAGAAAGTTATGATAGTTTCTTTGTCGCTGTCCAGAGACCCGACGTGAAATATTTGCTCTGATTAAATAGATTGGTAGGTCTGGTAGATGGCCGAATCAGAGGGTCTCCCCAACTAAGTTTATTTAGACATTTCAATTACCTTTTCAGATTGTCCAAGATCATCCTATTTGGACTCCTGAGCAGAAAGTTATGAATTTTTGAAGTCTGCTGTCCGTAGTGACCGATCGCTAGAAATTAGAAAAGCTAGACGTGATAAGAAGATTAGCGATTTCGATTGTAATGTGATGTATGATTTTGGTCCAGTATGCTAGTCTTAGTTTGGGGTTATCTTCTTGTCCAGGTGGCAGCGAGATCCCAAGGGCAGCACCCACTTCGCCCGCCGCTGCTGCAGTTGAAGCAAGTATTCGGTTATAGCGTATTTTCGGTTGTATGATATGATTGTGGTGATTGCTTGTTGTAGCCTTGCACGAATGTTAGCGTAATGAGTTTTCCTTTTATCTTGATGAATGAAAGCTATGGTTAATGTTTCCCTTGAGCGTTGCTAAATCATACATGTTGTTATGTACATGTTAAATTCGTGTATATGAAAGACGTGGGCATGGAGCAATTGCATGTTCCAATCGTGTTGGAGACTTGGTCATACATGCATGTTTTTGATATATGATAGCGAAGTAAGGTTGCTGGCATGATGTTTATATTGAGATTGGTGAATGCTCCAAGTATGATTATGCTCTATTTATGTCCGTTGTTATTGTACTTGGTATATTGATGATGAATAGATGTTGTGCATGTGCATATTGAGATCATCTTTGAAGCTTGGTCACGTGGTGACCAAGCATGCATTCGTTGAGGTCCCCGTCATGTATTGACGGGTTGAGGTCCCCACATTGGTGCAATGTGGGCTATGAGCAAAGAGGTCCCCATCATTCAGATGATGGGCAAAGGTCCCTATACATGTGGTGTATAGGCTTTTGGTCCCCGTGCTGAGGGCACAGGCAAGGGTACACAGCGACGGTTGTATACCCCGCATTACCGGTAAAATGCGGAAAGAGATAAAGTTAAAAAGGTGCATTGCATTGGTTGTATACACATGAGCATGAAGGCTTTACTCTGGTGCATTGTTTAACTTGGATTATTGATGCTATGAATGTTAACTTGCTTAGCCTTGTTGGTACTTGCTGAGTCTTTGGGCTCACTCTTGCTTTGATGTGTTTTAGGTACAACTGGCAAGACTGGCATGCATGGGAGGGAGTAGATGAATTGGAAAGCACGCACTACCTCACAACATTAAAACAATTGTCATTTAGCTTCATATAAGAATAAATAGACTGCTGAGAAATACCCATGGTTGTTTTATGATTCTGATTATGGTTGTGAGAATAGTGTTAATTTGATTACATTCCTATGATTATCTCTTATGCATGAGTGAATTGGATTATGAAATTATTGTTAAATGATATGTTTACTCGTTAGAAGATATGGATAGTTTGAGTTTCAGTTAAGCGTAATAATGAGAATAGAAAGTTTTGGTTATGTTTATGATATTATTCTACACGCTTAAATGAACCTGATTATGATTATATTGATAAATGCCTTGATCAATTGTTGGAACCTCGGTATAGGCGACTATACAAAGGAGGTTTTGTCGAGATTTTGTAATTGGTCTTAGTTTAGCTTAGTTTAATTTAATTTTAGTAGCATTTCAGGCTCAATGTTGAGCTGGGGTGTTACACCACCATTCCAATGTGGGCAGTTTTGAACACCCGTATGAAACGTTCTTCATACGGGATTTGGATCCCCGCATTTTTGTTAAGATGCGGGCTTAAGTGAACACCGACGAGTGTGTCACTAGCTATACCGGTATAAGCACGTGTGCAGTCCATTCCTTTGATTATTTACATTCATCTCATACATTCATAAGTATTCATTCGTTGTATGTTCAGAAACTGTGAAGAGGTTGTCTTGTTCAAATTGGTTGTCTGTTCATTTATTCAATGTACTTGCTGAGTTTTGGACTCACTCTTGCTTTGTTTATTTATTTTTTAGGTGAACATTGGTGATGAATCTCTTGGGAGGGAGTAGACATGCACTGCCCATTCAGTTCACTTTACACTAGTCTCAATAAAAGAATTGTTACTACCTTTCATTCGTCAATTGTTGGATTGTATTAAATAAACTTAGACTTGGGTGATACCTTACTTAACGTTGAGTTTGTTTAAATAACTGTTTATGTTCATTGATTATTCGTTGATAGGATTATTTTAGTGGATCCATTATTGCATTCCTGTTTATATTCCAATTGTTGATGATCTGTCTAGCTTAGCTGATGAATTATTGTTGAAATTATTCCACTGTATGGTTATATGCTAGGTCTTTAGGTAGCATTTTGGCTTCCGAATAGCCAGGGTGTTACAAGTACATAAAGTACTCAGCAAGTCATAGGGAATAATATGCAATTAATATTTATGCAAGGCTTGATCAAAGGAATAACCATATGGTCCTTTTGCAGAAAGCAAGTATTGAGAATAAATACAGTAAGTAGATTATAAAACGTAATTTAAAAGACAATAAATAAAAAAAGTAAACAATTGCTTTGAAACAATCAGTGAACCTCCCATCCACTTCCCAACCAAACCAAACTATCAAATGAATATCCCATCTACCAAGTGAACATCACATTCACCAAGTGAACATCTCATTCACCTTCCAACCATTTTTATAAAAACTCTACCCCTTGTGTGAAATCCTTGGGCGTTGTCAATAACTGAGCACACAACTGTTTAAACAGTTTTAACTCTACAGAGGTTATACAGATTTACCTACAAGAGATAAATCAACTTATAATGTCTGTTCACACACTTCTGTAGGTGCGCGACTAAGTGATTATCACAAGATCTTTACAAAGCTCCTTTTCAACCTGGTTTTGCCCGCTAAGATTTCAACACTGAATGTCATCACGACCAGACAAGGCCCTCCCTCTTGCGTCATTGTGAATATCAATCCCGTAACTCAAACCACCAAAAATAGAATTAAAGTTGAGATATTACTAGTTAATTAGCCAAGTCTATTCCATAATGGATATATGGTTATACGATATGACTCAGTTCAATGACGATAGGATTAAATCATTGAAAATTCCCCTAGGCGAGACTACCTCATCCAAAAAGTGCTAACTGCACCCCCTTTACTGCACGATCACTCGCCTAAGTATAAAACTATTTTGTTTAACCAAACTAATAACAAACCCTGCCATGGCATACAATTTTATGACAACGACATCGCACCACAACTTGTACAACAGTAGCATCACACCACAGTGGCATCACACCACAATTCCATATCTCATTAAGTCAAATTAACATTATTGGTTATGTGATACGAGTGTTGGAAATATGCCCTAGAGGCAATCATAGAGATGATTGTATTTCATTATGTTCATAACATATGATAATATGTTATCTTGTTCCTTGAATGAATCATCAATTATATAGATCAATGAGTATGTGACTTGTTGGTGAAACTCTTTATCTTATATGATATCGTTCTAAAAGTATCCCTGGTCGAATATCACTGATCGGAACACCAGTGACTCTACGACCAGTACATGTATTGATTGATGACCATGTTTCACCGGTCATGGATATAGAGATATCAAATCAATAATGTGGACACATATTAGAGAACATAGTGTTGGATAAGACCCACCTTGAGACACTATTGAGATTGTTATGATTCTGTGTGTCGTTAGTTGGTCTCAAGCAATGATGATGTATAATCCTTAGACACGAGATCAGCATGGTTTCCTACATGTGTAATAGCACTCTTAGGGGTTGCCAAACGCTACTCCGTGAATCGGGTAGTTATAAAGGTAGCTTTGGGTATGCTATGAAACATGCGGAGGAATGTGATGGTCGGATATGGATTTGCCCTCCTAACATAACGGAGAGATATCTCGGGCCTCGTTGTGGTCGAATAAAGTAAGTGCATGGCCATGCCACTAGTGGTCGAAGTGTCGACCACATGAAGTTATTCGACACTTGATCGAAAGTATTGAACAGTCCATGGATGACATATTATCTCACCGAGTTCAACCGGATGTCGTGAGGCAAAGGAGAATACACAAGCAGCTCGTTCGGTTGCCAAAGGTCGAGATCGTCGGTCGTATGGAGATACGACCTAGTTGAAGACTACTCGAACATTATCACCAATCGGTCGTAAGAAGTTGCAAACAGGTCGTAGTTAGATACTAACTGGTCGTAAGGAGTTACGTACTGGTTGTAACTGATTATGAACTGGTCGTGACTAAGTACGAGCTGGTCGTAAGTGATAAGGACCTGGTCGTAGATCATATTGCATTAAGGTTCGTCCGATATATTCGTGTGTGTTCGGAAATCGTTATGTGTCGCTAGGTACCCGACGACTCGTGATCGGGAAAGAGTTTCCAAGTCACAACCGATTACTCACGAACCTATAGGGTCACACACTTAAAGGGCTAGGATTTGACTTGGATGGTGATCCGAATTCTTATAGGCCACGAGTTCCTAATGGGCCTCCTGGTCGGGACCCATTATGGATGCCTATATATAGAGGGGCGGTGGCATGGGGGTGACGAGAGGATCAATCCTTTTGGAAGAAATCCCAAACCCTAATAGCCACGCTCTCTCAACCACGCCGCGGCGCTAGCACTCCTGCGCGTGGTGTCCCTGCCCCGTACGTGTGGATACCTTGGAGGTGCTGTTGCGAAGCATCAGCACTAGGACGATCCGCGACTCACGACGACCTCAGGAGTTGGAGGAGAACTTGCGACGTTCGTCGGAGTAGGAGGAGAAGACGCGCAGCAAGTACGACTACGACTGCATCAACTCGCTACATCGACTCTACTTCCGCTACGAATCGGCGCGTCTAGTGGTAATCTCGTGATCTATTACTTGCGGTGGTTCCTTGGTTGCGCGGTAAATTTTTGTTTGTGCTATCGTAGCCTTGCCGCGATCCAACAACGAGTCCATCGTATAACTAAGAATGATTAAGCATCTCCACGATAACCATTATTGGTGATACAAATATATCCAACTAGTAATGACCATCCTATGGTGACGAAGGATTCATGGTATTCAAATGATCAATGGCAGCATAATGACGAATAGATGATTAACTACTCTCAAAAGTAGTTGATATAAAAGTAGTATGCAATTTGATATAAAACTATATACTTTCAAAAAACATAGGTTCAATATAATCAATGAATTACAACTCTCCTTGGCATTGCTTAGTTACCACACTTTGGTCTTCAAACCTTGCTCCTACTCCTGCTCCTTGAAAAATGTTGTCTAAACGAGAAAGAGACAATGAACGAAACACAAATAAATCTAAAATAAATTAAAATAAATACCAAGAACAACAAAACAAACTCTAAAAGAAAGAGCTCAATTTTAGATGAATTTAGGAACCTGAACGAACTAAATCGGAGTTCGGATGAAGTAGAATGGTCTCTCGAAAGATTTAAATCTAAGAAAAAGAGAAAAATACTATTTCAGGATTTTAGAATTTTATTTCAAAAGAAAATTCTAGATTGCCATGTCAGCGTGACATTAGCAAGGAAAAAGATTTCTGGTTAGAATTAAATTTCTAAAGGAAATGAAATTTAATCACTAACAAGTGGCCCATGGTCTATAAACCAAGCCCACGGGAAAGGGTTCATGGTGCACGGTGCACCTGGTTCACGGAATAGGGACTGACGGCTAGGGTCCATGTGTCAACAACACGGTCCACAATGAACTAAGTCTACGGGTTAGGGTTCAGGCGGGATGGTGCCACGTTAGCGATGACATAAGGCGACACGCGCTGGCTAGGGCTGAGGTGGTAGACACGCAAGTGCGGGGTGCTGAGGTGGAAGCTGAAGCAGCATGCCACGTCGGCTCGACGGCGAGGGCGACAATGCTGGGACCGAGGGACGACGACGAACGGCGGCGTAATTTCTGCAACGACGAAACCGGTGAGCGATGGCGACTCTAGGGGCATGGAGGGGTGCAACGAAAGATGAGGCGACGGTGAACTCGCCGGGACTAACACCGAGGGTAGGGAAGGATGGAGGTGACCGACAGCTCGGGCTTCAACTCGGCGGATTGGTGACAGCTTCAAGGACGACGGCTAGGGCTACGACGAGCTTTTAAAGGCGGCGACGAGGAGTTTGGATTGGACACGGTAGCAGCTTCGTATCGGAGATGAAGACGAGAACGATGCCAGGACGAACTCAGCTGACAGGTGGGGTCCACCGGTAGCGACAGCGGGTGCGGGCACGAACGCGAACGAGACGCGTGGCAACGACTGCGAGCGGGCTGGGCTGGCGAGGCGAGCTGGGCTGCTTGCGTGGAGATGGGTTGGGTAAGCGCGGGAAAGAATGGGCCGAAGGAAAGGGATCGAGCCCAAAGGAATTTCTGGAAATTCAAAAGAGAAAAGAAATCAAATCAAATCAAACTCAAAGAAGTAGTAAATGAACTCCAAAAATTCCAAGCAAATTCTAGAAAATACTGTGGAACTCAAGAAACCCAAATAAAAAGGTTTAATATTTAATTAAAGTTTAGATTATTCACGTTAAACAGTTTCAATTTCTGAAAAATTAATTTAAGCTTTAACTTAAGCTAAAAATTTAAATGATTATTTTTATTCTGAAAGCTTCAAAAGAACTCAAAATTTGAGATGTTACAAGTCCTATACTCAAGTGGACCCACTTGTCATGATCTGGTGGCTACATGCTTTGCTTCCATGAGTTGTGTGCACTTTGCACTCCCGGAAGCGACATAGCGGTGATGGAAGCCAACGGTTGTCAAGCGTTATTTTGTCCACTAATAAAATCGAGTATCGCTGCTGCAACGAATTGCTACAGTGATATGCATTGAAAATTGTAGCACTGGTGTCTCTCTGTAGTGACGCAAAAGGATCTGATCTAAAACCCCCTCTTCGCTCAAAAAGCGAATTGCAGTGGCATGCATGCATACAAAGTATAATACGCTCAAAATACATGTATAAAAGTATTGTCTCCACAAATCTCGATACACATTTAATGGTTGTGACCGCGGAAGCACCCATCAATGCCACTTCTATTTTTGCATTTTACAAGTGAGATCGTTTGTAGGGTTTAGTTTTACTAAAAGAACTTCCTTTTCGAGTGGCATTTCAGAAATGGCAACTTTCGGCGTGGAATATAACTAAAAATCTGCACTGTTTTTGAATACCAGCAAAATGCCTGCGCGCTACAGATAAAAAAAAAATTACTTGTGCACGTCAAGTAGACATCGTTGGGATCGACATGCTTTATGCCCTTGGCTCCACCTTCGTGTTCAGCCGTGCTCCGACTAAGTTGATATCGCGTCTCCACTGAGGTGCTCGACCTATAGTGCCCTCGGCTCATCCGTTGTGCCCATTTGAACTTTGTTGTGAGATGGTTATTTTTTTTTGTTAGAGATTTTTTTGGGATGGAATTTGTTTGTTGGAAAGGTAGTTATTTTTTGGCCTTTCTCGAGATTTTTCGGGAAGGTGAAAAGAGAGATGGGAGGGGAGACAACTAACCAACATCAGCAACAACTCATTCTTTTATATCGGTAAAGAATTCATTGAACTAATCAGAAAAAAAATGAAGAATGGCATTGCAAAGAGACATATGTAACTGATTAGGGGTGCAAACGGAACGGATAGTTCCCGACTGACCGAATAAATGTGGCTAAAATCTGGTTATTTTTTCGGATACCAGGGCACTGTTCTCGGATTCGGTTTTTCTGCGCCGGATGCTGGTTCGGATTCGGACAAGCATTTATCCGCCTTATTCAGGACTATCCGGGGGGAAAACGGATACATCCGGCAACTATCCGCACGCTATCCGAGTGTATCCTGCTCTGCTCTCGCGGGCGCATAGAGCTGAGCTGACGCAATGACGCCCACATCTCCCGCCCGACCCGCGCCCTCCCGCCCTAGCCCCCAAATCGCTCCCATTCATCCCGCGCTCCCGCACTCCTCCCTCCCGCGCCCACCTTCCCCTAACCCTCACCGCCGCCGCCTCCCTTCCCCTCCCTCGCCGTCGCCGCCTCCTCCCTTCCCCTTCCTCGCTGTTGCTGCCCAAGTGGAAGCCCAGAGACTGAGAGACCCCCTCCCTCCGCAGCCACTTCTGTCACCGTCGCTGCCGCCTCCCTTCCCCTCCCTCGCCACCGATGCCCAGGTGGAAGCCCGGAGCCGTCGCCATCGCCGTCGCCGCCGCCTTCCTCCTCCTCGCCGCCGCATGTGGAAGCTCGAGACCCCTCCTCCGCACTCCACAGCCACCTTCGTCCCGTCGCTGCTGCCTCCCTTCCTCTCCCTCGCTGCCGTTGCCCAGGTTATATTGGATGCTGATGTTTTTCTATGAATGCTATCAAGGACGCCGCGCAGGAGCTATCGCTGGCCAAGCTCAAGTCCGGCGCCGTCGTGGCCGTCGTGCTCTTCGTCATCTTCGGTCTACTCAACTCGCTCTTCGAGGGCCGCGCCGTTGCCAAGCTGCCCTTCGCGCCCGTGCCGCTCGTCCAGCGCATGAGCCACCGCGGCATCCTCGGGAATGACCCCACCGACTGCTCCATGGTCTTCCTCTACTTCCTCTGCGCCATCAGCATCAAGACCAAGAAGCTGCTCGGCTTCGCGACTCCTCGCGCGACCGCCGCGGTCGGCGGGGGGCTCTTCCCCATGCCCAATCTGAAAGTAAATTGAGGTAGCAAATCGATCCTTTCTCTAATTTTTCTGCTTTTACGCGTTATTAGTCGTGCTAAAGTTCGCACCTCTGGTGTCTTACAGGGGTGAGTAGATCAAGGATGTTTGATTCTGGTAAAAGTTGCATCTTGGATCTTCGAGAAGATTTGTTTCAGGGAAAGCTGTCTCTCTAATGCATGTTAACTAGTGATTCATCTGAATACAGCATAGTATAAGTAATTGTTGTTGTTTTTTCGGACTTGAGAGGAATATGATTGATGGGGTAGAACATGTTTCCTATTTCATTCCTATCCCATATCAAGTTTTTTGGGTTAAATTATATTGTTTCGTTTTGACATGGTTATGATAAAGAATAATCATATTTCTGTTGCTGGAGGCATTACAAATGCAGTGAAATCTGTTGATCAGTTCTTGGAGAAGGAAAATCTTACACTTCCTGTTGAGGTACTATTTAGTGATTACAGTACCATCTAAAAGATGTAATGCTGTGTGTATTTACTCATATTCCAGTGGTTCACTCTTTTTCCTTCAGTATGATTTATTTGCTCTACCTATTTACTTGCAGAAAAGGCATTGATCTATTTTGTTCTTGTATACTTTCATTTTTCAAATTAGGATAAATACGACGCACAAGTAAGCAAAGAACTTCATTTCTTGGTTAACTTCCTAGCAATAACTGACAAATAACCTTTTTTGTGAGATAAACCTAGGAGTTACATTGATAGGTTGTATAATGACATGTGCTACTTAAGAAAATTGGAGAAACAAGAGTTACCGATATTTCAAGGTATCAATATCTTCTTTCTATTAACAATCCACTAATTATTTTCATTTGTAAAGCGACTTTACACTGCCTTGTGTTTGAGCTAAAAGTTGTTTGCCTTTCAGAGAAACTTTTTAACATGGGCTTAATGGGCGGCCCTTGTATTGTTTGCTGTTTTGATCACTCATTTATAGATGAAATTTCACATGATCAAATCATCAAATATCTTGACACTGAACTTGCTCTTCAAGTTGGAAGGCGTACAAATCATGCCTGACTCTACAACACTTTTTTTTACCTTGCTAGATCTGCATGTAAGTTCTATTTCCCTTGTGTAACTTGACCTTTATTTTCCTATGTCTCTAAGCCAACTCTTTGGAGTCATCAAGATGTTTCTGTAGCGTGGCTTATCAATTTATCAACCCATGTCATGCTCGTCAAGCTGCAAGTTTTAACTGTTATAATAAAGGATACATTTCTTATTTATTGATTTTTGTTTGTTCAACGAACATTATCAAATATGAGGACTCCAGCTTACATGGGTGAAATTACACTTGCTAACTTCAGTCTTGGAAAACTTCCACCTCATGTACATGTCTTCATTTATTATTTCTTGATTAATATCTTATTATGATAAAACACTGAACTAAGAAAAATGGCTCAAAACTATGGTGCATCGACATTCATTGTATAAATAGTGATGAGACACTGATGTTTTGTATCAGATGCTAGTCAGTCCAAGAGCACTGGATGGACATCAACTTATATGCCAAGGTGGAAAAATATATTGCATTCAATAGCCTATCATGTCTCACAGGTTTGCTCTGCTCTTAGTTGTCTTCACACAAGTGTTTTGCCTATATGTTTTTTATACATTATGTTAGTAGGCCTGTTATGTATTATCTACTTGGTGAAAGTGGACATAAGAAAGTTAATCTCAAGAGCTTAGATGTTACTAGTAATCACCAGAAATATTCAAATCTGATACATTTTCTTCTTGCGCAGGTTCCGCTTTCTTTGGCGATAAAAATTTCATCTGTCCTTCTGATCAACTTTGGTATGGATTTACGTCGATGCCTGATCTAAAATGGGACCTGAAATCTTCTGTTGGGGATAGGAAAATTACCAATAGTCACATGGCCTCACTTATCGGTAACAGATTCAAGGTATTGAATATAGCCCTTACTCTGAACATGTTGTTACTACTACTTGCTTAACTAGTTAACTACCCTCTGTCATCGTGTGAAGTATTTAAATTTACTTGTTAAATTACTAATCTAGTTACATTTTGGACATGTAGTATGGTTGCTTGAGCTATATTTGTGCGATGTATATGGTTTCTATTTTCGCGCAATATCCGAATAAGTATTCGTGACCGAGACAATCCGTATTCGGTTCGGCATGTATTCGCTCCGTATTCGTGACCGAGACTATCCGCATTCGTATTCGGCACTGTCCGTGGCCGATTCTGAATCCGAGAAAAAATATGAAAAAGATATATGATGAACAATATCCATCCGTATCCGCTCCGTTTGCACCCCGGTAACTGATGATAAGAACTCATGATGAATGGCTCAAGAAAACATTGGGAGGCAAGCAACCACTTCGCCTTCACCGCCGGGAACAATGCTGCGCCCTTCGCCGCCGTCCTCCGCACTCCCGCTCCCGCCACGCCGCCCACAAGAACGAGCCGCTCCCCCGCCGTCTCTCGCCCACTCCTCACTGGATGCAGGAACAGCAGCAAGAAACCCAACCCCAAACCCTCCCGGCCGTTCCTGCTCCCACGACTCCACGAGGACTCGCACTCTCCCTCCGCCCGTGGCTGGCCCGGTGCCTCCACGCGCTCGTTCTGTCTGCCCTGCCGCCCCTCCCTGCCCATGCCTCCCCCAACGACGGGCGTTTGAACTTGAAGGCCCTGTATCCCTGCGAAGACATCGGAAGGTACTGCGGGGGCTTGGACGGCTTGGCCGGTGACGAGCTGATGGCAAAGCTCAGCGCCATCGTTTCGCCTCACGCCTCCCTGCGTTACAAAGATGTTGTTTTGCCTCCAGCTATCAGCTTTGTTGCTCATTTGGTGAAAAATTTTGGTTGGAATGAAGAAGCAAGAATGACAGTATGATTTCTTTTCTTTTTTTCTTTTCTATTTACCTTGTTGTGCCTCTCTTTAGTAGGAATTTTTTTTTATATCGGTTTTGCTAGTTTTAAGTTGCCTGAAATTTTCTTAAGTTTAAATCACTTGTTATGACCATTGGATTTATGTAAAGATTGATGTGTCATATAATTGTCATATGATTGAATATTGATCCAATGGATATCATATGATTGGATATTGATCCAATAGTCACAACAAGTGACTTAAACTTAAAAAAATTTCAGGCAACTTATGAATAGACATTTCCTATATAATAATCCTTTTTATTAATATTTTAAACTTAACCTCTCGTAAATATTATTTCCAATTCTGACCCCCTTTAGTCACACCAAAAATAATGGCGTGACCAAACTGTTATGTCACGTCATCCGTATCGGCGTGGCCTAACCTGCTACGCAAGCCCCTCACGGGCACACCTTGCCAGCGTGAAGGGTTGGCGTGGCATCTATCACGCCATATCTCATGGCGTGACGAGTTAGATTGTCACGCCAACGTTCGTGGCGTGACAGTGATGACTTAGGAGTTTCGGCGCCGCGAGTTATTCATTTTCCCCCCATATACTCCCGTGCGCCTCTCTCTCGTTCTCCCGCCGCCGGGCGTCCTCCCCCAGCGGCAATCCTCCCCTCAGCGGCCGTCCTCCTCCTGCCGGTTGCCCTCCCCCGCCGGCCGAAGGTAAAAAAGAAACCTTGGATTTGCTAGATTCTTGGGTGTAATTTATTTTTAAATCTTCAATTATGATTGTTTATTGGTATGATACTCTAGTTGAATTCCACGATGCTCAACTTGTGGATGATTTTTTTGCGACAATGATTGATCTCCTGACAATGCTCAACTAGTTGAATTCCACGATGCTGGTCGTCGGTTTGTAGTATTGATTTGGATTTTATCAGTGACTCCAGTGATGATCATTGCCTGTGCACATTCATTTCAAATGATACGAGTTATTATATTAACAATGGGTCGATCCCCTACGTGAATAATTGGTCTGCTATGTCCATTTTGAAGGTTCTCATTTGGTGCACTAGATGAAACGTTCATAACTAATACATGTAATTGAGTTGGAATATAAAAAGTGGGGAGTGCAAATCACATGGACTTCATCATTTTGTTTGCAGAAATTTATTGCTACACTTGGACTCTATCATGTATTTGCAGATTTAGTTCCAGATTGCTTGTTGCTTAGTTTTTCATGATGGCTCCTAATATCAGAAGTATTCAGTCTTTATATTAAGATGTCTTTATATTAAATGCCTTTTAGAGATATATAGGCTGGCTGGCTGCTATTCACCACAACCTTGTTCTAGGATTATCATTAATCCCTAATGTTCTTCCTGGTAAGGAATTACCAACACTGTGCTCATGCTGATGTTATCTTTGTGTACACTACACTTGAGATGTTTGGGTATTTGATGCACTACATGATTTAGACTGATCCGGCATTGGTGATATGTTGAAGTGTGATCGGTTATATTGTTTGTATTAGGAACATATGCACCATGGATGCTTTGTCAACTTGCTAGGTTTCAGGTCCCAAGTGTCAACTCGACTCATAAACGTCTCTTAGCCTGAATTAATTTGCGCTAGATAACTTAATATTTCCCCTGAAATACGTATTCCTAGTGGAGGAAGGTAAAATTTGTAAAACTTCTACTAGTTTTATAAAGGAAAAAAGTCCAATTTTTAACCTTAAACTCTGACATCGGTCGTTTTTCAACCTTGAACATTGAAACCGTCTAAAACGGGACCTAAAACTAATATAACTGTCCACTTTACCCCCCTCAACCCAAACCATGGTGGTTTTTGCTGACGTGGTGCCTACATTAACAAATTTTAGTGATGTGATGCCATATGTCAGTCACATCATCTTCTTCAACAATGTAACAGAGAAGTTCGTTCGTATGCCATGTAGTACTGATTTTGCAATGTTTTGTTCGAATTGTTGGATGTAGATGGATGAAGTTGTACGTGTTTGTTCTGGTGGATGCCATAGTTTGTTCTGGCAGGCGCAGGAAGCGCGAGGCTCGCGAGAGGGAGCGCGAGAAAAAAAGGGAAATGACGACCAAGGCCAAGGCGGGCCATTCCGTAGTAGTCCCCCGTCCTACCCGCAACGTTAATTCTATGTCCTCAAGGCATGCATACTTACATGGTCCGGATGCTTGTGTCGTAGTGTACTGTAGTAGTAGTGAAGATGACTAAAGCAATTAACCGAACCATCATACCATGTGACCACATGTAACGTGCTTCTGTCTGCGGATTATAATGTATTTATGGTTCCATGCCTCGCACTTTACCTTCGGTCGACATATTTCATCTGCACGAGTACATTTGTAATCTCCAACCCTCGTACAAAAAAAGAACTTCATGATGATGTGAAAATGAATGATCCAAACGTAATGATGTGAAAATGAATGATACAAAAATATTTATCCACATATGCACGTATGCTACCTTACCTTAAAAGCTCGACGCTCGAAAGCAGCCTTCACGCCTTTCACAACTACGCATCTTTCATCAACGGTGTCTACCATATGTCCATTCCTGTGTCTTATGTTGTACTAGACAGTCTACATATTTGTCAATTTTTTTCAGGATGCAAAATATGAAAATTTACAAACCTTTGATGCATCTTGTTGACACTTGGATATTACCGAAGTTTTGTTTGGAAATTAAATGGTAAACCATTCCTCAATTCAAGTCCAAATTAAATTCAACCATGAACTCAATTCATAATTTAGAAAATTCATACTTTGCAAAAATTTTAATTTAAAAACAAATACAAACCAAATCCGAGAACACATTTAAATAATGTCCGGACCTATCACGCCAATTCTAATGGCGTGACAAGGCAGGATTGTCACGCCATGAGTTTGGGCCTGACAGATGCCACGCAAGCCCTCCACGCTGGCACGACGCGCGGATGAGAGCTTGCATGGCAGCTTTGGCCAAGTCGTTATAGGTGGCGTGATAGAACGTTTTAGCCACGCCACGGATTCTAGCGTGGCTAAATGAGTCAGAATTGAAAATAAAGATTGCGAGAGGTTAAGTTTAAAATAATAATAATAAAGGATTAAATTAAAAAATTCCTTTAGTAGGTATGGGATGCGCTCAAGTTTCTTGATGCAGCTGATGCAGACCAGCCAGAGGCGTCATCTGAAGTGTATGTTACTCTGTAACAGTTTATGGGCACTCTAATGCGTATGCAACATTTGCACAAGCTTTCCATTTTTTTTTTGACTTGATTTAGGTTCTGATGCTTCTGGTTGGGTTGAGATATACTCGCAGAGCTGTGCCGAAGCCGGATGGATGGAACAGTGTGTTACATTTGCACAAATTTATATGTCCAGATAGGATGGTCGTGTGTTTTCTTCAGATATTTCTTTCAAAGCAACATTGTGCATTTTGCTGTGCAGGATGTTGAAGTATAAGTGAATTGTCCATCCTTTCTCGTCAGCTTAAGTTTTTGAGTAAACTAGTTGATGCATGCAACTCAATATAGTATTAAAGCCAAGAGGTCTTGGATTCAAGATCCGACTGACGCAATTTATTTTAAAAAAAATTGCAGCTCACTTCTATTCCACATTTTAAGCTTAGTGAATCTACACGTAAAGGGGGGCATTGAAGTATAAATGAATTGTTCGTCTTTTTACATCAATTTATGTTTTTAGATGAATTAAAATTAGTTGGTACGTACAACTCAATACAGGAGAGCACCTGTGGCATCAGTCGTATGGCCTTACTTATGGTCCGTCGCTAACTGATCTGCACAATATTCGTCCTGCGGATGTCAATGGTCTGTTGGTTTTTTTATACCTGATCCAAAGTACTTCTTGACCATAGCACTCCACTCCTATCCTCGCCACCGGAGATATTACTTTTCCTGTTTTCCATCATCTTTGAACGTAATACACTGTTTTCCTCGTGTCAATTATAAGCTGTAACTCTGTTTCCTTCATTGATGATAATGATTCAATGCTACATTTGTTTGAAGGGAGATATTTTCTTTTCTGAATTTATGGCCTAAACTGTTGCAGTACAAAGGAATTATAATGGATAGAGTGTAAAATTTTGTCCTTATCTTTTTTTTTTAAAAAAAAAGTGTAAATCCTGTTTTCAGTGAATTCGTCAAGGGGAAATAAGTATTACGGAGAACGTGCTGCCACATCAATACGCTGTGTGAGGCCAGCAAATCATGGAGCTGCACCTGACACTGAGACAGATGGTGAAAGATGGGCACCTCCTTTTCAGGTTCAGAAACTTTCTGGAGCAAATAATGATATGTATATGTTAATTTTCAGAAAGTTCATTAAATATTCAGTGTGCGCTAAGACAAATGATATTCATTGTTAAAAAGCACGCTGACTTTTGAATTGGAAACAGTATGTTCAGTTGCAGGAACTGAGAATTTTACATGTGTTTAATTCCTAGGAGGGTATTTTGCAATTAATGAGAAACCATTTAAGCTTCAATTAGTAGTTGGGATGTTAACTGCAACCTTTTCAAGTTAAATAGAGTATGAACACCAGTGATAGTGGCTTCCGGATGCGAAGAGCAATTGTTGTTTTTAGATTTCAATACTTAGCACAGCAAATGTATTCTTTTTTGCTTCAGGTGCGCGGAGATGTAGCTAGGTCCCTGATGTACATGGCAGTAAGCTATGGATCTGGCCAGAAAGATGGAGCTCCACATTTGGAACTTTCTGATTCACCAAGTATTCGTAAGTAGTTTCACAAAAGGAAAGGTATTACTGCTGTTAGCTTTAGGGGACATATCTAGTGAAAACTATCATTAGGGTGCAAACTTTAAAACTATTTTTGTTTGACCACCAAATCAACATGAAAAAAATACAAGAAAAACTGAGGGGATAGTGACGATAGTCAATGGAGTACTGCATCACCCTTTAAAATTTCTAAGCCTAAACCCAAGACAAGTTAGGAGAGAGGAAAAGGAGGAATTTTATGTGAATAGTAACTTTGATATTTTCCTTTTCAATTTTCTTGTAATTTATAGTTTTTCTAGGATTTCTCTTTTCATTGCTTCAAACTATAGTTACCGGATTCGCTATCAAAATCCGCGAATCGCGAACCGGTTTAGGGTACGAGTTCGTGTTTGCAGTGAAAATTGAAAGAAAAAGTGGCGAACTATGAACCTGAATCCCGTACTGCGTCTCGAACGAACTACGTTTCTGGTAACGTAGCTCCAAACACAACTTGTTGGCAACAGTTGTTGACATACTTATCAAAGGTATACGTGTTTAACATGTAATCTTTGCTTATACCAAAGTACCAGTGTTGACTAAGGACATTTATATCAATTTAAGTTACATGCATGATCACACCTTAATAGTTTAAAGGATTAGTTGAGAGGGGTAGTGTTGTGGTAATTGTTGGGGTACGGGTCCGAGAACCGAGGAAAAGGCACTCGCCTTTGAACGGTTGGCCATGTCACCGGTAAGACTCTGAGGCTTAGTTGAAGAGGAGGTGAGAGACTAAGAACTTTATTTATTTCTTACTTAATTGATAATGGATACATACTATTCCTTTTATAGGGACAACTCGACTTGATGCCTAAGAAATAATCTATAAGGAAATCTATCAATACAATCAAATCTTTTCAACTATTAAAAATAACCTTCATAATAGATAAGATCATATCCCTAATAATAACTTGATAAATAAGGAATCCCAAAATAACATAACTAGCCAACTATTCTTTATTCTAGGAAATCAAGCGCATGTATGGAAAATACATGCTACAACAACAACATATATTGTTCATATGTTGCTACAGTTCCCATAGCACTGTTCATAGGCCTACTGCAACGCCTCACGCCTTTCTCTATAACATTACACCCCTCACGGCGAGACAGCTCTTCCTCGAGCTTAGATGGTGGCCACACTTGAAGTTCTTGGTGGCCTCATGTTGACAAGAGTATCCGGTACCAACGTCAGTTCGCTTGAGAGTGTGCAGATCAGCGACACTCCGACGTATAGCGTCCAAGGAAAAAACGCTTTAGCATATTGTGGCATTGAAGAAAGTGCCACCAGCATAGGCAACCGATATGAGACAATAGTTACACCCTTACTGCCCTAGAGCGTAACGATGGCGGGACGGCGCTAGCCCCTCAGCTGTTGCGCCTACATTGCCTATGGTATTACAGGGTAGCGTAGTCGTGATTGAGTTGGGTTATAGTACAAATATTAGTTTGATATGTGTTGTATAGACGTGTTCGCTACGCTGACATGAGCGCATGTAACGAACAAAAGCTCCCTGTAGTAAAAATAATAATCTGAGCGGGAGCATACGCAAAGACTGCGTCATCAGAAGCTGTACAGACAAAACGGTATAGACTTAGTAAACGTGACCTGCAAATTAAGGAACAAGATAGGAAGTCAGTTAAGGCTAGTGGTAAATACAGTAAGGCTAGTATTTGTTTCTCTTTTTTTAATTTTTTTTGGGAAAGTGATGAGGACTGTTTACTTTGTTTTTTCAGTTTCCAACCAGAGAACTGGAAACTTCTTCTTTTTTTCTTTGTGTTTCTGAGCTATACAATGGATGCAGTATGTATTGGTAACTATTGCAGCACTGAAAGCTACCTGTTTTATGAAGTAGAGTGTAAAAATGTAGAGCTAAAGATTTTTGGTCTGCAGAGATATGTTCAATGCTGATGTAGAACAAAGTGTGATTCGCAAAGCCTAATAGCACAAGAACGGTTGTTCTAGTGAAGACATTATGCTAAAGACGAAATTATATCAATCGGAGAAAGTATTGGTAATATGGAAATGTTTATGTAGATCAATGCAATATTTGTCTAAACGTAGCGTATACTCTTTTTTTCTACAATCTGGAAAATCATGCAGCCTGAAGAACACCTATAGGTCGATCTAAATCGAAAAGGCATATATACAGCTGTTCTAAACAATGATAGCATATAATTTGCGGTTACATTGGAAATGTCAAGAAGTCTATGCTGTCTGTAACATGTAGTAAATCTTAAAATAGCTAAATATGTAATCTAACAACCTGAATCTTGAGTGGCTTTGAAGGTGAAGACCTTTTTCTGGGAAAAATGATCGTGCAACTCAAATTTATAAATGGTTTGGTTGTATTGTAAGGTATGCGAGAAATTGTGATGTGTACTTATGTAACTGCAGAGCCGACGAAAGTATGGCATGAATCTACAGTAGCAAGAATACCAGACCTATAACAGATGATGCTTAGGACGAAGGCTAAAATTAAACAAGGGCCTCAAAACCTACATTGCTAGAACAATTAACTCCCCTGTCTTCTGAAAGGATGGCGATGATATTGACCTTGGTAATGACGGTGGTGACGGACTTCTCGGTGAAGAAAGTGCTTGAGCGGCGAGCGTGTTGGAATTAATACGGGCTAGACCTAATTTTAATTCTAATTAATTCCTGAAAAATTCCAAAGGCCCATATGCACGTGCTAAAACTGTTTAGTCCCATATGGAGAGTTGAATGAGAGTTACACCACTTTAAAAGGTAGAACGTGGTAGCCCCCTTGTGGAATTAGAGATAGCCAATACACGCGCGCGCTTGCTCGCCGAAATGTGTCGCGTCGTGCGTCTTGTCGTAAGCAGCATGTCAAAAGCGGGACGGCAAGGCGCGTGTACAGTCGCATCGGGAGAGCAGGCCTCCGGAACCCTCGTCCTTGAAGGTTTGCACGAGTGAGGACGAATAAAGTTTTTTGGGAGCGTTCGCGCGACTGCTCACTGCTTCTTCTTCATCCGATTTTCTGTTACGTCTACATCAACTGCACGACTACTACCACGATATCCACTACACCATGACGAACGACGATGCTACTGGATCTGGAGTTCCTCCTGCCGCTGCTCCTTCTACTGGATCTGGGTATGGCTATCTCGTACTTATCTGTTGGTTAGCTTTATTATCTGTTGTTACCATGAACACTGAGATAGGTATGCTAGTTTTTGTCCTTCTGGATCTTAGTATGGCTATAGTGTTCTTGTTTACATGCTTTGTAAAAATGACTATAGTAATTTCTATGATTTATCTACTATATTTATGGATTAAGGTAATTCAAAAAATACTCATATATTCAACAATTCAAAAACCTTATTCTATGCATTTTTGTCAACTGGCTTTGCTGCTGCGCTCAAACCCTCTGAGTTGTGCCTAAGTCCAAATCATTTTGCTTTTAATTTTGGTTCTTGTAATTGAACATAGCACCAAGCCGAAATATAGATACATAGTAAGCATTTGTGTGATCAAGGTTATCGACAAGTCGATAACCGCCCATTTCTACCGGAAGCTAAGCATGGCTAAGCAATTAATCCGCAAGACTACTAAGTGACAAGAGCTCATCCACGAACTCTAAATCACAGCAATACCTAGGCTCATGGTAGTAGAGGATAATCATTTGCCTAAGGAAATGCATCTACTAGGTAAACTAACGACAATAGTTTAACACAAACTAGCAATGCATACATAGAATTTGCAAACAACATAAATACTTAAAAATACAGGGATTAACATGATCAAACTGTTTGCCTTGCTGGAATTGCTCTTGCTGCAGAGGAGGATTCTCAGGTTCAATATAATCTTCGGAACCTAACGCGAAAATGCGATAAAACCAAATAAGAACAAGAACTCCAAACAAAACTCAACAGCAAAAGACATCCAAATCCCATGAAATTTATACAGCAGCTAGAGGTTGATTTTAGACAATTTTAGGAACAAGAATTACTTCATTTGGACCTAGCATGAAAAAATTATGGCTAAACTAAGATCTCTGAGCCCATAAATTCTCTAAATTAATTACTGGTACTGTTCATGGCAAAAATTTCTATAATGATCTGGAACCCAAAATTTTTTATGGTAGGTAGTTTATGTCATTCTAACCACAGCAAAGTTGAGTTTACTAAATTTGGAGTTGTAATGATTTACTTATGATTTTTCTAAGTTGCAAAACTAGCATAATGCACTTTCTAGAATTATAAACATGTGCAAAACCTATTTCATATTAAAGTATGCTAACAGAGGGATTTTCTAGCATCAATTTTATATATTTAAGATTTACAGGGAATTACTTGTGTCTTTTACAACATTAAATGAATTTTTAAATGCTACCAATAAGGTTAAATCTATTAACATATTTTTCTGGTGCTGATTTAGGCCTACAACCATTTTTAGATTAAAGTTTAGTAAATAACAAAATTAATAAAGTTAAAACCATTCAATTTGTAGATATACATAAAAAGATATGCATTTTCCCAGTTTTAATTCAATTTCTGGAATATCTAAAATGGCTGAAATCAAGTTATTATTGACTACAGAATTTTCTACCGCAGAAGCATAGCTAAAAGCATTTTTATATTAAACTTTAGTAAAATACAAATTTATTACAGTTGAATTCATTTAAAAAGGATCTAAAATGATTTAGTTATGAATTTCTAAAGTGTTTAAACTATTTTCAGTTGACAAATAACTATTTACCGAAATAAAACAACACTTAACAGAAGGGAATTGACGTGGACAACTATGGGCCCTTGATTTGGAATCAACGACGCGCGCGAGGGGTGCGCGAGAGCGACCCGAACGGCCCAATCCATCACGACCGTCGATCAAGAATCGGAGGGTCCATAATGAGTGCGGTTCGCGACCAACAAAGACGAACCACACCGCCGATCATGAAATGAACGGCACACAAGGATGGGAGGATCGGGTGACCCGATCGGCCCAATTGATCTGGGCCACAGATCGCAAAATGGACGGTGGCCTTTGGTCGAAGTGCAAAAATGGAGCGCTGACATGTGGGGCCGCATGTTAGTGACTGTGAGTCACACACGCGAGCTTTAACACACGTGCACAGGGCTCGGGGCCCACATGACAGCGAGACACCTGGAGATTTTAGGACAACTAATTAAATACTAATGACCAATGATTAGTGATGATTAGTAATTAATGTGTCCTAAAGATTTTGGGCAGAGGTGATTTAAGGACTGAGGGCCCACCTGGCAGTGGCACAGGGGTTATCCCCGACAGCTAATAAATGCCGACCTTTAATTAACCTATGATTAAGCATTAATGATGTCGGAACAGCACGGAAACGCGCCAGCAGGGTGATTTAAAGAACGGGGCCCACTGGCAGAGAGACATTTAGGCCAAATTAAGACACAATTAATACTTCTAATGATTGATTATGATTGGCATTAACTGTGTCCTAATTAGATGACGAAAACGGGAGTTTCGACCGGCAAAATCCCGAGCAAGAACAGCGGCTTGTCGCCGGCGATCTGCCATGCATGGCGCCCATAAAATATTAAAATGGGTTCGCAATAGTGTTGCTAACCCAATGGTGATGACCTCGCCGGCGGTGGAGGTCTAGAACGCCATGAATAAAAACATAGATGGAGCTTTTTCTGCAAAACATGAAAATAAAAATACTCCACATGTCCACAAAGCGAGTGCCAACACTTCTAGGGGCTAAATAGAAGCTACCTGAGCCAAGATGAGCTTCAAAAGTGGCCGGAGAAGACTTGGACACGATGGAGTTCACCGGAGCCGAGGAAGATGAAGAAGAAAATGACAACCTGAGCAAAATGAACACCAATGGGTGATCAAAATAGCTTTATTAAGGTTCCCATAAGCTCCACAAGTAAGTAATCGCAAAAAGAACCACTTACCGGAGTTGGAGAAGAAAAGGGGTGAAATCGGCCGAAAATCTCCAAACTTAAAATTGAGTGATTCCTGTGAATGCAACCCAAAATTAAGTTAGGGGAAATGTAAAGGAAGTTGAGGAGCTCAAAGGGTACAAGAAATATTGAAGATGAACCACTGACACCAAGACGCCATTGGAGCTCCTGGTCAACAATGGTGTTTTGAAATTTGAAGTGGTTTTGAGCTCAAAACACATAGAAGAGCTAAGGGTGTAAAGGAACACCAGGAGGAACCAAGGGGCTATTTAAAGAGGAAGAATTAGGGGTTTTGAGCAAGAACAAGAGCTCACAGTGAGCTTGGTTCATGGCACGGTCATGGGCCAAGAAATGATGGGAGCAGCTCAGACTCGGGATGGAGGAGCCGAAAGCCTGGGGTGCATTTAATGCCCCACAGAGAGATGGCCGATTAAAGCTTCCACCGATGCGACAAGGCACTGCCTCTCCTACTCCCTGCCATTGACGCACGCAGAGACAGAGGAGGAAGAAGAACAGAAAGGCATACGGTGACCGTTGGATTTAAAATAGACGGCCACGATTACACGGTGACGATCGGAGGTTTAACGTCACACTCAATCTGGAGCGTCCGATTAAGAATGAACGGCTGAGATCTATCGGGACATTCGGGTGACCCGATCAGCACAACCAATCCGGACGGCCCGATCTAAATCCAACGGCTCAAATGGATGGGTGCGTTCGCGGCGGTCCGAACGGCACAATCAACGCGAGCCGAGCGATGAAATCAACGGCCGATATCGACGCAAGGCTTAAAAGGGACCCGTGCGATTAGTTGATCGAGTCAAGTCAAGCGGCTCGAGCCCGAGTCCGACTCAAACCCAAGGAACAAAGGAACCGTGTTTTAGGTTTAAATTGGACAGAGACTTTTGAGGATTTATTAGAGGTAGCAAAATAACTCCAAAATTCTGAAATTTTACAAGAGCTTGCTGACTTAGGTATTGACCTTGTGTAAAATTTTAGAGGTTTTTATTCTATGAATTTTTCTCCAAAATTCTGCAAGGTCCTGGTTTGTTTGATCGCCTCTAAAAATATTCAAACAATTTCTAAAAATTGTGAAATTTTTCGAGGGTCACATACCAACCCAAGAACTTAGGAAAAATATTTCCAAGAGATGATCAAAACATTTGACAAGAATGTTTTTGAAGGATCAAGATTTGAATAAACAGACTTGTGACTTTGTATGTCCATAGCTCTTGTACAATAATTGTTTAGTACACACAGGAAATACATGATGTAAGAAAAAGTTTTAATTTCTACTCATTTTCTTACATTTGAAACACAAGTCTGAAACTTGGGATGTTACAGCTGCCACGCCGAGTTGACGCGTGCTCGCCGCCCTACATCGGCCCTCCACCGGAGCTGGAGCATCCCGCATGCGCCGCCGCTGCCTCGCTCACGGCCCGCCCGCACTCCGCCGGCCCCGGTTACGGTGCGGTTGTGCAATGCCGATAGCAGCGGGGGCCGTAGCAGGAGGTAGAGCTTTCTCTAGCTGCTCCACACGTGTAGCAATCGCAGCAAGATTATGGATAGTTGTGGTGACCTGGCTAGGGGGTCACCCGTGAGGACCTCCTAGAACTCCTAGAAAGTCCACCAGGACCTCCCAGGAGGTCCAGCAGGATCACTCGAGAGCACCTATAGGACCACCCAAAAGGTCCAACAAGACCATCTCGAGGTCCTGAGACTGACCCAAAGAGGTCTTGAGACCTAGGACCTCCCCAAATGCCACGACTGACACGGGAGGTCTGAGACCCAACCCAAGGAGGTCGTAGGACTTGGAAAAAGCCTATATCTCCTGTGTTCCGAACTAGTCTCAAGGATCAACAGCTAGTTCACACAGCAAAACAAGTGATAATCATACATCAACGAGAACTTTATTAACAACAAAAGAGTTGATTACAAGGTTGGCTTACAAGCCGACAAAAGGCAAATTTACATAGCAGAATCAAAAGATAAGTCCATCCAATACACCACAGGCAATTGGCTAGAAGGCGTAGCCTAGTCATCCAGGACCTCTTGGTCCTCAGCAAATACCTCTTCACTTGCTCAAAAGATTAATTCAAGCAAAGAGTGAGCACAATAATCGTGCTCGCAAGTCACACCCATCAATTAACAGAATAGCATGCATAAATGGATATCACAACGGAGAGCTTATAAGGTTATTTTGCATAAAGCCATGTTTCTTTCAAGGTACATGTAATAAGTTCCAAAGAAGATTATTAAAATTCTTTTCCAACACAGTTTTGATTGATTGATAACTAGATTGAAGGGTGAAGGATAATCTCCTATCACCAAGCTAACCGTTAGGGCTCCCCGCCCAAAACGCACTGGACAAAAAATCCAGAGTAAGTTTTTAAAACCATTTGAAAACACAAAACAAAATCTAACTTGGAGAGACTTTGCCAACATGTCCATGACCGTGGACACGGCTATTCGAATAGATTTTCACTCTATAGAGGTGTACAGCTTTACCCACAAGAGATAACCAATTTGCACTGTCCACCCACACACTTCCGAAGGTATGCGACTAAAAGGTTATCACAAGGCCTTTACAATGTTCCTTCTCACCACAGTCCCCTTCGCTAAGGTTTCACCCCTATTGGGCTACCCACCCGCAAGGTTCAGGCCCCCTTTTGCGCTAGGTGGGAATGTAAAAAAGTAGGTCATGAAGGACCACCCACACATCCAAAAAGGATAACCATGGTGAGACATTGCAAATTATTCGGCTAGGTTCCGCCCATACAAGACTAGTGGTTGCACGTGGGAGTATAGCAAAGTAACGCTCAAAGACTGGTCCTTAACTGACATGGGCGACATCATCAACCCTGGGGCGTCGGTTGACACGACCCCCGTGCACCCACCATACAAACAACCAAGGTTCGCCCAAGTCCAAACCATTTTCCAACATTTGCCTTTAAAAACAAGAACAAGTTTCCATGACAACCCAATTGTGAGGACCCCAATTTATTTGGTTTGTAATGCTTATCCAACCACCTGGTCCTAGCATCACAAATCAAATAAACTGATCCTCGAGATATGTATACTTCCTAAAGCAAGATACACACTCTGCACAAAATTAGACATCAACTCCATCCCACACATAGAGACCAAACACAACACTACCAAACGGAAGATAAACAATTAGTAGAGGTTATTACGCACACAGCCGACCGCCCAAAAGATACACAAATAACAAGAACGACAATGAAGCAAAGTGCCATAAGATGGCTATAAACAAAGCCAATCAGTGTGCCTTCAACCCACAAGGCATCCGACCGACCGCCAAGACTAGTCGTCACCCACGAAGCGACAAAGACACCACGTAAGTGAGGCCCCGAGGCTCACCTTCCTCCTCTCGCAACAAAAACATCAAGCAAAGCACCGAGTACAAAGATTGTCTTTGTACCCGCAAGATCGACGTGTGAACCAGCGCACTGCTCATATGCTACATGCAGCTTGTTTAGTGGAGGCCATATGTTTTATTTGCATAAAGCCAACTTTATTTGCAATAGTGTAATACAGTTTGAAGGCAAGTTTGCAATTCATTTTAAGATTGAAATAACAAGAGACGGATATTAATAACAAAAGCGAAAGATAAACAACCTAGAAGTGACTATCCCAATAGTCACCACAACAATAGCACTAATCCCGCATTCGCACTCACCCATCAAATTTTAATTTAAATGTTGTAGTCTAGTTCTTACGGGCGATCCGAGCGTGTCCATAACCTAGACGAGGCTATTCGAATAGTTTTAACCTCGCAGGGGTGTACCAATGTACCCACACTTCGCATCGCTTTAAGCCAAAACACACTTCCAAGGTATGTCGCACGGCTAAGTCCTACGAGACTTTTCCAATATTGTGTATTAACTACGAGCCGCTCGTATGGATAGAAACCCATACGCTTACATGGTAAAGCCGAAAGACAACTACCCACTCGTGATAAAGCTTTCTGACAACTACCATGCTCCCACCTCCATCCTCCCGCGACCTCCGCGCACCGGAGCCAATACACGCCAAAGTACTAGGTCAAGAGAGGTCCCATATACTCTAGTGTGGTTAGCACGCAAAATGCTCAAGACGGTGGCGCAAGTAACTCGGTCCTTAATCGACTCTGCACCTTTCAATACACCCAACAGATCACACAGCCTTACCATTGTGCCCAAGTCTAAATCATTTTGTTTTCATTTTTAGTTTTGCAGATAAACATAGCAAAAGTCAAACGTAAAGTTATAGTAGATTTTGTGTGATCAAGGCTACCGACTAAAGTCGATAACCGCCAGCTTCTACCGATAGCTAAGCATGTCTAAGCAAGTTGACCGGATCTACTAAGTGACAAGGATCATCCAATGATCTCTAATCACAAGAAATAACCTAAGCTCGTAGTAGAGATCAATATTTTGACTACAGGATATGCAACACTGATTTAGCTAATCAATTTAACACAAATTAAGCAATGCATACATACAAATTGAAACAAAATATTAGACTTTAAAAATACTGGGATTATCATGATCAAATCGCTTGTTCGGTCGCTGTTGCTCAATATGTTGCGGAGGATCGCTCGTGGTTGCCGCAAATATCGAATCCTAACGATTGAATGTAAACAAATAATAAGAACGAATAACACCGACCAAACTCAAACAATACAACAACAACAAAACACACTAAACTTTTCACAGCAGCCTAAGCATGATATAACAAAATTTCGGAAACAGAGAACGAATTCACTTTAAGTTATTAAGAATTTTCTATGAATTTCCTAAGCTAAAAACACATCAAAACACTAGTTAATTACTTAACAAATTTTTATGAACAGAAACAGTGTATAAAACCTATCCTAATAATTAGTACATTAAAAATGACAAATTACAAAATTGGTTTCACTGGATTTGGACAAATATTGAAAGAGATATGCATTTTCTAATCTAGAAGATACATAAAACATCATTTTATTAATTAACAGATTTTTGCTACAGAGACATGGATGAAACTAATTTTAGTAAATAATACATTTGAAATGAAAATAAACAGCACTGGATTCATGCAATTTGGATAAAATTGAATTAGTTATGCATTTTACAAGTTTAATTGAATTAACAGCTCAACAGAAAACACAAACCGTAAATACTAAATCATTTCCAAATCTATAATGCATTTATTCCACCGCACTCACACCAGCCTAGCCCTCGCATCGACAATGGGCCCGCGCGATCACGACCAGACGGCCCAGCCCGCCGAGGCGACGAAGGCGATTCAAATAATGCGCCGCTTTAACAATACGCAATCCAACACATCCGCCAACGATAATACGCTTTTCGACAGAGAAAACGTACTCACGATGTTTACACAATCTTAATCGATACCGGGACCACATGGCAGCGACACAGTGGAAAAACATAACGGTTGGATTAGGGATTTCTAAACTCACTTAACCCGAGAGGCCCACAAGTCGAGACTCGGACTAAACAAGATTAGCGCTAAACTAACTCCACCGGCGGCTCACCCACAAGACGGACGGCGGCGCGCGCCGCGCGCGATGGATCACGCGATCCGTTGGGGTTCAAAATGAGCGAGTGATACCTTAAGGTTCACGAGACTCGCGAACCGGATGGCGGTGACGCTGGTCCGATGGTCGCCGAGACGAGCCCGCGACGCCGAGGCGAGAAGAGGATGCGGCTTCCACGGAGATGACGCCACGGGCGACAAGATGCTTCGAAAACGCGCACCGCCGCCGCCGACGCCAGAAGGATAAGCCCACGGCCTTGATGATGGAGGAGGACGGTGGCGCCTGAATCAAGACGCGGCTCACGAGCTCGAGAAGAAAGCGCCGCAAGCCTCTGAGAAGCACCAAAGAGTGAAACAACGTTACGCTTAGACTCAGTGGTCGATTGCGATCCTTAAGGACTTCGTGGTCGAGTTAGAGACTCACCGAGGGCGATTTAGCTCGCAATGAGATCACCGAGGCGAGACGATAAACACGCCCCGGCGATACACCGACACCGATGGCTCGGGATGGGCAAACGGGTGCGGAGGAGAGTGGATCGCGATGGAGAGGTTGCCGGCGCGAGGCGGCGCTAGCACGGCGGCGCTTTTTCGGTTCTTCTCCGCCAAACAGAATCGGGCGAGAAGGCGAGAGAGCGAAGGAAACGGAGAACGAACGAGTGAGGTGAAGTTATAAAGCTCGCGGCCGAGAGGGACACGCGCCCCGACGTGGCAGCGGCGAAGCTGCGTGGCGCGCGATGCGCTGAAGCGGCGACGCGCGCCGCGCAACGGAGAAGACGGTCGGACCGACAGTGGGGTCCGCTGCCGCCGATCGCGAAGCGCGCGAGCCGAGTCCGCTTGATCAAAGGATGCCGACCGCTGATCTCGAGATGGACGGTCGAGATCTCAGATGCATTCGACCGGCCGAATGCATACGCGACGTGGATCGCTCGATTTGCATCGGATGGTCGATTGGGCGGTGCAGCTAGTTGGCGCGACCGAAGTCAAGTGGCGCGTCGGACTCAAGTCAGGCTTGGGTTCGAGCCAGAGGAACAGTGATTCCAGATTTGAATTAGAAAGACAGAGAAGGTTTGGGGAATTTTTAGAGGTAGCTCCTGAGCTCCAAAAATTCTGAAATTTTTATGGTAGCTTCCTGGGACAGAGGGCAACCTTGTGTAAATTTTCCAGAAATTTTCATGCACTAGATTTTTCCCAAGAAAATTCACAAGCTGCTGTCCATAGTTTGACCAGATTTTCAAACCAATTTGACTTGGCTATTTGAAATAGCAAACAAAATCTAAAAATTGTGAAATAATTCAGGGAGGTAGATAAGATGATCAAGATGCTAGGAAAAATATTTGCAGATGATGACCACAAGTTTGAAGGCTAATAATTTGATGACAACAATTTCCAATCACAAGAATTAACTTCTAGAAAATTGAAATTGCTAGGAAAATTTGGAAAACTTCCAAATGATTTGAAGAGACAACAAAAGTTTTTATTTCTCCTCAAAATTTTACATTTGAAATACAAACCCTAAGTTAGGGCTGTTACAAATCTCCCTCTTACAGAATCTCACCCGAGATTCTCGATCACCGGAGAAGAATGATGGGTAATCGCTGAGACGATCTTCCCGCTCCCAAGTGGCTTCATCTCTGAGTGGTTCGACCACGAACTTTAAGGAACTTAATCACACGGTTCCTTGTTCTCGCGCTCACCTTCTTCGAGGATACGAACGGACGCCACGATAAGACAGATCTTTCCGCACATCGATATTTTCCAATGGTGTTTCTCAACCGAACACTGAGGCACTTCTTCAATTGCGACACATGGAAAACATCATGCACCCTCAAGTGTAGCCGCAAGTCTAACTTGTAAGCAACAGCCCCACTCTATCGATGATGCGTAGGGTCCGACATACCGAGGAGCCAATTTGCCCTTGACGCCAAACGACGATGACCTTTCGAGGTGAGACTTTGAGATACACAAAGTCGCTGGGTTGAAACTCAACTCACGGCGACGCCGACCGCATAGCTCTTCTCGCTCGATCGAGCCACACGCAAGTGCTCACGAATCAATCGCACTTGACTTTCACCTCATTGATCGAATCCGCCAAAGAACCGCTTTCACCGCCACCGGTTCAATGGTGTTCGCGCGCCGCCCATACAAAGCCTCAAATGGTGCCATACCAAGACTAGCTCGAAGCCGTTGTTGTAGGAGAACTCGGCAAGCGGTAGGCACTTCTCCCAATTCTTTCCATAGGAAAGAACACAAGCACGAGCATATCTTCAAGCACTGATTGACGCGCTCCGCCCGACCATCACCGAGGATGATAGGTCGAGCCGAACGAAGACGGTACCCATGGCCTCTCGCAGATCGTGCCAAAATCGGAAGTGAAAAGAGAACCACGATCCGACACTATCGCTCGTGGCACACCATGCGCACTCACAATGCGGATATGTAAAGATCCGCTAGCCGATTCACATCAATTTTCGATCGACCGAAGGAAATGGGCCACCTTCACAATCGATCAATGACAACCCATAATGCATCCTTCCCCGCAGGAGTACGGGCGCACCAGCTGATAAAATCCATGCCTACGTAATCCCACTTCCATTCCGTATAGGCAAGGGTGAAGAAGACTGGCTGACGCCGATGCTCGGCCTTCACGCGACAACATACGCCGATCCGCAACGAACCCGCAATCTCGCTTCATGCGAGTCCACCGTAATCTCTCGACGCAGATCTTGGTACATTTTAGTGGCCCCGGATGGATGGACAAAGGCGAATCATGGGCCTCCCGAGAATCAAATCCCGCAACTCGGGACCTTTGGGACCACAAGACGCGCCCAAACCATACAACACCGTGCTCATCTTCTCGTGAAACACTTGGTCGATCCATCCTGATATTCTCGCTGATTTTACCCACACCATCATCCGATTGTCCGGTCGCTTGATTTGATCCACCAAGGTTGGTTGCACAACCAAGGCAAGAAGGGAACCATGCTCAACCAAACCCAAGTTGAGACGCTGAAATTCTCGCAAGAAGTGCCGTTGTTGCTCTGGATCATTAAAGTATTGCAAGATACCTTTCGCTAAGTGCATCAAGAACCACATTGGCCTTGCTGTGGTGATATCGAATACCCATGTCGTAATCTTTGATCAATTCTAGCCATCTCCTCGCTCGAGGTTCAGATCCGCCGAGTGAACAAGTATTTCAAACTCTTGTGATCGAATACACCTCACGCCTGTTACCGATCGATAATGCCGCCAAATCTTGAGTGCATGCACCACAGAACCAACTCTAAATCATGGGTGGATAATTGAGCTCGTGAGGTCTCAATCGCTCGATGCATAGGCAACCGCCTTGCCTTCCCGCATAAGAACACATCCAAGGCCTCGACGAGAGGCATCGCAATAAATATCAAGCTCTTGTGGATATCGTGAAGAGTGAGGATCTGGGTGAAGTCAACCGCTGCTTGAGCTCCTCAAAGCTCTCATCACAAGCAGAGGACCACACAAACTTCTTGTCCTTCTTGAGCAATTCACCATCGGCCATGCGATCTTGGAGAAATTCTCGATAAAGCGCGGTAGTAGCCCGCTAAACCGAGAAAACTCCGCACATCGGTGGATCGATTTGGCTGCCCTCAAGATAGAACATCGCGACCTTATCGGGATCCACACTATGCCTCCAAATTGAAAGAACATGGCCCAAGAATGCCACTTCCTCAACTAACTCGCATTTGTCGAACTCACAGATAGCCGGTGTTCCCGCATTTGCCCAAAACAACCTTCAGATGCTCAAGATGATCTTCTTCACTTGGAATAGATAAGAATATCATCAATAAAGACCACCACAAATTTATCCAAATACTCCATGAATATCGAATTCATAAGGTTCATGAACAAGGCCGGAGCATTGGTTAAGCCAAAGGACATGACGGTGTACTGCATGACCCATAACGAGTAGTGAAAGCCGCCTTCGAATATCCTCGATCCGATCCCGACTGATGATACCCCATTCTCAAATCAATCTTTGAGAACACTGGCTCCAAACCAACCGATCAAACAGATCATCAATGCGGGCAGAGGATATTTGTTCTTCACCGTCACCTCATTGAGAGGACGGTAATCCACGCACATGCGCAAAGTCTTGTCCTTCTTCTTCACAAAGATCACCGACAGCCCCAAGGAGATGAACTCGACGGATGAAACCCTTTGCTTGGAGCTCACCAAGTCGCTTCTTCAATTCTTCTAGCTCATTGGGAGGCATTCGACACGCGCCAAATCGGAGCGCACGGCAACAACTCAATGACAAACTCAAGGTCTCGAATCGAGGCATCTCGCAAATCTTCAGAAAGACATCCCCAAAGTCGATACTATGGGAACATCCTCGACTGCAATGCCGGCTTCGCCTCTAATACACATAGATGTGGCCCCGGCGTCGCGCGAAAATCCGACCGCCGCTCAAGGGTCGGTGAGATAGACAATCTTCCGGCGCAATCGACCGCCCCAAGTGTTGGGACAACCAATCCATGCCATGAATCACATCCGCACTCACGAATCGAAAGGTAATAAGGTTTGCCAAAACCCCACTCCTTGACTATGATAGGAACATCACGACATCAGAGAGCGCTCTCATTTCCGACCCGAGAGCGGATGAGCAAAGGAACGCCTAAAGGAACACAAATAAGACCACTAGCAAGCAGAAATGATCTTGAAATAAAGAATGCGATGCTCCGTAATCAAATAATACCGCAGCAGACGAGAATTAACAAGAAGTGTACCCATCACGACATCCGCGCCCCGAGCCTCCTCACCGAAAGGTGGTTGACTCGACCGCCGCCGCACTCGGGCTTCGGATCATCTTCCGTCGTGGATGACCACTCGCCCGCGCCCTCCATTAGGACGAGGGTCGCGCAACACTCGAGGCGTGCATTCGCATAATGGCCCTTGTTGTGGCAATAAAACAGTAACCTCGCCGCCGGATTGCGAGGCCGCTCGTCGCCGATCGCAGCGCACGTGGCTGAAACACGCCCGCGGTGGGCGAGGAGCTGGTGCGTGCATGGCCTCGGCGCCGGTGGAGCAAAAGAACGGGCCATCGTGCCGCCCACCGAGGACGAACGAGGCCGGGCGTGAGTAGACCGATGTGCCTCCCATTTGCGCTATGGACTCGCCAACGCTTTGCCTTATGCTCAAGAACAATGGCCTTATCTACCAAGGCCCGAAAGTCGAAAGTCCACAATAGATAGCTTGTCCCGCAGCCTCCTCGCACAAGCCATCCATAAACTTCTCTCGCTTAGCCTCATCCGAGGCCACCTCTCCCGAGCATAACGAGCCGATGATTGAACTCGCATAAGTACTCCGTCACGATTTGCACCCTTGCTTGAGCGCGAGGAACTCCTTCTTCTTCGCCTTCATCAGCCGCCGTGATGTGGGCCCACGAAAAGTCGACCAACTCCTCCCACGCGACCACATGGCTCGCGGGCCGCATGGCGAGATAGTTCTCCCACCATGAGTGCCGCGCCTCGCCGGTGGGACGCGAAGAGCGCCTTATCTCGCGCCGCATCGAGCTATGTTGAGCTTCCGCCAACCATGCGCGCCAATCATCCGCACGAGGGTCCTCGTGAGGAGTAAGTCGGCGGCGCAGACGGAGGAACTCGCAAGTCCCCGCGAACCGTGGCCGCCACCACCCGGCAGGAGTGGAGGTATTCCTAGCAATAACCTCCAAGATGCGCTGTCGTCCATGCGGTTTCGCCGACCGAGCGAGCACTCACCATGGTCTGAGGAGGGGAAGCTCCTCATCATGACCACCACGATCGCCACGCTGCTCTCCCGCCATCCTGCTTTACTAAGACAAGTTAACAACAAATTTAATAGCAAGAAAGCCCAAAATTCATGAAAGCAAACGTAAACAAACACAAGGTGATAAAGTTCGACCAAAGAAAAATCAGACACATAACTACTCCCTTTACATCTTACCCTATTATCCCCACAAGTTTTAATTGGATTAAACTTCATGGTTCTCCCAAACTAATTCCACCTGTAGTAACTATCTTTTGAAAGGTGAAGAGAGAAACCAAGTTTCAAAACTTAAATTAGAGTAAGATGAGAGTAGAAAGCTAAGATAGGTAAGGAATAAAATCTGAGAATCGCTAGGTTTTCATAAACCTTTTATGATTTGAAAATAAGACTTTCAAAATATCCTAAGGACGACTATGCTTGGGTTATTACGGTCGTAATGGCTCGATACCAACTTTGTGAGGACTTAATTTATTTGGTTTGTAATGCTTATCCAACCACCGGTCCTAGCATCACAAATCAAATAATCGATCTCTAGATATGTATACTTCTGTAAAGCAGATACACACACCTCTGCACAAAATTAGACATCAACTCCATCCCACACATAGAGACCAAACACAACACTACCAAACGGAAGATAAACAATTAGTAGAGGTTATTATGCATACACAGCCGACCGCCCAAAAGATACACAAATAACAAGAACGACAATGAAGCAAAAGTGCCATAAGATGGCTATAAACAAAGCCAATCGCTGTGCCTTCAACCCACAAGGCATCCGACCGACCGCCAAGACTAGTCGCCACCCACGGCGACAAAGACACCACGTATGAGGCCCCGAGGCTCACCTTCCTCCTCCGCAACAAAAACATCAAGCAAAGCACCGAGTACAAAGATTGTCTTTGTACCCGCAAGACCGACGTGTGAACCAGCGCACTGCTCATATGCTACATGCAGCTTGTTTAGTGGAGGCCATATGTTTTATTTGCATAAAGCCAACTTTATTTGCAATAGTGTAATACACGCTTGAAGGCAAGTTTGCAATTCATTTTTAAGATTGAAATAACAAGACGGATATTAATAACAAAAGCGAAAGATAAACAACCTAGAAGTGACTATCCCAATAGTCACCATTAACAATAGCACTAATCCCGCATTCGCACTCACCCATCAAATTTTAATTTAAATGTTGTAGTCTAGTTCTTACGGGCGATCCGAGCGTGTCCATAACCTAGACGAGGCTATTCGAATAGTTTTAACCTCGCAGGTGTACCAATGTACCCACACTTGCATCGCTTTGCCAAAACACACTTCCAAGGTATGTCGGCACGGCTAAGTCCTACGAGACTTTTTCCAATATTGTGTATTAACTACGAGCCGCTCGTATGGATAGAAACCCATACGCTACATGGTAAAGCCGAAAGACAACTACCCACTCAGATAAAGCTTTTCGACAACTACCATGCTCCCACCTCCATCCCTCCCGCGACCTCCCGCACCCTGAGCCAATACACGCCAAAGTACTAGGTCAAGAGAGGTCCCATATACTCTAGTGTGGTTAGCACGCAAAATGCTCAAGACGGTGGCGCAAGTAACTCGGTCCTTAATCGACTCTGCACCTTTCCAAATACACCCAACAGATCACACCGCCTTACCATTGTGCCCAAGTCTAAATCATTTTTGTTTTCATTTTTAGTTTTGCAGATAAACATAGCAAAAGTCAAACGTAAAGTTATAGTAGATTTTGTGTGATCAAGGCTACCGACTAAAGTCGATAACCGCCTGGCTTCACCGATAGCTAAGCATGTCTAAGCAAGTTGACCCGGATCTACTAAGTGACAAGGGATCATCCAAATGATCTCTAATCACAAAGAAATAACCTAAGCTCAGTAGTAGAGATCAATATTTTGACTACGTGATATGCAAATACTGATTTAGCTAATCAATTTAACACAAATTAAGCAATGCATACATACAAATTGAAACAAAATATTAGACTTTAAAAATACCGGGATTATCATGATCAAACTGCTTGCTCGGTCGCTGTTGCTCAATATGTTATGAGGATCGCTCGTGGTTGCCGCAAATATCGAATCCTAACGATTGAATGTAATAAAATAATAAGAACGAATAACACCACCAAACTCAAACAATACAACAACAACAAAACACACTAAACTTTTCACAAAGAGCCTAAGCATGATATAACAAAATTTCGTAAACAGAGAACGAATTCACTTTAAGTTATTAAGAATTTTCTATGAATTTCCTAAGCTAAAAACACATCAAAACACTAGTTAATTACTTAACAAATTTTTATGAACAGAAACAGTGTATAAAACCTATCCTAATAATTAGTACATTAAAATGACAAATTACAAAATTGGTTTCACTGATTTGGACAAATATTGAAAGAGATATGCATTTTCTAATCTAGAAGATACATAAAACATCATTTTATTAATTAACAGATTTTTGCTACAGAGACATGGATGAAACTAATTTTAGTAAATAATACATTTGAAATGAAAATAAACAGCACTGATTCATGCAATTTGATAAAAATTGAATTAGTTATGCATTTTACAAGTTTAATTGAATTAACAGCTCAAACAAAACACAAACCGTAAATACTAAATCATTTCCAAATCTATAATGCATTTATTCCACCGCACTCACACCAGCTAGCCCTCGCCATCGACAATGGGCCCGCGCGATCACGACCAGACGGCCCACCACGAGGCGACGCCGGCGATTCAAATAATGCGCCTTCGCTTTAACAATACGCAATCCAACACATCCGCCAACGATAATACGCTTCTCGACAGAGAAAACGCACTCACGATGTTTACACAATTTAATCGACACCGGGACCCACATGGCAGCGACACACGTGAAAAACATAACGGTTGGATTAGGGATTTCTAAACTCACTTAACCCGAGAGGGCCCACAAGTCGAGACTCGGACTAAACAAGATTAGCGCTAAACTAACTCCACCGCGCTCACCGCGCAAGACGGGACGGCGGCGCTGCCGCGCAGCGGGATCACGCGATCCGTGGGGTTCAAAATGAGCGAGTGATACCTTAAGGTTCACGAGACTCGCAACCGATGGCGGTGACGCTGGTCCGATGGTCGCCGAGACGAGCCCGCGACGGCCAGAGGCGAGAAGAGGATGCGCTTCCACGGAGATGACGCCACACGCGACGAGATGCTTCGAAAATGCGCATCGGCCGCCGACGCCAGAAGGATAAGCCCACGCCTTGATGATGGAGGAGGACGGTGGCGCCGGAATCAAGACGCAGCGCTCGCCGAGCTCGAGAAGAAAGCGCCGCAAGCCCCTGAGAAGCACCAAAGAGTGAAACAACGTTACGCTTAGACTCGTGGTCGATTGCGATCCTTGGCGACTTCGTGTCGTGGTCGAGACTCACCGAGGGCGATTTAGCTCGCAAACGAGATCACCGGAGGCGAGACGATAAACACGCCCCGGCGATACACCGACACCGGCGGCTCGGGATGGGCAAACGGTGCGGTGAGGAGAGTGGATCGCGATGGAGAGGTTGTCGGGCGCGAGGCGGCGCTTAGCACGGCGGCGCTACCTTCGGTTCTTCTCGCCAAACAGAATCGGGCGAGAAGGCGAGAGAGCGAAGGAAACGGAGAACGAACGAGTGAGGTGAAGTTATAAAGCTCGCGGCCGAGAGGGACACGCGCCCCGACGTGGCAGCGGCGAAGGCGCGGCGCGCGATGCGCGAGCGGCGACGCGCCGCGCAACGGAGAAGACGGGTCGGATCGACAGTGGGGTCCGCTGCGCCGATCGCGCGAAGCGGCGCGAGCCGAGTCCGCTTGATCAAAGCGATGCCGACCGCTGGATCCGAGATGGACGGCCGAGATCTCAGATGCATTCGACCGGCCGAATGCATACGCGACGTGGATCGCTCGATTTGCATCGGATGGTCAGGATTGGGCGGTGCAGCTAGTTGGCGCGACCGAAGTCAAGTGGCGCGGTCGGACCAAGTCGCTTGGTTCGAGCCAGAGGAACAGTGATTCCAGATTTGAATTAGAAAGACAGAGAAGGTTTGGGGAATTTTTAGAGGTAGCTCCTGAGCTCCAAAAATTCTGAAATTTTTATGGTAGCTTCCTGGGACAGAGGGCAACCTTGTGTAAATTTTCCAGAAATTTTCATGCACTAGATTTTTCCCAAGAAAATTCACAAGCTGCTGTCCATAGTTTGACCAGATTTTCAAACCAATTTGACTTGGCTATTTGAAATAGCAAACAAAATCTAAAAATTGTGAAATAATTCAGGGAGGTAGATAAGATGATCAAGATGCTAGGAAAAATATTTGCAGATGATGACCACAAGTTTGAAGGCTAATAATTTGATGACAACAATTTCCAATCACAAGAATTAACTTCTAGAAAATTGGAAATTGCTAGGGAAAATTTGGAAAACTTCCAAATGATTTGAAGAGACAACAAAAGTTTTTATTTCTCCTCAAAATTTTACATTTGAAATACAAACCCTAAGTTAGGGCTGTTACAAATCTCCCCTTACAGAATCTCGCCCAGATTCGATCACCGAGAAGAATGATGGGTAATCGCCGAGACGATCTTCCCGCTCCCAAGTGGCTTCATCCTGAGTGGTTCGACCACCGAACTTTAAGGAACTTAATCACACGGTTCCTTGTTCTCGCTCAGCTTCTTCGAGGATACGAACGGACGCCACGATAAGACAGATCTTCCGCACATCGATATTTTCCAATGGTGTTTCCTCAACCGAACACGAGGCACTTCTTCAATTAAGTACACATGGAAAACATCATGCACCCTCAAGTGTAGCCGGCAAGTCTAACTTGTAAGCAACAGCTCCCACTCTATCGATGATGCGGTAGGGTCCGACATACCGAGGAGCCACTTGCCTTGACGCCAAACGACGATGACCTTTCGAGGTGAGACTTTGAGATACACAAAGTCGCGGCTGAAATCAACTCACGGCGACGCCGACCGCATAGCTCTTCTCGCTCGATCGAGCCACACGCAAGTGCTCACGAATCAACCGCACTTGACTTTCAATTTCATTGATCGAATCCGCCAAAGAACCGCTTTTCACCGCTTCACTGGGCTCAATGGTGTTTCGCAAGCCGCCCATACAAAGCCTCAAATGGTGCCATACCAAGACTAGCTCGAAGTCGTTGTTGTAGGAGAACTCGCAAGCTGTAGGCACTTCTCCCAATTCTTTCCATAGGAAAGAACACAAGCACGAGCATATCTTCAAGCACTGATTGACGCGCCTCCGCTCACCATCGGGCCCGAGGATGATAGGTCGAGCGAACGAAAGACGGTACCCATGGCCTCCCGCAGATCGTGCCAAAATCGGAAGTGAAAAGAGAACCACGATCCGACACTATCGCTCGTGGCACACCATGCGCACTCACAATGCGATATGTAAAGATCCGCTAGCCGATTCACATCAATTTTCGATCGACCGAAGGAAATGGGCCACCTTCACAATCGATCAATGACAACCCATAATGCATCCTTCCCGCAGGAGTACGGGCGCACAGTGATAAAATCCATGCCTACGTAATCCCACTTCCATTCTCGTATAGGCAAGGGTGAAGAAGACCGCCGACGCCGATGCTCGGCCTTCACGCGACAACATACGCCGATCCGCAACGAACCCGCAATCTCGCTTCATGCGAGTCCACCGTAATCTCGACGCAGATCTTGGTACATTTTAGTGGCCCCGGATGGATGGACAAAGGCGAATCATGGGCCTCCGAGAATCAAATCCCGCAACTCGGGACCTTTGGGACCACAAGACGCGCCCAAACCATACAACACCGCGCTCATCTTCTCGTGAAACACTTGGCTGATCCATCCTTGATATTCTCGCTGATTTTACCCACACCATCATCCGATTGTCGTCGCCTTGATTTGATCCACCAAGGTTGGTTGCACAACCAAGGCAAAGAAGGGAACCATGCTCAACCAAACCTGTTGAGACGCTGAAATTCCGCAAGAAGTGCCGTTGTTGCTCTTGGATCATTAAAGTATTGCAAAGATACCTTTCGGCTAAGTGCATCAAGAACTACATTGGCCTTGCGTGGTGATATCAATACCCATGTCGTAATCTTGATCAATTCTAGCCATCTCCTCCGCTCGAGGTTCGATCCGCCGAGTGAACAAGTATTTCAAACTCTTGTGATCGAATACACCTCACAAGGTTACCGATCGATAATGCCGCCAAATCTTGAGTGCATGCACCACAGCCCAACTCTAAATCATGGGTGGGATAATTGAGCTCGTGAGGTCTCAATCGCTCGATGCATAGGCAACCGCCTTGCCTTCCCGCATAAGAACACATCCAAGGCCCCGACGAGAGGCATTGCAATAAATATCAAGCTCTTGTGGATATCGTGAAGAGTGAGGATCAAATGAAGTCAACCTGCTTGAGCTCCCAAAGCTCTCATCACAAGCAGAGGACCACACAAACTTCTTGTCCTTCTTGAGCAATTCACCATCGGCTTGCGATCTTGGAGAAATTCTCGATAAAGCGGCGGTAGTAGCCCGCTAAACCGAGAAAACTCCGCACATCGGTGGATGATTTGGGCTGCCCCAAGATAGAACATCGACCCATCGGGATCCACAAACTATGCCTCCACTGAAAGAACATGGCCCAAGAATGCCACTTCCTCAACCGAACTCGTGATTTGTCGAACTTCACAGATAGCTGTGTTCCCGCATTTGCCCAAAACAACCTTCGATGCTCAAGATGATCTTCTTCGCCTTGGAATAGATAAGAATATCATCAATAAAGACCACCACAAATTTATCCAAATACTCCATGAATACTGAATTCATAAGGTTCATGAACAAGGCGGAGCATTGGTTAAGCCAAAGGACATGACGGTGTACTCGCATGACCCATAACGAGTAGTGAAAGCCGCCTTCGAATATCCTCGATCCGATCCCCGACTGATGATACCCCATTCTCAAATCAATCTTGAGAACACTGGCTCCAGCCAACCGATCAAACAGATCATCAATGCGGGCGAGGATATTTGTTCTTCACCACACCTCATTGAGAGGACGGTAATCCACGCACATGCGCAAAGTCTTGTCCTTCTTCTTCACAAAGATCACCTGACAGCCCCAAGGAGATGAACTGGGACGGATGAAACCCTTTGCTTGGAGCTCACCAAGCCGCTTCTTCAATTCTTCTAGCTCATTGGGAGGCATTCGACACGGCGCTTCAAATCGGAGCGGTACCGGGCAACAACTCAATGACAAACTCAAGGTCTCGAACTGGGAAGGCACAAGATTATTCGCACGACATAGAGTATAAAAGAGAGCAATATTGATGTAATGCAAACAACCCTCTAGATTGAGCAGAAACAATAGCTATGTGGATATCATGGGGATATGCTCATGATCTTAGGATGATGTGACAATTGGCAATGACGTTGAAGGTTTGCGAAACACGAAGTTTTCGCAAAGTTCGGATTCTGCCAGTCTCAGCGGTCCGATCGCCTTGGTGGCGCCGATCGCCATGCCTCGTGAATTATCGCGGTCCGACCGCCAGCCAAGGTCCGATCGATGGTAGCGGCCGACCGGCGCCTCGATGAGCGGCCGACCGCAAGTTGAGTGACACCGAGTTTGAAGTCGGGCCAAAATAGAGGGTGTAGGCAAGTGAGGAGATTCTACTACACTTGGTCCCATAATTTTGGAGCCGCCATCAAAAGTTCTATTCGCTTTAAATTTCCGAGAGGTTGCGGATTTGTGTTGAAATTTTGGCTAAGTCCTTGGTGGCGGTCCGATCGCTTCATTGGCGATCGGCAGCGATGGCGGTCGACCGACCAAGGGTGGCGGTCCGACCGGTTTTCACTTATGTCGCCACCGTGGCGGCGATGGTTGCTTGTTAGGTCAAGTTCATGGGTTTCATGTCATATGTGTTGCATGATGCATGTTTTGACTAACGGGTCAAGTTGTGAAGAACTTATTCCCGATTCGATTTGCTTGTCCATTGTTGTGCAGTGTTGCTTGGTGGTCAACGACGGTCAACGGCGAGGATGATCGGACTAGGCTTGATAGCCGAGGTTCAAAACGATCGACGATGCCGTGAAGTCATTGGACTCAAGTATGGTGCAAGATGGACAAAGGTGACCGAACGCAGGCGCCGGTGCGATCGTTGAACTGCGCGCGCGAGTCGGTGCAAGTGCCATGGTGGTTTCGGTGGGAGCCGGATGGGAGAGACTTGCCGACATGATGAGAGCCGTTGGATCAACCTACACGTGGCGAGCAAGCGAGTGCCAGACAATATGAACACGGCGCTTTAAAATGCGCGCGTGTGTCACCCGCTTGTTTTGGGCCTTAACGGAGCCCATTAGGAGACTCTTTAGAAACCCTAGGCCTCCACTATAAATAGAGGAGGGAGGTGGCTGCACCCCCTCCGCTCGGCTTTTCGACCCTTTCATTGTTTTTGAAACCCTAATTTGCTTACGAGAGGAGGAGTGGAGGTTAGGGTTCTAGAGAGTTGGATTTGATTTTGTGCTCATGTATTGAGTCTTTGTCATCCATTGATGGAGTGGTCAGAACCAATATCATATCAAATCAATCCAAAGAAAGTTTCTTCAAGATGAGTTCTTTCGCTTTTGTTCTCTCTATTTGATGATTTGAGTCTTTGTTTGATCCGCGAGTTTTTGCGTGGTTTCGGCTGTGATCTAGCTTGTCGTGACGTGTGGGAATACATCTAGGATCATCAAGATCATCAATCACCCACGAGCAAGTCTCAAGATCATATTTTCGCTTTGACTCCTTTTGACCTAACTTCGCCAAACGGAAAAGGTCTGAACCTTGGCAAGGATCATCACGATCGTTGCTTGGAATAGGTTCCCGACATCCTTAGGAAGGTTTGTGTCAAGTTTCACGAAGTTTGACGCATTTAATCAAAAGTTAGATCAATTTATGTTTCGTTTTTCGCTGATTTCATCGTTCATCGAACGAGCGTCCGACCGCCGAGAGAGGTTCGACTGATTTCAATGGTCCGACCGCTAGGCCAACCGGTCCGACCGCCCCGTGAGAGGTCGACCGCCGAGAATCTTCGTGTTTTGGTTTTGTGTTGATTTTACTTGGGTTTTGAGTTGATTCAATACAAGTCTTCCATTGCATGATTGATTGATCTTCATAGCTTTCATAGCTATTGGAGTGAGATTCGTATTGAATTGAATTTGGGAGAAAATAGATCGTGCTCCTATTCACCCTCCCCTCTAGTCGCTTTTCGGTCCAACAGTGGTATCGAGCCCTGTTAGTTCAATCTTGATCTTAACCGTCACCGAACTTGGCGATGGATAAATACTCTTCCAAACCGCATATCTTCGATGGGCACGACTATGCCTTTTAGAAGAACCGCATGCGTGTCTTTCTTGAGAGCGAACCACGAGGTATTTGGGAGGTTGTTCGAGGTCCGCTTATCTTGCCTGAGGTTGCTACGCCGGCTTCTGAAGCCCTCTTGGCTAATGACCGTAAGGCAAAGAATTTTCTGTATGGTGGGCTTGGTAGACAGGAATATGATAGGATTTGCAATCTCGAGACTGCACATGAGATTTGGAAGACTCTCGAAACCTATCATGAGGGTTCTTCCCAAATCAAACAAGTGCGTCAGCAGGTCTATAAAAGAGAATATAACAAATTCGAGATGCGTCCTGGTGAGAGCATCGATGACATTTTCAGTCGCTTCAACACAGTGATAAATCAGATGAAGTCTGTTGGTATTGAATTTACACAGTCTGAAAATGTCATCCATCTCCGCTGCAATCAACACCGTGGAGTGGGAGATAAAGGCTACCGCCATTCAGAAAATGTCAACTTCTCTCGATCCGACTTTGAGCTGCTCTATAGCAAGCTCAAGACTCATGAGATCCGTAAAGTCGACCATTCTAAGAAAGGTAACATGGCTTTGTAGCGGACCGCCAAGAGAGCCTCGATGGGTCGCTTGAGTCCTCTTCGGTTTTTCACTTGCTTCTTTATCCGCAATTCAAGAAGAGGATCTTGAGAGTATTCCCAGTCCGAGATGGCGCTTTTGATTAAGAAGTTCACACGGGCCTACAACAATATGAGAAACAAAAGAGAGGTGGCCCGTGACTTGTTATGAGTGTGAGAGTTTAATCACATCCGGGCAAATTGCCCCAAGCTGAAAGGTAAGAGCAACCACAAGGATGAAAAGCCAGCTTGGAAGAAGCCTCAGGGGCGCAAGTCCAGGTTTGATGATGCCAAGCTCAGGAAGGCTGCTCACCGGATTCTTGCCGCTCTTGGAGATCGATCCTTGAGTTATGTGGACTCCGGGAGCGAGAAGAACAATGAGGAGGAGCTCCCTCAAGACAAGAAGGGAAAGGCCAAAGACTTTTTACAGGCATGTGCTTCATGGCTGACTCCGACGACATCGATGACAACAATGAGGTATCTCCTTCATATGATGTTCTCTTTGCTAGATGCGAAACTGTCTATGAGCAAATGCTAGGTCAGGATAAAGCTTTAAAGTTCATTATGACTAGGAATGAGGAATTAGAGTCACAAGTAAAGAAATTCACATTAGAACTTGTGAATGCTAAAAGTCTTGAATCTGATGAATGTTCATCCTGCTATGCTTTACATTCTGAATTTGCTAAACTGCAATCTGCTCATGATATTGCTTTGCAACAACTTGAAAATGCTAGAACTGAGCTAATTGAAGTTAAATCTGCTCCTTGCGAAAAATGCTTAAAATCTAGCAAATTGGTTGTTTCTGACATGGTTGATTCTAGCTCTTGCTCTGTCTGCTTAGAACGTGAACGTGAAGTACATGATGTTGTAGAAGCAGCTAGAGCTAAATATGCCAAGCTTAAGGACAGTATTAATTCGGCTACTTGTGCTTCATGTGAAGCTCTTAAGCTTAAAGTTGCTCTTTATAAGAAGAAGTTTAACGCTAAAACTTGTGATTCATGTGTTAACCTTAGAAAAGAAATCACACTGAATGACACATTAGAAAGATTTTCTAAAGGTAAGAAACAGCTTAAACATGATTCTTGACAAGTCAAAACTCCTTATAAGAAGCAAGTGTTAGGATACGACTTTGCCTAGGATAAATCTAATGGTATTCAAATTTTGAAAATGGCTTAGTTGAATTTGATATCCAACCGCAAAGATCACTTTCAAATCAGAGGTTTTGCCCAACCATCTGCTCACCAAAAGGTGCTTCTCCAAAGTGGTACCAAGTACCATTGCACCTATTGCAAGAAGGATGGGCATTTGGTTGAGTTCTGCATGGCGTAGGTTGAAAATGCTAAGAAAAATCTTGCTAGAATGTCATCTAATCAACCTAGAGCTTTTGTGAGACATGGTAATTTAGAAAGGAAGAAACCTGGTCTAGGATTTATTTCACATGCGAATCATGCTCATGCTCCTAGACAGATAACTCTCATGTTAGAGTAACCATTGCTCACAATAGAATTTCAAATAGAATCAAGGATAGCACTTTCGCTTGCATACTACTCGCAGACATGTGTCTCAAGATCGGGTTCCCAAGTCATGTTTAACTAACTTGAGATTGAGACACATCGTTCTTCTGACCTTGATTTTCGGGATCGCCGGAAGGAAGGACACGTGGTTCGCCGACTCACTGCTCACGCCACATGACCGAGACTCAAAATGGTTCACCTCCTTCACGCGGTCGATAGGTGATGTCCTCATCACCTTTGGAGACAATACTCAAGGGCGGATTGAAGGAACAGAAACAATCAGGGTGAATGACAATTTCATCCTAAAGGACGTCGCCCTTGTGGACAAGCTTAGGTTTAACTTACTCTCTGTCTCATAGCTTCTTGATGATGGCTATGAGACTATATTTAAGAAAAATGCTTGTCGGGTGCTTGATTCTGCTGGTGAGCTCGTTTTTGGGATTTATAGAGTTGCTAGGATCTTTGGAGCTGATTTTTCTGAATCTCTGGCTGGTTCTCTTAAATGTTTGTTTACACCTTCTTCTGAGTTCTGGCTTTGGCACCGACGTTTGGGGCACATTGGTTTTGATCATCTGACGCGAGTTAGCAACCTTGATCTCATGAGAGGTTTGCCCAAACTCAAAGCCGTCAAGGATGCTGTATGTGCGCCCTGTAGGCATGGCAAACAAGTTGCCGCCTCACACCCTTCAGTGACTTTGGTCACGACTGACGGACCGGGACAATTGCTTCATATGGATACTATTGGTTCTGCTAGGGTTCGGTCAATTGGTGACAAGTGGTACATTCTTGTCATAGTTGATGATTTTTCGAGATACACTTGGGTGCTCTTTCTTGCTTCGAAGGATGAAGCTTTTGGTTTTTATCGTGATCTTGTTCTTCGTTTGGCTTCTGAACTTTCTGGTGCTTTAAGAGCGATCCGCAATGACAATGGCACGGAGTTCAAGAATACCTCGTTTGCCTCTTTTTGTGCTGAGCGCAAAATTGAGCATCAGTTCTGTAATATCCCGATGGGTGATGCACTAGAAGTCAGAAGGGAGAATCGGTTCGGGAGAATATTTAACGGAATGTCGGGAGGGACCAATTGGAAAGATTGCAGTGCTGCAGTTGTAGAGGGGGAAAAGAGCAATTTTGCGGCAACCTGGGCTAGAGCCCATGGCCCAAGAGGGGCCCAAGGGGGTGGCCGGCCATAGCCTAGGGGGGGCGCCACTCCCCCTTCCCAACCCTAGCCGACCCCCTCCCCTTCCCCCCTTTCCTCCCCCACTCCCCAACCGGCCGCCACCTCCCCTCTCCACCTCTCCACCTCCCCTCCACCCTCCCTCATGCATCTCTCCACCTCCCACCACCTCCATTTGCTGGCCAAAGAGGAGAAGGAGCTCCATTGCACCTGGCCAAGGAGGAAGAAGAAGGAGAAAAGAAGAGAAGGAGGAAGAAGAAGAGGGAGAAGAGAAGGAAGAGAGGAGAAGGAGGATCGTCTTCGGGGCTGATCATCGTCGTTCAAAGACGTCGTCAAGGGTAACGAGATGTTCTTGTAGGGTAATTAGTCTTGGAAGAGATTTTGGTAGTCTTTGGTTAGATGGCATTCGGCCTGCTGTTTTGCAGTTTTCGTCCAGTGGCTTGCGGGGTAAATTTTATGTCGTTAGAGGATGAATCTGGAGTTTTGGTCTCCTAGAGAGTTGTAGGTTATGGTCTTAGCTTTCAGTGGCCGCCACGTTCACCCAAATCCGATTAACGGTTAGTGAGTTATGATTTTTCTAAGATTGTTGTTCCGCTGCTCTGTCAACAATTAGGCAGTTTGTAGAAAACCGATTAAAACTGATGGTTAAATTGGAAATCTGAGAACCCCAGTATAACGAAAGTTGTAGATAATCCTTCCAGCTTTCAGGAAAACTAAAGATCATGGAATTCGGACGAACGTAGAGAAAGTTATGATAATTTCATCGTTGCTGTCCAGAGACCCGTCGCTAGAATTGATACTCTGTTGTTTAGTTTGGTAGGGCTAGTAAAGGGCCGAATCAGAGAACCTCACCAACTAGGTTTAGAAGGGGAATTCAATAACCTTTTCAGATTGTCTAAGATCACTCCATTTGGATTTCTGTACATTTAGTTATGATTTTTCGAAGGAGGCTGTTCTCTGGAAAAGAAATCTGACAGCCAGCATTAGAGTTGGGGATTGCGTTTAGTGGACGATGTACTCATTTTGTGTTTATGGTTTTGTTATTAGACCTTTATGGTAGCCTTAGCTTGTCTCAATTGTATGTCCAGGTGTGGGTTTGGCTCCGGGAGCAGTACCTTATTCCCGACATCCACCTTCGCACGGTTGAGGCAAGTGCATTGTTGTTTGATTGATTGGCTATATTGTGTGTTATTTGATATATGGTTGCATATCAAGATGGCATAATTGATGAATGTTTAAGTATGGTTATTGCTCAAATGATGCTTATGCTTTACTATGGTTCAATGTGGTAGTCTTTTGGTAAGATTGATGATGAGTGAGAGTTGAGCATTTGCATATTGAGAGCATATTGAGGCTTGGTCACGCGTGACCAAGCATGTTTCTTTGAGAATCCCGTCATGAATGTGACGGGCCGAGATCCTCACTCGTGGAGTGTGGGTTGAGGTCCCCGTTACTTGCGGAGTAACGGCAATTGGTCCTGTGCGTGCGCGCGCACAGCATGGGGCATGGCGGCGGTTGCATACTCAGACACGTGTAATGCACACAGAAAGTTAAAGATAAATGTGCCTTGAGCATTGCGTTTGCATATGATATGTTCTAATGTTGATCTCCTTTATATGTATGTTGATGTTATAGTTTCTTTATGTACTTGCTGAGTCTATGGACTCACTCTTGCTTTTATTGTTGTTTTAGGTACCCGAGCCAAGAATGACATGCATAGGGGGAAGTAGACTGCTAGTCACACACATACACATGAACTAAATAAAGTTGAATGATCTTCAGAACGTGATTGACTTTAGATTATTATGTTTTGTCTTATGCAATGGATTAAATGTAATAATGATGAGTAGTGGATCTTCCTATCTCTCTAGTTATGTTGGATTCTTAGCATGTCATTGATTATCTTTTGATGTCTTTGGATGAAAGTTTTAATTAATATTTGAATAAACTGTTTGTTGGAACCTCCGTGTAATTAACTTTACAAGGGAGGTTCTGCCGAAATTTATTAGGATTGTCTAGTTTAGAATTACTAGAGTTTGTTTAGTAGCATTCCAGGCTCATGTCGGGCTGGGGTGTTACAAGTTCTCTTCTCCACACGTCCCTCAACAGAATGGTGTTGTGGAAAGGAAGAACAGAACCTTAGTCGTGATGGCTAGGACGATGCTAGATGAGTATAGCACTCCGAGGAGGTTTTGGGCCGAAGCTATTTCTACAGCTTGCCATATTGCAAATCGTGTCTTCTTGAGACCTTCTTTGGGCAAGACTTCATATGAGCTTCGATTTGGTAGAAAACCCTCTGTTTCTCATTTTCGAGTTTTTGGAGCTAAGTGTTTCATTCTTAAGACAGAAATCTAGATAAATTTGAATCAAGGACTTTTGATGGTTTATTTAGGTTATCTGCACATTCGAGGGTTTTCGGGTTTTAATGTTGAAACTAACATTGTCCAGAGACATGCAATGTCACTTTTGATGAGACTAGCTCGAGCTAGATCCGACATTTCAGTGTGATACAGTGTGAAAGCATTTTTGTGGAGGAAGATGATGACGGTTGATTTTTGTCCTCCACTGCTGCCGTTGAGGCTCTGTCCAAGTTCCGAGAACGCTCGATCGCTTCACCTCCAATTGAGGCTCTCGCCGCATCTTCTTCATCAGTAGTACCTGCGGAGGTTGAGGAGATATTGTCTCCCCCGGGCGCTCCACTTCACATTCAGAGGCATCATCCTCCGGATCAGATGATTGGTAATCTTAATGAGCGAGTCACTCGCTCCAGGTATCACGATCCAAGTCTCTACTCTCATTCTGCATTTGTTGCTTCTTTCGAACCCCGCGATATATCACATGCTTTATCTGATTCTAGCTGGGTCAATGCCATGCATGAGGAGTTAGAGAATTTTGAGAGGAATAAGGTCTGGAATCTTGTAGAACCTCCTAGTGGTCATAATGTGATAGGAACCCGTTGGGTGTTCAAAAATAAACAAAATGAGGATGGTTCTGTGGTTAGAAACAAGGCTAGATTGGTAGCTCAGGGTTTTAGCCAAGTTGAGGGGTTAGATTTTGATGAGACATTTGCTCCTGTTGCTAGATTGGAAGCCATTCGCATTCTGCTTGCATTTGCTGCTTCTAAGGGCTTTAGATTATATCAGATGGATGTCAAGAGTGCTTTTCTGAATGGTTTTATAGAGGAGGAAGTGTATGTTAGACAACCCCCAGGCTTTGAGAATCCCAAGTTTCCACATCATGTTTTCAAGCTATCCAAAGCCTTGTATGGTCTTAAGCAAGCCCCTAGAGCCTGGTATGATAGACTTAAGACCTTTTTACTTAAGAATGATTTTGAGATGGGTAAGGTAGACAAGACCCTGTTCATCCTTAGGCGTGGCAATGACTTCCTGCTTGCTCAGATTTATGTAGATGATATTATCTTTGGTGGTTCTTCTCATGCTCTTGTTTCTAGTTTTTCTAAGACCGTGTCCAGGGAATTTGAGATGAGTATGATGGGAGAACTCAATTATTTTCTGGGGCTTCAAATCAAGCAATGCAAGGAAGGGATCTTCATCCATCAGACGAAGTACACCAAGGATCCGCTCAAGCGCTTGAGATGGTGATCGCAGCAAGCGATCGCCACTCCCATGGCGACTTCGATCGCTTTGGATCGGATGAGGAAGGAGAAGGCGTGGATCAACGTGAGTACCACAACATGATTGGCTCCCTTCTGTACATGACGGCCTCAAGACCGGACATCCACTTCGCGGTTTGCCTCTGTGCGAGGTTTCAGGCGTCTCCGAGGACTTCCCATCGCCAAGCCGTTAAGCGCATCTTCGTGTATTTACACTCTACCCTCCAAGTATGGCATTTGGTATTCTGCCGTCTTCTTTGTCCATTCGGGGTTTTCGATTCGACTTTGTGGTGTCGGCTAGATAGGAAGAGTACCTCGAGCACTTGTCACTTCCTAGGCACTTCTCTTGTCTCTTGGTCTTCTAGGAAGCGATCTTCGTTGCACAATCCATCTTTGAAGTGAATATGTAGCTAGCGCTAGTTGTTGTAGTCGATTTTGTGGATGGTGTCCACTCTTAAGGATTTTGGTTGGCATTTGATAGTGTTCTCTTTTCGTGATAACACTTCTGCGATTAACATTGCTAAAAACCTGTACAACACTCTAGGACCAAGCACATAGACATTCGCTATCACTTTCTTAGAGATCATGTCGAGAAGGGTGATATTGTCTTGCATTTCGTGGAGTCCAAGCTCGGTTGGTGATATCCTCACCAAGCCTTTAGATCCAACTAGGTTTGCCACCTTGAGAAGTGAGTTAGGGTAATTTATCCCTATGAGTTGGTTTGAGGGGAGTTGGCTCTGCTCGAACTTTCCTTGTTCATTTGAGCTTTTCGATCTTTTACGATACCTTCTTTTAGTGGTATTTTCTTTTGATCTTTTGATCTTTTAGGCTTTTAAGTCTTTTGTGCATCTCATTGTATCTTCTGCATTTATATGAAAAACCAAAAGATGCATTGTAATATAAGCTTTCCGCTTGTCTTTTAAAATTGATGAAGCTTTGCTTATTACTCTTTTGAGCTTTAGTATTTCAATTCGCTCAATGCCATGTCTAGTTCTTTGACTTGCTAGAATTATCATGCTTTCACATGTGTAGCTAAGTCTTTCTTTGAATGAGCGAACTTTAAGACAACTTGAACTAAAAGCGCAATTTGTGGATGTTTTAGCTAGTTGCGCAATTAGTGCTCCTTTTGTGACATTGGCCCTGTCAAAATTGCGGTGTTAGCTCTTGAATCTAGTATTGATCATTGCTTGAGCTTCTTGTTCTTTTAAGAATCTAAATCTGCTCTTGTGAAAAATGAAAAATCAAATTTAAAGATTGTCTTGTGCTTAAAATGTGCCAAACTATTCTCTCGAGGCGCATGTCATAGACATGAACTTGGAGATAGTTTGATGATCGAACGATCTCATGGGGACTGCTTGTCACAATTGACATGAACCTCAAGATTTGTCGCCCTGGTAGAAGCTTAGGAAGAGTTTGTGGATGGCTCCTAGTCCAGGATCTTCTTCACTAAGATATACCTTTAATCAACTTCAATATTCATTGCAAATGAAAAGCTGTTGAAAAATGGGCGTTTGAGACAATTTGAGCAAAATGATTCAATTTAGGACTGTTTGTCTCTTAATGTGGTCATTGTTAGCGTCTTGGTCTCACATTGACATTTTGACATGGCGAGATCATCTTAGGATCTCTGTTGATGGACTTGCTAGATTTGAAGCTTTGCTTAAAATGCTAAAATTTATTGCTTTATATTGAGCCTTCTTGCTTTAGCTTTGTTATATATGTTTTATCATGATCTTGCTAGCGCTTTGGTGATATGTTGTTTGTGCAATTTTAGAAATGCTAGCTTGTTCTTTTGGGTAATCTCCAAAGCTTCTTGTAATCCAAAATTGAAAAATACAAAAATTTGAAGCCACTCCATTGCATTTCATGCATGCTCCTTCTTATGCTTTTCCTCATTCTGCATTTGTTATCTCTGGACAAAAGGAAGGCGTGATTCCTTGATGACTCCATTGTCAAAGGGGGAGAAGATATTTCAAGATGTGTAAAGGGGAGAAGTTTTAAAAATATTAAAAAGGGGGAGAAAATTGGAGACTTTGAAATTTTCTGAATTTTGAGGTCTTATTGCTCTTTCTGAACTTGAATTGCAATTCTTGATCCTCACGTTGATCAAAGGTCATTTCGAACAATTGTTCTTTCATATGGACCTTAAGTGAGAATTTTGACTCGTCTTTGAAAATTGAAGCTTTCTTGCTTTCTTTTGCCTTATCTCACTTGCCGATGCTATTCTGAAGCCAGCTTGGTCATTTTCTTTGCTTTCTCTTGCATATGGACCAAGTTGTGCCTTTGCTTGTAACGTTGAGTTTTTACTTTTCAAACCTCAAAACTTGCATTTGGGGAATTGCCAATGTGTTCATCAAGGGGGAGATTGTGGATATCATGGGGATATGCTCATGATCTTAGGATGATGTGACAATTGGCAATGGCGTTGAAGGTTTGCGGAAACACGAGTTTTCGGCAAAGTTCGGTCTGTCAGGTCTCAAGCGGTCTGACCGGCCTTGGTGGCGGTCAGACCGCCCATGCCTCGGGTGAATTATCTTGGCGGTCGACCGCTAGGTGGCGGTCCGACCGATGGTAGCGATCCGACCGGGCGTCGATGAGCGGTCGGACCGGCAAGTTGAGTGACACCGAGTTTGAAGTGGGCCAAAAATAGAGGTGTAGGCAAGTGAGGAGATTCTCGCACTTGGTCCCATAATTTTGGAGCCTCGATCAAAAGTTCTATTCGCTTTAAATTTCCAGAGAGGTTGCGGATTTGATGTTGAAATTTTGGCTAAGTCCTTTGGTGGCGGTCCGGCCGGCCTTACATTGGCCGATCGGGCCGCGATGGCGATCGATCGCCAAGGGTGGCGGTCTGACCGGTTTTCACTTATGTCGTCAGCCCGTGTGGCGGCGATGGTTGCTTGTTAGGTTAAGTTCATGGGTTTCATGTCATATGTGTTGCATGATGCATGTTTTGACTAACGTGGGTCAAGTTGTGAAGAACTTGTTCTCGAATTCGATTTGCTTGTCTATTGTTGTGCGGTTGCTTGGTGGTCAACGACGGTCAAGCGGCGAGGATGATCGGGACTAGGCTTGGATAGGTGAGGTTCAAAGCGATCGGCGATGCGGGTGAAGTCATTGGACTCAAGTATGGTGCAAGATGGACAAAGGTGACCGAACGGGCAGATCGATGCGACTGGTTGAATCAAGCGGCGCGGGAGTCGGTGCAAGTGCCATGGTGGTTTCGGTGGGAGCCGGATGGGAGAGACTTGCCGACATGATGAGAGCCGTTGGATCAACCTACACGTGGCGAACAGCGAGTGCCGCACAATATGAACACGGCGCTTTAAAATGCGTGCGTGTGTCACCCGTTTGTTTTGGGCCTTAACGGGAGCCCATTAGGGAGACTCTTTTAGAAACCCTAGGCCTCCACTATAAATAGAGGAGGGAGGTGGCTGCACCCCCTCTGCCCTGGCTTTTCGACCCTTTCATTGTTTTTGAAACCCTAATTTGCTTACGGAGAGGAGGAGTGGAGGTTAGGGTTCTAGAGAGTTGGATTTGATTTTGTGCTCATGTATTGAGTCTTTGTCATCCATTGATGGAGTGGCTGTAAACCAATATCATATCAAATCAATTCAAAGAAAGTTTCTTCAAGATGAGTTCTTTCGCTTTTGTTCTCTCTATTTGATGATTTGAGTCTTTGTTTGATCCGCGAGTTTTTGCGTGGTTTCGCCGTGATCTAGCTTGTCGTGGCGTGTGGGAATACATCTAGGATCATCAAGATCATCAATCACCCACGAGCAAGTCTCAAGATCATATTTTCGTTTTGACTCGGTTTTTGACCTAACTTCGCTCAAACGGGAAAAGGTCTGAACCTTGGCAAGGATCATCATGATCGTTGCTTGGAATAGGTTCCTAACATCCTTAGGAAGGTTTGTGTCAAGTTTCACGAAGTTTGGACGCACGAATCAAAAGTTAGATCAATTTGCGTTTCGGTTTTTCGGGCTGATTTCACTGTTCATCGAACGAGCGGTCTGACCGCCCGAGAGAGGTCTGACCGATTTCAGTGGTCTGACCGCTAGGCCAACCGGTCTGACCGCCCCCGTGAGAGGTCAGACCGCCCGAGTCTTCGTGTTTTGGTTTTGTGTTGATTTTACTTCGGGGTTTTGAGTTGATTCAATACAAGTCTTCCACTGTGCATGATTGATTGATCTTCATAGCTTTCATAGCTATTGGAGTGAGATTCGTATTGAATTGAATTTGGGAGAAAAAGAGATCGTGCTCCTATTCACCCCCCCCCTCTAGTCGCCTTTTCGGTCCAACAAGCTAATATTAAATGATGAAAAAGCAAAGTTTTATATGGCTTATATATCCTCATTTGAAAGGTTTCGACAAGATCTACAACTTTCCAGTTGAGATAAACCCCAAATTCCAAAGGGAAGACCGAAAGAATCACCAAAAATAGACACTGAAAACTTGTGATGCAAATTCGGGGCTGAAGATGGCTGATTTTGGAGATCTTATATGGTGACAAGCACAAGATAGTCATTTTTTTGGATGCGTCTCGTCGTTAGCTTTCAAACGAGTCTGAGAACGTCGAATTCTGACTCCGTATGCAAAAGTATGCCCGTTTTACTGAAGGTGTCTCGGAAACGGACTCGAATTCGTTTCTACCTCAAATTGAAACTGCTATAACTTTTGTTCCCACGGGCCAAATGTGCTAAATTTTTTTTGGAAGCTTGTGGATGTATGAATAAGGCTCCACCAATTTTCACTGGATTTGGCGAAGGTTTCATGCCCTTTTCAATTTTTGGGAAGATAGACTCTCTCTTTTGTTTTTCTTTTCTCTCTGTTTTTTTTTCTTTCACTTGATCCTGAAATCAACTCTCTCTCTCTCTTTTTCTATTCTTGCTCAAGCACTACAAATTGGAAACTAAAAAGTTGCTTTCTTCTCTTGATAAAACCGAAACAATCCTTTCTTCTCCTCTCCTTCTGTTGCAAACCCTAGTGCAACCTGGCGAAACCAATCTGAATCAGTTGCCATGGCAGGAGATAGGGCAGTGGTGGCAGGGCATTCTGCTGTCGTGGCCGTGCTCTGTGGAGGCGATGAAGTTGGTTGCCGCAGCAGGGAGTTGGCGGCCATGGCAGCACGAGGCACTGTGGAGGTGATGAAGTGGGTTGCCATGGTAGGAGTTGGCGGCCGTGGCAGCACGAGGCACTGTGGCAGGGCGATGGGTGCCTTCGGCAGGGCTGCTGGTGGCCGCGACAAGATGACCGTGAGTACTATTCACATGTGAACAGTGCCAAAAACCCTAGGTAGTTGCTCACATAGGCTATATAGGCTAAATTAGCCCATTCATTACAAATCCTATAGGACAATTGGTGATGCAGCACCAAAGCATGTAGACGTAGCACCATGGTATGTAGACGAAGCTCGGCGGTCCAACTGGAGAATATGACAGTGCAGTAGCCGAAAGTCCTTTCGAAGGAGATGTGGTTGAAGTAGAGGATACAATGCAACGATTCCAAGTAGTTGTTGCATCCTTAGGGTTGATGTCCTCATCATATGGTAGCATGGTATAAACAAACGGTGGCAAAAATCCTTACAGAACCAGACGCACCAATGCTGTATACCTATTTATGTCTATAGTTTGTAGACCTTCACCTCGGGTGAAAATTATAGCATGGCTCTGATTTTCTGCCTTTTCCTTCACCTAGCATTGCATTTCCTGGAAGCTTTATTTTGTATATGACCTACAGATCAAATGATGCAAGGTAAACAAGTTTATATCATTCGACATTACTTATGTTAGGGAATGCATCCACTCCAAATAGGATTGATTGGTGCATTTCTAGGGATGCTGGAGGTTTCATGAAATACCATAAATTCATAGATTCATTCAAAAAGTAATACTCCCTCCTGTCCTTTCTATAAGGAATATTCCATTTTGTTCCAAAATATAAGGTGTGCACAATCCTTAACCATCAGGTTTGTATTGTATAGTTCACAACTATCCTGTATTGATACATATTGTTATTTCAGGAGCTGCATAGGTGTGACATGCGATTTACGTATAGTTTGACCTTATTGGAAGGGGAGTCTCTGTGCGATGTTGAAGGTGCATGAACTTTTGGAACGGCAACATGAACAGTCATAGGTAAGCTGCAGGTTGTATATATCATAGATTTTGTTTTGCCTAACGACGAAAAAGGTAAGGTTACCTAATCTAAGCATGCGTTATATAAATAAAGAAGAAAAAGGTAAGGTTATGTAATTTAACCAATAAAAAAACCAAGGAAAACTAAGTAAGAGACGAATAAAAAGTATTTATATATAAATCAATAGCTTAAAGAACTGTACCACCAGGTTGTTATAAAATAACAAATCTAATTCAACAGATCGCAAACCTGAAAATATATTCATTGACAAACAAACCAACATTAGTCAGGGTAAATAAATAAGATAAATGAGTTTGAAGATGGAATTGTCGCGCTCGTCAGCCTTGGTGCCGATCCTCATGGACTGTCTCAACGACATCTCCTTCAGCTGGTTCTCTCTACACAAGAAGAGACCAAGAAAGATCAGCAACAAAAAAATCCAAAAAAGGAAAAAAAAAAACACAGGCAAAACAGAAATGAAACTAAGATTAAGCAGCGAAAAAATCTAACAAATTACCTCTGAGATGAAGAGTTGGTGCTTGTCGGGCTTTGCTCGTGCGAACGTCGTTGGGGAGGTGAGGACGACGTGGGGGACCGATTGGTCTTCGGAGGATGAGTAAAGCCGAACAACCCGAGGGGAGGGACAGGAGAGGAGGCGTCGAGGCGACGGCTAGAGAGGGAGGTCTAGGGGACGACAGAGGAGAAAGAGGGAGGGAGCGGAGAGAGGCGACGGAGAAGGGAGAGGAAGGAAATGGGACACGGAGGGGGAAAGGAAGCGAGCGCCGGTCTCGATCTGAAGAAGGGCGGTGGTGGGTTTGACTCTCCAACACGGGCGGCGGGGCGGCGAAGGGAGGAAGGGCAGGAGAGGCGCGCGGACACTGCAGGAAGAGGAGCGGCGAAGGAGGGGGGCGGGGCGGTGCGTGCAAACGGGAGGAGGGGAGCTACCAGGGCCGATGGAGAGGAAGTGCAATGAGGAAAGGAATCGAGAGTCTTCCACTGGGCATGGCGGGAGAGGAGAAGAGCAGACAGAGGGGAAGGGATGGGAAGAATTGCTATGTGTGTGCCGCTGCCTGCAATTGCTCCGCTACCTGCGATCGGACGGCGACGAAACGTGTCGCGCGTGATTGGCCAAGAACCGGGAACGCGTACGTGGACACGCTAGGAAGGCAGCGATTCTTCCCACTGTAAAGAGAGGTATATATGTAATGTGGACTGTCCAATTGTCCATTTTACATGAACCGATGTACTGCACACTAAGGCCCTGTTTGGTACAGCTTCTACTCCCAGCTTCTCAATCGATTCTCGTGGAGCCGTACCAAACACCTCGATTCTCAAAACAACTGATTCTGATTCTCGTGAGGAGCTGTCTCAAAAATGAACTAGCAACGAGGAGCAGCCTTCCCACAGATTCTCGTGAGAATCCAACTTGCAAAAATGAAAATATCCTTTGAAGTTTGAAATATTTACCCGCAAATGCCATTGAACTAACCCCTGAGATCTCACCGCACGACCCCGACATGTACCACTTCGCCTCTTTCCCCTCGCTTCCTCCCGTGCTCTCGCAACAAAGGCGAGATCGCCTTGAGCCTCCACCGCGCCGCCTCCGGTCCTCGACTGCGCCACCGCCGATACTCGGACTGTGCCACCGCCGGTCCTCAACTGCACCTCCTCCAAGCGCTTCTTCCCCTTCCCGCGCAGGCCTCCGCGCCCCGGGCGGCGGCTCCGCGCGGGCTCCTCAAGGAGTGGCGCGAGTTTGAGGACGCTGTCGGGAGCAAGGACCTCTCCGCGCGCTCCGCTTCGTAGTCCGTGGATCCTTCTCCGGATGCGCGGCGGCTACGCAGTGGCGCTCCCCATGCCGCCGGGCGGATTGGGAGGTGCTGGATGCTGCATCGACGCCGGCGACATGAGGCTCGTGGGCGAGCATACCAATTCCTCTCCGACCGCGGCCTCCTCGCCAACCGGCAAGTGCAAGAACATCGGTAAATGGCGATCTCTCTTCCATTTCTCTCTCTTTTTTCATTATGTGTGAATTGGGTCCCCTTGAGGGTCTAGGTATGCAAAATTGCAAATTGCCTTCAAAATGTGAACAGAATTTGGTGTGCAATTCAGTTTTGTAGATGTTGCAATGAGTCGATGTTGTCTGCAGGGTTCATGTTAAAATCTAGCTAGCATAGAGTAGTTAGATGTTTGTAGAATGTGAACTATTGTGAAGGGAGTGTAGGAATTGGGATGCAAAAGCATTAGCAAGTGGTGATTTATGTGTACTGATTGAGTCACGTTGAGGAAATGCCCTCAAAATTTGAACTTGTCTTACAGTTTATCAATTGATTCTCAGCGACGCACAAATAATTTGGTTTCATTTAAACTGGCTTTATACACGCTGACCAGTCACCAGTGTATATGCATTTCTCTTGCTGCAGTTCTGGAGGGACCAAGAGAAGTGACACCAACAGTTTTAAAGGAGATGACAGGCTTGGAAGGTAAGAATTGAGGCAGTATCCACTTTCTTCTCTCTGTACTGTTCCTTATTCAAAGATTTCAGTGGGTTTCTACTTCTTTTTGCTGTCAATCTCATACTGCAGGACTCATACTGCAGGACTCCTTAGCAATACATAATTGCAACAGGCTGATAGAGCAATTTTGAAGGACTTTACTTTCTTCTGTAACTCTCATCTTCTTTATGTATTATTTTGTCAGCTGCAAAGCTTGCACCAAAGAAGTGGGGTCTTTCAGGAAATTCTCCTTATGTTCTGGTTGCATTTCTTGGAGGTGTATCTTATCTACTAACTCAAGGAATTGACTTACGGCCTAACTTAGCTGCCATATTGGCGTTAGCAACAGTAGATGCAATTTTTCTTGGTGGTACTTGTCTTGCACAAATCTCATGTTTCTGGCCTCCATACAAGCGCCGAATCCTTGTGCATGAAGCGCGCTGCAGCGAGGGCCAAGGTATCATCCCTCCTCTCCGCTTTCCCGACCGGGTGCTCAATGCTTTATCTCACCGGAAGCTTTTGCTGCTTGCCGTGTTTAGTTGGTACTGTAGTAAGGGAAAACTAATGAGTGTCTGAGTACAATCTAATAAGCAGTTACTACATAGAGTTTTTGACTTTGAGTTGCAAGCGCAATAGAATGATTGGGTAATTGGGAATGCCAGGGGCATGACCAGGAGAGAGCAGAATTGTTCGCGACACAACCACAGGTCTGATTGATTGTTTCATTAGTTTTCCTCTATTGGCTCCATGCTTGGGTTGATCTTGTGATATGATTAGTGATTAGGTGTTTAATTCGAGTTACTGACATATGATGAGACAATATTGATTTTATCAAGTCCATTTCGTGTCACACCACAACGAACCGATATTAAAAACATGAAACATACATGAATGTTGTGAAAAAATCGAATGCTTTTGATCTGCTCTGCATTGTTGCTTGGCCTATGTACTCGATAGTCTTCTCATTGGCATCAGCATGATGCATGTGCTATAGAGTTTTTGCAGCTCAGAAGTTCCAGCAGGTTTACTTTAGAAATTAGAGTATCTTAATTGAAGTATCTTATCTATTTACAATTTCTGTATTCTTTTTCTTAATTTGTGTGGTAAATGAGTTTTTATGGTTCAAGAAGCAAATTTTCTTGCATCACTTTCACTTGGAGGAACTGCTAACTTCCAGTTTAATTCCTCTCCTTTGAAGCAGTCATTCTCCCTTTGAACTTTGAACTTCCTAGGACACTTGCAGATAATCACAAAATATCATTGAGAGCATTAAACCTACTCTATTTGTGAATCATACCAGATGGGGGAGCAGTGGGATGACAGTACTCAATCCAAGGAGAAAATTGAGGCAAGTCTAATAAGCAGGCAAGAGGCTGCAATAAGAAGGGAGAGAGCGCTCGCGTATGCATTTTCTCATCAGGTAGGCACTCTTGATTCTTAAGAACTGATGCCAATCTACACTTCATCTCATTTGACAACTCCATGCTTAAATTGTTTCAAAATTTGTTCTCTGTAGTGGAAGAGCACTTCAAGATCTGTCTCCAGGGCTCGGCATTTGACCGATGGTGCAGAGACACCGGAGAAGGGAGGTTCTGTTGGATCCGTGAAGACGAGGCTGTCCTTCCGAGCTGGAATGGCGTCTCCCTTGCCATTGAGGTGGCATTCTGGTCCTCCCAAGGTGGAGAGTGTGGTGAAGTACATTGTTGAGCCGCCACAGCCAGAGGCCTTGGTTATCAATGGTGGAAGCAAGTGACTCATATGACAATTGACAAGTGCCATTTTTTTCAGTTACGATCATATTGTTTGTTGTAGAAGATTTGCAGTACCTATCAGTTGATTCCATTTGTTGTTTCTGTAAACTATATCGATTTGTCACTTCAACCTTTGATGTTTATACACAGTTATAATTCATCATGAAGTGTAAATGCAATGTAATACGGTATTGTGTATAGATACAATGTATATGCATTCACATGGTCTAAACAAATTTAAGGGGAAAAAATTCTATAATTTGTGTACAAATACATAGAAGAAAAACACAAATACAATTGAATTATTACAACCAAAGGTAACATGGTTTATTTGCCTCTAATCATTCCTTATATGTTTTTTGGAGCCAACCTACTAGCCAAACACTTTCAACAGACGACTCTAGATTCTCAGAGAAGTGGATTCTCAGAGAATCAGGAGCAGAATCTGGAAAATGAGAATCTGGAACTCTACCAAACAGGACCTAAGTATTGAATCTTGATTGTTTATACTCAATGCTAAGATAATCTTACATTTGTTACCATGTTATTTTGAGGTCTTCGTAGTATTTTATAATTATATTGCAATACTAACGGTGCATCATTAGTAATACCAAATGTCTGCTTTTTTAAGAAAGAAGAAAGTTGGGTCTCCTATCGGCTCTTCTACAGTGGAACGAACTTGATCCGCCATCAAGATCAGAGCAGCTTATAAACGATAAGTTTGCAGCCTGTACCAGCATAATCGAAATCCTTTTGTCGATCATCCAGAATTTGCAAATCTTATATGGAGGAATCCCCCTGCCAAGAGTCCAACTTTGGTCAGAAAATCACCAAAGGCTTGGGTCAATGAGTTCCACTATGAAAACAAAGGCAAAGATGTGAATGAGGTGCACCATCCACTGATTCACCATTACTTCCTCCAGGTTTTTTTTTTCTGTGGTTTCATTAAATCACCTAGCAGTTTATTTGCACACACTAATTATATTTTGCACACTTGCAGACGGGATGAAACGCTGGTTTCATTAAATTATCATGATGAAATATGTTGTAGTTCATAACAACTTTAATCAAAACTGATGATGTATGCAACAGTTGAGGCATAGTTTCATGAACACATATGGCAGTTAATGAAACGCTGAATGACATGTTGATCACCTATTAGGTGAGATTTAACATTCTAGGTCGGGATTGATTATCAAGTATAAATTGTTAAATATTCTTGTAAAATAGAAGGTGCTCCAAAGTTTCACTAACTCCAACTTCTTTTAATTCTGATCTTATGCCCAGAATTCATTCTTTCCCAAAACTTATCGGGCTTTCCTTTTTCTGCAGTTTGTTGAGTTAGTGATACATACGTCTTTAGATGCGAAAGATCTTATGCTCGTACTGTATAATGGAGCAAACGGGCGAATGTATGATTCTCTGAATCTAGCTGACAAGGAAGCCTTCATCGTGACAGAAAGCAGCTCTGGTTATTTGATCTACACAACATTCAGTACTCTACAAAATGGACCGGCTGATGGCATAGCTCTTGTCTACTGCACAGGTGGAAGCGAAACTGAAGTCTTGGAATTCATCTCCTATGAAGGTAACCTGAGAGCACATGATGGACCAGCCAAGGGCATAGTCTCTGTAGACGTGATGCTCAAGGAGACTGATGAATCATCTGAGCAAGATTCATTGGGACTTGCTGGGCGCAAAATTGGCGAGTTTGCATGGAGAAAGCTGTCTGGTAATGCATCTCCGGGAAAGTTGAATGCTGGGCAGATGTTTTAGTGTCACTTATCCAATCTAAGTATTCCCGTGAAACACTGAAATTAAAAGAGCTAAGCAAGCAGACAACTTGAACAGATGAAGGTTGTGAAAGTTCACACGCCCCAATCAAAGATCATGTTGTCTGCTGAATTAACCAGCGGGATTATGTCATTCAAGACTCCTGAAAGAAGGAAGACTACACATAAACTTGTATGCTGAATCTTCTGTTCGTTTATTATTGTTGCCTGAACATGCTATGGAAACATGAATACAGAAGTTTTGAGCTCCAATTCACATGTGAGTACGCCGAAGGAAAAATGTTTTTCATATTAACAGCTTAATTGATAGAGCATTAGAGGAACAAGCTGGAATCGTCGAAGGACAAGAGTTACTATTTGCAGCAAACTTTTGTTCTTCTTTCTTCCAATAGCGATTGAGTATGGACATGGAAATTTGAAAGTTTAGTTGATCACTCTATAGACTACCTATTTGAAAGTGCAGTTGATCACTATAGACTACATTCTTAATTGTTTTTGGAACCTTTTGCGCTGATCTGATGAATGAACCAGCATTGGTTGCACCCTTGCAGAGAGCTGGTGGCTTTCCAGGTTGATACTAGGCCGTGTATTTCTACAGTTTGTACATGCTTTTGTCTCATTTTAATATTTGTTCTCCATGTATGTGTAAGCTTCAATTATAGTGGAAGAGTACAGAAACATTGATGGTATTATGGGACTGTCTCTATTGATCTCGAGACTACATATACGAAACCTTGGGTGTTTATGGCATTTGCAAAACAGAGTGTGTTATGGCCCAAGACGCGACGCACCCAATGAAGCGTATGAACAGTACCAAAGGTACTGGAAAATAATCCTATAGGACCTGGCCCACAACTCAATTGATGTGGACCAACTTTATCATGTGACACGTGTTATTTTACGAATCTCAAAGCGTCAGCCTCATAAATCACGATGCGAATTTTCACGAATTGAATAATGAAGGCTATTACGCCACGCTTTGAGATTCGCGAAAGGACACGTGTCATGCGATGAGTTGGTCCACATCAATAGAGTTGTGGACCAAGTCCTATAGGATTATTTTTCAGCATCTATAATGCCTCGTGACACCTGGCTTCTTGTAGTGAGTATGAACAGTAACCCCACGGTAGTTATTCCTTGTGGTGATGAGTTTCTGAGATAAAGAATATTTGGTTAGGCAAATTATTTTGGGATTTCTTATCTATCTAGTTATTGTTATGAATAGGATCTTATTTATTAGAAAAATTATTTTTAATAGTTGAAAAGATTAGATTTAGTTGATATGTTTTCTTATATATTATAACTTAGGCGTCAAGTCGGTTTGTCCATATAAAAGAGATAGCATATATCTATTATCAATCAAGCAATGAGAAATCAAGAGTTTAACTAAGCCTCAGAGCCTCGCTACCTCGTCAGAGAAGAGTCCTGCCGGCGGTTAGATGAGGGCGAGTGCCCTACCCTCGGTCCCCGGACCTATACTCAACCACCCCGCGCCACAACATTTGGTATCAGAGCCATCCACCATGGCTTTCGGTGCCGAATTATCTCCCTTCACCATATTGAAGGCTAGCAACGAAAAGATAATGGCCTCAATTGACAACATGATGGCTATCCTACAAGAAACGTGGGCATTGATGGTCAAGTTGAAGGAGCAAGAGGAGACGTCGCGTGCTATTGCAATGACGTCGCTACCATCACCTTCCTCAATGGTGCCACCAACACCACTCCAATGGGCATCGTTGCCCTTGGTTACACCCCTGGTGCGGCGTCGCTAGAGGAAGGATGCTGCTGTTCAACGGCGATCTTTTCCACACGACCGACCGATGATGTGCCATAGGCAATGTAGAGCGCAGCGACTCAGGAGACAGCATCGTCGTTGCGTCCTTCCCACCTCGTCATGCTCCAAGGCAATAAGGGCGTAACTGCTCCCCCATGCCAGTTACCCATACCGCCGATGTCTTCCTCAATGCCACGACATGCTAAGATGTTTTTTCCTTGGACGTTATATGTTGGAATATCGCTGATTCGCCGATACCGGATACTCTCGTCAACATAGGACCACCAAGGACTTCCATCGTGGCCACCATCATAACTCGAGGACAAGCTGCCGCGCAAGGTGTAATATTATGGAGCAAGCCGCGACGCACCGCAATGAAGTATGAACGGTACCTAACATACTGTAGCATCTTGTTAATAGTGACAACTTACTGTAGCATCACATGAACAGTACCCTCCGGTGTTGTATCACATTATTTCCCATACGTGGCTTATGAGTTTTCTAAGATAAAAAATATTTGGTTAGGTAGATTATTTTAAAATTTCTTATCTATCTAGTTATTGTTAGGAATATGATCTTATTTATTAGGAAGATTATTTTTAATAGTTAGAAAGATTATATTGAATTGATATATTTTCTTATAAATTATTTCTTAGACGTCAAGCCGGGTTGTCCTTACAAAAGGGATAACATGTATCCATTATCAATCAAACAATGAGAAATCAAAAGTTTAACTGAACCTCAGAGTCTCGCTACCTCGACAAGAAAGAATTCTAGCAGACGACAGTTAGATGAGAACAAGTATCCTACCCTTGATCCTCTCGGACCGTACCCAACCAGCCCACGCCACAACACTATGAAATTTAATGTGTGATCGGATACCTCATGAATGATAATTGTTGTGTTGTCTTACCTTTATTTTAAATTGATTTGCGTGCAACCATACCGATGACACATAGGACAGACCGACAGAGGCGGAACAAAGCCATTGGAGACGGACACAGCTCTGCCCCCTAAGCCCCGTTTGGATTGGAGGGATTTCGAAGGAAAAACGTAGGAATCACAAGACTAGTTAATACGACCTTATTTTAGGTTGAAATTAAGAGAGAAGAAAGTTAAGAATAGATATTGACTCTATGCATCATATCATATCAGGTGAAGTTCCTACAGAAAAGAACATGCAGAACGGGCGAGTCCATTTCCCATTATTACAATCTCTCTTCAGAACCATGGATCTAAAAGATGAACTAGATTTATTTGCATGTTTGGGTTTCTCGACAGAGTACCCGTTAGTCCTCTCTTCTCTTTATATATGCTATGTACCGGATGATCGGATAGAATCATCACGGTTACACAGTTACAACAGATTGTAGATTACATCAAAGTAGTTAGGATACAACTCTATCTCTAACTACAGCCGAGCATAGTTCAACCGGATATATCTTTTATCAGTCTCCCTCAATCTCAACCACATCCAAGGTTGAGATTGTGTCTAAGATTAGCAAACGGTCGAACAGCTAACGGCTTTGTAAATATATCTGCAATCTGATCTTGAGAAGAGATGGACCGAATTTCCAACAGCTTCTGCGCCACCCTCTCCCTGACAAAGTGAAAGTCCACCTCAATATGTTTCGTACGGGCATGAAACACTGGATTGGCAGAAAGGTAGGTGGCACCCAAATTGTCGCACCACAGGCTCGACGGTCTGGATTGATAAATTCCTAACTCACGAAGCAGTGACTGCACCCAAATAACCTCAGCTGTAGCGTTGGCCAAGGCTTTGTACTCAGCTTCTGTACTCGATCGTGAGACAATGCTTTGCTTTCTCGAGCTCGAGCGATCAGGTTAGCACCAAGAAACACAACATATCCCGGTGGATTGCGATCATCCGGACACCGGCCCGATCGAGATCCGAGAACGCATCGCGAGATTGGAAGGCGGCTTCGTATCAACAATCCGATGGCGAAGTGGCGTGAGATAGCGAAGGATTCGTTTGACAACAATCCAATGAGAGCTTGTGGGCGCGACTAGAAACCGATGAGCCTTGTTGACCGAGAAGGAGATGTCGGGTCTAGTAAGTGTCGGGTATTGTAGTGCGCCGACGACGCTCCTATACTTGGAAGCATCGCCATGGGAGAGAGGCTCACCATCTGTTCTTGACAACTTCGAGGCGGACATAGGCGTTGTAACGCCCTTGCAATCTTGCATCCCAACTCGGGTCAGCACATCTCCTATGTACTTGCGTTGAGACAGGGTCACGCCTTTTTCTCTATGCACAACCTCGATTCCCAGGAAGAAGTGCAGCCGACCAAGGTCCTTAACGGCAAATTCTTCTTGAAGTTGGTGCAGCAAAGTGCTAACAGCATCATCAGAGGAACCGACAACGATTATATCATCGACATATATGAGCATATAAATCGTGATACCTTGGCTGGTGTAGATGAACAAAGACACGTCAGTCTTGGATGGCACGAACCCAAGTTCTTGTAGTTTGGAGCTTAACCTCGAATACCATGCACGAGGCGCCTGTTTTAGCCCATACAAAGCTTTATCCAACTTGCATACATAGTGAGGATATCGTTTTTCTTCATACCCGGGAACTTGGTGCATGAACACTTCCTCCTCGAGATAGCCGTGCAGGAATGCATTTTGAACATCTAATTGCCTCAGACTCCAGCCCTTCGAGACAACGATGGATAGAATTAGCCGGATGGTGGCTGGTTTCACGACTGGACTGAAAGTGTCGTCATAGTCGAGGCCGTACCGCTGCCCGTAGCATTTGGCTACTAGTCGTGCCTTGCATCTATCCAATGTACCATCTGCCTTCTTCTTCACCTTAAACACCCAACGGCAATCAATCACATTTTCTCCCGTCTGTGGTGCCACCAGTTGCCATGTTTTATTTTTCAGCAGAGCGCTAAACTCATCATCCATAGCCTTGCGCCATTGCAGATGAGCAAGAGCTTCCTCAAGATCAGTTGGTTCATCTGGAATGCCGCCCTCTGTGCGACTCAGCAGAGCATGACGCGGATGGGCTGTGGTGTAGCGCACTGTCCCATCGATGAACCGTCGGGGCTTCTGGATGTTATCACGGAGCCGTGTCGTCATGGGATGCACTGGCCGTGCCGCAGGGAGGAGCTGCCCATTATTTGGTTCGGACGTGTCCACCGCTCTCACGCACGCGTCGCATGCACACTAACGGATCATTTCTTTGTGATCTTTGCATGGCTCGCGGGCATCATGGTGGAATTTGTCTGCGATTGAAGAGGTGCCCGAACTATACGCCTTGCTAGAGTTAGTACGGAGGAGGCATCACATGGGTATTTTCAAGTTCACGTGGAGCATTCACGAAGAGATTGTGACGAAAGGTAGAAGCAATGATGAATGTGTTATGGGTGTATGTATGGTTAGATTGGTGGTGTCTAAGGCAAAGGAACACTTTTCATCAAACACGACATCTCTTGAGATATAGACTCGCCAGTGGAAGTGTCTAAGCATCGATAGCCCTTATGAAGACTACTATACCCGATGAACACACAACAGCGAGACACGAATTCAAGCTTGCGAGCATTATAAGCCCGCGATGCGCCAACATGCACATCAAAGGTGCAGCGAAGCGTGTAGTCGGGTTTGATTCCAAAGAGTTTTTCGGTGGAGTGTCAAAGTTAATGACTCGACTAGGAAGGCGATTTATGAGGAAACTGTGACATGAAAAGCATCACCCCAAAATCGAAGTGGAGCCCGAGAATGAGCTAAGAGTGCGAGACCAGTCTCAACAATATGGCGATGTTTTCGTTCGGCAACACCGTTTTATTGGTGCGTGTGTGGGCAGGATACATGGTGTGATATGCCAAGTTGTGTAAAGAATGGGTGGAGTTTTGATATTCCCCAATGCATGCGGACACATAAGATTTTCTTGTCAAGGATGCGCTCAACATGAGCTGAAAGCGTATGAATATTTTGAATACATCAGATTTGTTCTTCAACAAGTAAACCCAAGTAAATTTCTTTGAAGTGATCAATAAAGTGACATAATATTTGAATCCTTGTATGGATGTTCGAGCGGCCCCAAACATCCGAACACACAAGTTCAAGGAGAGCACTAGACACAGTACTAGACAAGGAAAAAGGTAATTGATGACTCTTTGCCTGCATACAGGCATCACACACGCGATTGTCGTGTTTGGAAGAGCACGATAGTTTATTGGAATCTATGACTCGTTGAACAATAGCAAACGAAGGATGACCAAGTGCGAGTGCCAATCTTGAATGAAGGTGCAGCGGCACTAAGAGCTTGTTTGTTGACACGATGAAACTATGGTGGGCGGAATCGTTATAGCCCCCTTTGCAATGACCCTTAAGCAGGACGTCACTCGTGGCCGGATCCTTAATAAAAAAGACATCAGGATGAAATTCAAAGTAAACCTGATTATCAGAAGCTAACTTATGAACAGAAAGAAGGCTCCGACTAGATCGAGGAACATGAAGAATATTGTTGAGTTGCAAGGGTATTTTATGTGTGGAAATCTGTGAATGTCCAACGTGAGCTATACCCATACCTGACCCGTTGGCGGTGTGGACTTGATCATGGCCATTGTACCGCTCCTTGATGCTCAGTTTGTCAAGTTTTGACGTAACATGATCCGTCGCGCCTCAGTCTGCATACCAATTAGTATCCACGGTGTAGGCCGTCGGCGTACGTGACTCCTCCTGGTAGCCATGGTCGAAGCGATGGTAGCAGCGTAGAGCCGTGTGGCCCATTTTGCCGCATACCTGGCACATCGGACGTCCCTCGTTGCCACGAGAAGCGACTATCATCGCGCGTGATGGTGCACGCCATCGATGCCACGCCCGCCACCATTGTTGAAGCCTTGATAGGTCCTGGAGTTGCTCTTGCGATTCTTCCAGTTCTTCTTGCCACCTTGTCCGTTGCCTCCACTCGTGTTGCCACGGGAGACGACATTGATGTAGGAGCCGTCCAGCATGATAGATTCATTTTGCGACCCCACGCGAATCTCGTAGCTCAGGAGATGAGCATAGAAATCGTTCGAGTCATGGGATCGGTCCTGGTCGTGACCGACGTGACGGCGGATTCCAGTCCGCATCGAGTCCCGTCAGGATGTAGATGATGATCTCGGAGTCCTTGAGAGGCTCGCCAATGGCGGTAAGCATGTCAGCGAACTGCTTCATCTTGTGGAAGTATTGGGCTGCAGTAGAGTCTCCTTTCTTCGTGGTCGTCAGTTGAAGACGAATCTGCATCACTTTCGCCTGCGATTGCGGCGAAAACATCCGCTCCAGTGCACTCCACACATCTCGTGCGATGGTCAGTAGATGCACTTGGGCAATAAGGTCCTCGGTTAGGGACGTGAGGAGAGCACTTAGGATGAGTTGATCCTGTTGCACCCATACTTGATGAGCAGGATTAGATACCTGCGAAGTTTCAGTGCCAACGATCTGGGCGATCATGGCATTCGGCTTGACGGCAGTGCCGTCAACATAGCCAACCATAGCACGAGCCCTCAGGGCTGCCGTGACCTGAGCCTTCCACCGCATGTAGTTGTCCGCGGCCAGCCGGACAGTCACCATGAGGCAAACGAGGGTGCGGTGGCAAGATGACCTGCGGCACTGCTTCCCAGGCTTGCAGTCAAAGACATCTCGTTGGAGACGTTAGAAAGCTCTGATACCATAAAAGATGAACTAGATTTGTTTGTATGTTTGGGTTTCTCGACAGAGTACCCGGTAGTCTTCCTCTTCTCTTTATATATGCTATGTACCGGATGATCAGATAGAATCATCACGGTTACACAGTTACAACAGATTGTAGATTACATCAAAGTAGTTAGGATGCAACTCTATCTCTAACTACAGCCGAGCATAGTTCAACCGGATATATCTTTTATCAGGATCAACTATCTTCGCATCGGGGAAACACAGGATGTCAGAAGAACAAAATCTAGTCATACCTACAGAAATAGTTCGCCAAACATGCAACATGTAAAACAGGATACAGCGCTCTTTATGACTACATTACATAAACAAAATTCAGAGAAACAGAGATCCATGGAACCGCGCCTGCCGTTATTAGACAACATATATACTGGAGTGCGTCCTAAAACACCTCATAAATGGAGGGCCTCTCCAGTCTCCTCGCTATTTATGGAATGCCCGTCAAACCCACAAGGCCACAACCCATGGAAGCACAAGAACCAAACAATCATAAAGACTTGTCAGCCAGTACCATTCCTCAGACTATTTCAACACAGCAACCGTCCAAATCCTCTAGGGGTAGGCCATAAAATGTGGACAGCAGCCATGCAAACTTCCCTCTGTATTCTGCATACCTGACTGGCTACCTAGCCCCTGCATCTGGCCATGACTTGCACAGAGATTGACCAATCTTTGAGAGACTTGTGAGCTGCTCCTGGATCGGCCCAGGTATGGCTTCTTCGCCTCCTCGTCCTTCGGCCAATGGCAGCATAATTTTGAACCCCATGGGCAAGGGCAATTGCCGCATGTTCTTTCTTGATTGTTGTATCTGGGAAGCACAAATGATAGGTATGAGTAGGCCATCCGTTGGTTAATGTGTGACCATGAAATGCAAATAAGTCCAAGTAATAACAGAGAACCGCGTTCTGAAAATTATATTGTTTTATCCTATTGTCAGCGTCGTACCTTGAGCCATGTAATTTCCTTCCTATCTCCTGGTAGGCTGGTACACCAGATTAATCCATTCCATTTCATCTTGTTTTCAGTTTTCCAATTGTTTGACTTCTATCTTATAGACGAGACCGCACACAAGATACAAGTTTCTTAACAGTTGAATTGCTAGTCAGAGCTGAATTATTGTAAATTATGCATCATACATCGAGCATCTAGTTCATTTCTCATGATGACGTCAGAATAGTTGCGTTTCATAACAAAAAGCCAGTAACCAATTACAGAGATGGTCTCAAAAGCTTCATTAATTTATGCATTTTTACTTGTTGGCAGAAGAGTCTGTACGCAATGGCAACATCAAGGAGGGAACCTCATTCGGATGCTAGGATCAACAGGACCACCCGGAATATGTCCCCTGTGCTCAAACCCACTGAGCCTGGCCAGGGGCTTCGGCGGGCAAGGTCTGTCCCAAGCTCTCCTGATCGAAAATTATCCCCATCACCCGCCTCGAGCTTGTCCAAACCAAGTCGACCCTCATCATCGTTCAATGCCCGCAGCACCTCATCCCGGTCCACGTTTGGCTCAGCCTCTTCATCCATTCATGGCAAGACACTGCACCATCCGTCCCCCATGACCACTGCAAAGCCCGCCAACACAATGAGAGGAAAAGCTGACAAGTCCGGTGGAACATCCCTGTGGCCTCCAGCCCTTGCAATACATAGTCCTTCATCTAAGGATATGAACAGGGCAGCAAAATCACCATCCACTGTGCAGAAGAGTAAGCTCTCTCCAAGGCCTGGTGTAGAGAAGATGGCAGTGTCATCTCCAAAGCTGAGAACCCAGAAAGGAATGTCAGGAGCTCTGCCAGGTGGAAAAACTCAAGCTGTGTCTTCGGCGCGCGCTCTTGGCGCCACAGCAAAGGAAAAAATGGGGGCACCAAATTCTGTTCCTTCTATCCAGAGGACAAGAAGTGTACCGGCAAAGCCGATAGAGGCACCCAAAATCGAGGAGCAAGAAGTCGAGCTGTTGATGGAATTTGATGAGATGGAGAGCATAAGCACCCCTTCCATAGAAGAGCACTTGCAAGAAAGGCTCCCTGACCCCGTCGAGCTGAAACATGTGGATGCCATTGCTTATGTTACATCTCAATATGATCCAAGCGAGCCATCCTCTAATCAACAGGAAGAAAAGAATGAGGAAGTCACGGAGCTCATTTCAGAAGTGAAACACGAAAAGGACAATGAAGATTTGAATGAAGGAGAGAATGCTGATGTTGGCATCAACAGCGAAGTACATGTCGTGAAGGAAGCGGCCGATGAAACTGAGTTAAAGGAAGCTGTCAATGAAACCGTGGTAAATGAAGTTGTCAGTGACTTAAAGGAAGCTGTCAGTGAAACTGAGTTAAAGGAAGCTGTCGTTGAACCTGAGTTAATAGTGAAGGAAGAGGCTAAAGAGAAAGCAGAGAATGTAATGCCACCAAAGAAGACCCTGGAGTTGGTACAGGGGTGGAAGAAGGACGATGGAAGGAGCAATGAAGTGAAAGAGGAGGGTAGGAGCAAGCCTACGGAGGAGAGGAAAAGAAAGGTCTTGGCCTTGATCGGGAAATTTGAGACGGCCATGTCAGGCCGAGAGTGAGAAGAGATAAGGCACTGGCAGAGCAGTCGCAACCAACCTTCTTTTCATCTTTTGCAAAGTACATGCAATCCTGATTCCTGAATATATGTATGCAATCATGAAGAGTGGAGTGTTTATATGTTTCGTTCCATTTTTGTTGTGGAATTGGGTGAAATTATTGGTGCATATTGAGAACTCTTCTGTAAGCTCAAAGTCAATGTACATGCGCATGCAAAAGAAAAAGGCAGTTTCCTGAACAATTCCTTCTGAGCTAAACCCCTGCTTATTCTGTTTGAAATAATGCACGGATCAATAGGGACAAGAGACACGAATTTTACGTGAAAAATCCTTACGGGAAAAAACCACGGACGCCAATCGGCGATGATCACCATATGAGGAGCGATTACAAAACGTCGGGGATTACAATGAGGCGTTAGACGTCAACTCTCCCCGTGCGGCTTACAAGAGGTATATAAAGGGGTAAAAGGACTTAGAGTCCAAGTAAGAAACTAATCCGCTAATATGGCAACTAATCCGGATACTTCCATATTAGAAATTCGGATCACAATATATCCCATATTCAACAATCTCCACCTTGAGACGAATTTCCTCTTGTAGCATAATGAAGAATCATCAATCATCAAATATCTCCACAGTAAGATAAAAATCACCATACGCCAACTAATCTCTAGGACTAGACTGTAACACCAACTAAGCTTGAGCAAAACTCAAACTTAGTAGCAGGGGCTGGCTTTGTCATCATGTCAGCTGGATTATCATAAGTACTTATCTTACACATCTTGACATCACCTTGAGCAATAACACATCGAATAAAGTGATATCTCACATCAATGTGCTTTGTTCTCTCATGGAACATCTGATCTTTTGTAAGGCATATAGCACTCTGACTATCACAAAATATAGTAGTGCAAGAATTATCTCCACAAAGCTCAGTGTACAAACCTCTCAACCAAATAGCTTCTTTACAAGCTTCAGAAATAGCCATATATTCTGCTTCAGTGGTAGATAAGGCAACAGTAGATTGCAAACTTGCTTTCCAACTAACAGCACAACCACCAATGGTGAAAACATAACCTGTGAGAGATCTCCTCTTATCCAAATCACCAGTATAATCAGAATCAACATAACCAATAAGCCCATCTTTAGAATTCCCAAACTGCAAATAAGCATTAGAAGTGCCACGCAAATATCTGAAAATCCACTGAACTGCTTTTCAATGCTCTTTTTCAGGATTAGCCATGTATCTACTAACAACACTCAGTGCATGAGATAAATCAGGACGAGAACAGACCATGGCATACATCAGAGAACCAACTGCACTAGAATATGAAACTCTAGACATGTACTCAATATCACAATCTGACTTAGGATATAAAGCTGAAGATAGTCTAAAATGCGAAGCTAATGGAGTACTCACTGGTTTTGCATCATGCATATTAAAACGACGAAGGATCTTCTCAATATAACCTTTTTGACTAAGGTATAACTTGCCAGATTTCCTCTCTCTGATAATCTCCATGCCGAGAATTTTCTTTGCTGCACCTAGGTTCTTCATCTCAAATTCATTACTCAATTGTGCTTTCAGTTTTGCTATTTCTGACTTATCTTTTGCAGCAATCAACATATCATCAACATAGAGAAGTAAATAAATGGCTGAACCATTAACAGTCTTTAAATAGACATAGCTATCATAATCAGACCGCTTAAAATTATGAGAGAGCATAAAGGAGTCAAATCTCTTGTACCATTGCCTAGGAGATTGCTTTAAACCATAAAGAGATTTCTTTAATCTACAAACAAGGTGTTACAGGAATAACAAAACCTTCAAGTTGGTCCATATAAATGTCTTCTTCTAACTCCCCATGTAAGAATGCAGTTTTAACATCTAATTGCTCAAGTTCATAATCATGCATAGCAACAATACTGAGTAAAGTGCGAATAGAACTATGCTTCACAACTGGGGAAAAGACATCATTAAAACCAATACCTGGAATTTGACTATAGCCTTTAGCAACCAATCTTGCTTTATACCTTGCTGGTTCAGTAGAAGAAATACCTTCCTTTCTTTTGAAAATCCACTTACAACGAACATGCTTCTTCTCCTTTGGTAATTTCACTAATTTTCAATTGTCATTCTTTTCAAGTGACTCCATCTCATCATGCATAGAAGTTATCCACTTATTACAATCAGTGGAGCTGATAGCCTCAGAGTATGATGAAGGTTCTGTATTACCTTCAATTTCTTCTGCTACACTCAAAGCATAAGCAACAATGTTAGCTTCTTCAATCAACCTCCTGGGTGGATTAATCTCTCTCCTAGGCCTGTTAACTGCAATAGACTATTGTAGTGGCTGCTCAACAATAGGAGTATCCTCAACAATAGGTGCATCATGAACAACGCTGTTTTCCTTATCTGATGTGTTACCTAAACCAACAGAGTGCTCCACCTAAACACTTGAATTCTGCTCACTCTCAACAGGAACGTTAGTAAGTAGTTTATCATGAAGCATAGCAGATTCATTAAAGACAATATTTCTGCTAATCATAACCTTCCTTGTTTTAGGATTCCACAATTTATATCCTTTAACACCAGATTTATAACCAAGAAAGATGCACTTAATAGCTCTAGGCTCTAATTTTTCATTATCAACATGAGCATAAGCAGTACAACCAAAAACTCTCAATTCTGAATAATTTGCTGGGGAACCAGACCATACCTCAATTGGAGTCTTCTTTTCAATTGCAATATTAGGTGAACGATTAATAAGATAGCAAGCAGTGGAAGCGGTTTCAGCCCAAAAACGTATATGCAAACCTGCATTAGACAACATGCAACGGGCCTTGAAAATGATGGTTCTGTTCATACGCTCAGCTACACCGTTTTGTTGAGGAGTACCAGGAACGGTGTGATGCCTAACAATGCCTTCAGTCTTGCAATATGATTCAAATTCATCAGAACAGAATTCCATCTCATTATCAGTGTGAAGTTTCTTTACCTTCTTTTCAGTTTTCCTTTCAATCATAGTCTTCCACTCTTTAAATGCTAAAAATGCTTCTGACTTATGCTTCAAGAAATAAGGCCACACTCTTCTAGAATAATCATCAATAATTGTTAACATATAACGAGCACCTCCTAGAGATGTCTTGAGATGGCCCCATAAATCGTAATGCATATAATCCAAAATACATACGTAGTATGGTGAGGTATTAAATCTCACCCTCTTGTGTTTGCCAAACACACAGTGCTCTAAAATTTCAACTTGCGATGCTATATCCATCAAGAAGTCCTCTCTTACTCAATTCGCCAAACCAAGTTCACTCATATGCCCAAGGCGCATATGCCAAAGATTAGTAGCATCAGAATCAGATAATGAACTTGGAATTACAACAACATTACCTGATATTTTAGTACCTCGCAGATGGTACAGATTGACAGTTTTAATATCAGCTTTCATCATAATAAGAGAGTCTTTTGATACCTTCAAAACTCCACCTTCACCAGAATACTTGTACCCTTTTGCATCAAAAGTACTCAAAGAAATGAGGTTCCTTTTCAAATCTCGAATGTGCCTCGCATCTGTCAAAGTTCTAACAATGCCATCAAGCATCTTGATCTGAATTGAACCAATTCCTGCAACCTTACAAGATGAGCTATCACCCATCAACACAGTACCACCTTCAACAGGTTCATAGGTGGCAAACCAATCCCTATTCGGGCACATATGAAAGGTACAGGCAGAATCAAGAATCCATTCATCATTGGTCTTAACACATCCAGCAAAGGCAACAAGAATTTCTCCATTAGGACTATCATCGGCAGCAAGGGAGGTTTTACCTTCATCATCTGGTTTACCTTTTGGTTTATAATGGCCGGTTATCTTTTCTTTATTTTGGAGCTTCCAGCATTCAGAGATGTCGTGCTCACTTTTCTGACAATATTTGCACGACTTGTACTTGCCTTTAGATTTCGACCGGTTTTTGTAGCCTTTCGGACTTTTACCTTGAAATCCATTGTTTGAGTTCTTCTCCTTTTGCCTGCTACGAATAAATAAGCCTTCTCCTTTTCGAGCTTGAATTTTCAGAAAGTACCATCTGTTTCATCTTTTCCTTAGCATGCAAAGCTTCATAAACTTCATTAAGAGTGAGAGTATCTCTACTATATAATATGGTATCTCTGAAATTTGAAAATGAACTAGGCAGGGAACACAAAAGAATAAGACCCAAATCCCCATCCTCATATTTTACCTCCATCGACTCTAGGTCGGCAACGATCTCCTTAAACGTCGAAAGATTATCAAGCACGGATTCTCCTTCTTGCAATTTATGAGAGTACAACTTCTGCTTGAGATGCATTTTGCATGTAAGATCCTTTGTCATGCAAATTTATTCCACTTCGACCATAATCAAGTGTTGTCTTCTCCTTCAAAACATCACGCAAAATATTATTTGATAGATGAAGGTGAATCGAGATAAAGCCTTATGGTCTTTACGCTTGTCATCCGCGGTCCATGTGATAGGTTATTTTGTAAATCTTTCCAATGCATCATCCAAATCCATCTATGCCAACACGCCCTCATCTTGACTTGTCACAAATGAAAATCTTGTGTCTCGATCCAGAGTGGAAGATCATACTTCAAAGTCGCCATGAGGAATAAAACCGAAAATTGCTGATGCGATATGTATAAACCTAGCAAAAATCACGACCTTTTGGTACACTTTACGTATGCGTGAAACAAAGATCTTGAAATATCCTGGTAGCTCTCGGGTGGACAAAGCAAAAATAATCGGTTCTTGATTACCTCAACGTGAAGCAATACAAAAAAACTCTTTAATGGCTATTTGGTAACTTTGGATACTCACGTGCTGCAACAGAACCGAGGAAACGAAGCTTGTTGTGGGAGATTTAATAAAAAATGATGGGACCTGAGCCTTGGAGTTGATATCACGTGGTTTCTTTGTTTGGTCTGCTGCCCTCGATCCTTCGCGCGCTGAACTGAAGGTGACGCGCGGACGAAGGACACGAGACGTGCGGACGCTAGCGAAGTTGGCGCGACGGGCGACGTTTGAACGGGCGCGCGGACCGACTGGTTGCAACTGATTCGCGCGACGAAGACTCGCGAACGAAGATCGCTGCGTGACGGCGGTGCCAGACGAGATGGCGACGCAATTGGATCTACTATTTTTTTCGTGTGTCTTTCTTCAAACCCTAATCTCCTGTGCTCTCATACCACTTGTTAGAAATAATGCACGGATCAACGGGGACAAGGGACACGAATTTTACGTAAAAAAACCCTTGCGGGAAAAAACTACGGGCGCCAATCGGCGATGATCACTATATGAGGAGCGATTACAAAACGCCGGGGATTACAATGAGGCATCAGGCGTCAACTCTCCCCGTGCAGTTTACAAGAGGTATATAAAGGGGTAAAAGGACTTAGAGTCCAAGTAAGAAACTAATCCGCTAATATGGCAACTAATCCGGATACTTCCATATTAAAAATTCGGATCACAATATATCCCATATTCAACATATTCAATAAGGACCTTTCTGACATATATATTCATTAACCTTGTTAAGATAAAATTTTCAAAATATGAATTATGTACATATGTTAACCATAAATTTGGATAAATAACTAAGTTATTTAATTCTCTCGAGCAAGGGAACCCTAGACAACTAACCCAAGATGATTTTCATTTCCTCACATTTTACCCATAAGCATCAGCACCCATATAGACTAAATCTGCACTCCAATTTCACAAACTCAATGTAAGTATTTGTGCTTGCCCCAAATAGATAGCTATGCAGACCTCTAGAGAAAATGACTTTGGTATGCTTATATTGCATAGAAGGCAAGCATTGCATGCTTAAGGTAAATCCACTAGGTTAATATGTTGTGCTTGACCCAGATCTTCAAGAGATTTCACCATTCGATCTTTTGAAAGATATAGTTTCCCAATGTTACATTTTAACTTCAATCTAGGGCTCAATTTCACACAACACATACATAAAGAATTGACGAGCAGTGTCGGGACCCAAAATTTCAATTCTGGACCCTCTGTGTATACTGCACTAGTCCAGGATCACGCTAGTGCACACAGTGGCAACATTGATGAAATATCATTTCCATATACAAAGATGACTAATAAATAGGCAAATAACAATAAATATCAGAGTAAAGACCTTAAGGTCAAAGCTTACAATTAATGCCTCGGAGGCGAACAACTCAACGAAGCGGCGGGCGTAACGGAATAACCGGTGAAGCCCATCCATATGCCCACAGCAATGGTGAGGTGCGCGACCTAGTTCTTCTCGATCCTTGAAGTAGACCTTGTTGACCGATGATTCCTCCACTCTGTAGGTTTGGGCGCAAGTTTTACAACAAGCGTGAGTACACAACCGTACTCGCAAGTCATACCACAGAATGCAATGTATAGATGCAGGCTTATTCCAAAGGAAATGGCTTCGTGGTTATTTGCGAAATGCAACATTTGCAATTGAATATGAATAATAGATTGAAAGCATAATTCAAAACAAATAGACCATATTAATTTAACAGTTGTTTTCACAAAGACACACAGCCTAATCAAATTCTTTCACACAGCCATATGACTTAAATCACACAGCTGTCCCTTCCCAATAGTTTTATGAAAACTACCCCTCGTGTGAAATCCCCGAGCATTGTCCATGACCGCGGACGCGGCTATTCGAATAGATTGTTTAACACTCTGCAGAGGTTGTACACTTTACCCACACGATATAACCGGTGTGGCGCGATCATAACAAAGCGGTTCGAAACTTCATCTCAAACATTGACATTCCCGGTGTGCTTACAAACCGTTATACATATCACAAAGCCCATGCATAACACACACCGTTGGGCGGGGACGGCGAATCCTCCGCGATGCAACCACCAAGTAGTCACACCTCCACCCTATCACAAAGCCTAACCTACCACCGAACATCAATGCCGAGAATCCATAACTTACTAAGTTAGGCCGTCCCATACCGGGCATGTGGTCGCTGATGAAGGGCTCGATTCAATGGCGCACAAAGTTAAGTCCTTAATTGACCAAGGCAAGACTTCCATTTTCTAACTAAGTCACAAAGATTATCATTCCCATCACATAGTCCACCATGTCACACAGTCTCCACCACTTGCCTCAGTCTAAATCCTTTACCACCCAGTTGGTTTTAGTGCAACACATGCCATCACAAAGTAATAACATACAGCACACAGTTTTACACAAAGTTCCATAGTCACTTAGTCATAATTGATATTTGCAACTTACATGAGATGATGACTCGTAGCATGGCTAAGCAATCTACTCGTACTAACCAACCCACGTTGGTAATACCATAGCACCAACTAAATATGAACCAATCTAGGGTGACAAAAGATTATGACATACAATAGACAAAGTGGATATAACAAATTGGATTAATAGCTAAACCCAAAAGCATTTAAATAATTACTTAAAGTAAATGCAATAATTTAAATCAAAGTAATTTTAAAAGCGGGATTCAATATGATCAAAGGTATAACTTGCCTTGCTATAGCAATGGTGATCTTAATTTATCTTCAATCTTCTACTTGCTTGATCTTGACTCCTTGAGACGATTAGGGACTTGTCTAACGAGAAAGCGCAAAACAAACTAAATTCAAAAAGACAAATCAAATAAACTCCAAATTGAAATTGAAAGGTACTGGAAGGTATATATTGAATTTAGATGAATTTAGAAACTTGAATGGGTTCAATCGGAATTCGGATGAAGAAGATATGGCTTTTGGAAGATTGGAATTCACATGAAATGATGAAAAAGCTCTACGGAATATTCTCAGAATATTCTATTCCGAAAATATTAGATAAAGAATGAGTGTATGATAGGTGGGACCGACTGGTATTTATGAATTTCTAGAATTAAAATAATTCCAGAAATAAGGTAGAGAGAGTGACAAGCGGGACCAATAAGATAAAAGGATTTTCAAGAATTAAATTAATTCTCGAAAATAGAATTAGGGATTGACATGTGGGCCATTGGTCTATGGACCGAGTCCACAGAGATATGCTAGTCCACGGTGGACCAAGCTTATGAACAAGGTTTGACCAAGGTTGACTGACATACGGCCCCGCATGTAAGTGAGATAAATAATTAGAATTTTAATTGGGTGGATGATATGTGGGGTCGACATGGAAGTGAGAGGAGATATATTATTTCTTTTCTTGCATGGCAAATATTAGAGAAAAAGTAACAAAGAAGGATCAGTAGCCAAACGACAGTAGAGAAAGATGAAACGGAGCCGAACCAGTAACTCCCGTATGCACACAGCCATGAATAGTGCACAGAGACATCTAGTGATTCTTGCTCGTAGAGTTGCCGATGAACGGAGGCGAACCAACGTTGGCGAAGGGGCAAAACGGAAAGGAAACGACGAGCCGGAGATGATGACGCGGTCCGGACATCAAGATTTTGCTCCATGCGACGGCAGCGACGCGAAGAACGTCGACGACGGCGGCCTCACGGGCGCGTAACACTTCCGGCGATGCTCTGCAAAAAGGGAGGTGAGCACGGCGTAGAACGCGGCGACGCGAACTCAACGGTGGTGGAGTTGAAGGCCGGGGATCAACGGTTGCGGAGTAATTGACCGGAGAAGGACGACGAACAAGAGGCGAGAGAACGTCAAATTCTCCGCGCACGGTGGATGAAACTTGAATCTACAAGAGGGGAAAAATAGGTATTGACGAGGGGCACAAGATGACGCGGTCGGATTTTTGAGAAACTCACCGAGGAAGCGAGGAACGCGATGAACACGTTTCGGCTTTAGGGCTTGACATGGCCGACGGTGCTCCGGTGATCTTCGGGCGAAGAGGAAGGAACCATGACGTAGAACGCGACGATGCGAAGCCAACGCCGCAGACGGTTCGGCCGGGGCGTCGGACGAAGCCGCAGTTCGCGGAGAAGAACTTTGGTTGGAGCTCGGTTTTCTGGAGATTGCAGCGAAAATAGATCGGTTTGGAGAAACCAATTCGGGGATTGGAAGAGGATCAACACGGACGCGTGAGCGCAAACGGCTCGCTTTTATATGCACCGTAGAGGAAGATATGGAAATTTGAATTTTCAGCCCAAACCGAACACGTTCTGGACTCTCTGTTGCGTTCGGAGGAACACGATGAACAGTGTTTCGCGCGTTACTGTAGCACGTGGGCAGGAGAGAGAAAAACTGATTTTCGGAATTAAAAGAAATCCCAAAAATCAAGGAGGTCAAATAAAATAGCAAACAAATCCGGAAAAATCTCAGAAAATACCCAAAAATTCCTTGAAAGACAAGGAAGCCAAATAACACAGGTTTTTATTTAATTAATGTTTATATTAGTCAAATTAAATATTTTTAATTTAGAAAATTCCCATTTAAGCTTTATTAAATCAAATAAAATTGGTGAAATTTTCCAGGGACCTAAACTACTCAAAAGATTTTTGAAAAGCCAAATTTTGGGACGTTACAAACCTCCCCCCCTTAAAGGAATCTCGTCCCCGAGATTCAGGCTGGCTATAGAATAGGATAAGGAACTCAGCCTTCGGGTTCACTTCTTACTTTCAAATTGCTTTGACTTTGAGAGAATCGCTCTTCTGACCACTTACAGAACAACGCCTTGCTTCTTGCTAAACTTCTCGTTTCACTAAAAACTTGACGAACTGGCTTTTGGTTGGAAAACATCTTGAAACTTGATTGCTTCTACCGGGGCTGCTTGATCGGTGCTTGAAGGCACTTTTTGGAGTGGAGGAAATCTTGCTGCTGACTGACAACTCAGGTTGGCAAACTATCTCTTCTTCCGCGCTTCGGAATCTGAACTAACTAACACATTTTTGTCAACTCTGTCATACAATTCTTTAGCACAGAACTCCAACAGGTATTCTGAAGATAGACATGACTGCGAAGGTGAAAATTTGTATAGTCTGTGTAGCTTTCCTTTTTGAACCCTGCTACTTAAATTCCATTTAGGATTAAGGATCCTTACTCTTCTGCTTCATAATTAATGCAACATCCACATACTTTGTAATTTGATCTGCTCCTAGCTGAGCGATGACTTACGCGATCAACCACTGCGAACTTCAGAGGGTGACAACTGCGACTGGCTGACATCTGGGTTGTAGGAAAACTCTGCACATAACACTTACTTGCGCGACTTGGTACTCTGAGTTAAGGCACAACTCACTATTTCTTTCAATCTGTCCATTGATTCGGGCGATACACCATGCTGAACTGCAATGACCATCTAAGCCTCATACAGATGCTGCCGCTAATACAAGGTAAGCTGGGATCCTTGGTCTGATACTAACTTCTCTGACATGTCGTGCAAATTGACCATCTCTGTAGATCTAATACTGCACCCACGCTGACGAATGTCATATCTGTCGTATACAACCTCTGTCGTATACCACTCTGCTAGGCAGTCTCCAAACTAGGTGATATTGACAGGAATGAAGCGACAAATTTCTGTCAAATGATCAACAATCACCCTTCAAGAAATTATATCCCGATTGGGTCCTGGGAGATCCCATATCTGAATTCTCAATGATAGAAGTACTTTGACTAGCCTCTGACATGTTGGCTAACTTTCGGACATACCAAAGGGTAACCCATTCGACGATATTTCGCCTTATTTTGGATCATCACAATTCAACTTTGAGATCTTTGTACGCCTTGGTACTTTCAGGAAAACTGGAATGCTTGCACTCAAATGTTGGTTTGAGCATCAACTCTGGAGTTTCTTCTAATAAGATATGCAAATATACTCATTGATCCATGGATCATCCGATTCGCCTTGCGGGTTCTCACGCTTTTCTTTGCTTCACAGAGATGATCTCTTAACGTAACTGTCACCTCACTGATTTCCAGCAACGGTCCGAACTCTGGGGTTCAACCAATATCCTTGCAACTGACCCAAGATCCAACTTCCGAATTTCACCAGTAACCTTGGCTGACTGATCAATAGATCCTTGTGGTAGCTCTTTTGATTGAAACATCGACCTTTGCACGATGCATTACGAGGAGCGGATTTCAACTTTATTGTTCTCAATCCAATAACCTTCTTTGTTTCTTCATGACATCAAACTTTGAATTACGACCAGGATAATTCACTGCTTGAAACTTTAGTTGTCAGGAAGTGCAAGTGAAACTTCTTAACACACTAATTCTTGGATGTTCTGTGATAAAAGCTATCAAGGTTCCTTCTGGTATCTGGCAATCCGAACACTGGAGTTGTGATTAATCTCCTCTGAAATTTTTTTACCAACTCAGTTCACTTCTAGCGGTCTGGGCGGACTTCTCTTCTTACAACCGGTGAGGGGTCTTGGCTAACTTGAAACGACTGTCTCACTGATCTTCCACTGACATTGTCTCAAAATGACTATTTCACTGGTATTCAACTGACACTTCCAAGCTGACGGGTTTGATTTGCCACTGCCTTTATCTGATAAAGTCATCTGATCTACTCTATCATTTTTGGCAAACTCGTTGGCAACTTTTGTCATAATTCATCTGTGACGTAATTCCTTCTGGAATTGACTGATCCTAGGTACCAAGTCAGAGATGATCTTGACTTCTAATACAGTTGCATGCTGTATAGACCACTTGCAATGAAGACTGCATACTCTCTTGCGGATATGGACATTATCCAATGATTAGATTCTTCAATCATTTACCATTGTCTCACTGCTATGCAAAATGATGAGTTGGAATTCAACATCACATTCCATAATTCTGACTCTCGACCTTCAATCATCATGACTTAACGCTCGATTACTCAACTTGCAAAGCGGACTCTTGGAAAGGTATCCAATGATTTAATATCCAACCATTTCTTTTTCTTCGTAACTTGCATACAAAGATGTCCACATTTTTAGCTCTCCAACAAAGGAAAAGTTACAGTGATTCCCTGAATTTACTGTTACTAATGGAGGCATGACACTGCATGATCTGGTATCACCAATCTAGACTTTCTTGGTAACATCATCATTCAAACGGCTCTTCTTTGACTACTTCATTGGGCAAACGGATCCATGTGTGTTACCAACTGCTCTAGGAATTAAAATCTTAACTGAGCTGACTTCTGGTATTCTTGCATCTGGAGTGAGTGACTGGTTCCACTGAGGACACTAGCTGATGTAGTGACCTTTTCCATGATTGTTGTAGCATAGACATGTCGAATCTTGCGATTTTTCTGACAAGACTATGGCAGAACGACTCTTCTGGGGTTCTTCAACCTTCAAGAAGGATAGTCGCTTTGTAGGGCATCTCTTGGCATAGTGGCCTTGCTCACCACATTCAAAACACACTCTTGATGATACTGGCTTGTTTCTCTTTTGAGGTGGGCTGTTGAGGTCCATATTCTGCTTTTGTGATCCTTCAGCTGACATTTTTTGTACTAACAATGGTTTGCCTTCTCTTGCTAATGTTACGCGATGGCTCGAAAATTTTCTCGACGTTGTTTTGCAAAAGTCAACACGAATACATGAGGCATGGGCGGACAATGATCATCGCTTTCACACAAGAAACATGTGATCTTGATCATGGGACATTTTCCAACGGAATGGTTCCCTTCGCAACTGGAACAATTGATATTGTGCTCATCGGCGCTATGGCTTATTTCTCCACAACGGATACATGCACAAACTTCTGACTTATCTGGTTAGCAGCACTTCAAATGACAATGACTATATGGGATGTAGGATATCGGAATAGCAAGTTTCTCTTGATCACTCTTGCTTGATGTCGCGTCTTTGTTGGCTAAAAGCGATGAAGAACTCTAACCATGTGATGGTCTTCTTGTCTGATGGGCGGCATGAAAGTTTTCCCATCAATCTAATGTAACTCCTTCTAATTGATGAGCAGCATAGAAAACTTTCTCATAATCGTTGCATTGCACAACAGTTAGCTTTTCTTCTATTGTGCGAATCCAAGATTCTGCATCCTTGAGTACGGTTGATCCTTCAAAGGCGGGCGTCTTGGTCCTAAGAACTTTGCAAACTTGGCGAAGGTGTGTCTTTGGGATGGCAACGAGTTGTGCACCATTGCAAACATTACTAATGTCCGACGATCGCATTATTCTTGGCATGAGTTGATTCGGTGTGGCGGGAAAGCGCTCGGGTCTGATGTGTCACTCACGCGCTGGAGATTGTTGTTGGTCATAAATGCGCTCGAATGCGACACGCGGCGGCGATGCGATGACTTGCTTGATTATTCTGATTCATCAAATCGATTAAAGTAGCGGTGGTCTGATCCTGCTGGGTCATCCTGTGGTTCATGTTTTGCATCATCGCGTTCAAGGATTGAGTCTGAGCTACCAACAATTGTTCCATGACTGGATCTGCTACTCCGATGCGACAAGCGTCCACTAGGGTTGACAACATACAGTGCATGCATGTCTTGAGATTACTGACAAGGTTGGCTTCACTGGGGCTCTTTATCTGCTGGCTGACCAGGGCTTATAGATGAGAGGGAAAAGCACAAGGTAAGGGAAGACAATCTACTAAGGGAAGCAGGTTTAACCCAAAGAACACCAAGGAACACACAAATAGCCGAAAAGCTATTAAGAAGCATAAAACTCACAGCCAAACTACACCGAAGAAGGGAAACAAAGATCTAATCGTCTAGTCGATTAAACTCTAACTTAACAGGGCGGCTTGGCTCAACACACGGGAGGAACCTACACTGATTTATCCTATATGGTTGGTATGAAGAAAACTCGAACTGGTCACGGTCTTCATCAAACGTTGATTGCTTGCGATCCTTGGAGGCGAAGCTTGGAGAAAGATGGAGGCGACGTACAACTTCTTCTTAGTCTTGAATTCTTGTGACGCACTTGTCTTGAACACTTGGGAGATGTCGACACGTTGTTGTTGGTTGCATGGTCTTCAAGCGATTGCTCAAAACAGCTCTTGGGCATCCACCAAGACATTTGAGTGAATAACGACGACTATAGAAGTTATGAGGGAGAGAGTCAATTTAATACTCCAAATGGCGGTTGAAGAATATAGATGAGAACGGATAGAATAGAAGAGTATAGAATAGACAAGGTGAGAATAGCACATCATTAAGATTTTCCATTTGTAAAATAAGTTTTGAAGTTTTCCTTACAAACGGCCATTCTAACTAAGGTCACGACCTACAGTCGATATGGCTCTGATACCACCTCTGTCGGGACCCAAAATTTCAATTCTGGACCCTCTGTGTATACTGCACTAGTCCAGGATCACGCTAGTGCACACAGTGGCAACATTGATGAAATATCATTTCCATATACAAAGATGACTAATAAATAGGCAAATAACAATAAATATCAGAGTAAAGACCTTAAGGTCAAAGCTTACAATTAATGCCTCGGAGGCGAACAACTCAACGAAGGTGCGGCGGAGCGTAGCGGAATAACCCGGTGAAGCCCATCCATATGCCCACAGGCAATGGTGGTCTTGCGACCTAGTTCTTCTCGATCCTTGAAGTAGACCTTGTTGACCGATGATTCCTCCACTCTGTAGGTTTGGGCGCAAGTTTTACAACAAGCGTGAGTACACAACCGTACTCGCAAGTCATACCACAGAATGCAATGTATAGATGCAGGCTTATTCCAAAGGAAATGGCTTCTGTGGTTATTTTGCAGAAATGCAACATTTGCAATTGAATATGAATAATAGATTGAAAGCATAATTCAAAACAAATAGACCATATTAATTTAACAGTTGTTTTCACAAAGACACACAGCCTAATCAAATTCTTTCACACAGCCATATGACTTAAATCACACAGCTGTCCCTTCCCAATAGTTTTATGAAAACTACCCCTCGTGTGAAATCCCCGAGCATTGTCCATGACCATGACGCGCTATTCGAATAGATTGTTTAACACTCTGCAGAGGTTGTACACTTTACCCACACGATATAACCGGTGTGGCGCGCGCGATCATAACAAAGCGGTTGAAACTTCATCTCAAACATTGACATTCCCGATGTGCTTACAAACCGTTATACATATCACAAAGCCCATGCATAACACACACCGTTGGGCGGGGACGGCGAATCCTCCCGCGATGCAACCACCAAGTAGTCACACCTCCACCCTATCACAAAGCCTAACCTACCACCTGAACATCAATGCCGAGAATCCATAACTTACTAAGTTAGGCCCGTCCCATACCAGGCATGTGGTCGTACAGTAAGGCTCAGTTCAATGGCGCACAAAGTTAAGTCCTTAATTGACCAAGGCAAGACTTCCATTTTCTAACTAAGTCACAAAGATTATCATTCCCATCACATAGTCCACCATGTCACACAGTCTCCACCACTTGCCTCAGTCCAAATCCTTTACCACCCGATTGGTTTTAGTGCAACACATGCCATCACAAAGTAATAACATACTGACACACGGTTTACACAAAGTTCCATAGTCACTTAGTCATAATTGATATTTGCAACTTACATGAGATGATGACTCGTAGCATGGCTAAGCAATCTACTCGTACTAACCAACCCACGTTGGTAATACCATAGCACCAACTAAATATGAACCAATCTAGGGTGACAAAAGATTATGACATACAATAGACAAAGTGGATATAACAAATTGGATTAATAGCTAAACCCAAAAGCATTTAAATAATTACTTAAAGTAAATGCAATAATTTAAATCAAAGTAATTTTAAAAGCGGGATTCAATATGATCAAAGGTATAACTTGCCTTGCTATAGCAATGGTGATCTTAATTTATCTTCAATCTTCTACTTGCTTGATCTTGACTCCTTGAGACGATTAGGGACTTGTCTAACGAGAAAGAAAGCGCAAAACAAACTAAATTCAAAAAGACAAATCAAATAAACTCCAAATTGAAATTGAAAGGTACTGGAAGGTATATATTGAATTTAGATGAATTTAGAAACTTGAATGGGTTCAATCGGAATTCGGATGAAGAAGATATGGCTTTTGGAAGATTGGAATTCACATGAAATGATGAAAAAGCTCTACGGAATATTCTCAGAATATTCTATTCCGAAAATATTAGATAAAGAATGAGTGTATGATAGGTGGGACCGACTGGTATTTATGAATTTCTAGAATTAAAATAATTCCAGAAATAAGGTAGAGAGAGTGACAAGCGGGACCAATAAGATAAAAGGATTTTCAAGAATTAAATTAATTCCTGAAAATAGAATTAGGGATTGACATGTGGGCCACTGGTCTATGGACCAGGTCCACAGAGATATGCTAGTCCACGGTGGACCAAGCTTATGAACAAGGTTTGACCAAGGTTGACTGACATACGGGCCCCGCATGTAAGTGAGATAAATAATTAGAATTTTAATTGGGTGGATGATATGTGGGGTCGACATGGAAGTGAGAGGAGATATATTATTTCTTTTCTTGCATGGCAAATATTAGAGAAAAAGTAACAAAGAAGGATCAGTAGCCAAACGACAGTAGAGAAAGATGAAACGGAGCCGAACCAGTAACTCCCGTATGCACACAGCCATGAATAGTGCACAGAGACATCTAGTGATTCTTGCTCGTAGAGTTGCCGATGAACGGAGGCGAACCAACGTTGGCGAAGGGGCAAAACGGAAAGGAAACGACGAGCCGGAGATGATGACGCGGTCCGGACATCAAGATTTTGCTCCATGCGACGGCAGCGACGCGAAGAACGTCGACGACGGCGGCCTCACGGGCGCGTAACACTTCCGGCGATGCTCTGCGAAAAGGGAGGTGAGCACGGCGTAGAACGCGGCGACGCGAACTCAACGGTGGTGGAGTTGAAGGCCGGGGATCAACGGTTGCGGAGTAATTGGCCGGAGAAGGACGACGAACAAGAGGCGAGAGAACGTCAAATTCTCCGCGTACGGTGGATGAAACTTGAATCTACAAGAGGGGAAAAATAGGTATTGACGAGGGGCACAAGATGACGCGGTCGGATTTTGGAAAAACTCACCAAGGAAGCGAGGAACGCGATGAACACGTTTCGGCTTTAGGGCTTGACATGGCCGACGGTGCTCCGGTGATCTTCGGACGAAGAGGAAGGAACCATGACGTAGAACGCGACGATGCGAAGCCAACGCCGCAGACGGTTCGGCCGGGGGACGTCGGATGAAGCCGCAGTTCGCCGGAGAAGAACTTTGGTTGGAGCTCGGTTTTCTGGAGATTGCGGCGAAAATAGATCGGTTTGGAGGAAACCAATTCAGGGGATTGGAAGAGGGGATCAACACGGACGCGTGAGCGCAAACGGCTCGCTTTTATATGCACCGTAGAGGAAGATATGGAAATTTGAATTTTTCAGCCCAAACCGAACACGTTCTGGACTCTCTGTTGCGTTCGGAGGAACACGATGAACAGTGTTTCGCGCGTTACTGTAGCACGTGGGCAGGAGAGAGAAAAACTGATTTTCGGAATTAAAAGAAATCCCAAAAATCAAGGAGGTCAAATAAAATAGCAAACAAATCCGGAAAAATCTCAGAAAATACCCAAAAATTCCTTGAAAGACAAGGAAGCCAAATAACACAGGTTTTTATTTAATTAATGTTTATATTAGTCAAATTAAATATTTTTAATTTAGAAAATTCCCATTTAAGCTTTATTAAATCAAATAAAATTGGTGAAATTTTCCAGGGACCTAAACTACTCAAAAGATTTTTGAAAAGCCAAATTTTGGGACGTTACAAGCAGCAAGGTCAAATATGATACCTAAGTTTCCGTATCAACAAATTCTTAAATTTAAACTCCAATAGCCCTAAGTTGGATATCCCTTCTCATGTACCCCGTTGGCCCTTCACGCAACACCAGAATTAGGCCGAGGAAGCACTCATACTTAGAAAGGAGTGTTGAAAGCATTATACACTTGCATCAAAATATGCACGCAGGCTAACAGCAATCAAGATGGTTAACCATAACGCATTAGCAAATAAAGATGTCTTAGGATTGGAATGATTCAACCACAGGACAGTTTAGCTTATATTCTGCACAGTGCGTGTAGAATAATGTCGTTAAGGGTGTCTATGATATTCCACTCCTAGTTTAGCGTTTACTTGTCATGGCCTATTGATCTAATTGGGTAACTGTGTGTTGTAGGAGGCTTGGCCCCTGGTTTACTATGCGGAGCCGTTGCAATGGCTTGGAAGCAGTACGCTAGAAGATGCGTATTAGACAGGGATAGGACTGAATAGATTGGGAAGTAGGAACTAATACTTGTCTGAACTTTATTGATAGTCTGGGTCTCATTAAATAGAGACTACTTACAATCTGGTTGAGAATCCTTTTTTGAACTCGAACCAAACTCTACTCATATTCCTAATCCGACAATACGACTGAACTATATAATTTTCGGAAACAATAACTATAGAAGGAAAGCTTAAAATAAAAATCCTAATCTACTCCGTTCCTGGATGCTGTCGCTGCAGGCTGTGCCTTCCGATGCCTTTGTTAGTATGGAATCCCAAACATGACATCGCTCCCTCTCTCGGAAATCAGCTTGTCCTCAAGCTGAAACAATGGATAACGTAGTTTAAACTGAGAAACGTCCTCCCATCTGGCTTCAAATGCTGGACAATCCTTCCTGTACGATCGTTAATGACAATCAAAGGGGGGTGAATGATTGTGAAAGATTTTTCGGCCTGATCTCCTACAGCGTGTGTGCAACCGCACTAGCACGTCACCACGAACAGAAACATCTGTCTAGCCACCACTAGCATAAATCCATGCACGGAAGAAATCAAGCCGTTAGCACATATGCATCCGCATGTAGCACATAACCGCAATGCACAACCACCAGCTCCTAATCACGAGATGGAATCGGCACATGTACAGCCGCCAAACCCCAACAGCATGCATGCAAGCACAGCAGCCAATTTGATGTCCAGCTGCTAGCCCTTCACGTTGGCCAATCACAGCAATTTTCTTCTACACAATCTCAATCACATAACTAGCAAAATGTCTGTCACATGTCTCGTATGGCACAAGATGCACACAAGAAATCAATGCAATGGCTCACGTACAGCTTCTACTAGCAATCAACACCTCCAAATATTCTATCATGCAAAACCAAAACCGTGGCAAGCATATGGCGGCGCGCATTAGCACATCACCGGCGATTCTTCTCGAAATCACGCTGCGCAAATGTAGGGTAACGGGTAGGCTACACTAGCGCAAATTAAAAAAATTCTATCCGTAAACCAAGATCACTGCAGTTATAGATCACGGTCTTACCACTAGGCGCGAAAGCGGAAGTTGATGCGAGACGTCGAGGCGAGTAGTCGTACTAAGTTGATGCGGCGCGTCAGGCGAGTAGTCGTACTACTTCCTCGTCCTCGTCGTGGCGTCCCACGTCATGCCTCCTCTTGCGGTTCGTCCCAACGCTACGGATGCGGCGCCTTCAAAGGTATCCACACGTGCGGGAGGAAGCGACGCACGCCGAACTACTAGATCCGCGCGAGCAACTAGGGCGTGGGAGGGGTGGCGGCTAGGGTTTGAGGATGTCATGAAACACTCATATCTCAATCCTGTGCGCCCCTGCCCTCCTTTTATAGACGTCCTTACAATGGGCTTCTACAAATAGAAGCTCATTAGGACTCAATGCCCAGTCTAATTCGGATCCAATCTGAATTAGGCTTCAGCCCCTTAAGTGTGTGACCCTATGGGTTCACGTATGTTTAGACATGACGCGAGTACACATACTTGGTCAATAGTTGGTAGCGACCTCTAGCAAGACGTGCCAACTCCTAAATGTACACAAAGATCATATCGGACGAACCATCACAACGTTATGTACATGCCAATCCCTTTGCCTCACGATATTCGGTCGAGCTCCAAGCTGACCACTCTTTCTCGATCCTGTGATCCGGAATCCATTACTAGGTTAACTCTTAACCTTAAGTAGCATGGCCATGCATTTCTAGATCCGATCACTCGAGGGCCGAGATATCTCTCGGTAGAGAGGGCAAATCCCATCTCGATCGACCATGCCTCGCGGCATGCTTCATGACAAACCCGAAGCTACCTTTATAACTACCCGATTCTGAGTAGCGTTTGATAGCCCTAAGTAGGTCGATTCACATCTCAAGTACATGCGACAATCTCGAGTCTAAGGACAAGGCGTACACATTGTGTAGAGAGAACCATAAGTATAATTGCTATGTCTCATGTTGGGTCGGTCCAACCCCATGTTCTAAACATGTGTCCACATTATTGGTTTGACATCTCCATGTCTATGACCTGTGAAACATGGTCATCAACCGATACATGTGCTAATCCATCATTCACGTGTGTCCTCACATGAACTCTGACTAGGGACAACTTTAGAATAACCATATAAGTAAAGAGTTTCACAAACAAGTCACATACTTGTTAATCAACACAAAGACAATATTCTAGGAACATTTATTAAATCATGGATACAACGAAATATCATCATCTCTATGATTGTCTCTAGGGCATATCTCCAATAGCAAAAGCCCCTGCCGCCAGCACCACCTAATCTCACCCCTGTATGCAGCAGCCACCGCTACACACCCTTTTATACCCGTACAATTCATACACATGAGCAAAAAAACCTAGAACCCCTAACAGGCCTTCTAGCGTTAACACATAATTACATATGTACGACCCACTATTCCTAGGGCCCAATACATAGGCTTTTACACCAAATTACAAAATCAATTTTGAATACCCCAAAATTGTCACATGTCGTAGCCTCCAGACTGCACATCCGTAGCTCCACCACGCATCATCCAGCTTTGATCTCCACGTTTCCCAACTCGAGCCCGACTGTGTCCTCCAGCATCCTCGACCCTCTGGACCATGACTTCGCACCAAGCCATCTCCCGGTCACCGCCGTAGACCACGATCGCCTCCGAGTTACCCTGCACATGCAAAGACCAAAACACCATCTTTTTTTGGCACAAGTTCGTCCCAACTTGACCGACATAAGTCCACACACGCCACACGCCTCAAATAACATCAGTACCCAACATTGTCAATTATTCATCACTAAAATATTCTAGACATAGCCACATGGTCTAACAATCTCCCCCTTGATGAATACATTGACAATATTTAAAGATTGCATAATGAGCAATAGGAAAATGCAGAAGCTTCAACATAAATATAAGGAAAATGTAGATTATCCAAGTCACTTCGCATTAATTTAATAGAGTAACCAAGCCATCTTTTTAGTAGAGCTACCAGGATCATATAAAGTCATATACTATATAGCAATGTCAAAATAAGTCTTTCGAATGATTAAACAATTTAAATTAATGACAGACATTTCAACAATGACCAAATCGCTTATAGAGAGCAACAATGCGATATCACAATGAAAAGTTAAAACCTAAAAGTGAAGCAAACTTTAAATCTAGATGAGCTAGCAGTCTCATGTAGCAACCTATTGCTCCACACTCAATTCTTAAGCATGTGGCATGCTTGTAGCATACTTCTTTTCATTGTTGACATGCTTGAAGCATACTTCTTTTCATTTGAGCACTTTCTTTGTATTATATAGATACATATATATGTATGGCATGCTTGAAGCATACATCTTTTCATTTGAGCATATTTTTTTATAGAGATACATATATATGTATGGCATGCTTGAAGTATACATCTTTGCAATTGACTCTTTCTTATTTAATTTTTTATATAACATGCCAAATTGAGTGAGCAAAAAGGATTGCAATAAGAAACATACGAGCCTCAGCCAAGATTTAAAATAAGACTCAAAATCAAGCTAATCCTTTTCGTTGAACCTCGCAAAGTAGTAACTATACTCAATCTAGTCAAAATATTCCGCCATGTCATGCTTTAGTTCAAATATGATAAATTAATTAAAACCAGTCATGATCAAAGCTACACAGCACATGAGTAAATATGATAACGAGAGCTCTACAGCTTATTTGATTTCAATGGCTTGGATTTGAAGAATTGTTTGACAAGTATAATAAACAAAGCTTCTGAAATTTTAAACAACAAGCTCCCTCTTAGAATAAACCCATAGGATGCAACACTCCCAATACACTTCGCAAAAGAGCAAACCGTGCAGAATCAAGTGGTTTTATGAAAATATAAGCAATCTATCATTCAAACTCAACAAGGTGTAGAGCAACATCACTATTTCCACATGGTCTCTCATAAAGTGAAATCTCATGGAAGTCATCAAAGAAAGTGAAAAACCATCAAGTGTTCCAATCAAGCAATGACGTAAAAGACTGAAACCAAATCAAGCGCATGTTCTCCAACCTCGTCAGCTATTCTTACATCACAGGAAACATCGGTCTCACAGTACTAGGGTTAGTGAAATAAGATTTAGGAATCCAGTACTGAGATACACGATGAACAGGAGCAACAAAACTAGAACCAGAAACATGTGTGCGTGAGCGATCAGAGCGCCAAAAAGAAGCATGTCTAATCGCCTTGAAATGCGAGCAATCTTTGAATAAACATTATTTGAATTAAAACCCAAACCAACACGTGAAACTGATTTAAAATCATCATAAAAGTTCTCTAAAAACCTAGCTTTTGCATTAGTTCTAGGAACAACAAAAGAAGATGCACATTTTTGTCTTAAAACATTCAATCTTTCCTTTTTCTCTTTCTTAACACGCCTAAAGCAAAATTCATGCAAGTGCCCATCTCTACCACAATAGGTGCAATGAAATTTAACATAATTAGAATTCTGTTGAGATGATGAGCTAGCACCTACAACATTAGTAGAAGAGCTTTGTACAAAACCAGCAGATTTAAACATAGTTTATTTTGGTTCAGATTTTACTTCAAATTTTCCAGGTTCAAGAAGCTTAACAACTGTAGGAGGATTATTCTTGACATGCTCAACAAAATTAAATCCTAAACCATGTTTTTTAACACTCACTTTTAACTTGTCTAGAATCATATTTAAAATTTTCTTCCCAAAAGAAAATCTTTCTAGAGTGTCCTTAAGATACTCAATTTCTTTAGCTAGAGTAGGACAAGCAGTGCATATGACAGATTCATTCTCAATCTTCTTAGAAGCACTAGACTGAGCTAACCTTTCTTTTTGAGCAAAATCATTAAGTTGTCTAGTCAAAGCTTCTATTTCTATGTTGAGTTTAGGACAGTTAGAGCAAGAAGCTATCTCATGATAGAGCATCTGTTGAATTGTTTCCTGAGATGAATTAAGTCTAGCTTCTAGCAATCCACAATTAGAGCAAGTTTTAATTTGAGCATTCGAAGTACTTGACTCTAAACATGTAGGAGAACTAAACTTGAACTTTTCAATTTCACCATTTGCAAGTTTTAACTTTTCATTACAAGAATTATGTGTCAATCTTAGTTCATCAAGTTTAGCAGTTACATCCTTAAGTTGAACCAAGGTTGATGCATTAATTGTTCTAGCAGTTTCCAACTCAGAGTGTAAAACTTGACAAGACTCACAAGATTCATCATCAGGAATAGAAGCTCTAAGTATATTAATTTCAGAATTTAAACTTTCAACAAGACTATTATTTTCTTTTAGTTTCTTTTTAATCTTTTTCAATTCAATAGCAAGTTTAATCATACCATCTTCAAGCTCATCATATGATGGTCTTACCTCATCGGGATCACTGTCATCATCGTCGTCGTTGTCGTTTATTGCCATGAAGCACATGCACGTAAAGTCGTTGTTCTTCTTTTTCCCTTTTGAATCATCATCGTCGTTGATGTCGTCGCAACTCTCATATTCCACATCACTCAAATCAAGATGCTCAATAGCCGATATGATCTTTTCAGCAAGCTTGCAACGGAAATTGCCACCCTTGGTGTTGTTGTTCTTGGATGGCCGACGATGATAATTCGTGTCTTCCTTGATCACCTTCCCCTTGAGCTTAGGACACTCCGACTTAATGTGACCTGGCTTGCCACACTCATAGCACGTGATCGAATGAGAGACGCCACCTCGCTTCTTCATCCTCATGTTGTTGAGTGCCTTGTATGCCCGTGAGGAGATCAACACTAAGTCTTCTTCAGGGAGCTGTTCAAACTGTTCATCTGAAAAAGAAGACAAAGCAGACAAAGAAAAAGAAATCGACGAAGCAGCCTGCATGGGGTTAGTTACAAGAGCTAAAGATGAAGATTTATCAATCTTAGATGGCAAGGCTTCCATCTCATAGGTTTTCAATCTAGAAAAGAGATCATCTATGGTTAAAGTATCTAGATCGATAGTTTGATTGGTAGTCGTGACAACCATCAACCACTCAGAACCTAAAGATCTCAAAATTTTAGTTGCATTATCTTCATCAGTAGGAATAACATCACCGCCACACAAATTGCTCAATATCTTTTCAAAGCGAGCAAAAAGATCATCAATAGACTCACCAGGTTTCATAGCAAAATCAGAATACTCTTTTTGATAAAGATTTTTACGCACTTTTTTTTTATTTTAGTGGTTCCTTCATGATAATCGCAAAGAGTTTTCCATATTAAGTGGGCAGAATTAATATGAGCTACACGATCAAAGTCTTTGCGAGAAATCCCTTGAAACAGTAAGTTACGAGCTTGAGCATTTAAATCAACATCTGTTTTATTTAGATTAGTAACAGTAACAGGAACCACATATGGTCTCGAAACCTTATTCCAAACATCATTACCTTGCGCCTCAATGTAAGCCTGCATACGACACTTTCAAAACGCAAAATCAGTGTCATCTAGCATGGGGGGAGGATTCACATACCTCTCTGACGCCATAGCAACCTCGCTCTGATACCACTTAGGATCGTTAATGGCAATCAGAGGGGGGTGAATGATTGTGAAAGATTTTTCGGCCTGATCTCCTACAGCGTGTGTGCAACCACACTAGCACGTCACCATGAACAGAAACATCTGTCTAGCCACCACTAGCATAAATCCACGCACGGAAGAAATCAAGCCACTAGCACATATGCATCCGCATGTAGCACACAGCCGCAATACACAACCACCAGCTCCTAATCACGAGATGGAATCGACATCTGTACAGCCGCCATACCCCAGCCGCATGCATGCGAGCACAGCAGCCAATTTGATGTCCAGCTGCTAGCCCTTCACGTTGGCCAATCAGGCAATCACAACAATTTTCTTCTACACAATCTCAATCACATCACTAGCAAAATGTCTATCACATGTCTGGTATGAAACAAGATGCACACAAGCAATCAATGCAATGGCTCACGTGTACAGCTTCTACTAGCAATCAACACCTCCAAATATTCTATCATGCAAAATCAAAACCGTGGCAAGCATATGGGCAGCCGCCGCAATTAGCACATCACCTGGCGATTCTTCTGGAAATCACGCTGCGCAAAAGCCCCCTGCAAAGACGACCTAATCTCACCCGTATCGCGGCGCGCGCTACACGCCCTTTTATACCCGTACAGTTCATACACATGAGCAAAAAAACCTAGAACCCCTAACGGGCCTTCTAGCGTTAACACATAATTACCCATGTACGGCCCACTATTCCTAGGGCTCAATACATAGGCTTTTACACCAAATTATAAAATCAATTTTGGATATCCTATAATTGTCACATATCGTAGCCTCCAGACTGCACATCCGTAGCTCCACCACGCATCATCTAGCTTTGATCTCCACGTGTCCCAACTCGAGCCCGACTGTCTCCTCTAGCATCCTCGACCCTCTGGACCATGACTTCGCACCAAGCCATCTCCCGGTCACCGCCGTAGACCACGATCGCCTCCGAGTTACCCTGCACATGCAAAGACCAAAACACCATCTTTTTTTGGCATAAGTTCGTCCCAACTTGACCGACATAAGTCCACACACGCCACACGCCTCAAATAACATCAGTACCCAACATTGTCAATTATTCATCACTAAAATATTCTAGACCTGGCCACATGGTCTAACACTTCCATTGAATAAGAACTTGCCAAATACCATTATGGAACCGAGTACGAAGAGCAGAAACTGGTGTTGGCACTACCTGTCCATGTTGTATATCTGGCAAAGGGGAAGGCCCAGAAGGTGGCGTTCCCTTGAATGTTTTAAGAACTCCCACATGAAACACATTATGCAAACGAGCATTTGATGGTAATGCCAAGCGATATGCCACTGAATCAATTTTTGCGATGACTTGATAAGGTCCAAAATACCTTGGAGCGAGCTTGCCCTTAGCACTGGATCCTAAAAACGCAGTCGATCGATGATGCAAACGCAACCAAGCCCACTCACCAACTTCAAATTCCAAAGGTCGATGTTTGGCATCGTAATACAACTTGTAATGCTGCTGAGCCTGAAGTAATCTCTCACGAACTTGGATCAAAAAATTATCTCTGTCCTGAATTGTATTCGCAATAGCAGTATTCCGCAATTATGAAGAATCATAAACTCGGAGAGGTGGATCCCGACCATAAACTACACGAAAAGGCGTATCTCGGAGTGCCGTATGATAAGAACTATTGTAACAATAATCTGCCCATGGTAACCACTAGATCCACTGCCGAGGATGATCACCCGTCATACAACGAAGATACATCGCTATTACCTTGTTTACGGCCTCAGCTTGTCCATCTGACTGAGGATGAAAAGCTGAACTAAGGAATTGACGAGTGCCTGCAACCCGAAACAATTCTTGCCAAAAAGTGGAAGTAAAAACTAGGCCGTTGCAATGGCTTGGAAGCAGTACGCTAGAAGATGCATATTAGACAGGGATAGGACTGAATAGCCTGGGAAGCAGGAACTAATACTTGTCTGAACTTTATTGATAGTCTGGGTCTCATTAAATAAAGAATGCTTACAATCTGGTTCAGAATCCTTTTCTGAACTCGAACTGAACTCTACTCATATTCCTAATCCGACAATAAGACCGAACTGTATAATTTTCGGAAACAATAACTATAGAAGAAAAGCTTAAAATAAGAATCCTAATCTACTCCGTTCCCGGATGTTGTTGCTGGCTGTGCCTTCCGATGCCTTTGTTGGTATGGAATCCCAAACATGACATCACTCTTGTGTGTGTCCTTATACTATATAATTATATATTGCCCTTTGGGCCGTGTTCAATACAACTAACATTTGAGTCTCACACTTTATAACATAGTATCATAGCCTAGATCCAAAGTCTAGTGTCAATCCTCTTCCACTGTCGGGCCGTGTTCAATACAACTAACATTTGAGTCTCATACTTCATAACATAGTATCATAGCCTAGATCCAAAATCTAGTGTCAATCCTCTTCCGCTGTCGCTACCCCCGGGAGGAGCAATCTCCACACCCGGAGTGGTCACCTCTTAGTTGTAATTTAGTGTCTAGCAGCAGCATTGTCGTCCTCAGCAGCGAGTAGCAGAAACAACAAGCCTCCTCGACAAGCTTCTTCACCATCGACCTCGAATCCGGGGAGGATCCATCATCTCCACCACCGGCGGAGGTCGATCCCAGAAGCTCATCATCGTTTTAGGTCGGATCCATCGTCGGTGAAGTCGATCCAGGCCAAATCTGTCGCTGTTGTGCCTTCTTCGTTAGCAGATCCGCTCTATGCAATCTTTGGCTCAATCTGTCCATCAGCTCGACAGGATCTGGTGGATCAAGCCTAGATCCATCGCAGGTGCCGACATCCTCCATGTTATGAATATTTTGTGTATTGAAGAGGCCCAATGTGCTAGGGAGAGCAGCACACAGGCACTGCAGGCGGCAGAGGCAAAGCACCCGCTACAGTAGTACACAGCGGATACAGAGAGAAGAGGACACAGCGAAGAGATTTGCTTCATCTTGTTAACTATCAGGGTTGTGAAAATTTCCATCTCACGCTCAAAAGGCTCGCTGTGAAGTCTAAACTGCATGTCAGGAATGTCACGCACCCAGGCGGGAAGTCCTCCATAATTCCATTCACCGCATATGTAGGGGCCAATGCGAAGAATGGCGTACATGCCAGCGTTCTAGATCTCCTTGAAGAACCTTATGATGTCGTAGTTCCCTCGAAGTTGTACTCACAAGGGCGCGGCTCATGGCCGTTCCAGAAGACGTAGGTCTCGATCGTGTTGAGGCCTCCTTCCTTCGCCTTCTGGATCAGATCAGGCCACATGTCGGGTGTGCTCCTGGGGTAGTGGACGGAGCCGGAGATGACGATGCGGCGCTCGCCATCGATCACCAAAGCACGGTTGTCGTAAGAGACCTTGGTGCAAGTCGCCGAGACCAACACAGAAGCTAGGACCAGCAACGCGAGCGGCACGCTCTCCATCTCCACGTAACGTGCGTGCTCGTGGTAGCAGAAGCAGCTGGTGTTCCAGGTGTGCACGGCGGGGGTGAGCTTGGACAAAGAGAGGCCACCCTCGAGAGCTCCTCCCGGGGCAGCGGGCAGCGGAAGACTAGCGGAGGCGATTGCAGCAAACCCTAACTCTAATTTTTACTCTGATACCATGTTATGAATATTGTGTGTATTGCAAAGACCCAATAGATAATATATATATATAGAAAGTACAAAAGGTGTATGCCATATACAGATAAAAAAATACAAAAAATAGATAAGGAAATACAAAAAGTTTCTATTCTAACACTCCTCACAGGATGCGGAGCCCTCCTCATCGCCAAGTTCCCAAGCCGTCGTCTTCTTCAAGGTTGCCACCCCTGCACCGTTTTCCTTTGGCTTCTCCGACTGCACCGCTGCCCGGGGTGTCCAGATCCCGTTGCCGCCGAGTTGGTTTCGACTGCCTCTACTGAGCTTGTCGTTGCCATGCCGGGCTTCGCTGCCTTGGGATGCCGCTACCTGGATCTCAGCTTCCTTTGGATTGACAAAACCCTCAAACTGTGTCATGTACACATCCTCACTTAGTTTCCATTTAGAAAAGTTGTTTTGATATCCATTTGCCATATCTCATAGTCAAAATATGCAGCAATTGCTAGAATAATCCGGATAGACTTAAGCATAGCGACGGGTGAGAAGGTTTCATCATAATCAACACCATGAATTTGTCTGAAACCCTTCGCAACCAGTCGCGCCTTATGAATATGAACATTTCCATCCATATCTATCTTTTTCTTAAAAATCCACTTGCACTCAATGGTCGTAATGTTAGAGATATGAATCCTTTTGTATTCCTTATCTGTCTTTTGTATTTCCTTATCTACACATCTTGTACTCCTATATATATTGCCCATTGGGCCTCTTCAATATACACACAATATTCATAACATTGTATCAGAGCAAATGTTAGGTTTGTTAGAGATATATGTATAGTGTGTTATTCCCCATTGTTATGAGGGTTATTTGCATATTCACCACCTATACTTTGTGTGTATATACTAGCCCTTTGGCTCCCTGGTAATACAAGTTGCTATTCTTAACATGGTATCAGAGCAAATTAGGTTTTCCTCTCCTGGACACGCAATTCATCCTCCCCTGCCCTAGCGCCCGACGACTTCCTTCCCTCGCCCCAACCGCGGGGAGGACCACCAGCCGACCACACCTTCCACCGCCGGCCGCGTCCTCCATTGTTGACCTCATCCTCCGTTGGCCCAGACGCTCCCCTGCCCTAGCCGCCGGTTCCTCTGCAGACGTCGCCCGGTGCATCCTGAACCTGCTGCCGTCCCTTAGTCCGTAGCGTCGCTCGGGCCTCGTCTTCCTCGGCATCGACCGGCGTCGTCTTCCTCGGCGTCGCCACCAGCCGCTCCCCTGCCCCTCGGAAAGCTGCAGTTGCTGCCGTCACAGCGCCTCGTCTTCATCGGCGTCGACCGGCATCGTCTTCCTTGGCGTCACCTCGTCTTTGTCGCCGACCCGATCACTGGTCTTCCTCATCGAGCGACTCGAAGCCGCTGGTTTTCCTCGTCGCTCGTGGCTTGTCGCTCAACTCTGCTCGAACCGGGCCTCTCGAGCCGTCGCCGCTTGGAGCCACAAGAGCATCGGAGCTTCCTCGTCGCGCCCCTCCGATGCGACGCCATTGCCGGCAGCCGCCGCCGCCGCCCCCGACGTGACGCTACATGCCGAGCCCGAGCTTGGCACTGTCCCGACGCCACCCGAGTCCAACGCGACGCCATCGCCGAGCTCCACTACTCCGGCCCGACCACGTCGCCCTTGGGCCGCCGCCGCAGCTTGGCAGGGAACCCTAAAGTTCCCCGTGCGTGCTCCTTCTTCAAGTTCGCATGGGTCGTGCGGCCTTTTATTGGGCTGTTCGGTTTAGAGTAAGCCGACCCAGCCCGAGAAAAAAAAAAGAAAAAAAGAGAAAAAGAAAGAAAAAGAAATATCAGTACGTAGCTCTAACCGCCGCGCCGTCCAGCGCCGCCTGTTAGACTTCGTTATCTTGGTCGTCGCGTTGTCCAGCGCCGCCTACCAATAACCATTCCATCACCTCGATGACTCGCTTTGAGTGGTCTTTGATGCGATGCCACTCCCCTCCGTGCTCGCCGCTCGTGCACCAGCTACACCGAGTGCTCCATGCTTCAACACACTGCCTCCTCTAGTGGCGGCCACAGGTGGTGGTGGCTTCCCTCCATCTAGCGGTGGTCGTCCTCACTGCTCCTATTACGACAAGGTCGGCCACATTGAGTCCTAGTACTATAAGAAGCAGCGGCATCTTTCACGCCGTTCTTCTACTAGCACTAGCACTGGTGCTTCTACATCGACGTCTGTCTCGACTCCTTCAGCAGTTTCTCTCACTGCGCAGGAGATAGCCAGCCTTCGACACCGCTTGCCGCTTCAAGTTCTTCCTCGGCGAGTTGCGTTGCAGCGCTCATCGACTCTTGAGCACGCGAAACCACCCCCTACACAGTCAAGTCCCTCCCCGTGGATTCTTGATTCTAGAGCATCTTTTCACATGACTTCTGATTCTTCCACTCTGTCTTTCATTACACCTCTTGATTCTCCTATTAGTGTTCTTACTACTGATGGTACATCTCTTTTTGTCTCTGGTCGAGGATCTCTTAGCAACTCATCTTTTCATGTTCTTTCTGTTGCTCATGTTCCTCGCCTTACCATGCAGCTTTTTTCTGCTGGCCAGATTACTGACCTTGGTTATCGGGTCATTCTCGACTCTAACTCTTGTTGTGTTCAGGACCGTCACACGGGAGCTCTGGTTGGTTCTGGCCCTCGCCGCCTTGACTCACAACGTCTTTGAGAGCTTGACTGGCTTCACCTTCCTTCCACGCCACCGCCGCGCCGGTCTCTCCATACGCCACTCCGTCTACCAGCTCTTTCCAGCAGTGGCATCACCGTCTTGGTCATCTGTGTGGATCTCGTCTGTCGTCTTTAGTTCGTCGTGGTCTTCTCGGGTATGTCTCAGGAGACGTGTCTTTAGATTGTCAGGGATGTAAGTTAGGTAAACAGATTCAGCTTCCTTATCCTCATAGTGAGTCAGTATCTCAGCGTCCATTTGATCTTGTTCATTCAAATGTTTGGGGTCTGGCTCCCTTCGTTTCGAAAGGGGGTCATCGATATTATATCATATTTATAGATTATTTCTCTCGCCACACTTGGATATATTTTATGTCTTCTCATAGTGAGGTCTTGTCAATCTATAAATAATTTGCCACTATGGTTCGCACACAATTCTCTACTCCTATTCGTGTCTTTCGTGCTGACTCTGCTGGTGAGTACCTCTCTCGTTACCTGCGCAGCTTCCTTGCTGAGCAGGTCACTCTCGCTCAGTTCTCTTGTCCTAGTGCTCATGCTCTAACAAGGTTTAGGGCTACTGTAGCGCCGCCGCCTCCTAGGCTCTCTCCAAGAAGCTGACCACGTTTAGGCGTAGTTCTTCCTCTAGAAGCAATCGACAGCATCTTCATCCGGGGGATCTCTGCGTCAAGTACCAGCTCCTGGGGCGAGGACCTCGACACGCTCATCTCCATCACTAACGATGATGATTTGGACCGCCTCCACCTACTCCGCCCCATGCCGGGATCTGGTGGCGGCTCGTCCCGCTCGGCCCTTGGCTTCCTCGCGGGCGACGGCGTGGTCTTCATCGTATGTTGCCGCATCTGCTCGCTCTTGAGCCCCGACGACCGACACTGCGCCAGATCCAGACGTCACCTGGTGCTCCGGCCGTCTTGTCTTCATCCTCCTCGACCGCCACCTCACCCTCCCGAGCCCGCCGCCGAATGCGCGCCGGAAGCTCCCGACCGCGCCACCTCCCCACCTGGATCTACTGCCGTCCTTTACTCGACGCTGCCTCCCTCCTTTACTTTGGCTGTTAGACGAGAGGGGGCCGCTGCCCCATGCTCTGCCTCTCCACCAGCCGTCGGATCCAGGCTCCTACCGCACCGAGCTGCCGCCTCCGACGCTGCGTGCCGCCCGAGTTTCTCGTTGCCCGCTCGCTCGCGTCGAAAAGGAGCATATTTGCTCCTACGCTAGATCCCGGCGCCGCCTTGGCTCCACCGCCTCCCCGCCCGGATCTGCTGTCACAACCTCCTCTTGGCTTTACCTTTGGAGCGAGTTCTTGCAGCGCGTGTGGGCGTGACTGCTGTGTGAGATGGGGAGGATTGATGAGGCAGTTGACTTGTTCGGGGAGATGGAGCAGCCTGCCTACACTGCTCTGATTGAGGGGTGAGTCGGTGTTTGATTGCGTGAACGAGAGCTGTCGATCCTGATCTCCACGGTTCCTTGCTGTCGATTAGAGATAGTATCCGCTGCTAACTATAGTTTGCGTCTTTTCTTCCTTTGTGTCATTTCTTCCGCTGCATCCATCCAAGTCCGTACCACTTAATTTTTTAGTTCGTCTAAGCCATGCGAGTCCACAAATTTATTGTTAGTCATAAAAGCATAGGAATTACCTTATGCATGGCAGTAGCCGTCGCTCCCGCTCTTCTTTTTGAGCCACGTGCAGATCGTAGAAGTCGCTATGATGTCGCTGCTTCTCTTTTAGCCACCGCCCCAAGCTTCTAAGGTCGCCGCGCTTCTTCTACATCGCTGTCTTGGGCTTCGATCTGTGTTGTCATGCTTCCACCTATTCCTATTTGTCTTGATTTGACAGCTCTCTATTCACGTCGGTTTCATCATCTTCTTTATCGTGTTGTCGCGGTCGATTTCGTTAGCCCCTACACCTTGTGCTTTATGGGCTATTGCACGACCCTGGATGGGAGGAGATATTTTGATACTCGACATATTTTCCAAGAGCTGCATGCTACGACGACATTATCAAGACCCGGACTTTGAATTTTTCATATTTTAGTGTCAACCATCTTCAAATGCAATGCTATTGCATACGCTTTGCATTTGAAGGGGCTATTAGAGATATGTTAGAGATAGGAATCCTTTTGTATTCCTTATCTGTCATTTGTATTTTCTTATCTACACCTCTTGTACTCCTACATATATTGTCCATTAGACCTCTTCAATATACACACAATATTCATAACATGAATGCAAGCATTTCCATCCATATCTATCTGTTTCTTAAAAATCCACTTGCACTTAATGGTTGTAATACCATCAGCGGCATCAACCAAGTTCCAAACTTGATTGTCATGTATGGACTTTATTTCGGATCTCATGGAGCCATGACTCAGAGTCTGGGTCCACCATCGCTTCCGAATAAGTTTTAGGCTCATCATTATTCAACAATAATACGTCATGCCCATACCTTATAGGCAATTGACGTGGCCTTTTAGATCTTCATGGGACTGATGCTTCATCTACAGGTTCAACAATATTTTGTTCATCCTGTAGAGGTTCAACAGAAGTTGAAATATTTTCAGATGTTTCCCGAATTTCTTCGAGTTGCACCTTACTCCCACTGACTCCTTTGGAAAGAAACTCTTTCTCCAAAAAGACACCATTACAGGCAACAAACACTTTGTTATCATCCCGAATATAAAAGTAAAATGCTTTTGTTTCCTTATGATACCCCCACAAAGAAGCATTTATCAGACTTAGGTGTGAGCTTGTCAAACGTCAAACGTTTAACATACGCCTCAACCCCATATCCTGAGAAAAGACAATCCAAGACTTTTCCCGGTCCATATCTCATATGGTGTCATTTCCACAGTTTTTGATGGAACCCTATTCAAAGTGAAAGAAGCTATTTGTAGAGCGTATCCCCAGAATTGCAATGGAAGATCAGATTGGCTCATCATTGACCGAACCATGTCCAACAATGTTCGGTTCCGCCGTTCCGACACCCCATTCCATTGAGGCGTTCCCGGCAGAGTGAGTTGTGGAACAATTCCACACCTCTTTAGATAATCATCAAACTCATGGCTCAAATATTCACCTCCACGATCAGATCGTAGACATTTAATTGTCTTGCCAAGTTGATGTTGTACTTTATTCTCAAATTCTTTGAACTTTTCAAAAGATTTCGACTTATATTTCATCAAATAGACAGCCATATCTACTGAAATTATCAATAAAAGTTATGAAGTACTGAAAACCACCTCTGGCTGAAGTGCTCATTGGTCCACATACATCTGTATGTACAAGGGCCAACAAGTCACTCGTCCTCTCACCTCTGGTCGTGAAAGGTGCTTTTGTCATCTTGCCAAGTAAACAAGATTCATATTTTTCAAATGATTCGAAATAAAATGAGTTAAGAAGACCATCTTTATGGAGCTTCATCATGCGCTTCTTATTTATATGACCTAGACGACAATGCCAAATAAAATTAGGATTCACATCATTGGATCGAAGTGTCTTAGCATTAATGTTATAGATGAGCTCATCCTCAAGATTCAAAACATACAATCCATTCACCAATAGAGCATGACCATAAAGTGTATCTTCAAAATAAATTAAACAACAATTATTCGTTATTCTGAACTTATAACCTTCTGCTCCTAAACATGAAGCAGAAATAATATTTTTGCTTAAGACTGGAGCATAATAACAATTATTTAGTTCCAAAACTAATTCTGAGGGTAAAGCTAATGGCGAAGTGCCAATAGCTAATACAACAACTCTTGCTCCATTGCCCACGCGGAGATCAACATCTTCTCATGCCAAACATCTACTCCTTTCAATCCCTGCATCGAATTGCAAATATGAGCAATAGATCCGATAACAAATACCCAAGAACTGGTCGAAGAAGTGGCAAAATTAATTTGTATAGCATTTATACCTGAACTGGAAGACTTACTTTCTTTGTTGTTTTTCATCTCTGCCAAGAACTTCTTGCAATCTCTTCTAATGCCCAGTCTCATGACAATGGTAACATTCTGTGTCAAGCTTAGGACCCAGCTTAAGCTTCTTAAGCTTAGCTTTGAGACTCTCGATCTCATCTCGAGTCTTTCCTTTGTCTTTCCCCTTTCCCGACTTACCCTTCTTCTTGAAGGTTGTAAGTCTTTTGAACCATCACATGATTGGAACTTTTCTTGATGCTCTTCTCAGTAATTGACTTCTCCATGCCATGTAACTCGGTCATTGACTTCTCCATGTCATTCATATGAAAATTCAGTATGACTGGCTCAAACCTCGTAAGGAGCGATTGGAGAATCACATCAGTAGCCAACTCTTGGCTAAAGGGAAAGCCAAGCTTGGAACGATTGGAGAATCACATCAGTAGCCAACTCTTGGCTAAAGGGAAAGCCAAGCTTTTCCAAGCTCTCAATGAGACCAATCATTTTGATCACATGAGAACTAACTGGGTTACCTTCTGATAGCCTACAAGAAAACAATGCCTTACAGGTATTAAACCTTTGCCCTTGCTTGATCCTGAAACATACCTTTCAGACTCACAATCATATTGTAAGCATCCGTGGTCTCATATTGCTTCTGAAGATCAGAGTTCATGGTAGCAAGCATTAGACAGTGCACATCGACTGCGTCATTACAATTCTTCTCATAAGCATTCTTTTCAGCACGAGGTGCATTGACACTCAGTTCCTCGGGATAAGGACCATCTAGATTATATTCTTTCTTTTCTTGTTTGAGAACAATTCTCAGATTACGAAACTAGTCAATGAAGTTTGAACCATTCAACTTTTCTTTCTCAAGAATAGATCGCAAATTAAAAGTAGGTGTAGAAGAAGTAGTAGGTGCCATGATCTACAACAGAATATGCAAAAATTAGCACTATGTTTATGTAAGATCTTTTATTAAACAATTTAATAAAAGATACTCCCACTATAAACCATGTTTCCCTCAAACAACATATAGTGAGTTCAGGATCCATAAAACGTTAAGTCCTAGTGAGCTTTGGCATCACTGCTAGAAACTTAGTGATTTTAGGTAAGCAACCATTTGCTAATCATATCACATATGACTCTTGTTTGATCAGTGACATCTCCATGCACTTCTGACCAATACTATGCCCCAAAGCCCAAAACTGTTTTGATAACCTTGTTAAATAAAACCAATACTATGCATGTGGGTGTCCGACACCCACCCCATCTTATTAAGATAATTAATAGCACCCTACTTTGGTAGACCTGCCAATTAACGATCAAAATCGTGATAGACGCAACAATTGGAAAGGCATCAAATTTACTTAAATTTTTTTAGGGATACTACTCTATCATGTCAAAACATCTAATGACAAAACATGATCAAATAGCATAACAGGAATAAACACAAACATTCACAGATAATCATATTAAACTGTGAAATAGTATGACCCTTAACATGATGATCTCTATCACCATGCTTCCTGTCCTCCGACCACCATGTTTGACATCTTCAACCGCAATCATCTACTCAGCAATTACTCCTAAAAGCTAGTAATGAATTACAGAGGATAATTTCAAGCATCACATGTCGGCACGCAGACCGTTATACAATAATATGTAACTCGATGGCTATCTCACAACATGACACGCAACCCATAAAAATCCATTCATGCATCACATACATAATGGGCCATACTATTCACATCAAACCCTGCAAAAATGAGTTATGCATAGAATCCAATTTTATCAGGCGACATGAACACATACTACTGTACAACGCGGCCACGATCATGGCGGTCCCACTAGCCGGTTAGCGGGCGTAGTTTGAAGGGGCAGCACCCCTCGCTGGTCGGAGACATGAATCTTATTCACGTAACTAAGCCTCAGAAATTATCGGATTAATCATATTAACCCTATTTCGGACCAATCTGATCACTGCCTTGATACGACCACGCGATCGCAAGACACCGATGGCGAATTCCACCAATAGAGTATTATGCGAAGGCGATTGCAAACAAGCGCAATAAATCATCTCGTCCTTTTTAGCTCATACCTCCTCGCAAGACCCATCTACTACCGCCGAACAAGTCGATCTTATCGACCAGTGCCTAGGTTGTTCCATCCATATGAACCGATCTATCTAGCTTACTGCACCAACCTAGTGATAGATCCAATCTACTATTGCCACATATCCCATATATGCGACCGATCTAGAATAAAAACTATACAGATGGCTCGATACCACCAAGGGATACGGTAGGCTACGCTAGTAGTAAAACAAAATTTATACCATGTAAACCAGAAGTCAAGCAAGTAGATGATCACGATCGTTACCACCGTGACGCAGCGATCTGCGGAAGAAGGGTCAGGCACCTAGTCCAACGAAGAGCATGTCGATGTAGTGGTCGCAATGATCGTCTAGTGCCCTCGCGAATCGATCATCTCCTCCAAAGAACCTCTAAAGTTCCTTGTGAAGATCGTGGATCGCCCTCAACCGTAATAAAGAACCGCAGAGCGCCTCTATGACATCCACACGCCCAAAGAAGGAACAACCGGACGCCGATGTGCTAGCACCAAGTCGCACAGCGGGGCTATTAGGAAGATGGCGGCTAGGGTTTCGGTGGAACAACTCACGTGTATCGCATGTCCCTAATAGCCTCAAGCATCTCCTTATATAGTGCCCCGTGACGGATCCTATCTGAACACGTTTGACGAATCGTATTCGTCCTGGTTTGTTCCAACCCGTTAAGTGTGTGACCCGTTAGGTTTATGCATAATCGGTGTGACTCGAAAACCCTTTTCCGATCACGAGTCGTAGCGGTCCCTAGCAGGACATAATGATTCCTAAATACACACAAATTATATCGGATGAACCTTGATGCAATATGATCTACGACCAGATCCTCAACACTTACGACCAGCTGATGACACATGGAATCATAACAATCTCAGCAGTGTCTCAAGGTGGGTCAATCCAACCCTATGTTCTCTAACATATGTCCACATTATTGATTTGATATCCCCATATCCATGACCGGTGAAACATGGTCATGAATCAATACATGTGCTGGTCGTAGAGTCACTGGTGTTCCGACCAATAATATTCGACTAAGGATACCATTTAGAATAATATCATATAAGTTAAAGAGCTTCACCAACAAGTCACATACTTGTTAATCTTTATAACGAATGATTCATTCAAGGAACAAATAACATTTATTCAATAACTCATAAATATAGATGTGATACAATCATCTCTATGATTGCCTCTAAGGCATATCACCAACACGGACGTCCCTTCGACCTCCTGATCATCTTAGATTTGCTCCGATAGCTCATGCTCTCTCTATCACTGAGCCTAATTCTTATCGTGAGGCTGCTCCTCATTATGAGTGGCAGCTCGCTGTGGCAGAGGAGCTTGATGCTCTTCGACGTACGGAGACTTAGGATATTGTACCGACACCTGTGCATGCTCGTCCAATCATGTGCAAGTGGGTGTACAAGATTAAGACCCGGTCTGATGGTACTATCGAGTGCTACAAGGCTCGTCTTGTAGTTCGCGGTTTTCAGCAAGAGTACGGTCGTGACTACGATGAGACTTTTGCCCCTGTTGCCCATATGACCACTGTTCGCACTCTTGTTGCGGTTGCTTCTATTCATCGGTGGTCTATCTCTCAGCTGGATGTTAAGAATGTTTTTCTTAATGGTGTTTTGCATGAGGAGGTCTACATGCAGCCACCACCTGGGTATTCTGTTCCCGATGGGCACATCTGTCGTTTCGTCGTGCTCTTTATGGCCTCAAACAGGCTCCTCGTGTCTGGTTTGCACGTTTTACTTCAGTGATTACTGTTATCGATTTCATTTTCGGTTCCTATGATCCTACTCTTTTTGTCCATGTCTAATCTCGAGGTAGAACACTGCTTTTTCTGTATATTGATGATATGCTCATCACTGGTGATGATTCCTCATTTATCACGTATGTGAAGAAGCATCTCAGTGAGCAGTTTTTGATGACTGATCTTGGTTCTCTTACGTACTTCCTTGGGATTGAGGTCTTTTCCATGCCTGAGGGCTACTACTTCTCCCAGCAGAAGTATGTCTAGGATCTTCTTGATCGGTCTGGTCTGACTGACACTCGCATTGCTGAAACTCCCATGGCGCTATCCCTACAACTTCATGCCACTGATTGTGATCTTCTTGAGGATCCTACTCGATATCGCCATCTTGTTGGGAGTTTGGTGTATCTTATGGGCACTCATCCAGTCGTCCTGATATTGCTTATGATGTTCATATCTTGAGTCACTTCATGGCTCGTCCTACCCATCTCCACTACAGTCACCTTCTTTGTGTTCTTCGCTACTTGCGTAGGACTATCTCTTGTCGTTTGTTTTTCTCTAGCTCTACCTCACTACAGTTTCAAGTGTACTCCGATGCGACCTGGGCTAGTGATCCTTCTGGTTGTCGTTCTCTTTCTGCTTATTGTGTTTTTCTTGGATCCTCTCTGATTGCCTGGAAGACAAAGAATCGATTGCGCTTTCCGCTCGAGTGCAGGTCGAGTTGAGAGCTATGGCAGCAATGACAAGCAGAGGTTACTTGGTTGAGGTGGCTACTTGCATTTTGGAGTGCTTATGATGGGATCGACAACTCTTTTGTCTGACGGTACAGGTGCTATCAGTATTACCCGGGATCCAGTGAAGCATAAGCTCACCAAGCACATTGGTGTGGATGCTTCATACACTCGCTCACACGTGCAGGAGGGAGTACTTGCTTTACAGTTTGTGGCCTCAAAGTTATAGATTGCTGACTTCTTCACGAAACCACAGACTAGGGTACATTTGTATTCTCTCCAAACTCAGTGTGTGTGATCCTTCATGAGTTTGAGGGGAGTGTTAGAATAGGAGTCCTTTTGTATTCCTTATCTGTAAATGGTATCATTATCTGTATATGGCATACCCCCTTGTACTCCCTATATATATTGCTCATTGGACCCTCTTGAATATACACACAATATTCATAACAACTCTAACCCTAGTCCTTCCTCCCATGTCACCGCCGTCGTCCCCGAACTCTCTGTTTCTCATGCTGCTCCTCTGTTTCTCGCGTTGCTCCTCTGTTTTTCGCGCCGCTCGACTCCCTGCTCCGCACGCCACCCAAGCCCTCCTCTGCTCCAGAGAGCCGCTCCCGAGTACCCCTGCTCCCGGCCACCGGATCCCATGCTGCCCGAGCCACCCTACCCTAGATCTGCACCGCCAGCTCCGGATCTATGTCTCTTCTATAAGGTGTTCTTTGCATATTTACCTTCACATGTAACTTGTATATTTTAGCATTTGGCCATTGGAATAGATGAAAGGGTTCATTCCAACAAAGTTCAATTGTCAGGTTTTGAAACAAGAGTATATTCTAGATATAACAGCATTAACTTCATACCATATCAAAGCTTCCAATATTGGTGCAATGGTAAAAGAAGGATTCTATTTGTATAATCAGCACCAGCATCAAGTTTATTTACCTAAAATTTGAAGTGTTACTTAAAATGCACCATTGATCTGTCTACTCACTGGCTCTAATTTCGTCACTCTACTTTGATGTCGTGCAAATTAGTCCCTCAACTTTTAGACTTGTATCAAATTGGTTCATCTGCAAAAGGAGGTAGACAAAATGTTGAATTTCCATAGCAGTACAGTGCATGTTTGGGTGGAGACAACACATAATGTATGGTTTGTTAATGTCTCCTATTGTTAATGCATGCAAGTGTATATTCATATTTGCGCAAAACATATTAAAGCCAAGTAAACAACAACAGTAACAAGATCTTTTTACACAATATATCCATTATGTGCCATCTCCATCAAAATAAACAAATTTAGGTTGTGCCAATTCAATTCTCAACTATCAATTTAACAAAGATGACAAACAACAAACAAGCTTTGGGAGTAGAGGAGCAAATATGGGCAACTTGAAGTAGAGGGACCAAATTGAACCTCAAGCAAAGTAAAGGAACAAAAATATATTTGTTGTGGACGTGGGTCAAAGCAGCAGAGCACCGTGCATAGCTGCAGCATAGATGGGCAGGTGCAGGACGCAGCTGGACTCAGCTTGGACTTGGTTAGGAGTCCAGTTACGTATTGAGTTTAGTTAGCTGCATGTCTTTTACTTAGTTGCATACCGTATCTGGTTGATTAGTTCAAGTTGTTAGGACTCTAGTCTATCTGTTAGGCTCGGCTCTATTTAAGAGGAGATGAGATGTTCACAAAATAAATACTTTAAAATAGTAGAAAAAAACCATGAATGAAGAAATAACTCTGTTTAGTTTTAGAAGACAAGCAAGAAGGTATGAAGTTTCAGACCAACACAGTCAACACTGAAGTTTCAGACCAAACACCGAAAATATTTTCCAACAAAAATAACTTACTGTCATATGATCATTATGAGGAACCAGGAAATCTCATTTTAAAATAATACACCAAATTTATATCATCCTATTCCTATACATATATGCCATCATACATAAACAATAATGCAGTTCAGTGTTATTCATGGTTAGCTGCCTAAAATTCATACAGTAATACTTTGGTTCACCAACACACGGTCTGCTCATGGTGTATTATTATTGAATAGTTTGCTCCATTGCATTTCCAGAACCAGAATCTTAGTATGGAACATAACAAAATTAAGAATTGATGAAAGCAGGAAAAGAGAACGGCTAATCCAATTGTTAATAATGTAGTTTCCCTTTGTTTCTATCAGTATCGCGTTTATACAAGATTTGTAATCCTTTGTGGGTGGTAATTTACTGGTTGCAGGAATAATAAGATAAGGTAAAATGGTTAAAAAAAACACTGGATTTTGGTACGACATAATAGCATATAAATGCGTTTCTGGTAGCTATGAATATTGACCATGTGAATTTTCATTAAGATTAAAAAAAAGTGGGCAGTATAACAAGATTTACTCTCATCTGCAAACTTCACATAGCCATTCATACATTTACATTTGGTACCATGTTGGATCAGTCTAGCACCACAGATCCAGGGGATAAGAGACCTGAATTATTGTAAAATACAACAATATCAGTGAGCCATGAGATTCCTAATGTATATTTTACCTTCAAATAATTTGACACTACACATCCTATTCACTAGGAGTGGATGCCACAAAACAAAGTACGAGAAACAGCAGGGGCAAATAATCAATTGAAGAAACACTAGTTTTCACCATATTTCTATTCAGTAAGCAGTTTGGGCCTTTGGAGTGCCCTGTGTAAAAAGAACTTGTCTTGGTAAATTACAAAACTGAAACAGATGTTTTCACCTTAATAAAAAATAACTCTGACCATTTTGGATTAAGATGGGGATAGGGCCAAAATTGAACTTATTTAGCCAAAGAGATTATATTTGTCAAGAATAGAAAGCCTTACAATGTTGTACAACTCAAAAAATTTTGTCTCTTGAAACCTAGGGTAATATGTTTTTCATGTTGACCTCACTCTTATTGCAAAAGGTGGATAATTTTTCTTAGTCATTATGTTGGTTTGTCATTGCAAATATGGACTAGTATGCTACTGTAGCTCATCAGATTCTGGAAGGAAATCAAAAGGCCTCATAATAAATAATAAATTCTTAGGAGCAACCATCTCAGCATGCCACACTGACAAAGTAATTGACTATCATTGATATTCCCTTCTTATTACAATAAAAAATGCAAGAGAATAATTAGAAAACATCACGATCTCAAAATGTAAAATAATCATACAGGATAGCATGTAGCACAGAGCGACATGCATGGTGAGATGTATATTGGGTCTCTACATTGATTTTTTACATGCCATTTCTCCTTTTTATGTGCCACACCAATTCATCATGTGCACAACAGAACTTTATTTATTTATTTCAATACATAGGTCATATTATACGAGGCAAAAAAAGATGCTACTTCATGAAATAGTACAGGCTACATGCCATCTCCAAAGGACACATAGACATGCATGAATTGGGTATTTTTCCTTGATATTCATAGCATGCTGAACAAATGTATCTGGCATTTAAATAAAGCTTAACTATAGTTAGCAAGCGCAACCAATCATGCTCGCAAAGTTTTACGTACAAGTGAAAATGAGGCCTTTATTCGTCAAAAAAAAAAAAAGAGGCAAAACATGAATGCACAGACTTCCTGTGCTGAGTAACACAATGTAAAGGGAGAAACTAGAACCCCATATTATTTATGATGAAAGAACATACACACTCAAAATATGGATTATTAATTGTGTGCTACTTACATAAGATAAAAGAGACTACAACTCAACAGTCAGACAAACTAATCCGCACATATGTCTTACCATACTGAATTTTGTGATTTCAAGAGTTCTGAAAGGGAAAAAAAATATCTACTCAGAGATAAGAACATAACAAAGGTCCTCAACTAACACTAAAACAAACTTGATTGCACCATATTCATCAGTTTCTGTAGTATCTATGCTATAAATATAACAATTAAATAGCACATACTAGTGAAGTAGACTTACAGATCACTTCTCTGTACGCTAGAAAACCACTGTTCTGAATCTGTTTCGCGTCCTGCTGCACCACAGTTGTGTTCGCAGTCCTGCCGCCTCAAGGGTGCATAGATGCACAAAATGGATGACATCACATACTCTACAGTCTCCAGAATATATGCAGATCTTCATTTATTTTGACAAAATAGTCTTAAAAATGAGCTGTGGAGACTACCAGAAGCAGGGTACTGTACAAAGTTCATCTGTATGAGCACTGTCCATCAATAACTTATGACACATACACTAGCCATCATACAAGACACACCAAGTGAGCAGCAGATTAGGCGTCTACTACGAAAGAGACAGTGCACTTCACAGTTCACAGATATCAATAGGAAGCCGTGCCAAGACGTTGATGCCTGCCCTCAGCTATATGCAAGCCAGGACTCATCTGTGAAAAGAAAACCCAACTTATTCGAATTGATTAGTCACATGAATTAATTTTTTCACGTAGCAGTGAAGCGTTAACACCAAGCAGTTGAGGATTTAGCTCCGACACTGCCTTTAAGTCTTGCAATGACACTGAACTAATCTGTGGAGATGTACCACCATTTTGACCATGCACCTGATTTTGCAGCTGTACACCATTTATTAGTTTCCGACTCAACTGTTGTTGTACTGACATTAGATTTAGTCGATCATTTTGAACTCTTGCTCTAACCAGCTCAACACAAGATCCAATAAGTTGCTTCAAGAAAATATCGATTCCATTATTCAACAAATTAGCACACTCTATTGACACTCCATCCAACCCTTCTGTTTCTGCTATTTTCTCTATCCGCTTTCTCAGTGATGAACTATCACACAACTGACCAAGCTCATAACAGCCAATAGAGTTATCACTGCCAGCGCTAGAGGTAAGCACCAGAGGTTTCCAACTCTCGCCAAAACGACCAGAACAGAATGGAATTCCTAGTGGAGCAGTTACTGGATCTCGAACATGTTGTGCAATATCTTCCAAATTTTCTCTATCAACAACCCCAACAGGACCATCGCTATGTGGAGAGTCAAATACATTCAAAGATGTCCTTTCCACATGTAATCGCTTCGCCAGTGGCTCCGCAAGCTCACTGTGTTGAAGCTGTGAAAGTCTCTTCAGGTCGGTCAAATGTGGAACACCATTCTCCCGAACAACATCCTCACAATAAACCAATGATGGCTGCAGCTTAACTGCATCTGCGTCACCATTGTCATAGACTGAAACTGGCGGAATCAGCAAATGAGTTGAATTCTTGGCAACACCAATAGATTTAGGTGCATTTACTGTTGGTGGCTCACTAGCTCGACAGGCATTATGGAGGATAGAGCAGATGAGGTGGTTGTGAAGCCTGAGGTTCTCATGACCAAGTACTGTGAGGCAAAGCTTGTCAAATACAGTCTTGCTCAGCTTTAATGATAAAAACCTCTGCAGGTGCCCAAAGTACTTCTTTGTTCGCTCTGGTCCAATCCTCTTAGCTATTTTTGACTTGATCACCCCAAGGTTCACACGAGTGCCCTGCCCAGCCACCGGTGACGGTAGTGGGTGCAAGCTTTGTGTTTGTGGTGGCACCGGTGGTGGTGTAGATGACGGCATCTCTCAGAGAAGGTATTCCATACAATAGGATCACAAAGTTAAGATGAAAGGATATCTCGTGCTCAATTGTTATGCTTCATCCAATCCAATATGTCCCAGTACGCAATTCAACCAGCAGGACAGTTAACTGCAATGAAAAATATAATGCTTTAGAAATGAAGAACAAAAAACAGCTCACTTGGCTAAGGCTTAGAGTTGCCAAGCAACCCATCCGGGGTTCGAGTTGTAGACTCGACGGGTGTCTCACCCGGTGCGGTTTGGGTGTGTGGGTGTGTGTGTGGGTGGGGGGGTGTGTGTAGGGGGTTAGTTTGAGGACTGAGCTGGGGCTCAGTTGGCAGAGGGGAGCTTTAGGCTCTCAACCCGCCACGGTGTGAGCGCTGCGAGTGAGGGTACTCTTCTTCTTTAAGGTTGTCTGGACGGGGAAATCCCAGACCTCTTAAAAAAAAAAAAAAAAACAGGATGGAAGACATGCCATTTGGGGCCAGTTGGGTCAATTAAGAACCATTACAACAGTGCTAAATTCAAAATGCGATAAGTTCAAACTAGGCCATCTAAAGTTAAGTGCTCACTTCCAAGCAGAAGGTCAACAAACAGCAAAACTAAACCTATGGGGAGCTGGAGCGAGATGAAGTACCTAAGAAGAGAAATAGTGTGGTATTTGGGTTCACTCAAAGTCAGCCTGGGAAAACGCTTATAGGTGTTAAAATTCAAAATAAACCTCCAGTTCACAATCAAGCTTATCAACATATATAGGCCCTCTAAATTATATTCGCAAGTTGGATTTAGTTCCAAAGATTCCAAGTTTCCAGGCCATTTTGGTCAAGGATAATTTGATGAAACATAAAAAAATACACGTGAAAACCTGGATTTGAACTATGTTGCATTGGAATTGGATCAACTGTTAACTGAAACAACAGTGCGAATTCAAAACCGTAAGAAGCTTCTTTGATCCAATTCTGCAGCCCTAATACATAGCAAATCAAGCAACTTCCGAGCATAATCCATACCCTTACTTGTGAGCTAAGCAAAACGGAACCATTCAGTGACAAAATCAAGAACCTACAGAGAACCCACGAACTAAACGTGAAGGAAACACAGAAAGGTGGGACCTCTTGCAGTCAGAAGCGAGATCAGGGAGCCAAGCCAATGTCACCAAATAAGACGCCCCAAGCTCCACTGATTCCGATGCGAACGAAGGAAAGCTAGGGTTTTGCACCGAATTCAAACTTCCGAGCTCAACCCAATTCCCAGCACAAAATTCAATTGAATGCGACAAAATGAAGAACCCAAATAAGAAAAGGCCGCCCGACAAGCATGTTGCGCCACCGCAACAGTACGCGATTCAAACTAAATCCCCGGCTCGGGGCGCACTCGAGCCCCCCCTGATCCGACCCGCGCCACCCCAATTCGGGCCAGAAGCTAGGGTTTCGCGCCGAATTCCGAGCTCCCCGAGGTCGTTCCCACCCACCACCCGACCAGCGAGACGGGGGACCGAAGAGCCCAGCCGCGCTGCGCCACGCCGGCGGTGCGCCCGTGGCGGCGCGAGAAGAGCGCCATTGGGCCCCCGTAACGCGGGTAGGGGCAACTCCAAGTCCCACTCCCATTGCCCGCGGCGGGGATCGACGCGCGAGGGAATTGGGGAGGGGGGAGAGCGAGCGGAGGGGCGGTTCGGGGAGGGAGCACACCTTGCTGCCGCTCTCTCTCTCGCGCGCGTGCGAGGAGAGGGGAAGCGAGGCGATCGGCGGAAGAGACGACGAGCACGAGCGGCTGCTTCCCCGCCGCTCGAGCGACAGCGGCTGGATGCTGCTGCTGCTACGGTGGGTGGATGCTGCTGCCTTGCTGGTGGTGTGAGTGCTGCTCTGCTTAGCTAGTATTTTGCTTCGCTCGAGTTCTCGTTTGGTTTCTTCCGCTTGTCGGTGTGTACTTGCTCTCCGCCTCCGGCTTCGGCCTCGGCTCGGTGGTGGTGTAGGTGCTCTTTCTTTTCCTCCCCCTCTCTCTTCCGGTTGGTTTTTCTGGTTCCGTTGGCCCGTTGAGCGGTTGAAGGCCACTCAAGTGGATTTGGGAGACAATTTTTAAAATAATATTTTTAATAAATAATTATAAAAATAAATAGTCGAAAAAAAATTACAAACATGGGCCGATCGTCATTGAAACAGTTCGGTTGCCTTTTGAAATGGCGATCAGAGTCTGTTGTCAATTCAAATGGCGATATGGATAATTCAAATGGCCACAAGCGCCTATTTTTTAAATTAAATTATATTTATAATATTGATAATATCTTTAAGTATCCGTGCAACCGATAATTTTCGAAAAGATAAAATATGAAGTAGAGAATAATTTACGAGTTTCGGTGTGACCAAATATATTTGGAATGCGATTTCGTCGACGCAATTACCAAAATAGCCCCCTTTGGCGACGCGATAACAAAAATAACCCTCTTCAGCGGCACGATAACAAAAATGGCCCCCTTCAGCGGCGCGATAACAAGAGTATTGAAGTGCTATTTTCTAATGAAATTGTCTCTTTACTGAACCGATTTTATTTGATAGCTACGAACAAAATCTTAGAGAGATAATGACTTGGGAATGAGGTGTGGTCATTCGCGCATTTAAAAGGCTAGAACTAGGGTGGTGTGGGGTGTCGTGATGTCGACTTCACATGGTTATCTGTACACACAATAAGAATAAATAGTACGAAACACGAGACTAGCATAATCTAAGTAGAGGAGGCTGCGTCGGCTGGCTCGCTCCAAGCGCACCATGCAGTTGTGAAGCCCCAACGGAGACTTAGCTACTCTCACCATGCGAAGGCCCATCGCCTTCTTACTGTGGCGCCCAGTCCTTGCCGAAGTTGAAGTCCGAGGTGTGTGCTCCCTCGTGCGACACCAGCTCTTCGTCTCAAATGGGGTGTACGACCTGTGGAACAGTATGTTATGCATGTAAACAAGATGAAAATACTGAAATAGTACGTTATGTATGTAAACAAGATAGACATACCTGATCGTTGTATAACAGTAGATGGCTCTGCGTAGTCCTGCCCCATGTATGGATGGTACTAAGGACCTATCAAAAGAAAATGTTGTTAGTAAATAGTAGAGTACGAAATAAACAAGCAGACATGAGTGTTTTAGGTGTACCTGCGAACTATGTCGAGGTACTCCCGGCACGGTACCACAAGGACCCGCCTGCCACGTTCGTGTGAGGAGCCGTGGGCGTGATGAACTGTGGCTCACCCCCCATCCACGCACAGGTGGGTCCACCACGTCTCTTGGCCTCTGAAATGACGTAAGCTGGATGTCTCGCCTCATCTTCTCTATGATCCAGTCCATGGCCTCTCTGAGCTCCTGTGTTGTCATGCTGATGCACTCCCCAAGCATCATACTACGCATGGAGGTTGCCAACACGTCCATTTCCCATTGTAGATCATTCTGTACACATAATTAACAAGTTAGAAACAAAAAAACATGAGAAGTAAATAAGAAGTATGAACTGCTCAATACGCACTCACACGATGGAATGTGGAGTCGAGTGGGTGTGGTATGTGTCAGTCGTCGTGGCCTCATGTCGTGGTGGGTCGTCCACGGCCCTGACGCAACGAACCCTCGTCTGAGTGGAGTACCACTCGATGTATTCCTCATACGTCCTAGGGTCGTAGGGAGCATCCTTTTGAACTACATCCTCCAAGGCGTAGAGCCACTACTCAACCCAATGGGCCATCTTGTCAGCCTAGGAAGTTCTACCAGGTACTCGCTTCTTGGTGTACCTGTGGAAGGCAAAACGATAAATTCGTAAGTACGTAAGGGAAAGGCTACGATAGAAATAAAACGTTAACTTGCTTATGGACTGTAACATCCCAACTTTAGGCTTGTGGTTCAAATGTAAGAAAATCAGTAGAAATTAAAAACTTTTTCTTACATCATGTATTTCCTTTTGTGCCAATCGATTCTTGTACAAGGAATTATGGAAATACATTGTCACAAGTCTAGTTGATCCAAATCTTGACATTCCAAAAACAATCTTGTCAAATTTTGTGATCATCCTCTGGAAATATTTTTCCTAAGTCTCTGTGATGGTATGTGACCCCTCTGGAAAATTTCACAATTTTTAGGAATTGTTTGAATATTTTTAGAGGCAGTCAAACCTGTTTGACTCTCAGTCAAACATTAAAACAGAGCCTTGCAGAATTTTTGGAGATTTATTCACAGTATAAAAACCTCTGAAAATTTTACTCAAGGTTCATATCTGAGTTAGCAAGCTCCTGTAAAAATTTCATAATTTTTGGAGTTAATTTGCTACCTCAAATAAATCATTCAAAGTCTCTGTTCTTATTTCAAAGTCAAACTTGGTTTACTGTTACTTGGGTTCGAGTCAGACTCGGGCTCGAGCCAATTGATTCGGTCCAGTCAACTAACTGCACCGAGCCACTCTTTAAAAATGCGCGTTGGATCTCCACCGTTGGATCTAAATCGCACGGCCCGCGCGCGTGTAACCTTCGGACCTTCCGGTTGCTTGAGTGAATATCAACCGCTAGATCTCCATCCAACCGCCCGGATCCTCCGAACCCTTCGGACCCTCCGGTTGCATTTCTGAATCAGGGCCGTTGGATTAAGATCCAACGTCCGCGTGTCCCTTCGTTGTAAACCGCGTTTGCGACGTGGGGCTATCTGAGCCGTTCATTTCTAATCCGAGGGCTCGCATCCTCCCCGTTGTGTCTTAAAGCCCGGAGGCGTGGCGCTATCTCAGCCGTCCATGTCTAATCCAACGACTGAGAATCACCGAGCCTTTTTCGCGGGTCGTCTTCAACCTCTGGCCGTGCTTGAACAGTAGGGAGAGTAATGGCAGTGTCATTTCTTGCTCCCTAAAGCCACCCTAGCCGATGTTTAGGGGTATGGGAGGTACACTGAGCCAGGCCATGCCCTAGTGCACGTCTTCACCCCTTTTTCCTTGTCGGCCGCACCTTGTGCTTTGTGTTTTGCCGCCCGAAAGAGGAGTGGTGCAAACCCTAATGCTTTCATGGCTTTATAAGCACTCTCAATACCTCCTGTTATTTCTTTAGACCACCATCAAGCTTCATTCTCAATATTGGAGCTTAACACCTCAAAAATGGCAAATCGCCATTGTTGACCCGTGGAGCTCCATTGGTGTTCTTGGTGTTCCAGTGGTCCTCCTTCATGTTTCTTTGCCCTAACCTTATCTCTTTATCATCTTGAGCATTACCCCTCACTTAATTTTGGATTTGATTCTCAGGAATTGTCCAATTTGGGGTTTGTTCAAATTCGGCCGAAATTGGTCATCTTCTTCCTCAGCTCAGGTGAGTGCTCCCTTTTCTAATTATTTGCTCATGTAGCTTCTGTGGACCTTAATGAAGCTATTTTGATGCTTTGGAATCACTCATTTGGCTCAGGGTATCTACCTCGGGTTTTCTTCTCCAAGTCCGGCGAGCTTTCACCGTGATCAAGCAACTCCGGCCATCTCTAAAGCTTCTCGTCCCTAAGGTAGCTTCTTATTAGTCCTTAGAAGCTCTGGCACCCGCATTCTAGGTTTGCAGTGGTGCTCATCGCGATTTTCGTGTTTAGCCGTGAGCTCCCATTTTCGTTTTTCCGGCTAGCCGGCGTTCTAGTCCCTCACCGCCGGTGAGAATGCTACCATTAGATTCGTTGTGCTATTGCGAATCCATTTTGGTCCTTGGTGGGCGCCGCCGCGGCCAGTGTCGCCGGCGATTCGCCGTGGAAATCGCTCGGGTTTTGCCGGCACAGCGCTCCCGTTTTCGTTACTTAATTAGGACACATTAATTGCTAATCATTAGTTATTAGTTGTGTCTTAATCTTTGTGGTTGAGCCACTGACCAGTGGGCCCAATATCCTTAAATCACTCTCTGGTTCAATCCCGCACTGTTCCGACATCATTAATGTTAATCATTGGTTAATTAATGCGTCGGCATTTAATCTCGCTTGAAATCTCCTGCGGTCGCCGACTTGTGGGCCCGAGGGTTACAATCAAATTTCGTGAGTCATTAGTGTCTATTTAATGATAATCATTAGAAGCATTAATCTGCCCTAACCGCCACTCTCGCCGACAAGTGGGCTGCCTTTGTGCACGTGGGTTAAACCAGCGCGTGGGTGACTCGAAGTCACTGACATGCGATCCCACATGTCAGTACCTCTCGTTGAACTGCGTTAAATAGCTACCGTTCATTTTTAGATCTGCGGTCCAGATCTTTGTGTGCGTTCGGACCCTCCGGATGCCTTGATCGTTCTCGACCGTCGATCTTTTGATCAACGGCCAAGATCGTGTATGCAACCGCACCGTCCGGATGCATACACTCGTGTGAGCCGTTGGATCGTGATCCAACGGTGGGCTCCGTTTCGATTCGGCGCGCGTGCGCTGTTTTCGGCGCGCGTGAGCCGTAGGATGTTAGATCAAGGGTTGGGAGTTGTCCACGTCGTTTTCTTTTATTTGGGTTGTTCTGTATTTCGGTAAGTATTTATTTAACATCTGAAAATGATATAAAAACTTTAGAAACTCATAACTAATTCATTTTAACTGCTTTTTAGATAATTCCAACGGTAATAAATTATGTTGTCACTTTAGTTTATTGTAAAAATGGAATTAAGCATGTTGCAGTAGCAGAAAATTGTATAACTAGGAATAACTTGATTTCTGTCATTTTTGAATATTCCAGAAATAGTTTTAACCTTGGAAAATGCATATCTTTTTCTGTATAAATCTAAATTGTGCAAAATCAATTTTGTTAAATTCGTCTGTTAGTATACTTTCATATAAAATAGGATTTGAGCATGTTCATAATTCTGTAAAATGATTTGCATTAGATTTACAACTTAGAAAAATCATAAGTAATTATGTATATCCCCAAAATTAGTAAATCCAACTTTGCTGTTATTAGGATGTCATAATCTACCTACTATAAAAATTTCAGACCTTAGATCATTCTGGAAAATTTCGCCATGAACAGTATTAATTATTGATTAGGTTGTTATATGCTGAGAAAGAGCATTTTGCTCATATATTTTGTATGCTTAGTCCTAATTGCATGATTCTTGTTCCTATCATTGTCTTAGATCTTTCCCTAGCTGTAGTGTAAATTTTATTAGTTTTGGATGTGTTTTGCTGTTGGAGTTTCTTTTGGTGTTCTTCGTTCTTATTTGCTTATCGCCTTTTCGCGTTAGGTTCCGAAGATAATATTATTAATCTTGATATTGAGCCACAGCAGCCCATCGACTCACACTTCACCAGCAAGCGGATGTAGCATTCATTTGATCATATTGTTCCTACTATTTTCAAAGTCTAATATATTGTTTGCAAATTCTATGTATGCATTGCTATGTTGTTTTAAACTATTGTCGATAGTTGGCCTACTAGATGCATTATCGTGAGGAAATGTTTATTCCTCTACCACCAAGCCTAGGTTACTTGTCGTGATTTTGGGTTCATTGGATGGACCCTTGTCACTTAGTAGTTTACGTGTCATTATGCTTAGCCATGCTTAGTTATCGGTAGAAATGGGCGGTTATCGACTTGTCGATAACCTTGATCACACAAATTGTTATAATCAGATATTTCAGCCTTGTGCTTTGTCTAAATTGCAAAACTAAAACTGAAAATGAAAACAATTTAGACTTGGGCACAATGGTAAGATGGTGTGATCTTTTGGGTGTGATTGGAATGGTGCCCGGTCAATTAAGGACCGAACTACTTGTGAGTATCTCATTATCCGAGCATTCTGTGCGTGCTAACCACACTAGAGGGATATGGGACCCTCTTAGCCGAGTACTTTGGGTGTGTTAATTAATGAGTCGCGTGGTGGGTTGCATATTTGATTATATGCAACATGGACACGCTTGTAGGAGGAGAACACCGCCGAGGCCGGTGTATCTTGCTCCACGTATGGGTCCTTGTGATCCATATTTCGTCTGCAGATCACTAAGGATTAACCCCATACGTGCGTCTCTTGATTAGCATATTCCATTGGAAAGGGTTCAGAGGACTTAGCCGTGCCTGCATACCAAAGGAAGTGTGCTTAATAGCTTGGCAAAAGGCGGTCTCAAGTGTGGGTACATTGGTACACCTGCAGGATTAAAACTATTCGAATAGCCTCGCCCTAGGTTATGGACATGCTTGGATAAGCTTTTCAAGAGTTAGACTACAACCATTTTAAAATTAAAACTTGATGGTGGTATGAATCGTGATTCATGCTATGTTGTGGTGGCTTTGGGGAAAGTCACTTCTAGGTGGATACTTGTTACTTATGCTTACTCATTGTTATTTAAATGCTTAAAAACAGATTTTACAAACTCATTGCTCAATCTATTACAATATTGCAAATGAAACTTGCTTTATGCGCCCAAAGAACCATAAAACCTCATTCCTTTGAATACGACTTTCATGTAGCTATGTATAGGCTTGCTACTCGTAAGTCTTGCGAGTACATTTTTGTACTCACCGCATTGCTTGTGTTGTGCAGAGGATGATAGTGAGTCCGATGGACCTCACTTTTGTGAGTTGTCTTTGTGGCAGCATTCTGGCGATTAGCTTGGCGGCCGGCCGGTTGCCCCGTGGTGTTATGTGGCTAACCGGTCGTCTTTTGGTTTAAGCCATCTTATGGCAACTTTGCTTCCATTGTTACTTATTTGGTACTTATGTCATTTGGCCTGGTCATTTGTGTTGTAATAACTTATATTATGTATGTCTTTGGTAGACTTGTTATATCTGTTGTGTGGAAATGATGCATGCTTGGATTGATGTATGTGTGTCGCTTGTTCTGGGAGGCACATGTTCATCGAGACGCGGATTATTCTATTTGTGATACTAGAACCAAGTGGAAGGTTAAGTATTACAAGTTTAATAAACCGGGTCTCACAGAGCTTGGTATCGAGCCATACCGACCGTAGAAACCCCTAGCTTGGTCGTCCCTAGTATATTTTGAAAACCTACTTTCCAAATATCGATTGCTTTCTGAAAATCTTAAGTAAGTTCTCGATTTTACTCTCATCTATCTTTGCTTGCTCATCTCACCTTGTTCTAAACTGAATTTGAAAGTCGAGTTTTCCTCTCATCTTCTTTCAAAAGTTAGTTGTTAACCGAGTAGATTGGTTTTGGGTACACCATGAGAGTTATAAAATGAAAGTGTTGGCTGTTTGAGAAGATTGGGAGCTACAAATTTCGGCCAAAAGTTGAATGGGAAAATCTGGACAGCAAGCAAGACAATTTCTGGACAGCTAGCATTTAGGTAGTAAAAGTGCTGAAATGAGAGGTTAAATCCACTAAAATTTGTGGGAATAACAGGGTAAGAAGTGATATGAGATAGCTTAGTATCTAACCTTTCTCTAGTAAATTTACCACCCTATTTCCTAGCTGTTTCGAACAGCAGTGGAGTTTCTGAAAATTTTCTTCCTGAAAAATTGATTACTCGTTTTTTCCATACGAGTTGGTCATAATAGGAAGATGGTTGTTATCTTTATGATCTTGCTGTAATTTTATGTGGTTACTTGAGCTTTTAAAAGGTTGTTTTGTTTAGGGTTAGTTGTTTTCTTTGTCTCTGCTCCGAGTTGTGTTTAACCTATTGTTGTGGAACAGATGACAAGAACCACTCGCAATCGCAATCACCGGGTTCCGATGAGGAGCTTCCCTCCTCCGACCATGGCCGAGGTTCTCGCTCGACGAGCGGAATCGCATGGACCGCACCGGATCTTGGAGGTCATTGCGAGGAACACCTCCGCCCCCGCCGCTTCAGATCTCGGAGGTGGTGGCCACCGCGTGGTGGGCTTGCGGAGTTTCTCCGCACGCACCACCCACTTTCTCTCGATCCGAGGATCCACTGACGCGGATGATTGGCTGCGTCTTGTTGAGCGGAAGCTCAATATCGCCGATGCCAAGAGCAGAGCGCACTCTTGCGCCCCATCGCCTGAGGGTGCAGCACTATCTTGGTGGGAGAACTTTCGCCATGCAGCCCGCAGCCACGTTGTCTCGTGGGATGAGTTTCGACCGCTTCCGTCGGGCCCACATACCGATGGCCTGATGAAGCTCAAGAAGAAGGAGTTTCTTGCGCTAAGTGGGCGCAAGTCCGTCTCTTGAGTATCTTTACGAGTTTAACCACTTGGCTCGTTATGCTCGGAGAGGTGGCCTCGGCGAGGCTAAACAGAAGAAGTTCATGGATGGTTTGTCCGAGAAGCTGCAGGACAAGCTATCTATTGTGGACTTTGCTGACTTCCAGGCCTTGGTTGACAAGGCCATCGTCGCCGAGCACAAGGCGAAGGCGCTGGGTGAGTCCCGCAAGCGCAAGTGGGAGGCCCATCGGTCTGCACAGGCCGGCCTCACTCGTCCCCGTGTTGGGCCCGCACCAGGAGCTCGTGCTTTGGCTTCACCACCGCCGAGGCCGCCGCTGCGATTGCTCGTCCCCGCAGCCGTGAGCCACCACGCACTGCGACTCAAAGAAGCGAGTTGCGCCCGCAACCCACCGGCCGACGTTACCGCCGCCGCAACAAGAAGGGCCACTATGCTAGCAGTTGCCCTCAGAGGATTGGAGCAGCCCCTCGTCCTAATGGAGGACACGGGAATGGTCACACACCGACCGTAAGGTGATCCGAAGACCGTGAGTGTCGGGAGTGGTCGAGTCAACCACATCTCTACCGAGGAGGCTCAGAGGCACCGACGTTGTGTTGGGTACGTTCCTTGTTAGTTATCGCCCCGCTGCAGTCTTGTTTGACTCGAGCTTCACATTCCTTTTTTCGAGATCGTTTTGTCTGATTGTGACCTTCACTTTGTTCCTTTGGGATTCCTTTGCTGATTCGCTCCGGGAGCGGAAATGAGAGCCGATCAAGAATGTCGGGCGTCCTATTAATATTGAAGGAGTGGAATTCTTGGCTAATCTCATCTTACTTGACTCGGCGCGCCTAGATGTGATTCTTGGTATGGATTGGTTGTCCCAACACTTGGGGCAAATCGATTGTGCCAGAAGATGATTTTCCTCACTAGTCCTCAAAGTAGCAAGTTGGGATTTCACCGCAGTGCAGGGCCACACCTTTGTGCCCTTGAAGCTAAGCCAACCTTGGAGATTCAGATGTGCCCCTGATGCGTGACTTTGTGGATGTCTTCCCCAAGATTTGCTCAGTATGCCTCGATTCGAGACTTGGAGTTTGTGATTGAGTTGCTGCCCGGTACCGCTCCAATTTCTAAGGCGCCGTACCGAATGCCTCCTAATGAGTTGGAGGAGCTAAAGAAGCAGTTGGGTGAGCTTCAAGCAAAAGGCTTCATCCGTCCTAGCTCATCTCCTTGGGGTTGTCCAGTTATTTTTGTGAAGAAGAAGGACAAGACCCTGCAGATGTGTGTTGATTACCGTCCGCTTAATGAAGTGACGGTGAAAACAAATATCCTTTGCCTCGTATTGATGATCTCTTTGACCGATTGGACTGAGCTTGTGTGTTCTCCAAGATTGACTTGAGATTGGGGTACCATCAAGTCCGGATCGTACGAGGATATTCCAAAGACGGCGCTCACTACTCGTTATGGCCTTTACGAGTACACCGTCATGTCTTTCGGTTTGACCAATGCTCCAGCTTTGTTCATGAATCTTATGAACTCGGTGTTCATGGAGTATTTGGATAAGTTTGTTGTGGTTTTCATTGACGACATTCTTATCTACTCCAAGAGTGAAGAAGAGCATGCTGAGCATCTGCAGATTGTACTGGGAAAGCTGCGTGAGCATCAACTGTATGCTAAGTTCAGCAAGTGCGAGTTCTGGTTGAAGGAAGTGGCATTCTTGGGCCATGTTCTTTCAGCAGTGGTGTCGCAAAGAGATCCTAGCAAGGTCAACGATGTTCTATCTTGGGGGCAGCCCAAGTCAGTCACCGATGTGAGGAGTTTCCTTGGTTTAGCGGGCTACTACCGCCGCTTTATCGAGAACTTCTCCAAAATTGCTAAGCCCATGACCGAATTGCTCAAGAAAGAGAAGAAATTCGTGTGGTCATTTGCTTGTGATTTGAGTTTTCAAGAACTCAAAAGGCGGTTGACGTCAGCACCAGTGCTTGTTCTCCCTGATGTGCATAAGAGCTTTGACATTTATTGTGATGCCTCTCGTCAAGGACTCGGTTGTGTTCTTATGCAAGGAGGCAAGGTTGTGGCCTATGCATCGAGGCAGTTGAGGCCTCATGAACTCAACTATCCTACCCATGATTTGGAGTTAGCTGCAGTGGTTCATGCACTCAAGATTTGGCGGCATTACCTTATTGGTAACCGCTGTGAGGTGTATTCTGATCACAAGAGCTTGAAATACTTGTTCACCCAGCCAGATCTGAACCTCAGGCAGAGGAGATGGTTGGAATTGATCAAGGATTATGATATGGGCATTCAGTATCATCCGGGCAAGGCTAATGTTGTTGCGGATGCACTCAGTCGCAAGGTGTATTGCAATACCTTGTCACTTCAAGAGCAACAACCTACCCTTCTCGAAGAATTTCAGCGGCTTAATTTGGGATTGATTGAGCATGGTTCTCTTGCTACCTTGGTTGTGCAACCGACTTTGGTGGAACAAATCAAGGCGCCCATGACAGATGATGTTGGGGTGATCCAAATCAAGCGTAACATCAAGAATGGGACAGCTAAGTGCTTTTTTCGAGGATGAGCACGGTGTTGTGTGGTTTGGACAGCGCTTGGTGGTTCCAAGGTTATGGAATTGCGGGATTTGATTCTCCGCGAGGCCCATGACTCCTTTGTCTATCCATCCCGGAGCTACCAAGATGTATCAAGATCTTCGACGAGTTTCGTGGACTCGCATGAAGCGCGAGATCGCTAGGTTCGTGTCGAGTGCGACGTATGTCGTCGTGTCAAGGCTGAACATCGTCGCCCGGCAGCCTTCTTCGCCTTTGCCGCACTCGAATGGAAGTGGATTCGCTGGTATGGATTTCATCACCGGTCTACCCTGCATTTCTTCCGGGAAGGATGCTATCCGGGTTGTCATTGATCGATTGACGAAGGTGGCACATTTTCTCGCCAAGGCGTACCAATCTCGCAGTTAGTCACCGCGGATCTCTATGTGTCTCGCATTGTATGTTTGCATGGTGTGCCACGAACGATTGTGTCGATCGTGGTTCTCTTTTCACCTCTCGCTTTTGGCATAATCGCAAAAGGCGATGGGTACACGCCTTTCCTTCGATTCACTTATCATCCTCAAACCGATGGTCGACGGAGAGAGTCAACCAAGTGTTGGAAGATATGCTCGTGCTCGTGTTCTTTCCTACGGAAAGAAGTGGAGAAGTGCTTGCCGCTTGCGAGTTCTCCTACAACAACGCTTCAAGCTAGTCTTGGCATGGCACCGCTTGAGGCTTTGTATGGGAGGAAGTGTAGAACCCCATTGAACTGGTCGGAAATCGGTGAGCGCGCTTCCGGGCCGATTCCATCAATGAGGCCGAAAGTCGTCCAATTGATTCGTGAGCATTTGCGCGCGTGGCCCACCTGGTGCAAAAGAGCTATGCGGATCGTCGTCGCCGGAGTTGAGCTTTGAGCCCAATGACTTTGTTTATCTCAAGGTCTCACCCTTGAAAGGCCATCGCGTTTTGGCATCAAGGGCAAGTTAGCTCCTCGATATGTTGGGCCTTATCGCATCATCGAGAGGATTGGAGCCGTTGCATACAGATTGGAGTTGCCACCACTTGAAAGTGTGCACGACGTGTTCCATGTGTCACACTTGAAGAAGTGCCTCCGTGTTCTAGTTGAGGAAACTCCGCTGGAAAATCTCGATGTGCAAGGAAATTTGACCTATCATGAGCATCCTGCTCAGATTCTCAAGAATCAACGAAGGACAAGGAACCGTGTCATCAAGTTCCTTAAGGTTCAGTGGTCAAACCATTCTGAAGATGAGGCAACTTGGGAGCGCGAGGATCGTCTTCGTGCAGATTACCCATCCTTCTTCTCCGAGTAAACAGAATCTCGGGGCGAGATTCTTGTAAGGGGGGGAGGTTTTGTAACATCCCAACTTTAGGCTTGTGGTTCAAATGTAAGAAAATCAGTAGAAATTAAAAACTTTTTCTTACATCATGTATTTCCTTTTGTGCCAATCGATTCTTGTACAAGGAATTATGGAAATACATTGTCACAAGTCTAGTTGATCCAAATTTTGACATTCCAAAAACAATCTTGTCAAATTTTGTGATCATCCTCTGGAAATATTTTTCCTAAGTCTCTGTGATGGTATGTGACCCCTCTGGAAAATTTCACAATTTTTAGGAATTGTTTGAATATTTTTAGAGGCAGTCAAACCTGTTTGACTCTCAGTCAAACATTAAAACAGAGCCTTGCAGAATTTTTGGAGATTTATTCACAGTATAAAAACCTCTGAAAATTTTACTCAAGGTTCATATCTGAGTTAGCAAGCTCCTGTAAAATTTCATAATTTTTGGAGTTAATTTGCTACCTCAAATAAATCATTCAAAGTCTCTGTTTTATTTCAAAGTCAAACTTGGTTTTATCGTTACTTGGGTTCGAGTCGACTCTGCTCGAGCCAATTGATTCGGTCCATCAACTAATCGCACCGAGCTACTCTTTTAAAAACGCGCTGGATCTCCACCGTTGATCTAATCGCACGCGCGCGCTGTAACCTTCGGACCTTCCGCTGCTTGAGTGAATATCAACCGCTAGATCTCCATCCAACCGCGAGATCCTCCGAACCCTTCGGACCCTCCGGTTGCATTTCTGAATCAGGGCCGTTGGATTAAGATCCAACGTCCGCGTGTCCCTTCGTTGTAAACCGCGTTTGCGACGTGGGGCTATCTGAGCCGTTCATTTCTAATCCGAGGGCTCGCATCCTCCCCGTTGTGTCTTAAAGCCCGGAGGCGTGGCGCTATCTCAGCCGTCCATGTCTAATCCAACGACTGAGAATCACCGAGCCTTTTTCACGGGTCGTCTTCAACCTCTGGCCGTGCTTGAACAGTAGGGAGAGTAATGGCAGTGTCATTTCTTGCTCCCTAAAGCCACCCTAGCCGATGTTTAGGGGTATGGGAGGTACACTGAGCCAGGCCATGCCCTAGTGCACGTCTTCACCCCTTTTTCCTTGTCGGCCGCACCTTGTGCTTTGTGTTTTGCCGCCCGAAAGAGGAGTGGTGCAAACCCTAATGCTTTCATGGCTTTATAAGCACTCTCAATACCTCCTGTTATTTCTTTAGACCACCATCAAGCTTCATTCTCAATATTGGAGCTTAACACCTCAAAAATGGCAAATCGCCATTGTTGACCCGTGGAGCTCCATTGGTGTTCTTGGTGTTCCAGTGGTCCTCCTTCATGTTTCTTTGCCCTAACCTTATCTCTTTATCATCTTGAGCATTACCCCTCACTTAATTTTGGATTTGATTCTCAGGAATTGTCCAATTTGGGGTTTGTTCAAATTCGGCCGAAATTGGTCATCTTCTTCCTCAGCTCAGGTGAGTGCTCCCTTTTCTAATTATTTGCTCATGTAGCTTCTGTGGACCTTAATGAAGCTATTTTGATGCTTTGGAATCACTCATTTGGCTCAGGGTATCTACCTCGGGTTTTCTTCTCCAAGTCCGGCGAGCTTTCACCGTGATCAAGCAACTCCGGCCATCTCTAAAGCTTCTCGTCCCTAAGGTAGCTTCTTATTAGTCCTTAGAAGCTCTCGCACCCGCATTCTAGGTTTGCAGTGGTGCTCATCGCGATTTTCGTGTTTAGCCGTGAGCTCCCATTTTCGTTTTTCCGGCTAGCCGGCGTTCTAGTCCCTCACCGACGGTGAGAATGCTACCATTAGATTCGTTGTGCTATTGCGAATCCATTTTGGTCCTGGTGGCGCCGCCATGCGTTGTCGCGCGCGATTCGTGGAAATCGCTTCGGTTTTGCCGCACAGCGCTCCCGTTTACATTTAATTAGGACACATTAATTGCTAATCATTAGTTATTAGTTGTGTCTTAATCTTTGTGGTTGAGCCACTGACCAGTGGGCCCAATATCCTTAAATCACTCCGTTCAATCTCGCATCGTTCGACATCATTAATGTTAATCATTGGTTAATTAATGCGTCGGCATTTAATCCTCGCTTGAAATCTCCTCCGGTCGTCGACTTGTGGGCCCGAGGGGTTACAATCAAATTTCAGCAGTCATTAGTGTCTATTTAATGATAATCATTAGAAGCATTAATCCTGTCCTAACCGCCACTCTCGGCCGACAAGTGGGCCCGGTGCATCGTGCACGTGGGTTAAACTAGCGTGGGTGACTAAGTCACCGACATGCGATCCCACATGTCAAGATCTCTCGTTGAATCGCGATAAATAGCTACCGCTCATTTTTAGATCTGCGGTCCGCATCTTTGTGTGCGTTCTCGACCTCCGATGCCTTGATCGTTCTCGACCGCCGATCTTTTGATCAACGGCCAAGATCGTCGTATGCAACCACACCGTCCGGATGCATACACTGCGCGCGCCGTTGATCGTGATCCAACGGTGGGCTCCGCTCGATTCGGCGCGCGCGCTGTTTTGCGCGCGTGAGCCGTGAGGATGTTAGATCAAGGGTTGGGAGTTGTCCACGCTCGTTTTCTTTTATTTGGGTTGTCTCGTATTTCGTAAGTATTTATTTAACATCCAAAATGATATAAAAACTTTAGAAACTCATAACTAATTCATTTTAACTGCTTTTTAGATAATTCCAACGGTAATAAATTATGTTGTCACTTTAGTTTATTGTAAAAATGGAATTAAGCATGTTGCAAGAGCGTAAAATTGTATAACTAGGAATAACTTGATTTGCCATTTTGAATATTCCGTAAATAGTTTTAACCTTGGAAAATGCATATCTTTTTCTGTATAAATCTAAATTGTGCAAAATCAATTTTGTTAAATTCGTCTGTTAGTATACTTTCATATAAAATAGGATTTGAGCATGTTCATAATTCTGTAAAATGATTTGCATTAGATTTACAACTTAGAAAAATCATAAGTAATTATGTATAACCCCAAAATTAGTAAATCCAACTTTGCTGTTATTAGGATGTCATAATCTACCTACTATAAAAATTTCAGACCTTAGATCATTCTGGAAAATTTCGCCATGAACAGTATTAATTATTGATTAGGTTGTTATATGCTGAGAAAGAGCATTTTGCTCATATATTTTGTATGCTTAGTCCTAATTGCATGATTCTTGTTCCTATCATTGTCTTAGATCTTTCCCTAGCTGTAGTGTAAATTTTATTAGTTTTGGATGTGTTTTGCTGTTGGAGTTTCTTTTGGTGTTCTTCGTTCTTATTTGCTTATCGCTTTTCGCGTTAGGTTCAAGATAATATTATTAATCTTGATATTGAGCCACAAGAGACCATCGACTCGCACTTCACCAGCAAGGATGTAGCATTCATTTGATCATATTGTTCCTACTATTTTCAAAGTCTAATATATTGTTTGCAAATTCTATGTATGCATTGCTATGTTGTTTTAAACTATTGTCGATAGTTGGCCTACTAGATGCATTATCGTGAGGAAATGTTTATTCCTCTACTACCAAGCCTAGGTTACTTGTCGTGATTTTGGGTTCATTGGATGGACCCTTGTCACTTAGTAGTTTACGTGTCATTATGCTTAGCCATGCTTAGTTATCGGTAGAAATGGGCGTTATCGACTTGTCGATAACCTTGATCACACAAATTGTTATAATCAGTATATTTCAGCCTTGTGCTTTGTCTAAATTGCAAAACTAAAACTGAAAATGAAAACAATTTAGACTTGGGCACAATGGTAAGATGGTGTGATCTTTTGGGTGTGATTGGAATGGTGCCCGGTCAATTAAGGACCGAACTACTTGTGAGTATCTCATATCCGAGCATTCTGTGCGCGCTAACCACACTAGAGGATATGGGACCTCTTAGCCGAGTACTTTGGGTGTGTTAATTAATGAGTCGCGTGGTGGGTTGCATATTTGATTATATGCAACATGGACACGCTTGTAGGGAGGAGAACACCCGCCGAGGGCGGTGTATCTTGCTCCACGATGGGTCCTTGTGATCCATATTTCGTCGGCAGATCACTAAGGATTAACCCCATACGTGCGCCTCTTGATTAGCATATTCCATTGGAAAGGGTTCAGAGGACTTAGCCGTGCGCAGCATACCAAAGGAAGTGTGCTTAATAGCTTGGCAAAAAGGCGATCCAAGTGTGGGTACATTGGTACACCCCGCAGGATTAAAACTATTCGAATAGCCTCGCCCTAGGTTATGGACACGCTTGGATAAGCTTTTCAAGAGTTAGACTACAACCATTTTAAAATTAAAACTTGATGGTGGTATGAATCGTGATTCATGCTATGTTGTGGTGGCTTTGGGAAAGTCACTTCTAGGTGGATACTTGTTACTTATGCTTACTCACTGTTATTTAAATGCTTAAAAACAGATTTTACAAACTCATTGCTCAATCTATTACAATATTGCAAATGAAACTTGCTTTATGCGTCCAAAGAACCATAAAACCTCATTCCTTTGAATACAGCTTTCATGTAGCTATGTATAGGCTTGCTACTCGTAAGTCTTGCGAGTACATTTTTGTACTCACCTGCATTGCTTGTGTTGTGCAGAGGATGATAGTGAGTCCGATGGACCTCACTTTTGTGAGTTGTGCTTTGTGGCGCTTACTGGGGCGATTAGCTTGGCGCCTTGGCCGGTTGCCCTGTGGTGTTATGTGGCTAACCGGTCGTCTTTTGGTTTAAGCCATCTTATGGCAACTTTTGCTTCCGCTGTTACTTATTTGGTACTTATGTCATTTGGCCGGTCGGCTGTGTTGTAATAACTTATATTATGTATGTCTTTTGGTAGACTTGTTATATCCTGTTGTGTGGAAATGATGCATGCTTGGATTGATGTATGTGTGCTGCTTGTTCTGGGAGGCACATGTTCATCGAGACGCGGATTATTCTATTTGTGATACTAGAACCAGTGGAAGGTTAAGTATTACAAGTTTAATAAACCGGGGTCTCACAGAGCTTGGTATCAGAGCCATACTGACCGTAGAAACCCCTAGCTTGGTCGTCCCTAGTATATTTTGAAAACCTACTTTCCAAATATCAGTGCTTTCCTGAAAATCTTAAGTAAGTTCTCAGATTTTACTCCTCATCTATCTTTGCTTGCTCATCTCACCTTGTTCTAAACTGAATTTGAAAGCTGAGTTTTCCTCTCATCTTCTTTCAAAAGTTAGTTGTTAACCGAGTAGATTGGTTTTGGGTACACCATGAGAGTTATAAAATGAAAGTGTTGGCTGTTTGAGAAGATTGGGAGCTACAAATTTCGGCCAAAAGTTGAATGGGAAAATCTGGACAGCAAGCAAGACAATTTCTGGACAGCTAGCATTTAGGTAGTAAAAGTGCTGAAATGAGAGGTTAAATCCACTAAAATTTGTGGGAATAACAGGGTAAGAAGTGATATGAGATAGCTTAGTATCTAACCTTTCTCTAGTAAATTTACCACCCTATTTCTAGTCGTTTGAATAGTTAGTTGGAGTTTAGAAAATTTTCTTCCTGAAAAATTGATTACTCGTTTTTCCATACGAGTTGGTCATAATAGGAAGATGGTTGTTATCTTTATGATCTTGCTGTAATTTTATGTGGTTACTTGAGCTTTTAAAAGGTTGTTTTGTTTAGGGTTAGTTGTTTTCTTTGTCTCCTGTTCCGGAGTTGTGTTTAACCTATTGTTGTGGAACAGGATGACAAGAACCACCCGCAACAGTCAGCCGGCTGGTTCCGATGAGGAGCTTCCCCCTCCTCCGACCATGGCTGAGGTTCTGGCTCAGATCGAGCGGAATCGCATGGACCAGACCCGGATCTTGGAGGTCATTGCGAGGAACACCTCCGCTCCCGCTGCTGTTTCAGGATCTGGAGGTGGTGGCCACCAGTCGCGTGGTGGGCTTGCGGAGTTTCTCCGTACGCAGCCACCCACTTTCTCTCGATCCGAGGATCCACTCGACGCGATGATTGGTCGCGCCTTGTTGAGCGAAGCTCAATATCGCCGCCAAGAGCAGAGCGGCACTCTTTGCATCCCATCGCCTTGAGGGTGCAAGACTATCTTGGTGGGAGAACTTTTCGCCATGCAGCCCGCAGCCACGTTGTCTCGTGGGATGAGTTTCGACCGCTTCCGTCGGGCCCACATACCGATGGCCTGATGAAGCTCAAGAAGAAGGAGTTTCTTGCGCTTAAGCGGGCGCAAGTCTGTCTCTGAGTATCTTTACGAGTTTAACCACTTGGCTCGTTATGCTCCGGAGAGGTGGCCTCGATGAGGCTAAACAGAGAAGTTCATGGATGGTTTGTCCGAGGAGCCGCAGGACAAGCTATCTATTGTGGACTTTGTTGACTTCCGTGCCTTGGTTGACAAGGTCATCGCCGCCGAGCACAAGGCGAAGGCGCTGGGTGAGTCCCGCAAGCGCAAGTGGGAGGCCCATCGGCCCGCGCACAGCCGCCTCACTCGCCCCCGTGTTGGGCCCGCACCAGAGCTCGTGCTTTGGCTTCACCACCGCCGAGGCCGTCGGCGCCGCTTGCTCGCCCCCGCAGCCGTGTTTGACCACGCACTGCGACTCAGCAGAAGCAGTTGCGCCCGCAACCCACCGCCGACGTTACCGCCGCCGCAACAAGAAGGGCCACTATGCTAGCGCTGCCCTCGAGGATTGGAGCAGCCCTCGCCCTAATGGAGGACACGGAATGGTCACACACCGACCGTAAGGTGATCCGTAAGACCCAGAGTGTCGGGAGTGGTCGAGTCAACCACATCTCTACCGAGGAGGCTCGGGAGGCACCGACGTTGTGTTGGGTAACGCCTTGTTAGTTATCATCCCGCTGCAGCCTTGTTTGACTCGAGCTTCACATTCCTTTATTTCGAGATCGTTTGTCTGCTGATTGTGACCTTCACTTTGTTCCTTTGGGGATTCCTTTGCTGATTCGCTCCCGGAGCGGAAATGAGAGCCGATCAAGAATGTCATGCTCCTATTAATATTGAAGGAGTGGAATTTTGGCGAATCTCATCTTACTTGACTCGCGCCTAGATGTGATTCTTGGTATGGATTGGTTGTCCCAACACTTGGGGCAAATCGATTGTGCCAGAAGATGATTTTCCTCACTAGTCCTCAAAGTAGCAAGTTGGGATTTCACCGCACTGCAGGGCCACACCTTTGTGCCCTTGAAGCTAAGCCAACCATGGAGATTCAGATGTGCCCACACCGTGACTTTGTGGATGTCTTCCCCAAGATTTGCTCAGTATGCCTCCAGTTCGAGACTTGGAGTTTGTGATTGAGTTGCTGCCCGGTACCGCTCCAATTTCTAAGGCGCCGTACCGAATGCCTCCTAATGAGTTGGAGGAGCTAAAGAAGCAGTTGGGTGAGCTTCAAGCAAAAGGCTTCATCCGTCCTAGCTCATCTCCTTGGGGTTGTCCGGTTATTTTTGTGAAGAAGAAGGACAAGACCCTGCGTATGTGTGTTGATTACCGTCCGCTTAATGAAGTGACGGTGAAAAACAAATATCCTTTGCCTCGTATTGATGATCTCTTTGACCAGTTGACTGGAGCTTGTGTGTTCTCCAAGATTGACTTGAGATTGGGGTACCATCAAGTCCGGATCAGGGCCGAGGATATTCCAAAGACTGCTCACTACTCGTTATGGCCTTTACGAGTACACCGTCATGTCTTTCGGTTTGACCAATGCTCCAGCTTTGTTCATGAATCTTATGAACTCGGTGTTCATGGAGTATTTGGATAAGTTTGTTGTGGTTTTCATTGACGACATTCTTATCTACTCCAAGAGTGAAGAAGAGCATGCTGAGCATCTGCAGATTGTCTTGGGAAAAGTGCGTGAGCATCACCGTATGCTAAGTTCGGCAAGTGCGAGTTTCGTTGAAGGAAGTGGCATTCTTGGGCCATGTTCTTTCAAAGCAGTGGTGTCGCAAAGAGATCCTAGCAAGGTCAACGATGTTCTATCTTGGGGGCAGCCCAAGTCAGCCACCGATGTGAGGAGTTTCCTTGGTTTAGCGGGCTACTACCGCCGCTTTATCGAGAACTTCTCCAAAATTGCTAAGCCCATGACCGAATTGCTCAAGAAAGAAAAGAAATTGTGTGGTCATTTGCTTGTGATTTGAGTTTTCAAGAACTCAAAAGGCGGTTGACGCCGCACGCTGCTTGTTCTCCCGATGTGCATAAGAGCTTTGACATTTATTGTGATGCCTCTCGTCAAGGACTCGGTTGTGTTCTTATGCAAGGAGGCAAGGTTGTGGCCTATGCATCGAGGCGCTTGAGGCCTCATGAACTCAACTATCCTACCCATGATTTGGAGTTAGTGCAGTGGTTCATGCACTCAAGATTTGGCGGCATTACCTTATTGGTAAATCATTGTGAGGTGTATTCGATCACAAGAGCTTGAAATACTTGTTCACCCAACCAGATCTGAACCTCGAGCAGAGGAGATGGTTGGAATTGATCAAGGATTATGATATGGGCATTCAAGATCATCCGGCAAGGCTAATGTTGTTGCGGATGCACTCATCGCAAGGTGTATTGCAATACCTTGTCACTTCAAGAGCAACAACCTACCCTTCTCAAGAATTTCAGCGGCTTAATTTGGGATTGATTGAGCATGGTTCTCTTGCTACCTTGGTTGTGCAACCGACTTTGGTGGAACAAATCAAGGCTGCCACAGATGATGTTGGGGTGATCCAAATCAAGCAGAACATCAAGAATGGGACAGCTAAGTGCTTTTCTGAGGATGAGCACGGTGTTGTGTGGTTTGGACAGCGCTTGGTGGTTCCGAAGGTTATGGAATTGCGGGATTTGATTCTCCGCGAGGCCCATGACTCCCCTTTGTCTATCCATCCTGGAGCTACCAAGATGTATCAAGATCTTCGACAGAGTTTCTGGTGGACTCGCATGAAGCGCGAGATCGCCAGGTTCGTTGCCGAGTGCGACGTATGCTGTCGTGTCAAGGCTGAACATCGCCCAGCAGCCTTCTTCGCCTTTGCCGCACTGAATGGAAGTGGGATTCCGCTGGTATGGATTTCATCACCGGTCTACCCCTGCATTTCTTCCGGGAAGGATGCTATCCGGGTTGTCATTGATCGATTGACAAAGGTGGCACATTTTCGCCAAGGCGCATCAATCTCGGTGTTAGTCACCGCGGATCTCTATGTGTCTCGATTGTATGTTTGCATGGTGTGCCACGAACGATTGTGTCGATCGTGGTTCTCTTTTCACCTCTCGCTTGGCATAATCGCAAAAGGCGATGGGTACACGCCTTTCTTTCGATTCACTTATCATCCTCAAACCGATGGTCGACGAGAGAGTCAACCAAGTGTTGGAAGATATGCTCCGGTTCGTGTTCTTTCCTATGGAAAGAAGTGGGAGAAGTGCTTGCCGCTTGCGAGTTCTCCTACAACAACAGCTTCAAGCTAGTCTTGGCATGGCACCGCTTGAGGCTTTGTATGGGAGGAAGTGTAGAACCCCATTGAACTGGTCGGAAATCGTGAGCGCCGCTTCTTCGCCGATTCCATCAATGAGGCCGAAAGTCAGGTCCAGCTGATTCGTGAGCATTTGCGCGTGGCCCAGTCCAGGCAAAAGAGCTATGCGGATCGTCGTCGTCGGGAGTTGAGCTTTGAGCCCAATGACTTTGTTTATCTCAAGGTCTCACCCTTGAAAGGCCATCAGCGTTTTGGCATCAAGGGCAAGTTAGCTCCTCGATATGTTGGGCCTTATCGCATCATCGAGAGGATTGGAGCCGTTGCATACAGATTGGAGTTGCCAGCTTCACTTGAAAGTGTGCACGACGTGTTCCATGTGTCACACTTGAAGAAGTGCCTCCGTGTTCTAGTTGAGGAAACTCCGTTGGAAAATCTCGATGTGCAAGGAAATTTGACCTATCATGAGCATCCTGTTCGTATTCTCGAAGAATCTGAACGAAGGACAAGGAACCGTGTCATCAAGTTCCTTAAGGTTCAGTGGTCAAACCATTCTGAAGATGAGGCAACTTGGGAGCGCGAGGATCGTCTTCGTGCAGATTACCCATCCTTCTTCTCCGAGTAAATGTAATCTGGGCGAGATTCTTGTAAGGGGGAGGTTTTGTAACATCCCAACTTTAGGCTTGTGGTTCAAATGTAAGAAAATCAGTAGAAATTAAAACTTTTTCTTACATCATGTATTTCCTTTGTGCCAATCGATTCTTGTACAAGGAATTATGGAAATACATTGTCACAAGTCTAGTTGATCCAAATTTTGACATTCCAAAAACAATCTTGTCAAATTTTGTGATCATCCTCTGAAATATTTTTCCTAAGTCTCTGTGATGGTATGTGACCCTCTGGAAAATTTCACAATTTTTAGGAATTGTTTGAATATTTTTAGAGGCGATCAAACCTGTTTGACTCTCACCAAACATTAAAACAGAGCCTTGCAGAATTTTTGGAGATTTATTCACAGTATAAAAACCTCTGAAAATTTTACTCAAGGTTCATATCTGAGTTAGCAAGCTCCTGTAAAAATTTCATAATTTTTGGAGTTAATTTGCTACCTCAAATAAATCATTCAAAGTCTCTCGTTTATTTCAAAGTCAAACTTGGTTTATCGTTACTTGGGTTCGAGTCGACTCGGGCTCGAGCCAATTGATTCGGTCCAGCCAACTAACTGCACCGAGCTACTCTTTAAAAACACGCGTTGGATCTCCACCGTTGGATCTAAATCGCACGGCCGCGCGTGTAACCTTCTGACCTTCCGCTGCTTGAGTGAATATCAACCGCTAGATCTCCATCCAACCGCGAGATCCTCCGAACCTTCGGACCCTCCGTTGCATTTTGAATCGGGCCGTTGGATTAAGATCCAACGCCCGCGTGTCCTTCGTTGTAAACCGCGTTTGCACGTGGGGCTATTCGAGCCGCTCATTTCTAATCCGAGGCTCGCATCCTCCCGCTGTGTCTTAAAGCCCGAGGCGTGGCGCTATCTCACCGCCCATGTCTAATCCAACGACCGAGAATCACCGAGCCTTTTCGCTGGTCGCCTTCAACCTCCGTCGTGCTTGAGCACAGAGGGAGAGTAATGGCGTGTCATTTCTTGCTCCCTAAAGCCACCCTAGCCGATGTTTAGGGGTATGGGAGGTACACCGAGCCGTGCCATGCCCTAGTGCACGCCTTCACCCCTTTTCCTTGTCGGCCACGCACCTTGTGCTTTGTGTTTTGCCGCCCGAAAGAGGAGTGGTGCAAACCCTAATGCTTTCATGGCTTTATAAGCACTCTCAATACCTCCTGTTATTTCTTTAGACCACCATCAAGCTTCATTCTCAATATTGGAGCTTAACACCTCAAAAATGGCAAATCGCCATTGTTGACCCGTGGAGCTCCATTGGTGTTCTTGGTGTTCCAGTGGTCCTCCTTCATGTTTCTTTGCCCTAACCTTATCTCTTTATCATCTTGAGCATTACCCCTCACTTAATTTTGGATTTGATTCTCAGGAATTGTCCAATTTGGGGTTTGTTCAAATTCGGCTAAATTGGTCATCTTCTTCCTCACTCAGTGAGTGCTCCATTTTTCTAATTATTTGCTCATGTAGCTTCGTGGACCTTAATGAAGCTATTTTGATGCTTTGGAATCACTCATTTGGCTCGTGGTATCTACCTCGGGTTTCTTCTCCAAGTCCATGAGCCACCGTGATCAAGCAACTCCGCCATCTCTAAAGCTTCGTCCCTAAGGTAGCTTCTTATTAGTCCTTAGAAGCTCGGCACCGCATTCTAGGTTTGCAGTGGTGCTCATCGCGATTTTCGTGTTTAGCCGTGAGCTCCCATTTTCGTTTTCCGGCTAGCCGGCGTTCTAGTCCCTCACCGCCGGTGAGAATGCTACCATTAGATTCGTTGTGCTATTGCGAATCCATTTTGGTCCTTGGTGGCGCCGCCGCGGCCATTGTCGCCGGCGATTCGCCGTGGAAATCGCTCGGGTTTTGCCCGGCACACCGCTCCCGTTTCGTTACTTAATTAGGACACATTAATTGCTAATCATTAGTTATTAATTGTGTCTTAATCTTTGTGGTTGAGCCACTGACCAGTGGGCCCAATATCCTTAAATCACTCTCTGGTTCAATCCCGCACTGTTCCGACATCATTAATGTTAATCATTGGTTAATTAATGCGTCGGCATTTAATCCCTGTCGGAAATCTCCTCTGGGTCGCTGACTTGTGGGCCCGAGGGGTTACAATCAAATTTCAGCAGTCATTAGTGTCTATTTAATGATAATCATTAGAAGCATTAATCCGCCCTAACCGCCACTCTCGATCGCCAAGTGGGCGGTAGCCGTGCACGTGGGTTAAACCAAGCGTGGGTGACTCGAAGTCACCGACATGCGGTCCCACATGTCAAGATCTCTCGTTGAACTGCGTTCAATAGCTACCGTTCATTTTTAGATCCGCGTCCCGATCTTTGTGTGCTCGACCTCCGGATGCCTTGATCGTTTTCGACCGCCGATCTTTTGATCAACGCCAAGATCGTATGCAACCGCACCGTCCGGATGCATACACTCGTGTGAGCCGTTGATCGTGATCCAACGGTGGGCTCGTTCGATTCGGCGCGCGCGCGCTTTGTTGCGCGCGTGAGCCGAGGATGTTAGATCAAGGGTTGGGAGTTGTCCACGCTGTTTTCTTTTATTTGGGTTGTTACGTATTTCGTAAGTATTTATTTAACATCCAAAATGATATAAAACTTTAGAAACTCATAAGTAATTCATTTTAATCGCTTTTAGATAATTCCAACGGTAATAAATTATGTTGTCACTTTAGTTTATTGTAAAAATGGAATTAAGCATGTTGTAGTAGAGAAAATTGTATAACTAGGAATAACTTGATTTGTCATTTTGAATATTCCGTAAATAGTTTTAACCTTGGAAAATGCATATCTTTTCTCGTATAAATCTAAATTGTGCAAAATCAATTTTGTTAAATTAAATCATAGTATACTTTCATATAAAATAGGATTTGAGCATGTTCATAATTCAGAAATGATTTGCATTAGATTTACAACTTAGAAAAATCATAAGTAATTATGTATAACCCCAAAATTAGTAAATCCAACTTTGCTGTTATTAGGATGTCATAATCTACCTACTATAAAAATTTGGACCTTAGATCATTCTCGGAAAATTTCGCCATGAGCAGTATTAATTATTGATTAGGTTGTTATATGTCGAGAAAGAGCATTTTGCTCATATATTTTGTATGCTTAGTCCTAATTGCATGATTCTTGTTCCTATCATTGTCTTAGATCTTTCCCTAGCTGTAGTGTAAATTTTATTAGTTTTGGATGTGTTTTGCTGTTGGAGTTTCTTTTGGTGTTCTTCGCTCTTATTTGCTTATCGCCTTTTCGTTAGGTTCCAAGATAATATTATTAATCTTGATATTGAGCCACAGCAGACCATCGACTCTGCACTTCACCAAAAGCGGATGTAGCATTCATTTGATCATATTGTTCCTACTATTTTCAAAGTCTAATATATTGTTTGCAAATTCTATGTATGCATTGCTATGTTGTTTTAAACTATTGTCGATAGTTGGCCTACTAGATGCATTATCAGTAGGAAATGTTTATTCCTCTACTACCGAAGCCTAGGTTACTTGTGTGATTTTGGGTTATTTGGATGGACCCTTGTCACTTAGTAGTTTACGTGTCATTATGCTTAGCCATGCTTAGTTATCGGTAGAAATGGGCGGTTATCGACTTGTCGATAACCTTGATCACACAAATTGTTATAATCTGTATATTTCACCTTGTGCTTTGTCTAAATTGCAAAACTAAACTGAAAATGAAAACAATTTAGACTTGGGCACAATGGTAAGATGGTGTGATCTTTTGGGTGTGATTGGAATGGTGCCCGGTCAATTAAGGACCGAACTACTTGTGAGTATCTCATATCCGAGCATTACATGCGTGCATAACCACACTAGAGGGATATGGGACCTCTCTTAGCCGAGTACTTTGGGTGTGTTAATTAATGAGTCGTGGTGGGTTGCATATTTGATTATATGCAACATGGACACGCTTGTAGGAGGAGAACACCCGCCGAGGCCGGTGTATCTTGCTCCACGTATGGGTCCTTGTGATCCATATTTCGTCGGCAGATCACTAAGGATTAACCCCATACGTGCGTCTCTTGATTAGCATATTCCATTGGAAAGGGTTCAGAGGACTTAGCCGTGCCAAGCATACCAAAGGAAGTGTGCTTAATAGCTTGGCAAAAGGCGGTCTCAAGTGTGGGTACATTGGTACACCCTCGCAGGATTAAAACTATTCGAATAGCCTCGTCTAGGTTATGGACACGCTTGGATAAGCTTTTCAAGAGTTAGACTACAACCATTTTAAAATTAAAACTTGATGGTGGTATGAATCGAGGATTCATGCTATGTTGTGGTGGCTTTGGGAAAGTCACTTCTAGGTGGATACTTGTTACTTATGCTTACTCATTGTTATTTAAATGCTTAAAAACAGATTTTACAAACCATTGTTCAATCTATTACAATATTGCAAATGAAACTTGCTTTATGCGTCCAAAGAACCATAAAACCTCATTCCTTTGAATACGACTTTCATGTAGCTATGTATAGGCTTGCTACTCGTAAGTCTTGCAGTACATTTTTGTACTCACCGCATTGCTTGTGTTGTGCAGAGGATGATAGTGAGTCCGATGGACCTCACTTTTGTGAGTTGTGCCGTGGCGGTTTTGGCGATTAGCTTCATGCCCGGTCGGTTGCCCTGTGGTGTTATGTGGCTAACCGGTCGCCTTTTGGTTTAAGCCATCTTATGGCAACTTTTGCTTCCATTGTTACTTATTTGGTACTTATGTCATTTGGCGGTCATTGTGTTGTAATAACTTATATTATGTATGTCTTTTGGTAGACTTGTTATATCTGTTGTGTGGAAATGATGCATGCTTGGATTGATGTATGTGTGTCGCTTGTTCGGGAGGCACATGTTCATCGAGACGCGGATTATTCTATTTGTGATACTAGAACCAGTGGAAGGTTAAGTATTACAAGTTTAATAAACCGGGGTCTCACATGGACGTTCGACAGCAATCGCTTCCCTAGGGCACTAGGACCTACTGTTGTAGCTCGAATTGGCGCATCACCCCGTGCACGTGGTCCTCCACGAAGACGTCACACACTAAGTTCCTCCACGTTAGCCAGTACCAGTAGTCTCACATGCACAAGTTCGACAGGTCTTGGGGTGCGCGCGCGTACACCCTCTCGAGAGTGTACGGTGTCCAGATGACGCGATCATCCATCAACTGATCGAACATCGCAACATAGTCTGGGTAGGTGAAGAATCTAGATCCGCCATTATGTGTTAATGGTATTTTGGTTATTAATGACAAATGCTTTGTGAGACTAACACTCTTGTTGATATACCTATTGTTTAGTCTCAATTGGATTTAAAGATCAAAGAGGTATGCATTCGACAACATCTAATTATATCTTGCTGCATTCCTCGGATCCAATATATAGGTTGAACTTCACCAAAAAGGAAAACTTGTAAATATGCATATGTTTTATTTACACACTCGTGTATGCACACATGTAGGGGGAGTTCAAGCTATATCTTGCGGTTTCATTAGTATTGATCCATAATTCTTTGTCCACATATATCAAGGATCTTTACCTTGAAATATATCCTTGAATATATTTAACTGGTGTAGTTAATATATTCATATGAGTATATACAACTTGTGTAGTTTGTATACACTCATTTTGGTATATATATAACTTATGTAGTTTATATATACTCATACCAATTACATTCAATTATCTGTAATTGTGTTGGTTATCATCAATTACCAAAGAGGGAAAGATTTTGGCATCTTGTCCCAACCATTATGAGTTAATGGTATATTGTGGTAATTAATGATAATCACATTATGGAACTAACGTTTCTCCTTGAGTTGGATAAATATGTTATGTTCTAGGTGTTTGAAGACTTTTGGATGACATCATATGTTGATTGTCATCAAGTCGTGATTCTTGAAGAAGAAGAAATCATCATGTGTTGATGATGTTCAAGAAAAGGATGATCATCATGCGTTGATGATATTGAAGTGAAGAGCTTGAAGTAAAGGATGCATCATGAGTTGATGCGTGTCAAGTTCAAGAAGATGAGATGATCATTGGTTGATCATCAAGACAAGAGAAGGTGTCATCATGTGTTGATGGACATCAAGTCGAAATCATGAAGCAAAGGAAATCATCATGCGTTGATGATTGTCAAGCTTCAAAAGATGTGCAAGGCTAAGGTATGACTAGCTAGGGCTAAGGATTTGTTCCTAGTCTTTTACCGATCTCGGTGTTTGGTTGAGAGATCGGATTGCTAGAATAGGTTGCCGTACTATTAAGACGGGTCTTAATTAGTAGCTTGAGTTAGTCATGTGTTGATAGCTCATTGTGTTTGCTCTAGCTCAACTTAACATGTTGCCTATATTTGCGAATGCGTTTTGCAAATGGTTGTGGCTCATGGTTAATCCTTGTAGCATGTGACTTTAGTTTGCGAATGTGTTTTGCAAACGGTTTAAGTCCATGTACCTTATTCCTTGTGGCAATGATTCTAAAAGTCGGCAAATGTGTTTTGCAACTTGTTGAGAATCTAGCTTTCTTCTCTTGTGTACATGTTGCATCAATTTGGCAAATATGTTTTGCAAATTGAGTTGAAGCAAATGTGCAAAGTCTTCTCGCCTTGGATCATTTGGTCCGATCACTTTGTGTAGATGGTCGACGGTGCTTGCGGTCCGACCGACGACCAGAGCGTCCGATCGCATCGCGTTAAACATCGCGATCGCTTTTTCCAGAGCGACTTTCTTGGTTAACGATCGAGCGGTCCGACCGACGTGGTTCGGGCGGTTCGCCGTGTAGTGTCGACCGCCATGGGTTGGGCGGTCGACCGATCTTCGCTTGTACCGGCCAGAAGAAATGGTACACCGAGTGCGGTAGTACAGGGAGTTTGAAGCGTACTACCGAGCGCGTAGTACCGAACTTTGTTTGGCGATACGTGTTTTCCGTAAGGTTGTTTTCGGTTTTGCTCGTGTTTCGGTTGAGCGGTCCGACCGACCGCGGCTCGACCGGTGGAGCGATCCGACCGCCATTGGTTGGCGGTCGGACCGGTTCAGAGTCCAACGGCTAGTTTTATAGCCGTTGGCAGATTAAGCGTCCGACAGGCCATTAGTTGGCTGGGATCGACCGATTTTGTCGAGCCTCTGGAATCTTTTCTCAACGGCTAGTTTTTGTGTGTGGGCTATAAATACCCACCTTGGTCGTGTGAGAAAGTTGTTGCCGTGCCCCATTGAGTTTCTTTGAGCTAAGAGCAAGCCTCTCATACTCTTGTGTGGATGTGTTGCACTTAGTGAGTGATTGAGAGCAAACCCTAAGTGCATGTGTTGCATTAGGTTGTGGATTGGTTATCCATAGAGCTTTGGCACTTGATTGGTTCAAGTGAAAGTTGAGTCTTGTTACTCTTGGTGTTTGCCGACACCTAGACGGCGTGGAGACGTTGTGTGTCGGTGATCTTCTCAAGTGAAGCTTGTGAGAAGACCCGGGTGATTTGTGAGTGGCTTGGTGCTCGCCATCTCCGGAGCGGAGTAAGAGCAACCCTAGTGGATCGAGGTGATAAGTTCAAGTTGGAGTCGGTCCAAGCGGTTGAACTCACTTAGAGGTGTTGGTTCGGTTGGAACCGGTCCAAGTTGTTTGGACTTACCTCGGAGGTGTTGCCTCGCGTTTTGGAACCGATCCAAAAGGTTGAACTTACCTCAACGTGGATTAGGGGAGACCGGCAAGTCTTCGATCACCACGGGAAAAATATCGCCGTGTCAATTGTGGTTTGCTTTCTTGAGCTTTACCTTATTGCAATTTACATTCATTGTATAATTGCTTATTTATTTGATTGCTATCGTGTATGTGCTTGATTGATCATATCATTAGTTGAAAGCTTACAAGTTCATGCTCCATTGATTATTACCTTTATACTTGTATTGTTGGAGCACTTAGTTGAGACTAGTGATTTTAAGTCTTAATTGTGCAAAACCGTATTAATATTAACTTCCGCATTAGAAATCGGTTTTAGTGCATAAAAGTATTAAAACGCCTATTCACCCCCCCTCTAGTCGGCCTACTCGATCTTACAAGTGGTATCAGAGCTTGGTCTCTCAATTATTAGACTTAACCGTCTAGAGAGTAAAGGATGGCGACTAGAGATTTTATGCACCTAGGTGAATCACCTCAATTTGATGGCACAAATTATGCACACTGGAAAATCCGCATGTCATGTTATTTTAAGGCCATGGGCCTAAATATATGGCGGATTGTAGATGTCGGCTTTTCTCCTCTATTGGATAGGCTTGATCCAACAATTGAGGAAGAGAAATGCTTACATCTCGACGCTCAAGCAATTAATGCTTTATTTAGTGCTTTGAGTGTAGATGTGTTTGATGCCATATGCGATCACGAGAACGTTCATGAGATGTGGACCCATCTTCAAGAATATTATGAAAGGTCCACTTCCACAAGTGATGATTGCATACAAGATTGGATGTCGGGAGAAGAATGCTCAATTTCTAGCTCCGACGATGATGAGACATCAACTCCATCCACTTCGCCTCATTGCCTTATGGCTAAAGGTAATAAGAAGGTAAATAATTATGATGATAATAATCCTTCTAATGATGAGTTGATGGATATGCTAGAAGATCTTAATGAATATATAGGAGAAGAGAAATCTAAATACAAAGTTTTGAAGAAAGAACATGTCTTACTTCAAAATAATTATGATGTTCTAAAAGATGAACATGAAAAGCTCCTCCTAAATGAATATACTAGCTCCAAGGTGGATATAGGTGTAACATGCAATTTAATAGATGATTTGCCATGCATAGTTCCTAAATCTTGCAATTCATCTAAAGTTAGCATATCCACATCTTGTGATGATTTAATTGATATGTCTTGTAGCACTTGTGAAAATGCTACTATTTCCTCTATGCTTGTTGAAACTAATCTTGTAGAGGAAAACAAAATGCTCAAGGCCCAAGTCACAAATTTGAAAAATGACTTGGATAAAAGCCACAAAGGGAAGGCCACTCTTGATGATATTTTGAGAAAGCAACGAAGCTCAAATGACAAGAGTGGAATCGGCTTCACTCCCAAGAAAAGGGAAAATAGCAAGATGAGACACAATCAAAGACACAACAAGAACATCAAGTGCTTTGATTGTCATCAAAAGGGTCACCTCTCCTCAAAATGCCCTAATAAGGAAGATTACAAGAGAGGACTTGGCTTCATCGAAATGAAAAAGGTGAAGTTCATCCCAAAGCAAAAAGGAAAGAAATACTCAAATATCAAATGCTTTGGATGTTATGAAAAGGGACACATTGCTTCCGTGTGCCCTAACAAGGGTCACTTTGCCTCCAAGTGCCCTATCAAGAAAATGGACAAGAGAGGACTTGGTCTCACCGCCAAGAAGAAGGTGAAGAGTCACCCAAAGCAAAATGGAGATCAATTCAAAATTATCAAGTGCTTTGGATGCAAGAAGTTTGGACACATCGCCTCGGTGTGCCCAAATAAAAAGGATGTCAAGCCAAGACATTCAATGAAGAGGCAAGATGGCAATGAGCAAGATAAGAAGACATCAAGGGGAAGTAAAAGCCCTACTTGCTACAATTGCCGGGAAAAAGGACATTTTAGTAAGGAATGTCCTAAAGGTATCTCTCCTAAGCCAATCATTTATAATGATCATTATATGCTTAGGAAGGATAAGAATGGCAATGTGTTTGCTAGAATTGTTAGTTCACCTAAGACTATTATTAGAAGGGCTATTTGGGTGCCCAAAAGTATTGTGACTAACATTCATGGACCCAACCAAGTTTTGGGTACCAAATGCGCTTAAATGATTAATAGGTACTTGGAGAGGCATTGGAGACTTGGCTTATTAATGAAGAGGTGTATTCCACCATATGTCAAAATTGGAGCCAAGTATGACGATAATCAAATCATATCATGAGCCAATGCTATCTCGGTAACAAGTATTTACATTGAAGTATCTAGACCCTTTACCTTGTGTAGGTTGCATTCATGAAAATCTTATAAAAAGGGTTGTTCTTGCTCTCGTGCTTAATTTTGTTTATTCGTATCTTGAGCAAGATGGTAGCGGCACATTAAGGGGGAGTGCTAAGTCATTTACATGTATATCACATCCCTAAATGTGCCCAAATTAATTAAGTGCTAATAATGTTTTTCAAAATGAGCCATTTAGCCAAAAGTCAAAAATTTGAAATTATTAGTATAAACTTTGAAAACTAGTTGCAAAATGTATACTAATGTATTTCAAAGGTTTTCCAAAGGTCTTGGTTCAAGAAAACCTATCTTAAATGAAAATGAGTTTCTTCCCAAAATTCTAGAACTTAGAATCTTATTTTTGACCTAAACTATATTTTTTTGTAAAATATATTCTAAAAGGAATTTGACAATTGTCCCAAAAAGAAAATCTTAGAGTTGGTTATTCTAAACCTTTTCGTATTCAAATGATTTCAAAAGACCAACTCATCAAAAGTTATTTGATTTCAAACTCATCCAAAATAATAGTTTGACCATAAAGGTCACCTTCTAGCACTTAAGTGAGTTTAGCCATTTGAGCCTAAATTATTCACATGAATAGGTCCATGATGGTATTTATGACTCATACATGCAATTGGATACTATAGATTTCATTAAATGCTCAATTTGGCTCTTTTTGTGAAAAGTCTCGAAAATATGTTTTCATTTGCGAAAACAAAAGGTTATTTTATAAAAACTATTTGAGGATTGGATTTTAAAGGGCTATATAAGTTGGAAATGCTCCAAATCTATTTGTTTGATTGATTGTGTGAAAATTTGGAGCAAATTACAACAATTCTCTCAATTTCAAAATCCAAGATCGAATCGCTTTGTCGGGCTTTAGTCTCAACCGGCCCGACCGCCACCTTAAGGATCGATCACTGAATCGGTCGAACCGCCGCCGCCCAATGGTTCGACTGGTTTTATGGAGTCTTTAACTTCCACCCGACAGTTATCCTCCTCATTTCTTCCTCCACCAAAATACCTCCTCTCTGTTGCTCTCGGTGCTCCTCTTCCCGGCTCTGATCTCCCTCCCGCCATCTTCTTGAGCCTCCAAGGTAATCAAGAGATTCTCCTCACCTCCACTACTCCTTGTTCAATCCATTTGCATTTTGCTGGTTTTTCTAACCAAATATGGAAATCTAGGTGAAGGGTGATTGTTGAAATCCGCCTATTTGTTCTTCAATTCCTTCAAGGACCTCTCTCCTTGATTCTCCTCTTCATTCCTAGCCAGAAACCTTTGACTCTCTACTTGCATTTTACCTACATTGCAAATTTCAAATTCTAGGGTTTGACATGAATGTCCCCAAATTCACTTCAATGGTGGAAATTTATTGATATGCAAGTATGTTAGGACTGTATTAACAATCACTCATAATGCCATTGCACAAAATTGAAGATTTTGGATCCTTCCAAAATTTCAGACTGTCATTTTGTCACTAGCGGTCCGACTGCCGCAGTCGGGGTCCGACCGACCCTCTGGCGGTCCGACCGCCAGAGCAATGATCCGACTACCGAGACAATGGGCAGCAAACAGAAATGGCCTTATGAATGCTTGTTAATTCATTCTTTGAAAATCTTTGATATTCTTTGCTATCTTATCTCAGTGACGATGCCTGTCAAGAGGCTTGCGAAACGCCCTGCACCTCCTTCCTCTTCAAGAGATGAGCATATGGAAGATGTAGAAGAAGAAGTTGAAGAAGAAGAAGAAAGTGCAAGTGATGACAACAGTGACAATAACAACAGTGATAATGAATATGAGGATGATGATGATAATGATAATGATGATGATGCTCCTGATCAGAGTCAGTTTATTGGACTTGATGTGTCTACAATTAAGAGTGAGCAATATACTATTCTGAGACATATTAATCAGCCTCAGTTTCTAGAAATGCAACCATGGGTATGTTCCACACTTTATTTCAACAACATGTCTATCAGATAATCTATGCTAAGAAAAATTTGCAAATCATCGATTTGTAAAGTGGAGCTATATTGGCAAGAATCCAATCTATAATGGTCTCTTAGACTGTTTAGAGTCACGATTGGAATCATTAGTCTCTTTACAATGCAATTTTCATGCAAAGCCATCGATGCTTTTATGCAATACTATGTTTCTCCGATCATGATTATCTTGTATGGATGACTGGAAATCAAAAGTGGAAGCAAGTAAAGATGATTTCATAAGTGCCTCGAGCCTAGGAGATTCAAGTGGACTAAAGGTACATCTTCAGAATCTCTGATCTAACTCTGTAGATGAATTTTATGATCCAAATAATCGCAGAGAGGTAGAGTAACAGGACTTCTTCCATTGCCCAGTGTTATAAATAGGATCATGAGAGCATCATTTTTCCCTAGAGGAATAATGATGAGATTCACTGCATGCCTGGAATGTAATTAAGTATATTATGGATGGCACTAGATTTGATGTGATGGACCTGATTATTAGAGAGATTGCTACTCTAAGGGAGACAAGACAAAGAGCATTTATTTTGCTCCTATATCATGAAGCTCATTCAGAGTAAGATTGATTTTGATCAGACTATGATATGGAGCATAAGGAGCATGCACTCTAGAGATGCTCCTCCTCCTCAGTGCCTCCTCCACCTCCTCTTCAAAGATCCAGTGGTGGATCATCCTCTCGTGGACCTCCAGTCGCCAGGCTCCTCAGAGCAGGATGCAAGATCGGGCGCCTATCTTGCATCTTTGCACGAGCATGGATGTTAGGTTTGATCGCATGGATGCGAGATATGATCAGATGCATGCAGAGACTACAGCGAGGTTGGATTCTTTGGACTTGAGGGTCAGTCACATGGATGCTAGACTCTCTGAGTATCATCAGCAGCATGTACCTGTTGTTTATCAGAGGTTTGGGAGACGTCGACATACATCCTCAAAGCGCCAGACGATCTTCCTTCCACTTCACCGCTCCTCCGCCTTAGAGTCTGTCTTTTCATATGTAGGTCAATAGACCTTGTATTGTGGGATAAGCTGCATGTTATCTTTTGTTATTTGTTATGAGCTTATTGTACCCTGTTGTGATTTTTATTATTGTCAGACTCTTGGATATGTGGTTGTTAATGTTATGAACTGTGTTTATTATCCTTGTCTGATCTGTGTTATTGAATCCTTATTGTTGTTGCATGAATATTCTTATCTTGATTATTTATTGTCATGCTTCCTTGGATTTATTATTCAGAGAAAACTCCATAAAATCTATTGTGCATGTATTCCTTTCAGATCTTAAATGCACATGTTTAGGGGGAGTTTTTATCTCTGTTTGGTTCTTGGTTACAGAAACCTATCTTTAAAAGGGGGAGAATGTTTATTTAATCTCTCAATAAAACGCCTTCTCCTGCCAAGCTCTTGATCATGCAAAATCTTTTACGTTGCTTAAGGTTGATTTGAAGTTTTTGGTGATTAATGCCAAAAGGGGGAGAATGATGGATCAATATCTTTCCACATTTGGTTGTGTATCAAATATTTTACATATCTCCTTCATATGCTTTAAGAATACATTACTTCCATGATTTACATTTCAATAGCTCAATTACTCAATAAATGTTGATAATATTCAAATGTGGCTATTGATAAAGGATTTGTCATCAATTACCAAAAAGGGGGAGATTGAAGAATCTAGATCCGCCATTATGTGTTAATGGTATTTTGGTTATTAATGACAAATGCTTTGTGAGACTAACACTCTTGTTGATATACCTATTGTTTAGTCTCAATTGATTTAAAGATCAAAGAGGTATGCATTCGACAACATCTAATTATATCTTGTTGCATTCCTCTGATCCAATATATAGGTTGAACTTCACCAAAAGGAAAACTTGTAAATATGCATATGTTTTATTTACACACTGTATGCACACATGTAGGGGAGTTCAAGCTATATCTTATGTTTCATTAGTATTGATCCATAATTCTTTGTCCACATATATCAAGGATCTTTACCTTGAAATATATCCTTGAATATATTTAATCGTGTAGTTAATATATTCATATGAGTATATACAACTTGTGTAGTTTGTATACACTCATTTTGGTATATATATAACTTATGTAGTTTATATATACTCATACCAATTACATTCAATTATTCTGTAATTAGGTTGGTTATCATCAATTACCAAAGAGGAAAGATTTTGGCATCTTGTCCCAACCATTATGAGTTAATGGTATATTGTGGTAATTAATGATAATCACATTATGGAACTAACGTTTCTCCTTGAGTTGGATAAATATGTTATGTTCTAGGTGTTTGAAGACTTTTGGATGACATCATATGTTGATTGTCATCAAGTCGTGATTCTTGAAGAAGAAGAAATCATCATGTGTTGATGATGTTCAAGAAAAGGATGATCATCATGCGTTGATGATATTGAAGTGAAGAGCTTGAAGTAAAGGATGCATCATGAGTTGATGCGTGTCAAGTTCAAGAAGATGAGATGATCATTGGTTGATCATCAAGACAAGAGAAGGTGTCATCATGTGTTGATGGACATCAAGTCAAATCATGAAGCAAAGGAAATCATCATGCGCTGATGATTGTCAAGCTTCAAAAGATGTGCAAGGCTAAGGTATGACTAGCTAGGGCTAAGGATTTGTTCCTAGTCTTTTACCGATCTCGTGTTTGGTTGAGAGATCGATTGCTAGAATAGGTTGCCGCACTATTAAGACGGTCTTAATTAGTAGCTTGAGTTAGTCATGTGTTGATAGCTCATTGTGTTTGCTCTAGCTCAACTTAACATGTTGCCTATATTTGCAATGCGCTTTGCAAATGGTTGTGGCTCATGGTTAATCCTTGTAGCATGTGACTTTAGTTTGCGAATGTGTTTGCAAACGGTTTAAGTCCATGTACCTTATTCCTTGTGGCAATGATTCTAAAAGTCGGCAAATGTGTTTTGCAACTTGTTGAGAATCTAGCTTTCTTCTCTTGTGTACATGTTGCATCAATTTGGCAAATATGTTTTGCAAATTGAGTTGAAGCAAATGTGCAAAGTCTTCTCGCCTTGGGATCGTTATGTCCGACCACCAGGTAGTAGTGTTCGACTGGTGCTGTCCGACCGACAACCAGAGCGGCTCGACCGCATCGCGTTAAACATCGCGGCCGCTTTTTCCAGAGCGACTTTCTTGGTTAACGATCGAGCGTCCGACCGACGTGGTTCGGCGGCTCGATCGGTAGCGGTCCGACCGCCATGGGTTGGGCGGTCGACCGATCTTCGCTTGTATTTGGCCAGAGAAATGGTACTACCGGAGTGCGGAGTACCGAGTTTGAAGCGGTACTCACGGAGTGCGGAGTACCGAACTTTGTTTGGCGGCACGTGTTTTCCGTAAGGTTGTTTTTCTCGTTTTGCTCGTGCTTTCGCTTGAGCGGTTCGACCACTCCGCGCTCGGCCGGTGGAGCGGCCCGACCGCCATTGGTTGGCGGTCGATCGGTTCAGGAGTCCAACGGCTAGTTTTATAGCCGTTGGACTTAGCGTCCGACCGACCATTAGTTGGCTGCTCGACCGATTTTGTCCAGAGCCTCTGGAATCTTTTCTCAACGGCTAGTTTTTGTGTGTGGGCTATAAATACCCACCTTGGTGTGGTGGAGAAAGTTGTTGCTGGGTGCCCCATTGAGTTTCTTTGAGCTAAGAGCAAGCCTCTCATACTCTTGTGTGGATGTGTTGCACTTAGTGAGTGATTGAGAGCAAACCCTAAGTGCATGTGTTGCATTAGGTTGTGGATTGGTTATCCATAGAGCTTTGGCACTTGATTGGTTCAAGTGAAAGTTGAGTCTTGTTACTCTTGGTGTTTGCCGACACCTAGACGGCGTGGAGACGTAGGTGTCGGTGATCTTCTCAAGTGAAGCTGTGAGAAGACCGGTGATTTGTGAGTGGCTTGGTGCTCGCCATCTCCGAGCGGAGTAAGAGCAACCCTAGTGGATCGAGGTGATAAGTTCAAGTTGAGTCGGTCCAAGCGGTTGAACTCACTTAGAGGTGTTGGTTCGGCTGGAACCGGTCCAAGTTGTTTGGACTTACCTCTGAGGTGTTGCCTCGCGCTTTGGAACCGATCCAAAGGTTGAACTTACCTCAACGTGGATTAGGGAGACCGCAAGTCTTCGATCACCACGGAAAAATATCGCCGTGTCAATTGTTGTTTGCTTTCTTGAGCTTTACCTTATTGCAATTTACATTCATTGTATAATTGCTTATTTATTTGATTGCTATCGTGTATGTGCTTGATTGATCATATCATTAGTTGAAAGCTTACAAGTTCATGCTCCATTGATTATTACCTTTATACTTGTATTGTTGGAGCACTTAATTGAGACTAGTGATTTTAAGTCTTAATTGTGCAAAACCGTATTAATATTAACTTCCGCATTAGAAATCGGTTTTAGTGCATAAAAGTATTAAAACGCCTATTCACCCCCGCTCTAGTCGGCCTACTCGATCTTACAGTAGGACGTGTGCGTTGTGATCGTAGTGAAGGTGATATGTGGAATAGAACAACAAAATCTGAGCACATACAATTAAATTACATTACGAAAAAGACTAAAGGTTAAAAAAAACTTACCCGTCGGCGACACCACACCATACCCATGGTCAGGCGTGTAACATCCCAAATCTTGGCTTGTGTTTCAAATGTAAGAAAATGTGTAGAAATTAAAAAAAATTTCTTACATCTTGCTGTTGTAAGGATTTCTGAAAATTCTTGTAGCGAAATTGTGAAAATTCAAAAGCACAAGTCATTTTTAACCAAGTCATGACACTCCATCTTCAAATCTTTATCAAACCTTGTGATCATCCTCTGGAAATAATTTTCCTTAGTTCTAGGGATGTTGTGTGACTCCTTTGAAAAATTTCACAATTTTTAGAAATTGTTTGAATATTTTTAGAGGTTGGTCAAACCAGTTTGACTTTGAGTCAAACCCTAGCTCAGAACTTTGCAAACATTTTGGAGAAAATGCACTATAGAAAACCTCTGAAAATTTTATACAAGGGTAATCTTAAAGTTAGCAAGCTACTGTAAAAATTTCAGAAATTTTGGAGTTAGTTTGCTATCCCTAAAAATCTCTATGTCTCATCTTAAAATCCAAACCCTAAATCAAACTAGTTGGGTTTGAGTCGGACTGAGCTTGACTCAAGCCTTGTGGCTCAACCCAACCTCTAGCGCACGCTCGAGTTAGACCGAGATGGGCGTGCTGCAGAGCCATCCGATTTTGATCACACCACCCAGATCGCGCGATACTTTCGGACCCCCAAATCCCGCATTTCTTTTCAGCCATTAGATCCTAATCTAACCGCTGGGGGCCTCACCCTTTTTGTGCGCTGAGCCCAAGCCTAGCTTGAGCCACTTGGTTGGGTCAAACCAACTTAGGTACGGTTCGCTTTTAAAGGGTGCGCCCATTTGAGCCGTTGATTTACCCATGCCTCTGCTCATTAGGCCATTCGATCACGATTTCGACCTTGGATCTCAATCCAACCGTCATTTTTGCACCTGCTCGTTCTAATGGTGGCGTGTGTTCGACCTTGATTTTGCCGCAACGGTCCAGCATTGATTGGGCCATTAGGACCACCGAACGCCCCAATCAATCTCACCGCCATTTCTATCGGATCGCCGCGTTGTTTTAAACATTCGCCTCTCGATCATCTCTTTAAATCGGGCCATCCGCTTTAATCCAAGGGCGAGATGTGTTGACTCAGCTTTGAGACTTAACCTAACCCTTGGTCCTTTTCAAACCGAGCCGCTTTAACCCTTTTCACTAACATGTGGGCCCTCGCCATGGTGGTCATCTTCAACCTCTGGATTGCGTGTGCGTGCGACAAAGCATAGGGTGTGGGGGAGCTTGTTTGGTCACCTCCATGGCGTCACCTCAACGGCTCTTGAGCCCTCATTTAATGCGCACCAGGCTTTCGGCCCCTAAGTCGTGTTCTTCAACTGCTCCTGTCATTCCTTATCGTCCATGGCAGCACCGTGAGCCAAGTTCACCCCTATGGATTGGTTTTTGCCAAACCCTAGCTCCCCAGTTATATAAATCCTCCAAAGCTCATCTTTGTGTTCCTTTACGACACCTCTAGCTCTTTCCTCGTTTGAGCTCAAAACCACGTAAATCCCCAAATCACCATTAGAGGCCGTGAAGTCGTGTTGGTGGCTTTGGTGCTCCAAAGGGTTCTTTCTCTTTATTTTTGTACCCTTTGAGCTCCTTAACACCCTAATCATTTCCCCTTACTCAATTTTGGATCTCATTCACAGAATCGCCCAATTTTGAGTTTGGATCTCTTCTACTAAATCATCCCCTTTCTTCTCCAACTTCCGGTAAGTGCTTCTTTTGCCAAATTACTTGCTCTTGAACCTTCTTTGGGCCTTGTTGTAGCTATTATGACCACCCATTGGTGTTCATTTTGCTCAAGCTGCATTCCCGTAGCTTTCTTCCCCAACTCCGGTGAGCTCCTCCGTCGTCAAAGCTTCTCTAACCATATTTGAAGCTCTCCTGTGCTCAGGTAGCTTCTTATTAGTCCCTAGAAGCTTGGGTACCCGCTTTTATGGGCAATGCGGAGCTTTTGCGCTATTTTCTTTTTCGGTCATTTTGGTCACCGTCGCTTATTTCTGGCTCGACGGCGTTCTAGGTCGCCGTCGCCGATGAGGGTACCTCCGTTGGGTGCGCAAGGTTATTGCGAACCCATTTTAGCCTTTAGTTGCCGTCGCGGTGACCGGAGTCGCCAGCGATGAGCTTTCCCTCGCACTCGGGTGTTTGTCGGACATGAGCAACGAGCGCTGTAGCGTGTCATTAGGAAACAGATCCAGCCATTAATTGCTAATCATGGATAATCATTGGTAATCATTAGTTAGCAATAATTGGCTGTCCTATAGTGACTTATTGAGTCACTGCCATGTGGGCTCAAACCTTAAACACACCCTCTCGCCTGTGTGTTAGCTTTGGACATCATTAATACTAATCATTGTTTAAACCATTGTTAATCATTGTTTAGCGCTATTATCGCCTTAAATCGCCTTATGTGTCACCGATAAGGGCCCAACTTCTTAACTCTCCGAGCGCGCGTTACGCCGTTGATTGTGGACCGCCGGATTTTAAATCAACGGTCTAGATCATTTGGGCTGTTTGACCGCCCAACCTCCCATCTCCTTTGGACCGCCGATCTAGATCTAACGGTCTAGACTTCGCAGGCGATCCAATCCATCGTTACCGCTCGCTTTAGATCTCGCGTCGAGATCGCTGGGCCGCTTCGGATCGTCCGAACGCCCCTTGATCTAAGCCATTTGATTTGCGACCGCGCCCAAGATCGTTCACGCCGCTTTCTTTTGTTAAGTTTGTTTGCTTTCCGTGAGCATTTAATTGTCAATCGAAAAGGTATTAAACTTCAAAAATTCATAACTAATTCATTTTAGCTCCATTTTAGATGATTCCAATTGTGTTAAATTTTTATTTAACTAAACTTTAATCTAAAAATATGTTTAGACTCTGTTCTATACCAGAAAAATTATATAGGTTGAATTAACTTGCTAAAGTATTAATATTGTCTAGAAATTCATTTAAAACTTGAAAAATGCATAAGTAATTCTCTGTAGCTCCAAATTGAGCAAACTAAAATTTGTTAAATTCATCTGATAATGTACTTTAATATAGAATAGATTTTGTTCATGCATTTGCCTCTAAAAATGATGTGCCCTAATTTCACAATTTAGAAAATCATAAGTAACTCATTTTGGCTCCAAATAAAGTAAATTCAAGTTTTGCTATTCTTAGAATGTCATGTTATACCTACCATAAAAATTTCATGTTCTAGAACTTTCTGGAAAATTGTGCCATGAACAGTACCCGAAATTGTTTTAAATTGAATTGTCTAGCTGAAAGAAACTATTTAGCTATAACTTTTGCATACTTAATCCAAATTAAATGATTCTTATTGCTAAATTCATTTAAAATCATGTTCTTCCTGCTGTGTAATTTTCATGTATTTTGGAGCACTTTTAATTTTGAGTCTTTTTCGGTGTTCGTCGTTTTTATTGGATTTTCTCGTTCTTGCGATAGGTTCCGAAGAGATTGTTGATTGTAAGAGTGATCCTCTGCAGTAAGAAAGTGATCTCCAGCAAGGTAAGCAGATGTAGTATCATTTGATCATATTGCTCCTATTACTTTTAAAGTTTAATATCTTGTTTGCAAAAACTAAGTATGCATGCTTCTTGTGTCAAAGTTAATTTTTGTCGATTAGAGGTAGCTAATCCTATTGCATTATTGCCTTGAAATTGTTCACCCCGCCACTGCCCTAGGTATTATCCTCACTGGTGAATTAGAGCCCGGTGAATGATTTATAGTCTTTTTATTGCCTTTACGATATGATGCTTAGCAATGCTCAGCATCGTAGAATTGGACTGTTATCGACTTAGTCGATGACCTTGATCACACAAAACTTGTTATTACTTATGATCAATACCTTGTGCTTTGTTTATTTGAGAAAACTAAAACTGAAAAAATGATTTAGACTTGGGCACGATGGTAAGTTGGTGTGCTTTGGGTGTGAATGGTTGGTGCCCGAGTCAACAAGAACCGAACATCTTGTTACACTAAACCAAGCATTTCGCATAACCACACTAGAGGGTATGGACCTCTCTTGACTTAGTACTGGGAGGTGTTAATTAATGAGTCGCGTGGTGGGTTGCATATTTGATTATATGCAACGGGCAAGTGCAGAGGGGAGCACCGCAACGGCTTGAGCTAGGTCGGTGCATCCTACTCTCACGATGGGTCCAGAGTGGAGCCGTGATGGTGGTTCGCTAGGTGAAAACCCCATACGTATGCGCTCTGATTAGCTCAATCCATTGGAAAGCGTCTCGAGGATTTAGCCGTGACATACCAAAGGAAGTGTGCTTAATAGCTTAGCAAAGGCGGCTCAAGCGTGGGTACATTGGTACACCACTGCAGGGTTTCAAACCATTCGAATAGCCTCATCCTAGGTTATGGACACGCTTGGGGAGGTCTTTCAAGAGTTAGACTACAACCTTTTAATTAAAACTTGATGTGGGTGGTACGAATGGGTAATTCGTGCTATTGTTGTGATGGCTATTGGGTTAGTCATCTCCAGGTTGTCTTTATGTTACTACTTTATGTCTCGCTGTTATTTGAACAAATAAAATTTAGATTGTTAAAACTGCCTTCAATCTATTACTTATTACAAATAAAATCTGCTTTATGCTGAAAATAAACTTTGAGCCTTCTCCTTTAATTAATGCCTGCATGTAGTAATAACTAGGTTTGTTATCAGAAGTCTTATGTAGTACATTTTTGTACTCATTTGCTTTGCTTAATTGTTGCAGAGGAGGTTGATCCCTAAGGGATCGATTTTTGTGAGTTTTGTGCGGTGTGGACGACTAGCTTATGCGGCCTGGCGGATTGCCTTGTGGGTGTATGGCAAATCGGTTGGCTTTTGTTCATAGCCATCTTATGGTATTTTGCTTCGTTGTTTAACTCTTTTAGCTTGTTCTTGGCCGCTGGCTTTCTTTGTAATAACTTTACTATATGTCTTTTGCTTGTAAAGTTTAAGTTTTGCTCTGTGTTGTATGGAATTGATGCAATGTTTTGTAAAAGGTTGTGTATACCGCACTGGAAGTATATATTTTCCGAGGCGCAGATATTTTGTTTGTGATGCTAGAGTCAATGGAAGACTAAGCATTACAAGCTAAATACACCGGTCTCACAGGCGCCCACATTGGTAGCGGCGTGTACATGGCGTTAGTGTAGGCTCAGTTAGCCGTGGTCGCTCGACCAAAACGCCTAAGGACCACGCTGAAGAAGTAGCGCATTCTGAGAGGATGGGGCTATCCCCAACCCGGTGGCACGCCGCACACGTGGCGCAGACATTGCGCATAAAGACCGCTGCCCCAAGTGTACCGCCGATCTCGCTTACCTCCATCTCCGCCACCTCCGTGCATAGCAGTGATCATATGCTTGTTGATACTATCACCATGGGACTCGAGGAACATGACCTACTCAACAACCACAGCAGTGTGCCTCAAGTGCCTCCTCACCGTGTGCTTAGGTGTGTCCTATTCCATACGCTCGGCTATAAGAAGACAAAGACTCATTACTAAGTTGAACAAAGCAATTGAAGTGGAAACATAAGAGTTATAAATATTTATGTAGAATTGACAAATCCACTTTAGCGCGCCCATGCGCATCGTCAACTTTAGTGCCGTCAGAGGCATCGTCGCATTTGAAACCACCTCGACGCACAACCACCGCCTCACGACGCCCTAGTCGCCCTCCCAAAAGTTGAGATTATTTTATTAAGCTCTAACATACCCTATTTAGCTAGAAGTTTTAGAGATACCTTGCTATTTTTTAGTTTAAAAGGTATTTTCAGATTTACAAAATATTTATTGTGTAAAAATCAAAACAAAATTTAACTTGAGAATATTTTAATTAAGCTCTAACATACCCTATTAAGCTACTCGAATTTTTGTATAATTTTTAGAGGTATCTTGCTATTTTCCTAGTTTAAAAGTATTTTTAGCATTTACAAAAATTACTGTAAAAATGAAAACCAAATTTATGTTGAGAATATTTTAATTAAGCTTTGCATACCCTATTTAGCTACTCTAGAATTTTTAGAGGTATCTTGTTGTTTTTCTAGTTTAAAAAGTACTTTCAGCATTTACAAATTATTTATTGTGTAAAAATGAAAACCTAGAATTTTTTAGATTTGTTTGGTATTTTTGCAGATTTAATCTAAATTTTTCACGTACTGCACCATAAATAATATCTATACGATAAACTAAACTATACATAGTTAAAATGATGTACTACAACAAACTATACTACAGCTAAAATTATCTAATCCATTCAATTCTATATCGCTAGTTTTATTTGCTAACCTACCAAGGTTTTGAATTTATATACAAAGTTGCAAGAATATTTATATGCAAAGTGGGCGACCGGATCCACTTCCCCCTCTCTCTGTCGTCCTCCGCTACGAACTGGCAGCGCTTCGCTAGGTCACTTTTCCCCTCTCCTCCTCTCCCTCTTCTCTTTTTAAACGAATTAAAATTAGTTTTTGTCCGATTTTGGGGGGTTTATATAGTGTATCCTCTGTCACTAGATGGAGTGGCGATTAGTACACAATTCAAAGCCAATCGCTAGTTGAAATGGTGACAGGAGGTTGAACCGGTGACTGGCAGTAAATGCCATCCTGTCGCCATTTCAACCAGTGACAGGAGCCCATTTTTATATTAAAAAAATCTATTGTTTATTTTTGTAATTATTTATTAAAATAATATTATTTAAAAAAATTCAAGGAGGCGAGGAGGCTGACTTATACTGAGTAAATAAAAAAGGGAGAAATTTGATCATTTGTCCTAAAGTTATAGTGGCTTTAACAAGTTGCCATCCTATCCATTGTAACAGATCATGTGTTGATATGCACCAAAGTTCACGAGCTAATTGATTATTTGCCCATTTAGACAATTTTACACTTATCTTCTTCCCCTTCTTCTTCCTCCTCTTCTCTTCTTCTTTGCTCCAACAATGGCATCGAGTGAGTCCGTGCTTTTCCTCCAACTCCACCACGGTCCGCCATACCCACCGTCAGATTTGCTACGAAGTCACCGCCGCCGCCACCGCTAGCTCACTGGCCGTCGCCGCCATCCCCTGCCAAGACCGCCACCACCGCCTCGCTCTTCCCTATCGCTATCGTGCCATCCTTGCCCCTTCATCCCTAGTGAAGCGCCACCATTGGGCACACGATTTAATGAAGCGTGCCTCACCGCGCGGTCCGGCATGTGCAAGGTAGCGTCTCAACGCCGAGTTGTGGTAGGATGCTAGCGAGCTACATGGTGACGAGTCGCAAGCGAGGTCCATCGATGGCGCAAGGTATTATGTGACATCGTCCTTGGGGGGCCTTGAAGACAAGGCCCTTCGTGGTGGTGTGCCATAGCAGGATGAATTGCTCGATGGCCTTGAAGGCGGAGGTTGGTCGGCCATGGCCGGAGCAAAGAGAAAAGAAGAGAAGAAGAGGAGGAAGGGGAAGAAGACATCAACAAATTTGGCATTTATGCTAAAAAAAAGGCAAATAATCAATTGGCTCATGAAGTTTGGTTGAAGCCATTGTAACTTTGCGGCAAAAGATCAATTCCGTTGAAAAAAGTGTGCCTCACCCACGACTGCCCAAGTTCATTTCAATTTTAGCTCTAAACTGATAGCCTTAACAGATGGAATTGGGTAGGGATTGAAAGCATAAAATCAAAGAGAAAGGCTAGAAAGCGCTACAATGTTACATTATTTCCAACAGATAAACCATTGAATCCAATGCATCGATTTACATTAGGTGCTCCCACCTCTCTTTCCCTATTTGCATCTCATGCTTCCTCTTCGTAGTCTGACAACTACCCACCTCCTTTCCTTCTCTCTCCCCACCGACAATCCACTACCAACAAAGTGACGGATCTCACCATCGGTGGCCATAATATGAACCTTGAGCTCCCCGTGTTCGATTCCCCTTGATTTCAGCAGTCAACTTTGCCCCTAGCATGGTGGTGGCAAGCGAGAATCGCCTGCAAGTATAAAGCACCTGTGGCGACGGTGAGCAAATGCGGTTGTTATGGGCAGTGGGTGAGCGAGCTTCATGGCCATGGGTGAGCACCTCCGCGAGCGGGTGCAATGGTATCAGGCATGGACAGAGTGAGCAAGCTCAGTGGACGTGGGTGAGCGAGCACAGCCCACTACCACAGTGGGCCACCAGCGCAACATCAGGCAAGCGTACTTCACAGATCTTGCTTTCCATCTGTGTTTCATCCTATTTTTTTATGAATCTTTCCATAACATTGATGAAACCTTCTTAAACTTTGAAATCCACTTGAAACTTCTTCGAAAATATAGAATCGTGCTGAAACATTTTTATGAAATGCGTTGAAACCTGCTTGAAACTTCAAACTCAAAAACCTGAAACATTCATGAAACTTTTTATGCAACTGAAAACTCATGGAACTCCATGAATTTGCTATAGCATTGGAAATACATTCCAATAGTATAGCTTGGGCTAACAGCCTCCAAAATCAAAAGACCTGGCCCACTCAAAAAATATGAGCTATGGCCCGATAAAAGCCAGGCCCAGTCTCAGGCAGCGAGTTTAGACCTAAAAAAACCAGGCTTTTCTCTGGCTCAGCCTGAGCTGGCCCATCTCAAGAATGCTTAGGTCTAGCTGGACACTTTATGTAGGGGTGGAAACATATCAAATATTTACCATACCAAAGTGGCATCCATATTTCCAAGTGGAATACAAATTCAGATATCGATCGAATCGTATATGTATTCCATTCGATCAAAATTCGATGACCACATAATTTATACACTACAAAGATAATAAGATGCTTATATTCCGTGATGCAACACAATAAACCATTGTGGTATATAATGCATTAAACTCAAGTAACTTTAATAGACACTAAATAAAATAGACAATTGAACATCGGCTTCCTAACATGACTCCTGCTTGATCACTTAGGAGTAGGAAGCTAGGCAAATTGTATTTTGCACCTCCTTCGCCTAATTGGGTTGTTTTCATGCTCGCCAAAATTGTAATCTAGTCATATTGGGCCGACTGCCCGCACCAACCGTGATACAAGTGAATTGGAGAATTCGGGACCGGGAATGGAGAAATCAAGGTGGGAAGTAGAACTTAGATAGGGAAGAAGAGTTAGGAAGAAGAGTTAGAGTTTGGGGAAGGAGTAGAACGGGAGGAGGAAGAAGCACTGTGGTTTGTTCTTTCTGCTTTGTCCTCTCTTTGCCAACGCTTCAATATTTGTACTACTTGCAAGTGTCTTGGGCTCACCCATTCCATCAAGCCCATTGAGTCCGGTGATGCCCGTCAACACCAAGCTTATCCCGAGCCGATGCAAAGTAGCATCCCATGGTACTCTGGCTAGCACCAAGTTCGTGTTTTATTGTGTATTGCACCATCTTGGAATTACACCGCCATCTTTTCGCTTCTCTCATCTTGCAAAGAACATACATCGAGAATGTTGCTCCTAACCGCACACAAGCATTGAGAATCCTCCGTAGCACTTTACACACCACAAACCATGGCATGAGAATAATGACCACTTAGCCATGGTAATGAATGTTGCCACCAATAAAAACCTCTTCCTAAATTTTGCTTCCAATGACTCGACCTTCTCATCGAGTAATTTGGTATCCTGATGTGTAGAGTCTAGAGCTTCCAACTGAATATAGATCTCTTTAGAAAATTCCTTCTCCATGTAATACCTCAAATTTGGCTTTTTAGTTCAAAAGGCTAAAAATATGGATTTTTAAAACTTTTTGAAACATCTTGCTGATGTTCGAGTTTTTGGGTTTTGTTTTTAAGATATCCGTCGATGTGAGTTTCGAGAGATCAGTTAGCGAAATACAAATCTAAATTAAGTCAATGAAACCTAAAACTAAGTAGAAATTTAAAATCCAAATCTAATCAGAAAATCCATAAATTAAATCCATGTCAGAGTTTAAAAAGAAAAAGGAAATAGCCTTTTTCTTTTTCATTTTATTTTCTCTTCCTCTTCCTCTTTCCCTTTGTAACATCCCAATTTTCTAAGTTTTAAAATCTTTTAAATAGTTAGTAGGGAGAAAATTCACCATTTGGTTTTTATTTTATTTTAATCCAAAAAGCTTAATATGGACTTTTAGTACCAAAATAATTTAATATGAATAATTCCAACATGAACTATTGTTAAAACTATTTTATTTGGTTCTATGTGCTGAGATATATTTTCTAGGTTGTTTTAGAATTTTTCTAAGTTCATTTGCTACTTTCTATTGCTTATTTGAATTTCTAGTATTTTGTAAAATAGAAAACCTATTTAAAATCTCAGTTAATTCCTTGGGCTGAAACCCAATCCTATTCTCTCTCCAGCCCAAACCTCTTTTCTCATGCGAGGCCCGTGTGGCGGCCCGTTCACGCGCTCTCGCTCAGCCCAATCGCGCACAGCTTTTGTTCGCCGCCGTCCGATCGTTTTTGAATGGTCCGATGGAGTCTGATCGTTTGGCTGGTCCAAACATCACAAGTGGTTTGGACCACCGATCGAGGCTAGATGGTCAGATCAGGTAGTCCGAACGCGCGCCCTTCTTTGCTTTCGCTGACGAGTGGGCCCACGTCTTCGTCATCTCCGAGTTGTCTTCCTCGCGAAGTCCGAAGCCGTATCCGCCATTGCTGATCTTCGAACTTGTCCGACAACTGGACCCTTCTAACTAAACTCCTTCTAGAAAATGCGTAGAATCTTATCTCTTATTGCCCCACATCCAAATCCGGTCGAATCTCTTGCTGAATCAGTCTCTATCTCCTAAAACCCCAGACTTGATTTCATGTTTATCTCGGATTCGATTTGAGGATTCCTTATCCCGCGCCGCCCGAGCCCCTATAAATAGTCCTCGAGGATCGCCTCTGCACCCTCATCCCGAAACCCTAAGTCGTCGCCCTCCAAGAACCTGAGAATCACCGCATTTGCAGATCTAAGGTTTTGTCACCGCCGCCGTTTTCTTCAATTCCAGCCGCCGTCGTCGTCGCCTTGTGGTCGTGGTCTACGCCGCCGGGACCACCATCACGATGATTCCTCTAGAACCCTTCCATCGATCGATCGCCGAGCTTTTATCCGACAACACCGCATCCATCTCCGCCGCTGGACTCGCCACCGACAATCTCCATCCACTTCGACCACTCGGAGGTAACACCCAAAGGTTCGCAATAGCCATAGCTATCCACCAGTACCACTCACCACCCGCCGCTAGTGAAGCATCACTGTTCGCCGTTGCCGGTCTAACCCAAGCCTCGCCATCGGTTGTTGTTCGTCATCGCTCATCCGAGTACTATTCTTTCAAGCATCGCTTTGCTTTCGTGCTACTCGCCGCTTCCAACCGCCGTAGTCGTAGATTGTTTCCGATCGTAGTAGTCGAGATTTCTTCGATCGTTGTGGTCGTGGATCGCTTTCGACTGCTATAGTCGTAGTCGCCGCCGACATGTGGTCGTAGCCGCCGGTTTTTGCCGTGGTCGAGCTTATATACGTGGTCGAGCGCTTTAAATTCAAACTTTCGAGAAGCATATCTTTTGTAACCAAACTCCGTTTGAGCCCATTCAAATTCCAAAATCTATCTAAATTCGAGATCTATTTATCTAAGATTTTTATTTAATTTTTGGAGTTTTTTGCTTCTATTATTTATTTGTTTTCTTTATTTGCTTGGTTTACGAGTAGACGTTGATACTTCGGGAAGTTTTGGAGAAGGAGTGCCTCAAGACCAAGACCAGTACCTAGACCTATTCCAAGGCAAGTCATACCTTTGATCATATTGAATCCTAGTTTTTTAAAACTATATTGTTTCAAATTATTGTATTTATTTTAAGTAATTATTTAAATACTTTTGGGTGTAGTTATCAATCCAATCTGTTATATCCACCTTGTCGATTGTTATGCTATGATCTTTTGTCACCCTAGATTGGTTCATTATTTAGTTAGTATTATCATAGCACCAACGTGAGTTGGTTAGTATGAGTAGATTGCTTAGCCATGCTATGAGTCATCATCTCATGTGAGTTGCAATTATAAACCTGACTAAGTGATTATGAAACTAAGTGATAAAACTGTGTGTACTGTGTGCTATTACTCGTTGATGGTATATGTTGCACTTAACCAACAGGATGGGAAAAAGATTTGGACCGAGACATGTGGCACTGTGTGATTTTATGGTGGATCTGTGCTGGATGGGAACAATAATCTATATGGCATAGTTAGAAATTGGAAGTCTTTTCTTGGTCAATTGAGGACTTAACTTTCTGCGCCATTGAATCGAGCCTCATCAGCACAACCACATGCTTGATGGGACGGGCCTAACTTTGTGTTATGGATTCTTGACATTGACTACTATCGTAGTTGCATCGCAGATGGTTCGCCGCTTTCTGTCCAACGGGTGTGTCGTACCAATCACGTGTATAGGTTGGTATGGCGGTAAAGCACATCGGGAGTGTCAATATTTGAGATGAAGTTTCGGAAAAGTTTTGTTATGATTAGTGGTTGCTACACTGATCGTATTGTGTGGATAAAGTGTACAACCTCTGCAGAGTGTCAATCAATCTATTCGAAAAGTCGCGTTCGCGATCATAGACATGCTCGGGGATTTCATACGAGGGGTAGATTTTCATAAAACTTTGGGAAGGGATAGCTGTGAGATACAAGTCATATAGCTATGTGAATTAAACTGATTAGCATTGTGTCCTTTGCGAAAACAAACTGTTAAATTATTATTGTCTATTTGTTTTAAGTTGATTTCAATCTATTACTTGTATTCAATTGCAAATGTTACATTTCCGCAAAAGAACCACAGAAGTCGTTTCCTTTGGAATAAGGCTGCATCTATAAATTGCATTCTGTGGTATGTCTTGCGAGTACGATTGTGTACTCATACTTGCTGCAAAAAAATCTATAGAAGAGGAGGAGTCATCGCCTGCTTTCGAGGAGGAGTTCGTTGAAGGTGTTGATTATTAGGGTCGTGATCCCAATCGGTTGCCTGTGGAAAATTGATGGGATTTCGCTAGAGTTTATTTTGTTCCGCTGTTGTTCTCTTTATTGTTAGCCCTGCATGACTTAATAAGTATAAACTCGACCATAAGATCATAACTAATATTTGTTATTCAAATTACTCATTTATGCTAATTATCACTTGTGTGGATCGATATCCATCTATGTTGCCACTGTGTGCACTAGCGTGATCCTGGACTAGTGAAGAATATAGAGAGAGTCCAAAATTGTATTTTTGGGTCCCGACAGAGGTGGTATCAGAGCCATACTGACTGTAGGTATTGACCTTAGTTAGATCGGCCGTCTTAGAGTGTCCAAATTATTTTCTAAAGCAAAAATTAACTTGCAAGATTAATGAATTGCTTAACTCCTCTCATATCTCTCTTGACTCAACTATTGTTGAAATTTCTCCTCTCCCCGCTGTTTTAAGTTGTTCTTACCCTTTCATCTATCTCGACAGATGCCTCTTCTTTCGAGCTACGATGAACGCATGGGAGGACCTACTGCTGAACTTTGGAAGTTACTACATGTGCTTGGAGGCTTCGACTGCCCATTGTATCGTGGAAGCAACTGGATTGTGAACGGTCGAGACCGTGGACTGCTTTGTTGCTTGACGATCTACGCTAGAAGGGATACCAAGGCAAGCCAGCCTTTGAACATCTCCGTCTGGAAGACCACATGGCTCGAGGCAATACAAGAGTCGTCATGCATTGCTATGCTAAGGATCTGCAACATCTACGCGGGTGAGCTGAAGAACATCATCTTCCGCTATCATCCCAGAGTTGCCACTGTGGATCTACCTGCACGCACCCATCTACTGATGGAGAAGGCAACGCAATAGTGGTGCATCTTGCTTAGTACGCCGCTGCTCAGGAGGAGTCACTGGAGCTGATGCCACCGATCTGGAGTGCGTCTACGAGACCTTGCAGAGGTCGAAAGAAAGGATCGCCATGCTAGAAGCAACCCTCTATGACCAGCACGATCATGAAGAAGATGATGAAGAAGAAGACCTAGAAGAACCCGAGGAGGATCCCAAAGAAGATCCAGAAGAAGGCCTTGAAGGTCAAGAAGAAGCCGTAGAGCCAGAGGAGCCAGCTGCACCAGTGATGCCTGTTCCTACTGCACCAGTTTTGGGGGCACCAGGATCGCTTTGCTAGATGTCGGCCACTTCGTGTCTACAAGAAGCGGGAGCACAGCCGTGGTCGTGGAGGCTACCTTAGCGATTGAGTTCACTAGAGTTTAAGTTTAAGTTTAGGCTTAGCCAGTTCTTGTTTAGGTGTGGCGCCCTTTATGCGGTAGTTTGTGTGCTTAGATTCGTTGTTTTCTTTTGTATGCGAGTATGAGTTGCAAATGTAACATCCCAAATCTTGGCTTGTATTTCAAATATAAGAAAATGGGTAGAAATTAAAACTTTTTTTGCATCTTGCAGTAATTGAGCTATTCTGCAATTCTTGTTCAAGGAATTGTGGAATTGGAAAATCACAAGCTTCTAAAACCTTAGCCTTGACCCTTTGAAAACTTTCTTGGATAATCTTGTGATCATCCTTTGAAAATATTTTTGCTAAATTCTAGGGATGATGTGTGACTCCTCTGAAAAATTTCACAATTTTTAGAAATTATTTGAATATTTTAAGGGGTCAGTCAAACCAGTTTGACTTTGGGTCAAATCCTAGCTCGGAACCTTGCAGAATTTATGGAGGAACCTACACTGCATAAAAACCTCTGAAACTTTTATACAAGGTCAACCCTAAAGTTAGCAAGCTCCTGTAAAAAGTTTAGAATTTTTGGAGTTAGTTTGCTATCTTAAACAATTTCTCAAAGTTCTATTCTCATTTCAAAACCCTAACCTAAGTCACTGTTGGGCTCGAGTCAGACCCGAGCCCAAGTACTTGACTTGGTCGAGCCAAGTCACCTAATCGCAATCGAGCACGGTCGTTTACGCCGGTGTTTCACCGTTGGATCTCGATCCAACGCCCGACTGTGCCGATTTGGACCTCCGAAGGTCTTGCGCAATCTCAGCCGTCCCTCTTAGATCTAACTGTCGCAACCTCCCTCCTTCTGTTCTACTTCTTCCTCACGCACGAGCGCCATGGTGTGGTCAGTGAGTTGCGCAGAGCCTTGTCACCTCACGCTCGTCCTCGTCAACGTCTATTTGTCCTGTGCATTTAATGCCCAGCTTTCACCCCCAAAGTCTCCTTCTCAGCTGCTCCCATCATTTCAGCTTGCACATGGTAGGGCCGTGGACTAAGCTCACCGTAGAGCTTTGCCCTAGCCTGCCGTTGTTCCTCTGGCTATAAAAAGGCCACGAGCTCCTCCTTTTGCTCCTCTTTATCACCGCTTTGTCGCCCTAGCCCCCTCTCTGTTCTGTGAGCTCAAAACTCCATGAACACCCATTGTCGCCATTGTTGGCCGTGGAGGACTTCCATCGCCGATAGTGCCCGAAGGGTTCTTTTGGCAATCCTTTTTGCTCCGCCTTGAGTGTCTCATGATCTTCATCAAATCCCCTAACTTTATTTTGTGTTTCTTTCACAAGAGCAAAATTAATTTTGAGTTTTGGGATCCTTGCGGCCAAAAGCATTCCCTTCTTTCCCAACTCTGTAAGTGGATTCTTTTGTTGATTGTTTGCTCCTCGACCATCTAGGAGGTCTTTCAAGCTATCCTTACTGCTCTTTTGTTCTTTTGCTCAGAACCTCGGTCCTCGTTGTCGCCCTCGGCTCCGGTGCGGCCTCCGCCGCCGAGCTCCTCCGACCTCCCTGACCTCTCTCGTGCCTAGGTACCTTCACGATAGTCCCTATTTTCTGCACCTTCTAGTTTGGACCGCTATGGAGCTTTCGCTATTTTCATTTTTAGCCGCTTTTGCACCTCTCGCCTCTTTTCGGCCACGGCGTTTAGGCCACTCATTGCCGAAGAGCTCTCATTGCGTGCGCAATTGTATTGTCACCCTTTTGCCACCCTTGGGTTGCGCCGTGACTAGGGTCGCTTCAGTGAGCCAACAGCACAATGTGGTACTTAGTCCCGTTGTCGTAAGTTAGACAAACTTCGTGATCTCTTAGCTCAGATCCTAGCCAAGTATGACCTCTTTGGATTTAATATTGACCATTAGGATCACCATCTGTGTTTTCGCAAAGGACCACCATGGTCATTTTTTGCAAAAACCACCCTCGGGGTCCTCTTTGCAAAAGACCACCCCTGGGTCTTTTGTAAAGAAAACCTCATGACCTCCCTCTTCGCAGATCTTAACCATTAGGACCACCCCGGGTAGATCTTGACCGTTCAGGACCTCCCCATAGAGATCTGAGCCATTCAAGACCTCCCCACTTTTAGACTTTATCGTTGAGGACTTTCCCGTGGGGATCTTGACTATCTAGGACCTTCCCTCTTTTAGATCTTATCGTCTAGGACCTCCTCCGAGTAAATCTTGACCATTCAGATCTCCCTTGGAGATATGAGCGTGCTCCGACCTCCTCTTATAGACCCTCAACCTTAGGACCTCCCCGTAGCTCGACAATTAGATCTAGATCCGACGGTCTAGACCTCCTCGGGCCTCGTAGTTCTAGCATTCCGATCCTCTTTGCCGCTCATTTCTAGACCTGGCCGAGATCTCGTGAACGTTCGGACCTTCGAATGTGATCTTGATCTAAGCCGTTCCTTTTTAGATCCATGGCCCAGATTTGGTGAGGTATTCGGGAAGTCCAAATGTCCCATCTCTTGTGGACCGTTGGATCTAATCCAACGGTGCGCACTGTTGGGCCCTGAGGTGCGCGCACACGTCTGTTGTGCTCAGTGCGCGTGGGCCATTGGATTTAATCTCAACGGTCCAGGTTTTCCCACCTTGGGTTAGTAATAAGTAATTTCCGAAATCTTTTATTTGTGAATTGTGAATTGTTTTAAATTTCAAAATTTTATAACTAATTCATTTTAACTCCAATTTAGATTATTCAAATTGTGTTAAATTTATATTTGACTGAACTTTAATCTTAAAATGTGTGTAGACACTGTTCTATACCAGAAAATTGTGTAGGTTGAAGTAACTTGCTCTAGCATTAATTGTTGTTCTAGAAATTCATTTAAAACTTGTAAAATGCATAAGTAATTATCTGTGATTCCAAATTGAGCAAACTAAAATGTGTTAGGTTCCTCTGATAATATGCTTTAATATAGAATATGCTTTATTTAGGTTTTTGCCTCTGAAATTAACTTTGTGCTACTTTCACTACTTAGAAAAATCATAAGTAATTCAATTTAACCCCAAATGAAGTGAACCCAATTTTGCTGTCCTTAGAATGCCATGTTCTGCCTACCATAAAAATTTCATGTTCAGAAACTTTCTGGAAAATTATGCCATAAATAGTAACAGAAAACAATTTAATTTGAATTTTCCAGCTGAAGGAAATTGTTTAGGCTATAACTTTTGCATGTTATAACTTTTGCATGCTTAGTCCAAATTGAATGATTCTTGTTGCTAAATTCATTTAAAATCATGGTCTTCCTGCTGTGCAAATTTCATGAAATTTGGATGACTTGGGTTTTTGAGTATCTTTCGTTGTTCTTCGTTCTTATTGGATTTTCGCGTTCTTGCGATAGGTTCCAAGAATTTCTTGAACCCGAGAGTGATCCTCAAAGAATAAGATTGTGATCTTCAAAGAAGGCAAGCGGATGTAACATCATTTGATCATATTGCTCCTATTATTTTCAAAGTCTAATATATTGTTTGCAAATCCTATGTATGCATTGTTATTTTGCTGTTAAACTATTATCGATTAGTTGACCCATTAGATGCATAATGTGTAGGCAAATGTTTATCCTCTACTACTTAGCATAGGAGTGTCTTGCTGTGATTTTGTGAGGACCCTGCTTATTCGACTTGTACTGCTTAACCATCCACTTGGTCCTAACAAAGACAAATCAAATAAACCAAGCTCGAGATATGTATACTTCCTGCACTGCAGTATACACACCCTGTTACAAAATCATGCATCAATCCCATTCATACACATAGAGTCAAGCAAAGCAACAATCAAAGACATAGATAATATAAGGAGAGTTATTACAAAGAGAGGCCGACTGCCAAATAACACATAAGGAACTAATTTAAACAATGAAGCAAAAGGGCCATAAGATGGCAATAAACAAAAGCCAATCGTGTGCCTTTACCACAAGGCAACCAACCGGACCGCCAAGCTAATCGTCCCAAACAATGCACAAGAACACAACACAAAAGTGAGGCCCTTGGGGCTCACCTTCTTCCTCTCGCAACAATTAATATTAAACAAAGCGATGAGTACAAAAATTGTTTTTGTATTCGCAAGACCGACGTGTGAGATAACAGAACTATAATTAACTACATGCAAGCTTTATTTAAGTGGATGAGGCTCGACTTGTTTTCAAAGATAAAGCAAGTTTTCATTTGCAATAAGGTAATAGATTCAAAGCAAGTTTGCAATTAACTTTTATTGTTCAAATAAAGAGAGACAATTATAACAATAGATAGATGACAACACTAACCTAGAAGTGACTAACCCATAGTCACCACAACAATAGCATGAAGTACCCTTCATACCACCCATGTCAAGTTTAAGTTTTTAAAAGGTTGTAGTCTAGTTCTTGCACGACCTACCAAGCATGTCCATAACCTAGGACGAGGCTATTCGAATAGTTTTAACCTCGCAGGTGTACCAATGTACCCACACGATAGACCGCCTTTCCACCACCACGGTTAGCACACTTCCTTTGGTATGCGTGCATGGCTAAGTCTAACAAGACGCTTTCCAATGGACGATGCTAATTAAGAGCCGCAACCCACGGAGAAGGACACATTAGACAGCCCTAACAGGTGGCGCTAATGCTCCTCCAACACCACACGCACACACAAGAACACACCCACCAACCACTCATAATTAACACCTCCCAAAGTACTTAGTCAAGAGAGGTTCCATATCCCCTCGTGTGGTAGCACGCAATAAGTGCTTGGCTTAGTGACACAAGTAACTCGGTCCTGGGGACTTAGGCACCATTCCAACACACCCAACAGATCACATCAACATACCATTGTGCCCAAGTCAAGATATAGTTTTGTTTTCGCTTTTGCTTTGTAAATCAATAAAACACAAGGGTTGGACATAATGGAGTAGTATAAGTAGTTGTGTGATCAAGATCACCGACTAAGTCGATGATCACCCAATACTACCGATACTAGGCATGGCTAAGCAACATTTATTCGAAAATCTACTAAGTGACAAGAGCTCATCCAACGAACTCTAATCACAAAGAAATAACCTAGGCTCGTAGTAGAGGATAATTATTTACCTACAGATTATGCAACTAGAGGATTAACTAATCAATTTAACAACAAAATAGCAATGCATACATAGAAGTTAAACAAAATATTAGACTTTAAAAGTAATGGGGTCAATGGGAAATGATCAATCGCTTGCTCGCTTGTCGTTGCTCAAATTGTTATGAGGGTCGTTCTCTGGTTACCGCAAATGTAGAAGCTAAGCGAAAGAGCGAAACAACCAATAAGACGAGCAACACTTAAACGAAAGAGCAAGCAAAAATTATCCAAATGCGACTAAATTTATACACAAGGTAAAATACTAACATACCTAGTCATAGAAACTGAAAACTTAATTTGGATTTGTGGTGCGTAAGATATTCCTAAAACCTATTTTCTACCATAATTAGGTAATCAGAGCAAAAATATTTTCTAGAAAGATTTTGAAGCTGAAACTTTTATGGTAGGTAGCTACTGACATTCTAAGGCTAACACAAGTGGTTTCATCTTAATTGGAGTTAAAATGATTTAGTTATGATTTTTCTAAGTTGTAAATCTAAGGCATGATTAATTTCAGATTAAAGACCATGTAAAACCTATACTAAGCTAAAGTACTTTAACAGATGCATTTATAGAACTTTAGTTTGTTAAATTTGGAGCTACAGAGAAAAAGATATGCAATTTTGAAGTTTAAAACAATTAATAAGTGCAAGTAAAAGCTCTTAAACTAATTGAAAACCAACGACAACCGGGAGGTCGTGGGCGATGATCAGGATCAGATGGCTCATGAGCTCGATGCTAAAACCCGCGACGAGCACCGGCGCAAAGACCTCATCGCGCCTAGGGAGGTCTTAGTCGTTAGATCTAGACTTGACTGGCCGGATCTAACGAGGAGGTCCTAGACGGCAAGATCTAGCGAGGAGGTCTAAGCCGAGATCTTAAATCCAACGGCTACAACCGGCACGCACACACAAGACACGAGGAGGTCCTCGCGCCTAAAGGTGGTCGGGATTGTTAGATCAAGATCTCGACGGTCCCGACCTCCTTAGAGGTCCTAGGTTAAATCTACTAAGGAGGTCCGGACTTGTCTCGGATCTTCCGTGGGAGGTCCCGAACGGCCTGGATTAAGTGGGAGGTCTTGCGGTCTTCTTCACAAAGGACTGTGAGGTGGTCTTTTGCAAAGAGGACCTCAAGGAATAGTTTTGAAGGTTTTCTTTACAAAAGACCAGGGGTGGTCTTTTTACAAAAGACCACAGGGAGGTGTTTTGCAAAGAGGACCTCGGGGAAGGTCTTTTGCGGAAACACAAGGTGGTCTTATACGACTAAGATTTAACAGGGGTGGTCCTGGACGGCTTGGATCACCACCAAGGGGAGGTCCAGAGACTTAGGATTTTGCGGAAAAGATCCTAAGGCCCGATCTAAACTTGGAGAGGCTCGGGACGGCTAAGATTAGCCCGAGGAGGTCCCGGGTGGTTTTAATGGCGCAGACCTCCGCATAGGCAGCGCTAAGACAATTTAATGCATCTAATGATTGACAATAAATGAATCTAACAGAACACTTAATGACTTCGGACTTTAATACTAAGGCCCCGCCCACACGTTAGTGACTCCACAAGACAAATTAGGACACAATTAATGCACCAATGATAAGCAATGATTTGAGCATTAAAGTGGTCCTAAAAGATGATTTAAAACGAAGGTTTTGAATCGCAAAACCCGAAAGTGCTCAATGCTTGCCGGCGACGTGGATCTCATCGGCGGAAACCAAAGGCAGGGATGAGTCCCAAATAGGAGGAGAATCCAAAGATGCCAAAAGCTACACCTAAAACAGCTCCTACCGCTGCTAGTGAGATAATCGCCGGAGACAGAATGCGGCAACCACGAAAACCTAAAGAGGTCTAAAAGAATAGGGATTTCGACATCGAGGTACTTACTGTGGAATGAAGGGAGCTAGAGGTGGCCGCAAGAGCTCGTGACGGTGGAGGTCGCGGAGGTGAAGAAGACGACGCCCCGCCACGAACAAAGACGCCCCACTCTATCAACCTCTGTGAAGGTCAAACAAAGCAAATTAGGAGGCTTGAAGTGACCCGGGGAACAAAATGGCGCCACTATTGCAATGTTGAACCACCGGCTCAAGGTCACCGAGAGCTCCAAGGTTCAGCAATGGTGGCAGAGGCTTTGGGTGACTTGAGCACAAGAGCAGAGAAAGAAATTAGGTTGCAAGAATGGATCCAAAGAAGCTTAAGGAGAAGCTCGGGATCCATATATAGCCAGCGCTAAAATGAACCAGGCCAAACTTATGGGTGCATCGAGCTAAAGTACACATGAACCGATGGGAGTAGGTTGTCGAAGACTTTGAGCAAAGGGGCTGCAGACATTTAATGTTGGCAAGACATAGCCGCTTGTCGAGGACCTAGAGGTGACAAGGCACCGCTCTCCACCGCCATGCACAAAGATTGATAATGCCTGTGCCCACCCGATGCTGAGAGAAAAGGGGAAAAACTGGTCAAATGGACTCAACGGCTAAATGCTACCGAGCTCCACCAGGAGGTCGTGAGTCGTTGGATTGAAATCAAGGGCTCAGATTTTGGGCTAAGATTAGAGGTCCTAACACTCGGGAGGTCTGAGCCACAAATCGAAGATGGGCGCTCATGATCACCCAAGTGCTAGGGGTGGTCGTGGAGGTCCGAGGAGGTCGCCAGGTGGTCTTTGCAAAGGTGCAAAGGAGGTCCTGGGAGGTCCTCGGGGTTGTCTTTGTAAAAGAACAGAGGAGGTCGGGGGGGAGGTCCTTACAAAGACCCGAGGAGGTCTTTGAGCGTCGGATTTAAAATCCAACGCCCGCACCACTGCGTGCTCAAATGCCCGAGCCCGACACGGCTCAAGCGGCTCGTGCGACCAAGACCGGAGGTCGGACTGGGTTTAGGGTTTATTTTGAATCGGGATCTTGAAGGGACTTTAGAGCTAGCAAACTAGCTCCAAATTCTATGTAATTTTAACAAGAGTTTGCTAACCTTGAGTTGGACCTTGTATAAAATTTTTAGAGGTTTTGTGCCGAGCATTTTTCTACGTAAATTATACAATGCTTTGAGCTAGGTTTGACTACAAGTCAAGCAAGTTTGACTGCCCATAAAACTATTCAAACAATTTCTCAAAATTGTGAAATTTTTCAGAGGGTCACATATCAACCCAAGAACTTAGGAAAAATATTTCCCAGGAGATGATCGACAGACTTGTGACTTTGTATTTCCATACTCTGGTGCAATAATTGTTTAGTACACACAAGAAATACATGATGTAAGAAAAAGTTTTAATTTCTACTCATTTTCTTACATTTGAAACACAAGTACAGAATTTGGGATGTTACAGATTTAGGGTTCGTTGGATGAGCCTTTGTGATTTAGTAGTTTACGAGTTAATATTGCTTAGCCATGCTTAGCTACAGGTAGAATTGGGTGCCCGAGTCAACAAGGACCGAACATCTTGTTACACTAAACTAAGTATTTTTGCGTGCTAACCACACTAGAGGGTATGAGACCTCTCTTGACTTAGTACTTTGGCATGTGTTAGCTCCGAGTCGTAGGAGGTTGTGTAGGAGGGAAGATGTTTGGGAGCATTGTAGTTGTCCGAAAGCTTTACCCCTTGAGGGTAGTTGATTTTCGGCTTTACAATGTAGAATTTTTTTTAAATAATCTATTTTTTATTATAAATTTCAAAATTATTCTTGCGACTTTTTTTTTACCGGAAAATACTCCAGTTGCCTAAGGGTTGGGCGATAGGCTACGTGTTCAACCGCGGCGGCAATAATTGCAATCGCCAACCGTCAAGCGGTAATAATCGCACCGCCCAACGGTTGAGCGACAGCCTTCCGGGCCGCCAATGGTTCGCGATCGAGGGTTATATAAAGGTCACACATGTCCCGGCGAGCCGCTGAGCCTTGCTAAGCTATAAGAAGAAAGAAAGAGAGAAAGATAGAAAGAGAGAAAGAAAGAGGGAGAGAGGGAGGAGGGAGGGAGGGAGGGAGAGAGGAGAAGAAGAAGACTTGCTTGTGAGGTAAGTATTTTAATTTTGTAATGTATATTTTTAGTAAGTAACTAGTTTATATAGTTCAAATAGTAGTGTAAGTAGTTTCTGTTAGAGACTTTAGGTAGAGAAAAAAATTAGAAAATCAAAATGTAGTTAATTTGTATGTAAATAGTAGCGATAGAAAAATAGTTTATGGAGTTAAAAATAGTAGTATAAGTAGCACTTGTACAAAATTTTAATCGGGAAAAATTAGAGAATCAAAATGTAGTTAATTTTTATGTAAATAGTTGCGATAAAAAATAGTTGATGCGGTTAAAAATAGTAGTATAAGTAACACCTGTAGGAAATTAAAGTTAGTGGAAAAAATTAGAAAATCGAAATGTTATTCATTTGTATGTAAGTAGCAGCGATAGAATACTTTAGTTAGAGACCAAAATAGCCCGTAGGGGAGTATAAGTGATGTTTATGAGAAGTATTGAAATTGTGTTGGTGCATGCGTGACCGACTATCATTGGATAAATAATGCGTGACCGAGCGTATGAGGACGATGAATTAGTTGTATGAACAAATTAGTAGAGATAAATTAGTATAAACAAATTAGTATAGGTTAATTAGCTCTGTAGAAGACTGAAACGACACTTGTATCATTTCGGATTACAAGTTAGCGTCAGAATCAGATAATGAATTCTATGGACTAGCTCGGTTTTTAGGTTGAATCCGAATATTATACTGCATGTTCATTGTTGCCTCTGCCTTAGGGAATGAATGGCGTCTTGGATGTTGTGCGTTGCAATCTGACTAGTTGCAATATTGAAAATATTTGCAGGCATACAGTAAGTCATGCCTGTACCCACTACATTGAAAGTGCATTACGGTGTTGGCACCGTCCGTGAAGGTCCGTGCGGTGCTGACTTGAGTAGTTTTTCTCAAGCCACTCTGGTACACCCAGATGGCGAGAATGCACAAATCGCAGATGTGATGTACTGGCTCACCCGTAGGTTCTCCTTGGACCCTGAGGTGTGCAGCGTCTTCATACAAGGGCTTTGGAGCGGTCTCCCACCGACATCGATGGGAGTTGAGAACAACGATGCACACTACGTGTGGAAGGGCTTTATAGAAGGTCGCTGCGTGGATATGAGTGTGTAGTGCTTGTGCAACCATGCCCAAAAGAAGCTTTGCAGGGACCCGTCGCCTGATATCATCCTCGTGGTGGGAGCAGCTGGTGCTCAAAGATGTTGGTGAAGAAGAGGAGGTGGAGGGCGCGCACGAAGGGTTCAGAGGATGTTGCTTGTGATGAGGCCGACGCGGTACATACTGTAAGAGGAAGATCGGTGACGCATGGTGAGCCTACAGACAGCCGATGAAGGAGAGCATATGGAGTACATATTGCGTCAAATGGATAGCGATGACCGGATGGCCTTGGCTGAAGAGGAAGCTCTACAGGAGGACGACGAGGATAGTTCTGATGAGGACGGAGCTCCCATCTCCCAGGAATGGAATAGATTTGACGTTGAGGGTGTAACTACGCATGATGAGCACGAATCGCCGTGGGAGTACCATGCTACTGAGGTTCGGTTGCACTTAATGTTTGCTGATAAGACATCCTTGCGGGATGCCATTAAAGTGTGGGCTATGTCCATGCAATGACAATGCGGTCATCAAATCTAGCTGTGAGCAAGACATCGTGAAGTGCGAGCAAGCCAGTTGTCCTTGGCGAGTACACGCACATAGACCAAAGTATGAGACTCACTAGATTGTCTCGAAGGTAGAGGCGCACTCCTGCATGCTCAACACTGTTTTGTCCAGACATCGTAACCTAACATCGACCTTCGTAGCCAATTTGATGAATAGAGATAGTAGAGAAGAAGGATGTGGAGGCAAGCACATTATGGTGGCTATCGATAAGAAATTCAAGTACAAGATCAGCCACGCAAAGGCGTGGCATGCGGCAAAAGGCTTTGGAAAGACGGTTTGGATCTTTTGAGGCGCGATGATAACCTTCCTCGATGTCGGAGTGCCGCAGAGAGAAACCCTGACACATACATCGCCAGAAAGGACATGCCATCTAAAAACCGCGAGGTTTTTAATATTGCAAAGGGCCTTCTTAGCCTTCGGTCCCGCATCGAGGCTTTTAGGCATATGCTGCCCGTGATCTCGATTAACGGACATTTTTATCGAAATACAAGGGCAAATCTCACGTACCATAGGCGTTGACGGAACAATCACCGCCATTGGCCATCGATTCGCCGAATGTGAGAATTACGATACCGTTGTGGTTCCTTCGACATCTAAGGGTGGAGTTGTTGGAGCTCGATCCCGTGTGTGCGTGATCCATGATCGCCACGGATGTCAAGGCCATAAGAAACTTCAAGAAGACCCCGAGGAGCCGCTCCTTGGTCTGATATGAGGAGTAGATGGTGCATTCGCACTTAGGGCGAACTTCTTTAAGAAGTCCCTCAAGCAACCGCGGTGAAGCTATTCAAGAGGTGGCTATGCGTAACCAAGAAGCACAAATTTGACGCCTTATGGATGCTACTCGATGAACACAGCAGGAAGCACGTGAACGAGAGGAACCTCAGACCAGAGTCTCAACCTGCAGGAGCGAGGCGGAGGAACTTGTGGAACATCGAGTGCTTCTCGCATTGGATCGAGGCCGTGCCATTAGAGAAGTGGTCATTGTTGCACGACACCGACGGGGCAAGGTATGTCATAATGACCACTAACCTTGCGGAGGTGTACAACCGGTTCTTAGGGCCTTCGCTCGGCCCGCGTCGCCATCATGGAAGGTGTTCTACAGCTGTCGGGTATTTCAGGAGAGGCATTCAAATGCCGATCGCATGCCACCAACCTCAAACGTCGATCGTCAAGATTACGCACACATACAAAGCGAAACAGAAGGGCGGCCGCACACGGTGCACGTGATGGGCAATATGGAGCATCATTTCGACGTGCTCCTCCGGATAGAGCCGATTTGGGACGGCTCGCTCGTTGTCACGCAGAGGTATGGCTTGAGATCATGTGAACGAACCTAGCTGTACATGCAACAAACCGAAGCTATTACACAAGCCATGCTCCCATGTCCTCGCCGCATGCGGGATTGTGCGCATGGACCCGTTGAACTTTGTGTCCGAGTACTTCTTGAAGGGCAGGGTGGTGCAGGCTTGGACTAGCGAGCTTAGGGGCTTCAGGGTTATGGGTAATTTCGCCACCTTGGATATTGCAAACAGGATCTGGATTCCGGATATTGACATGCTGAAGGGTGGCAAGGGTCGTCGGCAGAGTCATCGTATTACCAATGATATGGACACGCGACTGTGTTGGGGGTGATCCGCACGCGTACACCTCGGGTGCCCTGGAGGCTAGACCCACGCTGGACAGCCAGGTTAGCATTCGTCGACACTATCTTCTCGCCATACGTACATTCCGTACTAACCATATCTTGCTTTGCAGGCTCAGCGCTGCCGGTCTACTACCTCTCGCCCGGATGGTGCAGGCCACGGACGAGGATGAGCGCAGAAGACACGCGCGGCGACGACGACGAGGCGCCCATGCCGGCCGAGCGTCCCGACGCTTCCGCTCGACGTCTTCTTGCCGACTCTTGTGGACCGGTGGCGCCGAAGACTCACACTTTCCATCTCCCGTTCGGAGATGGCCCTACTCTACAGACGCTCCATGCTTCTTGGCCTCCCTATCGCGGGAGGTGCCGCCTTCCGCAGAGCCTCCGAGCGGCGTGAGGACCTTCTCGCCGTGTTTCGTGGAGTCCTTCCGCCGCGGCGCGCGGCGCACTACATCTTCCCGAGGCACGAGGCACGCCCATCCTGCGGTGGCTGCCGCATTACGGTACGTGTTCGACGACGTTCCGTTCAACGATCGTAGTCTCCTATTCGCATTTACTCGGTCTTACTTTCTTTTTGTTGTACACAGCCGGCGGATGGACTTCGCCGCGGACGACCAGCAGGTGTCATGCCACCGAGGCGTACTTGTTGTGGCTATTCGGTTGGGTCTCGTTCACCGCCAGCCACGGCGACACCGCTGACGCGGCTCATCGTGATACGCCAGGCCATCGCCGACGAGAGGCCTGCAGATCACCGGGTTCGTGCCGCATTGCCGCCACGATCGCGGCTTGTGCGACTCGTTCGCCAGTCGAGGCGAACTCTGTCCTCACGGGTGTCCTCTCCACGCAGCTTGTGGTCATTCAACGCTTTAGCCTTGGACGACCCTTGTTGGACGGCGACTCTCCATACAGGCAGAGATGTACAACGCGGGTGAGGTTGATCTACCGACAATGGGCTCGCTGGTGTCGGCAATGGGTACGTATTCTTTTGTGTGACTTATTTTTTCATATAATCGATCATCCTATCTAATATGTTGTGTTCCTTGCGTGCGATTTGCGCGCGTCACGGTGACACGAGCGCTGGCCGTTCGTGGAGCGATTCGACCGCCACGGTGGACGACGTTCGTTGGGAGCCATACTCCCCTGAGGAGTTAGATGCCCGTGCTCCTCACGGGCTTTCCTCGCTGTGCCTGCGCGACCGGGACTACTGGCTCACCCGCAGGGCGCTCGTCTTCGACGTCTTTGTTGAGGACTACGCGACACATCGTGATGCGCGATTCAGCCTCGGCAGAGGTTCCGCATCGATTCGACGACGATTGCTCGCGGCGTGCACACGTGAGTAATCGGCATACATGCCCTATTTTTTGAGGTCGTCTACTACGCATGACTTCTAACTACATGTTACGCCTGCGTGTTCGGTAGGAAGGAGCTCGCCGCGCACTGGCCGGGTGGTAGGATGAACGACTGGGTGGGGCAGTGGGACGGTGTGCTACAGGACCGTGTGCAGGAGGACACCCCTTACGACCTTACGACCTACGACGTGTACCTCCGCTGGTACGCTCCTCAAACACGTACAAGGCTCGTACTTGCTGCAGATGAGCCCGCACCGCGTGTCCCGCAAGACTCGACAGACATACCCCGTGCATTTCGCCGCAGACGCCCACCGCGCATGCGTTACATCCTACTTCAAAAACTTCAATTGTGGCCTCCGCCATTACAGTTTTCACCAGATCATGTTTTTGATGTAGGCGAGCATCGCTGCTGAGATTACGACGGACTGCCGCTCATGGCTTCAGAGGTTCACGGACCGTGTGGAGGCACACGCAAGGAGACGCCCTGTTATCCGTCGTGTGACTGATCAAGCCACACGTATTTTCGGCCTGTTGTCGTGCACCACGCTCCCGGAGGTTGATACCAGCGGGTTGCTCGGTCGGCGATCGTTACGCCCGCGGCGCCGCCCCGCCCAAGAAGAACTCCAAAGAAAGCGAGAGGGTCAGTTAGACCACGTCCGACACCGACACGCCCTGACGAGGCCGGATGCTCGACTGCACTCGTCCCGCCGAGGCCTGAGGAGGCTGGAGGGTCCGCCTGGGCACAACCCCGTACACCGGCAGCGTCGCACTACGTCGGTCCTCCACACCCCTACGCCTTCTGTAACATCCCAATTTTAGGCTTGTGTTTCAAATGTAAGAAAATGAGTAGAAATTAAAACTTTTCTTACATCTTGTATTTCCCTGTTTGTCTTGAATGACTATTGTACAAGAAGTTATGGAAATATAAAGTCACAAGTCTTTGATCCAAATCTTGATCCTTCAAAACATTCTTGTTCCGTCTTGCGAGAATCTCCTGGAAATTTTTCTCCTAAGTTCTTGGGTTGGTATGTGACTCCTCTGAAAAATTTCACAATTTTTAGAAATTATTTGAATATTTTGGAGGTCACAAACACTGCACAAAATCTGGTCAAGCGTGGACCAAAGACCTTGTGGAAGTTTTGGGAAAATGTATAGCACAAAAACCTCTGCAAAAATTATACAAGGTCAATCACTCAGCTAGCAAGCTCCTGTAAAAGTTTCTTAATTTTTGGAGTGAGTTTGCTACCTCATTTAAATCCCCAAAGCTCAAGGTAATTTAAAACTCAAATTCAGGTCTGAGTCTGACTCGGACTCAGTCGAACCACCGATCGGCTCGGTCGATCCGAGTTCAACCGAGCTCGGGCTCGGACTCGTCGCGGCGCATGTCTTTGGCCGTCGGTTTGTGATCGAAGGCTCACGACCTCCCGACCTCCTCTTCTTCTTCTTCTTCTTCCTTTTCCAGGTGTGCGGCGTGCGCGTCGCAGTGAGTGAAGCGGCGATGTCGATCACGCCGTGGGGCCCCGCAACGCCGAGCCCCTCTGTTGTCAATCGTATCGACTTTGCCACGACCTTACACGCCTCCTCGCCTCGTTTTCTCGCAAAGCAACCTCCCTTTGTACCATCGCCATTAAGCCTCGTCCTCGAGCTCGGTCGACTCTGAGCTACTTGAGCACCTCAGAGGCTTTCCTCTAGTCCCCCTTCTACCTCGGTCGCCTCCCAAACCTTTCTCTGTAAGGTTGAGCGCCAAATCTCACCTTGAGCTCATTTCGCCATTTCTGGTCGCGTGAGCTCCATTGGTGAACTTGGGTCCTCCGGTGGTCCTCTTGCCTAATCTTGTTTCCCTCAAGGCCCCGGTCATCGCAAAGTCGTCCCTAACTCCGGTTTGGGTTGTTTTCACAGAGCAACTCAGATCGAGACTTCGTGAGTTCTTGGTGTAAGGGCACTCCTTCGTCCCCATCTCCGGTGAGGTTCCTCCACTCGATTCCTCGTTTCGAGCCTCCTAAGGCCATCGCGGTGTTCCTCATCACCCTTTTCTCTATGATTGCTCGGGAGCCTCTATCGTCGTTGTCTTCCTCATCTCGGTGAATCGCTCCGCACGCACTCCTCCGACCTCCTCTGGACCACCCCTGTGCCCTGGTGAGTTCATTTTAGTCCCTTAGAGCTTAAGGTCTAGCTAGGATAGCTCGTAATGCTCGATTTCACCGTTTTCGGATTTTGCCGAAAAGCTTGTCCTCCGCCATTGTCCGGCTCGCCAGCGTTTAAGGCCGTCGCCGCCGTCGAGAGTGCCTCCGCTAGGTCCGTGACACTATTGTGAGTATATCGGTGCCCTTGGTGCGCGCCGCGAGGTCCCCATCGCGGCAAACCGTTGAGCCCGCCGATTTTGCCGTTCAAAACTCCTGTTTGCGTCTTTTGTTAGGACATCGTTAATGCCCAATTATTACTAATCATTGGGTGCATTAATCGTGTCTTAGCCGTGCATTGTGTCATTTGTCTTGTGGGCCTTAGGCCTAGAATTAAAGTCCGGAGGTCCCGCGCCATTAAAAGCACCTTGGACCTCCTCGGGTTCATCGTGACCGTCTAAGACCTCCCCAAGTTTAGATCTGGACCTTTAGATCTTTCCCGTGAAAACCTTTAAGTGTAAGACCTCCCCTCTGGTTGTGATCCTAGCCGTCTAGGACCACCCTGGTTAAATCCTCGCCGCTAGGACCACTCCGGCGGAAAAAGATCTCCTCGTGGTCTTTTTGTTAGGACCAACCCTAATAGGCCGCAAGACCTCCCTCGGTCCTTTTTGAAAAGACCACCTCTGAGCCACTCCCGAGGTCCTCTTTGCAAAAAGACCACCCCTGGTCGTGTTGTCAGAACCACCCTCTCGGACCTCCTCCGAGGTCCTCTTTGCAAAAGACCTCCTCGTGGCCTTTGTAAAAACCACCCCTGGACCTCCACCGAGGTCCTCTTTGCAAAAAGACCTCCCCTTGGTCATTTTGCAAAGACCACCTCAGTACCACCCTCGGGGTCATCCTTGTAAAAGCCACCCCTGGCCTTTTACAAAGAAAACCCCGCCAGAACTCTTAGGCTCGATCCTAGCCGCTCACGACCTCCGGTTTAGATCTCGGCGTTAGATCTCATTTTGTAAAATCTTAGCGCCGAGACCTCCCTCCGCGCCGATCCGGGACCGCTCAGACCTCCTAGGTCTAATCCGAGCCATCCGGATCTCCTCCGATTAAAACCCTATCGCTTAGGACCTCCCGAGAAGATCTTGGCCATCCAAGACCTCCTCGTGTCAATCCCAGCCGATCAAGACCTCCCTTTGGAGATCTTGACCGTCTAGGACCTCCTCCTTTAGATCCGTAACGTTAGGACCTCCTCCTCTGGTCTAAACCGTTAGATTTAGATCTAACGGGCTAGACCTCCCTCCGTAGGTTTACCCTTAGGACCTCCCCTATTGCTCGGGACCGCCAGATCTCGATCTGACGGTCACGACCTCTGACAAGCGCGTGACCTCCTTGCGTCGCGCTGTGGCACGCACCGGTCGTGATCGTTGGATCCGATGTCGACGGTCCAGACCTCCCCAGTGCGGGAGGAGGTCTTGTGTGCGCTGTGCTTCGAAGCTCGTAAGCCGTCAGATCTTGATCTAACGGCCCACGACCTCTCCTTTTCATTCAGTTCGTTTGGACCTCCCGAGAGCTCAAATGTTCTAAGTCATTTTATGTTTCAAAGTTCAAAAGTACTTAACTTTGTCATTTTAACTCCTTTTTGAATGATTCCAGTTGCTGTAACTTTTTTATAGTATGAACTTTAATCTAAGAATGAAATTAGGTCCTGTCATATAACAGAAAATGATTTAACTACATGATCTTGTTTAGTGAAAAATGATGTCTAGAAATTCATGGAAAATTTGTAAAATGTATAACTTATTCTCTGTAATTCCAAACTGAGCAAACTCAACTTGGTAAAATGGGTCTGCAGACATGCTTTAATATGAACTAGGCTTTGTCTTTATTCATGTTCCTGAAAAATGATATATGCTAGATTTAGAGCTTAGAAATATCATAACTAATTCATTAGAACTCCAATTTGTACAAACTCAGTTTTGCTGTTGTTAGGATACTATTATATACCTACCATAAAAATTTCAGACCTTAGATCATTCTGGAAATTTTTGCCATGAACAGTAACCCTAATTAATTTAATTAGGATTTATCAGGCTGAGCAAAATTGTTTAGGGCATAACTTTTTCATACTAAGTCCAATTGGAGTGATTCTTGTTTCTAAAATTGTCTAAAAGCAACCTCTAGCTGCTGTAGAAATTTCATTGGATTTGGATGTTCTTTGCTGTTGAGTTCCTTTTGGTGTTCTTCGTTCTTATCGGTTTTATCGCCTTTCAGCGTTAGGGTCAGAAGAATTTATTGAACCTGAGCACTCCCTCTGCAGCAAGAACAAATCCAGCAAGGCAAGCAGTTTGATCATGTTAATCCCAGTATTTTAAGTATTTATGTTGATTACAACTTCTATGTATGCATTGCTACTTTGTGTTAAACTATTGTCGTTAGTTGGCCTAGTAGATGCATTTCCTTAGCAAATGATTATCCTCTACTACCATGAGCCTAGGCATTGCTGTGATTTAGAGTTCGTGGATGAGCTCTTGTCACTTAGTAGTTTTGAATTAATTGCTTAGCCATGCTTAGCCGGTAGAATGGGCGGTTATCGACTTGTCGATAACCTTGATCACATAAAACTTATTATGATTATGATTTCCACCTTGTGCCATGTCTACTTATGAAAACTAAAACTGAAAAACAAAAGGATTTAGACTTGGGCACAATGGTAAGATGGTGTGATTTTCGGGTGTGACTGGAATGGTGCCCGAGTCAATTAAGGACCGAACATCTTGTGAGTACATGTTATCTGAGCAATTTGTGCGTGCTAACCACACTAGAGAGTATGGTACCTCTCTTGACTTAGTACTTTGGAGTGTATTGGCTTCGGGTCGCAGGGAGTCGCAGGAGGGATGGTGTTGGGAGCATTGTAGAGTCCGAAAGGCTTCCCGTAACGGGTGGTTGTCTTCATTTGGCAATGTAGCGTATGGGTTTCTATCCATACGAGCGGCTCGTAGTTAATACACAATATTGGAAAACGCGTCTCGTAGGACTTAGCCGTGCAGGCATACCTTGGAAGTGTGCTTTGTGGCTTAAAGGCGATCCAAGTGTGGGTACATTGGTACACCCTCGAGGTTAAAACTATTCGAATAGCCTCGCCCTAGGTTATGGACACGCTTGGGTAAGCTTTCAAGAGTTAGACTACAACCTTTTAATTAAAACTTGATGGGTGGTACGAATCAGGGATTCGTGCTATGTTGTGGTGGCTATTGGGATAGTCACTTCTAGGTGGTTACTTGTCTTTATCATTATTTTCGCTGCTACCTTCAACATTAAAATTTATTTGTAAACTTGCTTTCGAATGTATTACATTATTGCAAATAAAGTTGGCTTTATGCAAAATGAGACATACAACCTCCACCTAAATAAGCTTGCATGTAGTTTATGAATAGGTCTGCTATTCCACACGTCAGTCTTGCGAGTACCTTGTGTACTCAGTTATCTTGCTTAAATGTAATTGTTGCAGAGGAAGAAGGTGAGCTTGAGGGGCCTCACTTTTGTGAGCTGTGTTGTGGTAGTCTTCGTGGCGTCTAGCTTATGCGCCTGTCGGTTGCCTTGTGGGTGTATGGCTAACTGTCGACTTTTGTTCTAGCCATCTTATGGCACCTTTTGCTTCATTGTCATTCTTGTATATTGCTCTATTTGGCCGGTCGGCTTTTGTAATAACTTTACTTTATGTATGTCGTTATTGAACTTAGTGTTGTATGTTGTATGGAAATGATGTGTAATTTTGTGATGATGTGCATATGCTGCAGTGCAGGAAGGATATGTCCATCGAGGCTTAGAATGTTTAATTAGTAACGCTAGAACCAATTGGAGGTTAAGTGTTACTAGTTAAATATTCCGGTCCTCACAAAGTTGGTATCGAGCCATCTTGATCAGAGAAACCCCTAGCTTGGTCGCCTTTAGGATATTTTGAAAACTTACATTCAAATAGTTTATGAAAACTTAAGTAAGTTCTCTAATTTTACTCCTTACCTATCTTAGCTTGCTCCTCTCACCTTACTCTCACTTAAGCTTTGAAAAAGTTGTTCCTCTCTTCCTTTCAAAAATTAGCCTCTATCGATTAACTTGGTTTTGGGAGAACCATGAGAGCTTGGAGAAGAAATTTGGACAGCTAGCTAGTGGTTAGTAAATAAGGTAGGAAATGAGAGGTAAATTCAACTAAAACTTGTGGGAATAAAAGGGTAAGAAGTGATATGAAATTAGCTAAATGCCTATACTCTATTATATGGTTACACCTTGATTTTGGGCTGTTTTGAGCTAGATTTTAGTTCTGAAATTTTGGGTCTTCTCAAATGATTACTCGTTCTTCCATACGGGTTAGTCATTTCGGGAAGTTGATTTGGTGACCTTTGGTCTTGTGCTCCTTGGTGGTTATTCTTGAGCCCTTTTTAATTGAGTTTGGATTTCTTTACCTTTTGATCTTGGGCTGGTAGCTAACTTGTCTTAGTGAAACAGGATGGCAAAGGGACGCGTAGTGGTGGAATCAGGGTAGTCCCGATGAGGAGCTTCTCCTCCGACCATGGCGTAAGTCCTCATGCGATCGAACGCAATCGTTCGGAGGACCATAGGGTGTTGGAGGTTATCGCGAACACCTCCACTCCCTCCGGTGCCTCGGATCCGGAGGTGGTCACCGGCCTCGTGGGGACTTACGAGTTCCTTCGCACGCAGCCTCCCACCTTCTCCCACCGAGGATCCCTTGGGCGAGCGATGGGTGCGTGCGGTTGAGCGGAAGCTCAACGTTGCTCGATGCCGGAGCGGGCGCGCACTTTTCGCATCCCATCACCGAGGGTGCGGCCACTCATGGTGGGAGAACTTCCTCGCCATGCAGCCGCGGGACACGTGGTCTCGTGGGAGGAGTTCCGTCGATTTTCCGTCGGGCCCATGTTCCCGGCTTTGATGAAGCTGAAGAAGAAGGAGTTCCTTGCGCCAAACAGGCGCAAGTTCAGGTCGAGTACCTCCACGAGTTCAACCATCTCGCGAGGTACGCCTCTGCCGAGGTGGCCACCGATGAGGCAAAGCAGAGAAGTTTATGGAGGGCTTGTCTCGAGGAGCTTGGGGCGGGCTCTCTATTGTGGACTTCCCGAGTTCGCACCTTGGTGGACAAGGCCATCGCCGCCGAGCACAAGGCGAGAGCGTGGCGAGTCCCGCAAGCGCAAGTGGAGGCCCGGCCGGTGCGCAAAGCCGCCTCGTTCATCCCGAGTTGGGCCCGCACGTGGCCCGTTCTTTGGCTTCACTACCGCCGAGGCCTTCGCACCGCCACGTCCTCGCAGCCGTGACTCGCCACGGCGTCTTTGCGATCAAAGCAGCCAGGTTGCTCACCGCAACCCCGCGCCGACGCCACCGCTTCATCGCCACAACAAGGGCCACTACGCGAGTAGTTGTCCTAAGAAGATCGAGCGGCCCTCGCCCTAATGGAGGACGCGGGCAAGGGAGTGGTCACCCACGACCGAAGACCCGGGCTTGGGAAGCGGCCGAGTCAACCATATCTCGGCCGAGGAGGCACGAGGCGCGCCGATGTGGTGTTGGGTACGCTTCTTGTCAATTTGCGTCCCGCTACGCTTTATTTGACTCGGGCCTCGATTCTTTTATTTCGAGGTCGTTTGTCGTTGATTGTGGACTTCTTTGTGTTCCTTTGGGGATTCCACCGCTATTCGCTCTCGGGTTCGAAATGAGAGTGACCAAGTATTAGGGATGTTCCTATCCACATCGAAGGAGTGGGATTCTTGGCGAATCTTATCCTACTCGAATCATCGCTACCGATGTGATTCTTGTCATGGATTGGTTGTCCCAACACTTGGGGCAAATCGACAGTGTGAAGGTTGTTTACCTCACCATCCTTCAGTGAGCAGGTTGGGTTTTCGCAGCCATGAGAGCCCCATCTTTATGCCCTTGAAGCAAAACCGGCTTTGGAGATTCGCGATGTCCCCACTGTGTGACTTCGCGGATGTCTTTCTGAAGACTTGCCCGGGATGCCTCTGCTCGAGATCCGGAGTTCGTGATAGAGTTGCTGCCCAGCATCGCCCCTATTTCAAAGAGGCGTGTCGTATGCCTCCTAATGAGTTGGAGGAGTGAAGAAGCAACTAGGTGAGCTGCAAGAGAAGGGTTTCATTCGCCCTAGCTCATCTCCTTGGGGTTGTCCATTATTTTGTGAAGAAGAAGGACAAGACCTTGCGCATGTGTGTTGATTACCGTCCGCTTAATGAAGTGACGGTGAAGAACAAGTATCCTTTGCCCGTATTAATGATCTTTTCGATCGCTTGACCGAGCGCGTGTCTTCCAAGATTGACTTGAGATTGGGCTATCATCAAGTCGATCGGGCGAGATATTCCTAAGACGGCTTTTGCTACTCGTTATGGTCTTTACGAGTACACCGTCATGTCTTTTGGTTTGACTAACGCTCCGCATTATTCATGAACCTTATGAACTCAGATTCATGGAGTATTTGGATAGGTTTGTGGTGGTATTCATCGACGATATCCTTATCTACTCCAAGAATGAAGAAGAGCATGCCGAGCATCTTAAGCTTGTGTTGGGCAGCTGCATGAGCACCATTTGTATGCAAAGTTCGACAAGCGCGAGTTCGGTTGAAGGAAGTGGCATTCTTGGGCCATGTGCTTTCAGCAGAGGTGTGGTGTGGACCTAGCAAGGTCGTGATGTACTATCTTGGGGTCACCAAGTCGGTCACCGATGTGAGGAGTTTTCTTGGTTTGGTGGCTACTATCGCCGCTTTATCGAGAATTTCTCCAAGATTGCGAAGCCTATGACCGAATTGCTCAAGAAAGACAAGAAGTTTGAGTGGTTCATCGCTTGTGATGTGAGTTTTCGGGAACTCAAGAAGCGGTTGACCTCATTGATGCTTGTTCTCCCGATATTCACAAGAGTTTTGATATCTATTGTGATGCTTCTCGTCGTGGTCTTGGTTGTGTTCTCATGCGAGCAGGCAAGGTTGTGGCCTATGTATCGCGGGCGCTTGAGGCCTCATGAACTCAACTATCCTACTCATGACTTGGAGTTAGTCTTTGTGGTTCATGCACTCAAGATTTGGCGGCATTATCGATTGGTAACCGTTCAGAGGTGTATTCGACCACAAGAGCTTGAAGTACTTGTTCACTCGGCCAGATTTGAACCTCGAGTAGAGAGATGGTTGGAATTGATTAAGGATCGTGATATAGGTATTCAAGATCACGGGCAAGGCCAATGTCGTTGCGGATGCGTTTAGTCGAAGGTGTATTGCAACATGTTGATGCTCCAAGAGCAAGACCTACCATTATTTCGAAATTTCAGCGCCTCAATTTGGGTTTGATCGAGCACGGTTCTCTTGCTACCTTGGTTGTGCACCAACCACGTGGACCAAATCGTATGGCACTGTGATCGGATGTTGGCGTGAGCCAAATCAAACAGAACATCAAGGATGGGATAGCCAAGTGCTTTTTAGAGGATGAGCATGGCGTTGTGTGGTTTGGGCAGCGTCTTGTAGTTCCTAAGGTCATGGAGTTGCGGGAATTGATTCTCCGCGAAGCCCATGACTCTCCTTTGTCTATCCATCCTGGGGCTACCAAGATGTATCAGGACCTTCGTCAGAGATTCTGGTGGACCCGAATGAAGCGCGAGATTGCTAGGTTCGTGTCGAGAGCGACGGCGTGGCCGTCGTGTGAAGGCCGAGCATCAGCGTCCTGCAGGCTTTCTTCAGCCTTTGCCAGTGCCAGAGTGGAAGTGGGATTCCGTTGGCATGGACTTCATCACCGGGTTGCCCCGTACTTCTTCTGGGAAGGATGCCATATGGGTTGTCATTGATCGGTTGACAAAGGTAGCGCATTTCCTGCCGGTGCGTACCAACCTCAGTGTCAGTCAGTTGGCGGATCTCTTTGTATCCCGCATTGTGTGTCTACATGGTGTGCAACGAACGATTGTGTCAGATCGTGGTTCTCTTTTCACCTCTCGCTTCGCATAAATTGCAAGAGGTTATGGTACCGCTTACTTTCGATTCACTTACCATCCTCGATCGATGGTCGACGGAGCGAAGTCAACCAAGTGTTGGAAGATATGCTCCGTGTTCGTGTTCTTTCCTATGGGAAGAAGTGGGAGAAATGCCTACCATTTGCTTTGAGTTCTCCTACAACAACAGCCTTTCGAGCCGATCTTGGCATGGCACCGCTTGAGGCCTTGTATGGGAGGAGATGTAGAACCCCATTGAACTGGTCGAGATCGTGAGCGGCGATTTTTGGCGAGTCGATCAATGAGGCCGAAGAGTCCGCTTGATTCGCGAGCATCTCGCGCACGCCCTACCCGCATGTAAGAGCTATGCGGATCGTCGCCGCCGTGAGTTGACCTTTGAGCCCAATGACTTTGTGTATCTCAAAGTCTCACCCTTGAAGGGCCATCGTTTTGGCATCAAGGGCAAGTTGGCTCCTCGCTATGTTGGGCGTATCGCATCGTCGAGAAAGTTGGGGCTGTGGTATACAAAGTTGGAGCTGCCGCACTTGAGGGTGTGCATGATGTGTTCCATGTGTCACACCAAGAAGTGCCTCCGTGTCCCGACCGAGAAGCTCAGTTGGAGGTTCTCGATGTGCGTGAGAATTTGACCTCATCACGAGCATCCTGCTCACATTCTTGAGGAATATGAACGGAGAACAAGGAACCGTGTCATCAAGTTCCTTAAGGTTCAATGGTCAAACCATTCTGAAGATGAGGCAACTTGGGAGCGAGAAGATCGCCTTCGTGCAGATTTTCCTTCTTTCTTCTCCAAGTAAACGGAATCTCGGGTCGAGATTCTTGTAAGGGGGGGAGAGTTGTAACGTCCCAATTTTAGGCTTGTGTTTCAAATGTAAGAAAATGAGTAGAAATTAAAACTTTTTCTTACATCTTGTATTTCCTGTTTGTACTGAACAACTATTGTACAAGAAGTTATGGAAATATAAAGTCACAAGTCTTTGATCCAAATCTTGATCCTTCAAAAACATTCTTGTTCCCTCTTGCGAGAATCTCCTGGAAATTTTTCTCCTAAGTTCTTGGGTTGGTATGTGACTCCTTTGAAAAATTTCACAATTTTTAGAAATTATTTGAATATTTTGGAGGTCAGTCAAACCTGTACAAAATCTGGTCAAGTTGTGGACCAGCACCTTGTGGAATTTTTGGGGGAAAATGTATAGCACAAAAACCTCTGCAAAAATTATACAAGGTCAATCACTCAGCTAGCAAGCTCCTGTAAAAGTTTCTTAATTTTTGGAGTGAGTTTGCTACCTCATTTAAATCCCCAAAGCTCAGGGTAATTTAAAACTCAAATTCAGGTCTGAGTCTGACTCGGACTCGAGTCGACACCACCGATCGCTCGATCGAGCCGAGTTCAACCGAGCTCTGGCTCCGGACTCGCTGCGCATGTCTTTGGGCCGTCTGCTTGTGATCGAAGGGCTCCCACCTCCCTCTTCGTTCTTCTTCTTCCTTTTTCCGCCGGTGTGCGGCGTGCGCGTCTTGAGTGTGGCGAGGCGATGTCGCCACTTGGGGCCCTGCAACGGCTCGGAGCCCCCTCTGTTGTCAACTGTGTCAGCTTTGCCCTAACCTTACCTGCCTCCTCGCTCGTTTTCTCGCAGCAACCTCCCTTTGTCCCATCGCCATTAAGCCTCGTCCTCGAGCTCGATCCACTGAGCTACTTGAGCACCTCCGAGGCTTTCTCTAGTCCCCTTCTACCTCGGTCGCCCTCCCAAACCTTTCTGTAAGGTTGAGCGCCAAATCTCACCTTGAGCTCATTTCCGCCATTTCTGGCCGCGTGAGCTCCATTGGTGAACTTGGGTCCTCCAGTTGTCCTCTTGCCCTAATCTTGTTTCCCTGAAGGCCCCCGGTCATCGCAAAGTCGTCCCTAACTCCGGTTTGGGTTGTTTTCACAGAGCAACTCGGATGGAGACTTCGCGGTTGCGCCGTAAGGGCACTCCTTCGTCCCCATCTCCGGTGAGGTTCCTCCACTGATTCCTCGGTTCTCGAGCCTCCTAAGGCCATCGCAAGTGTTCTCATCACCCTTTTTCTCTATGATTGCTCAAGAGCCTCTATCGTCGTTGTCTTCCTCATCTCCGGTGAACTGCTCCGCCGTCGGCACTCCTCTGACCTCCTCTGGACCACCCCTGTGCCCTGGTGAGTTCATTTTAGTCCCTTAGAGCTTAAGGTCTAGCTAGGATAGCTCGTAATGCTCGATTTCACCGCTGATTTTTCCAAAAGCTTGTCCTCCGCCATTCTCCGGCCGCCCGTGTTTAAGGTCGCCGCCGTCGAGAGTGCCTCCGCTAGGTCCGCGACACTATTGTGAGTATATCGGTGCCCTTGGTCGGCGCCGGCGAGGTCCCCATCGCCGGCGGCAAACCGTTGAGCCCACTTGGCATTTTGCCGGTTCAAAACTCCCGTTTTCGTCTTTTTGTTAGGGCATCATTAATGCCCAATTATTACTAATCATTGGGTGCATTAATCGTGTCTTAGCTGTGCCGCTGCGTCGCTGTCTTGTGGGCCTTAGGCCTAGAATTAAAGTCCGGAGGTCCCGTGCCATTAAAAGCACCTTGGACCTCCTTGGGTTCATCGTGACCGTCTAAGACCTCCCCAAGTTTAGATCGGACCTTTAGATCTTTCCGTGAAAACCTTTAAGTGTAAGACCTCCCCTCGGTTGTGATCCTAGCCGCCTAGGACCACCCAGTTAAATCCGCCGCTAGGACCACTCCGGTATAAAAAAGATCTCCTCGTGGTCTTTTGTTAGGACCACCCTAATAGGTCGCAAGACCTCCTCGGCCCTTTTGCAAAGACCACCTCGAGCCACTCCCGAGGTCCTCTTTGCAAAAGACCACCCCGGTCGTGTTGTCGAACCACCCTCTCTGACCTCCTCCGAGGTCCTCTTTGCAAAAGACCTCCGTGGTCCTTTGTAAAACCACCTCGACCTCCACCGAGGTCCTCTTTGCAAAAGACCTCCCCTTGGTCATTTTGCAAAGACCACCTCAGACCACCTCTCGGGTCGCCCTTGTAAAAGCCACCCGGCCTTTTACAAAGAAAACCCCGCCCAGACCTCTTAGGCTCGATCTCAGCTGTTCACGACCTCTCAGGCTTAGATCTCGAGCGTTAGATCTCATTTTGTAAAATCTTTAGCGCTGCGGACCTCCCTCCGTCGACGGACCGCTCAGACCTCCTAGGTCTAATCAGAGCCGCCCATATCTCCTCCGATTAAAACCCTATCGCTTAGGACCTCCCGAGAAGATCTTGGCCATCCAAGACCTCCTCGTGTCAATCCCACCATCAAGACCTCCTGCGGAGATCTTGACCGTCTAGGACCTCCTCCTTTAGATCCATAGCGTTAGGACCTCGTCCTTCGGTCTAAACCGTTAGATTTAGATCTAACGGGCTAGACCTCCTCCGTAGGTTTACCCTTAGGACCTCCCTAGTGCTCGGGACCGCCAGATCTCGACCGACGGCCACGACTCTGTTAGGCGCCAGACCTCCTTGCGCGCGCGTAGCACGCACCGGTCGTGATCGTTGGATCCGATTCGACGGCCCGCACCTCCCAGTGCGGGAGGAGGTCTTGTGTCGCTGTGCCGAAGCTCGTGGCCGTCCGATCTTGATCTAACGCCCCACGACCTCTCCTTTTCATTGATTCGTTTGGACCTCCGAGAGCTCAAATGTTCTAAGTCTTTTATGTTTCAAAGTTCAAAAGTACTTAACTTTGTCATTTTAACTCCTTTTGAATGATTCCATTGCTGTAACTTTTTATAGTATGAACTTTAATCTGAGAATGAAATTAGGCCTGTCATATAATGAGAAAATGATTTAACTACATGATCTTGTTTAGTGAAAATGATGTCTAGAAATTCATAGAAAATTTGTAAAATGTATAACTTATTCTCTGTAATTCCAAACTGAGCAAACTCAACTTGGTAAAATGGGTCTGCAGACATGCTTTAATATGAACTAGGCTTTGTCTTTATTAATGTTCCTGAAAAATGATATATGCTAGATTTAGAGCTTAGAAAAATCATAACTAATTCATTAGAACTCCAATTTGTGCAAACTCAGTTTTGCTGTTGTTAGGATACTATTATCTACCTACCATAAAAATTTCAGACCTTAGATCATTCTAGAAATTTTTGCCATGAACAGTAACCCTAATTAATTTAATTAGGATTTATCAGGCTGAGCAAAATTGTTTAGGGCATAACGTTTTCATACTAAGTCCAATTGGAGTGATTCTTGTTTATAAAATTGTCTAAAATCAACCTCTAGCTGCTGTAGAAATTTCATTGGATTTGGATGTTCTTTGCTGTTGAGTTCCTTTTGGTGTTCTTCGTTCTTATCGGTTTTTATCGCCTTTTAGCAAGTTAGGTTCCAAGAATTTATTGAACCTGAGCACTCCTCTGCAGCAAGAACAAATCCAGCAAGGCAAGTAGTTTGATCATGTTAATCCCAGTATTTTAAGTATTTATGTTGATTACAAGTTCTATGTATGCATTGCTACTTTGTGTTAAACTATTGTCGTTAGTTGGCCTAGTAGATGCATTTCCTTAGCAAATGATTATCCTCTACTACCATGAGCCTAGGCATTGCTGTGATTTAGAGTTCGTGGATGAGCTCTTGTCACTTAGTAGTTTGCGAATTAATTGCTTAGCCATGCTTAGCCGGTAGAAATGGGCGGTTATCGACTTGTCGATAACCTTGATCACATAAAACTTATTATGATTATGATTTCCACCTTGTGCCATGTCTACTTATGAAAACTAAAACTGAAAAACAAAAAGATTTAGACTTGGGCACAATGGTAAGATGGTGTGATTTTCGGGTGTGACTGGAATGGTGCCCGAGTCAATTAAGGACCGAATATCTTGTGAGTACCTGTTATCCGAGCAATTTGTGCGTGCTAACCACACTAGAGAGTATGAGACCTCTCTTGACTTAGTACTTTGGAGTGTATTGGCTTCGGGTCGCAGGAGTCGCAGGAGGGATGGTGTTGGGAGCACAGAGTCCGAAGGCTTCCTTAACGGGTGGTTGTCTTTCGGTGGCAATGTAAGCGTATGGGTTTCTATCCATACGAGCGCTCGTAGTTAATACACAATATTGGAAAACGTCTCGTAGGACTTAGCCGTGCCGCATACCTTCGAAGTGTGCTTTGTGGCTTAAAGGCGGTCCAAGTGTGGGTACATTGGTACACCCCGCAGGTTAAAACTATTCGAATAGCCTCGTCCTAGGTTATGGACATGCTTGGGTAAGCTTTCAAGAGTTAGACTACAACCTTTTAATTAAAACTTGATGGGTGGTACGAATCAGGGATTCGTGCTATGTTGTGGTGGCTATTGGGATAGTCACTTCTAGGTGGTTACTTGTCTTTATCATTATTACGCGCTACCTTCAACATTAAAATTTATTTGTAAACTTGCTTTGAATGTATTACATTATTGCAAATAAAGTTGGCTTTATGCAAAATGAGACATACAACATCCACCTAAATAAGCTTGCATGTAGTTTATGAATAGGTCTGCTATTCCACACGTCAGTCTTGCGAGTACCTTGTGTACTCAGTTATCTTGCTTAAATGTAATTGTTGCAGAGGAAGAATGTGAGCTTGAGGGGCCTCACTTTTGTGAGTCAGTGTCTTTGTGGTAGTCTTCGTATGCCTAGCTTGGCGGCCCGTCGGTTGCCTTGTGGGTGTATGGCTAACCTGGTCGACTTTTGTTCTAGCCATCTTATGACACCTTTTGCTTCCGCTGTCATTCTTGTATATTGCTCTATTTGGCCGGTCGGCTCTTTTGTAATAACTTTACTTTATGTATGTCGTTATTGAACTTAGTGTTGTATGTTGTATGGAAATGATGTGTAATTTTGTGATGATGTGCATATGCTGCAATTCTGGGAAGCATATGTCCATCGAGGCTTAGAATGTTTAATTAGTAACGCTAGAACCAATTGGAGGTTAAGTGTTACTAGTTAAATATTCCGGGTCCTCACACCTTCCACACTCAGTACACACAGGGCGCATACGGCGTGCCATACTTCCCTACGGACGCCTTCGCGCGCGCTATGGCGCTAGCTGAGAGTACGTCACATCTCCATTTGTCAACACACATCGTGTTTTTCTTAATTAACTAACAATATTTTACTATACAGGTCCAATTCTCTACAATGGAGGGTCCTCCCTAGGCTTCGCGGAAGCCCACGACTTCTTGGTGGACGATGACTCAGCACCTACGCCCACATCGGCTGAGGTTCTCTCCGGGTCACAGCTCGTCAGTGCGCTAGTACCCACACAGCAGTCGGTTCAGTCCACCCCTTCGCCTCTCGGTCCTCGTCGGACTGTGGCTCTGCATCATCTTTCCCTATCGGGGCCGAGGCCCCGACACCCGGCGCAGAGGAGGGGGCCCAAGCGAGCCCGTAGGGGAGGAAACGGAGGTGGAGTGGGCCGTGGTGATGGGGGAGGGGATGCTAGGGTGCGGTTGGCGGGGGCTAGTAGGGGGTGTCCGCCTACACTGGTTGTACATTTGTTCGTTATGTCGTACTTATATTTTGCACTTCATATGTGATGCATGTAATACTTTTGCATTCTTGCGTACAACACATGTTTGTGCAATGCATATGGACTCCTATAGCTTAAAGCACGCGACAAATCGATCTTCCTTTTCACGACGACATGATCCAACAAGCTAGTTTTTTAGGACCATGTGACCCGACGATCCTACTTTTTACGATGACATGAGCCTATGAGCTAGCTTTTTAGGACGATATGACCCGACGAGCCAGCTTTTTCTCGGCGATGTGACCCGACGAGCCAGCTTTTTCTCAACGAGCCAACTTTTTTCGGACGATGCAACCCGACGAGGCATCTTTTTCTGGACTATGTGACGCGACGACGAGGCAGCTTTTTCTGGACGATGTGACCTGACGACGAGCCAACTTTTTCTGGACGATGTGACCCGACGACAAGCCAGCTTTTTTTGGACTATGTGACCCGACGACGAGGCAGCTTTTTCTGGACGATGTGACCCGACGACGATCCAGCTTTTTCTGGACAATGTGACCTGACGACGAGCCAGCTTTTTCTGGACGATGCGACCCGACGAGGCAGCTTTTTCTGGACGAGAGGCCGGCACGACTACGTCCGCTGTAGCTATAAATATAGCGCAACTCATCCAACAAGTTCACACCAGCACCACCAGGTAGAAAACATGAACAAGGAGAACGAATGGGAGAAAATCCGCAAACTTTTGAAGGACTGGGTGTCTCCCCATGAGACAGCCGCTCGCCATCATGCCGCTAGTCAGCAGCCCTTCACACACCAAACTTTTCCGGAACTAGTGGATGTGAGGAAGCTGCCTCGTAGTACGCCCAATGATTCTGGGTCGAGCCGCGACCCCCCACCAATGCCCGCGGAACGTCCTTTGGAAGGGCCCCGATAGGGGTGGCGCCACCCCTATGCTGGTGTCGGGACGCCTGTAAGTGCGTCAAATCAACCGATGAGTGGACCATTGGGCAGCGCTATTGGTGCTACCCGAACTACGCCATGGACTACAACAACAGGCATCCGGTAATGAAACCGTATTTCATGGTACAATGCTATTTTTCTTCCGGTAACGGCGTAACGAACTCTCTTTACCCACCGCAGTCTCCGCCACCCCTATGCGACTTCCAGCAGTGGATCGACGATAAGATCCACCCGTACGACATGTGGTCGTTGCTGACGCGGAAGAGCTGGGCCAGGGAGGACATCGAGACCCGTGAAAGGTGGCTCAAAGAGTTGAAAGCTGAGCAGGCCGAGCAAGCTAGGCGGGAAAGGCAGCGCGAGGAGCAATTATTGTAATATCAGTTGCCTTCGTACGTACGAATCATTAAAACCACAATCATCCTCAAAAAAATCTTACAAAATTCACCTTAGTACAACAATACACGACATATTTTAAAAATATATTCATGTTCCACTCTAGCCAGTTTTTGATTTTTCATGTTCCACTTAGCCAGTTTTTGATTTTCATAAAATTTAAACGGTATCAAATCTGTTAGACTCGCAATAACACTTTGTCATCGTAGTATGTTGTTGTACTACGGTTAATTTTTGGAGAATTCATCGAGAACGTTTGAGGTACGAACGATTCGTAAACGGAAAGATAAGTGATATTGCGATTCACCTCCGAATTCATACACACTGATATTGTTGCCGCTGAACCACTTGTCGCCGCTGAACCACTGTCGAAGTTCAGTTGAACACACTGTAAGTTGAACCACCGCCGCAAGTTGAATCGTGACAAAGTACCTCCATTGACGCTCAACTAGCGATAGGTTCCATATTTTTGTAATTTTTTTTAGCGACTATATATTTTTGTAACTATCCATTAAAAAAATATTATTTTAAAAAATTTCAACAGAAAGCCCGCCGCCCCAAATTTGGCATATTGGGGCTATCGCCAATGCTGGACGGTGGTCGACGGTTGGGTGACTGCATTTATTGCCGCCCAACGGTTGGGCGACTGCATCCTATCGCCCAACCGTTGGGCGACTGGAGCTAGTCGCCCAACCATTAGGCGACTGGAGTATTTTCCTGTAAAAAAAAGTTGCAAGAATAAATTTGAAATTTTTAATAAAAAATATATTATTTTAAAAAAATTTTACAATGTAGCGTATGGGTTTCTATCCATACGAGCGGCTCGTAGTTAATTGGAAGCGTCTCGTAGGACTTAGCCATGCCGGCATATCTTTGGAAGTGTGCTAATCTTATGGCCAAAAGGCGGTCTAAAGTGTGGGTATATTGGTACACCCCTGCAGGGTTTAAATCTATTCAAATAGTCAAGTCCTTGGTTATGGACACGCTTAGGGAGGTCTTTCGAGAGTTAGACTATAACCTTTTTCATTAAAACTTGAACTTGGTATGAATCGGGGATTCGTGCTATGTTGTGGTGGCTATTGGGTTAGTCACCTCTAGGTGGTTATTTATGTTACTTATTGTTACCTTGCTGTTATTTCAATATTTTAAAACAGATTTGACATATTGCCTTCAATCTATTACATTATTGCAAATAAAAATTGCTTTATGCGTCCAATTAACCATATAATCATCTACTTTGTTTCAGCTTCCATGTAGCTATGTATAGGCTTGTTACTCGTAAGTCTTGCGAGTACATTTTTGTACTCAACTACATTGCTTTGTTGTTGCAGAGGAGGAAGTGTATCCCCAAGGGATCGACTTCTGTGAGTTTTGCTACGGCGGTTGCGACTAGCTTAGCGGCCCGGTCGGTTGCCTTGTGGGTTATGTGGCTAACCGGTTGGTTTTATTTATAGCCATCTTATGGCGCTTTTGCTTCCGCTGTTATTTGTCATTTTGATGTCACTTGGCCGGTCGGCTCTTTTGTAATAACTCTATATATTGTATATCTTTTGTTAGACTTAGCATTGTATGATGTATAGAAATGATGCATGATTTTGTAAAGATGTATGTGTGCTGCAATTCTGGGAAGCACATGTCCATCGAGGCTTAGGATATTTTATTGGTAATACTAGTACCATTTGGAGGTTAAGTATTACGAGTTAAATACCCCGGGTCCTCACAGCAAAGGCCCTTAGGCATTTGTTGTAACCATGCTAAGACCCTATTAATAAAGGTATTTCAGTTGGTTTTCTTGAAGTTGTTTGTTGGGTTTAACCTCCCCTGCTTAGTTCTTAACTCACCTTGTGCTTGCTACCTTATCTAACCCATGGAGTTTCATCAGATGGTTCAGACTCGTCATGCCGCTGCTAGTGGTTCAGATGGAAACGAGCAAACCCCCGCAGGAGTAGTTCCTCCACAAGCACCCCCGATCGATCTGCAAAATTTTGGAGCTTTTATGGTAGCCTAGACCCAGCTGATGTACTCAATGATGAATCAGATGCATGTTATGAACAATCAGAGCACCAACAGCAATCACAACAATGGAGCACCAGCTGCTCAAGATCACCACGGACCATCAAAGCTTGTCGAGTTCATGAGAACTTGCCCACCCACTTTCTCTAGGAATGTTTCACCAGTAGAAGCCGATGATTGGCTCCGTGTCATTAAGAGGAAGCTGCTGATCACCCAATATAGAGACCATGAGAATATTCTTTATGCCACTCACCAGATGGAAGGCATAGCGGCCGAATGGTAGGAGAACTTCTGCACAGCGCATGAGACGCCGCAAAACATTACTTGGGAAGAGTTTTCTACAGCTTTCCATCAGTACCATGTGCTGGAAGGGATAATTGAATTGAAGAAGGATGAGTTCCTTGTTCTCAAGCAAGGAGCTACGTCAATGATTGACTATCTCAATAAGTTTTCTCAGCTAGCTCGCTACGTTGCAGAGGATGTCTCCACTGACAAGGCTCACCAGAGTCACTTTCTGAAGGGATTGAATATAGGACTGCAAGTCAGTCTAATTGCTCATACTTTCCCAGATTTTCAAGAGCTGGTCAACAAGGTGTTAGTCCTTGAAGACAAACGCAAAGAACTGGAGGATAACCGCAAAACACGAATGGTCTAGCAAAGAAGCCACCAGTCACAGCAGAAGGCAAGAACAATTCCACAATAGTTCAGTCGTGTTCCACCGTAGAGTTCATTCAGAGCACTTGCACCAACTTTTAGCACCTCGTCCAGCTGCTTAGAAATTTTGTAGCCCTGCACCAGCCAACCCTAATCTAGGAAACAACAAGCAGCATGATCTAAGAGCGTGTTATTCTTACTGTCAGCCAGGGCACTTTGCCAACCAATGTCCGTAGAAGGGAACCATCACTCCAGTATGCTTCAACCTTAGAGCTACACCCGCCAAGACACCAGCACAGAGCAACCAGCAAGGAGTTTCTCAAGCTACCGGTCAATCCGGAGGAGCACCATAGTCTGTGGTTAGAGGCCATATCAACTACGCCACTCTTGAAGGAGCCCAAGAAGCACCCGACGTCATACTGGATAAGTTTTTGGTTAACTCAGTACCTACATTAGTTTTGTTTGATTCTAGAGCTTCACATTCATTTGTGTCTGGTGTTTTTGCAATTAAGAATAACTTGGAAGTTATGCATCTTAAGCATACTCTGTTAGTCTAGTCGCCTGGAGCATAGCTAAGTTCCAAAGTGGGATATTTAGGAGCTAAGTTACTCATAGCTGGAGTTGAGTTTCTAGTCAACCTGATTATTCTAGACATCCAGACCTTAGATGTCACTCTTGGCATGGATTGGTTATCCAAGCACAAAGCTGTGCTAGATTGTGGCCGAAGAGCTGTAACAATTGAAGATCCCAATGGAAAGAAAGTGGAATTTCTAGCCACCTCCGTCTCGATGGACATTTGCTAGTCAAGAGCTTGAAGACCGTTTCTTTGGAAGATGTATCAATTGTCAGAGAATATCCAAACGTGTTTCCAGAAGATTTACTAGGAATGCTACCAGACCATGACATCGAGTTTGTCATCGATCTCGTGCTAGGAACAGCACCAATCTCTAATAGATCCTATCGAATGCCAGCCGATGAGTTAGTGGAGATGAAGAAGCAGATTGAATAACTTCTCGAAAAAGGTTTTGTGAGACCTAGTTCGTTACCATGGGGAGCGTCAGTTTTATTTGTTAAAAAGAAAGATGGGAGCATGAGGATGTGTATCGATTACCGTTCTCTCAATGAAGTCACCATCAAGAATAAGTATCCACTTCCCCGAATGGATGACCTGTTTGATTAGATGAAACGAACCGGAGTGTTCTCAAAGATCGACCTGCGATCAGGTTACCATCAGTTGAAGATTTGTCCGAAGGATATCTCGAAGACCGCTTTCTCAATGCGGTTTGGACATTATGAGTTCTTAGTCATGTCCTTTGGTCTGACTAACGCCCCTGCATACTTCATGAACATGATGAATAAAGTATTCATGGAATATCTGGATAAGTTTGTAGTTGTGTTCATTGATGATATTTTGATTTACTCCAAGTCGGAGGAAGAACACATCGAACACATGAGGTTAATCCTAGAGAAACTCAAAGAGTATCAGTTGTATGCTAAGTTCAGTAAGTGTGATTTCTGGAAGAAATAAGTTGATTTCCTTGGTCATGTGATGACAGTCAAGGGAGTAGCAGTTGACCCCGGAAAAGTCAAGGTAGTGTTACATTGGGAGCAGCCCAAGACAATAACTCAGATTCGTACTTTCTTGGGAATGGCGGGATATTATCGCCGTTTCATCGAAGGATTCTCAACGATTGGTAAGCCTCTTACGTAGTTATTGAAGAAAGAGAAAAAGTTCACTTGGACCCCAACTTGTGAAGAAAGTTTTCAGGACTTGAAGAAGCGTTTGACTTTAGCCCCAGTGCTCGTTCTGCCAGAAATTTGGAAATATTTTGATATCTACTGTGATGCTTCGCGTCAAGGATTGGGATGCGTCCTGATGCAAGAAGGAAGAGCTGTCGCTTATGCGTCAAGGCAATTAATACCTCATGAGGACAATTATCCTACCCATGATCTGGAATTAGTTTCTATAGTGCATACTTTAAAGATTTGGTGTCATTACCTCATCAATAACCGCTATGAAGTCTATATGGACCATAAAAGCCTGAAGTATATCTTCACTTAGTCAGATTTGAACATGAGGCAGAGAAGATGGTTAGAATTGATCAAGGATTATAATCTTGGAATCCACTACCATCCTGGTAAGGCCAACATCGTTGTAGATGCTCTGAGCCGTAAGAGCTACTGCAATGCTTTGGAAGCGAAAGAGTTTAGTTCAGAACTTCAAGAGGAATTTCAGAAGCTAAAGCTAGAAGTTGTACCTGAAAGACTTATGGCCAATCTAGAAGTCCAGTCTACCTTGGAGAAACAGATCCGTGAAGTGCAACCAAAGGATCTCGTAGTTTTATACATCAAGCTCAAAATGGCAGAAGGGAAATTCAAAGATTTTGCCAAGGATAATCAGGGTATACTTTTGATAAATGAACGTATCTGTGTGCCAAATGTGGATAATTTAAGATAGCTAATTTTAAAGGAAGTTCATGACTCAAAGTATTCGATTCACCTTGGAAATACTAAGATGTACCAGGATGTTAAGAATAAATTTTAGTGGTCTAACTTGAAGCGAGGGGTCGGAGAGTTCATAGACTTATGAGATGTATGTCAGAAGGTAAAGGCAGAATATCAGAGACCAGCAGGTTTGTTACAACCGCTGAAGGTTCCAGAGTGGAAGTGGGAAGAGATTGGAATGGATTTCATTACCGGTTTGCCCAGGACTCAATTGGGTTACGATTCACTTTGGGTAATAGTTGACCGCTTGACGAAGGTTGCTCATTTCCTGCTCGTCAAAACCACTTACTCAGGAGATTGCCTTGCGGAGCTGTACATATCAAGAGTTGTCAGTTTGCATGGTGTTCCCAAGAAGATAGTGTTAGATCAAGGATCTTAGTTCACCTCTCGGTTCGAGCAAAGTTTGCATGAAGCATTAGGAACCCATCTGAATTTTAGTACTGCGTACCATCCTCAGATAGATGGACAGACTGAAAGAGTTAATTAGATATTTGAGGATATATTGAGAGCTTCTGCTCTAGCTAATGCTACCAGTTAGGACAAGAGTTTGCCATTGCAGAATTCTTATACAACAATAGTTACCAAGCAAGTCTGCAAATGTCACCATTTGAAGTGTTGTACGGTCGTGCATGCAGAACCCCGTTGAATTGATCAAAAATAGCTGAACATTTAGTTTTCAGACCAGATATTATTCAAGAAGCAGAAGAACAAGTGGCGGCCGTTGACGCTCTCTCGGTCAACCCAATCGCGCACAACCTTTGTTCGCCGCCGTCCGATCGTTTTTGAACGGTCCGATGGAGTCTGATCGTTTGGCCGGTCCAAACGTCACAAGTGATTTGGACCGTCCGATCGAGGCTAGATGGTCAGATCAGCTAGTCCGAACGTGTGCACATCTTTGCTTTCGCTGACGAGTAGGCCCGTGTCTTCGTCGTCTCCGAGTCGTCTTCCTCGCGGAGTCCAAAGCTACGTCCGTCATTGCTGATCTTCGAGCTCGTCCGACAACTGGACCCTTCCAACTAAACCCCTTCTAGAAAACGCATAGGATCTTATCTCTTATCGCCCCGCATCCAAATCCGGCCAAATCTCTTGCTGAATCGGTCTCTATCACCTAAAACCCTGGGCTCGATTTCGTATTCATCTCGGACTCAATTTGAGGATTCCTTTTCCCATGCTGCCCGAGCCCTTATAAATAGTCGCCGAGGATCGCCTCTGTGCCCTCATCCCGAAACCCTAAGCCGCTGCACTCCAAGAACAAGAGAGTTGCCGCATTTGCAGATCTAAGGTTTTGTCATCGTCGCTGTTTTCTTCAATACTAGCCGCCGTCGCCCTATGGACGTGGTCTGCGCCGCCGGGACCGCCGTCACAGTAGCTTCCTCCAGAACCATTCCGCATCATCAGATCATCGCCAGAGCTTTCATCCGACAACACCAGATCCATCTCTGCTGCTTTGACCTCACCGCCGACCATCTCCGTCCACTTCGACCACCCGGAGGTAACACTCAAAGGTTTGTAATAGTCGTAGCTATCCGCCAGTACCACTCACCACCCGCCACCGACGAAGCACCACCGTTCGCCATTGTTGGTCTAACCCGAGCCTCGCCATCGGTTGTCGTTCGAGTACTGTTCATTCGAATACTATTCATTCGAGTACTATTTGCTTCAGGTGCTACTTGTCGCTTTCGACTGCTATAGTCATAGATTGTTTTCGACTGCTGTAGTCGTAGATTTCTCTTCCGACTACTGTGGTAGTGGATCACTTTTGACTGCCATAGTCATAGTCACTGTCGATTACATGTGGTCGTAGCCGCTGCTGAAGTTTTGTCGTGGTCGAAGACTGCTGTGGTCGTAGTCGACTACGTGGTCGTAGCAGTTTTAAATCCAAATTTCCAAGAACCATATCTTTTGCATCCGAACTCCGTTTGAGCCCATTCAAATTCCTAATCTATCTAAATTTGAGATATATTTATCTGAGATTTTTATTTAATTTTTGGAGTTTGTTTTGCCTTTGTTACTTATTTGTTTTGTTTATTCGCTTCGTTTGCGAGTGGACGTTGATACTTCGGGAAGTTTTGGAGAAGAAGGAGTGCCTCAAGACCAAGACCAGTACCTAGACCTATTCCAAGGCAAGTCATACCTTTGATCATATTGAATCCTAGTTTTCAAAACTATATTGTTTCAAATTATTGCATTTATTTTAAGTAATTATTTAAATGCTTTTGGGTGTAGTTATCAATCCAATCTGTTATATCCACCTTCTCAATTGTTATGCTATGATCTTTTGTCACCCTAGATTGGTTCATTATTTAGTTGGTATTATTATAGCACCAACGTGGGTTGGTTAGTACGAGTAGATTGCTTAGCCATGCTATGAGTCATCATCTCATGTGAGTTGCAATTATAAACCTGACTAAGTGATTATAGAACAAAGTGATAAAACTGTGTGTACTATTACACGTTGATGACATATGTTGCACTTAATCAACAGGGTGGGAAAAAAGATTTGGACCGAGACATGTGGCACTGTGTGATTTTATGGTGGATCTGTGTTGGATAGGAATGATAATCTATGTTGCATAGTTAGAAATTGAAAGTCTTGTCTTTGTCAATTAAGGACTTGACTTTGTGCGCCATTGAACTGATACTTACTATACAACCACATGCCTGATGGGATGGGTCTAACTTAGTAAGTTATGGATTCTTGACATTGGCTACTCAGGTAGTAGGCTAGGCTGTGTTGGAATGGGTAGAGGTGTATATTACCAGGTAGTTGCATCGTGGGACGGTTCGCTACTTCCCTGTCCAACAGTGTGTGTTGTGCCAATCACTGTATATAGGTTGGTATGGCGGTAAAGCACATCGGGAGTGTCAATGTTTGAGATGAAGTTTCAGAAAAGTTTTGTTATGATTAGTGCTAGCTACACCGATCGTATCATGTGGGTAAAGTGTACAACCTCTGCAGAGTGTTAATCAATCTATTCGAATAGCCGCGTCCACGATCATGGACATGCTCGGGGATTTCACACAAGGGGTAGATTTTCATAGAACTTTGGGATGGAACAACTGTGTGATATAAGTCATATAGTTGTGTGAATTAAACTGATTAGCTTTGTGTCCTTTGTGAAAACAAACTATTGAATTATTATTGTCTATTTGTCTTAAGTTGATTTCAATTTATTACTTATATTCAATTGCAAATGTTGCATTTCTGCAAAAGAACCATAGAAGTCATTTCCTTCAGAATAAGCCTGCATCTATAAATTGCATTCTGTGGTATGTCTTGCGAGTACTATTGTGTACTTATGCTTGCTGCAAACAAATCTATAGAAGAGGAGTCATCGCCTGCTTTCGAGGAGGAGTTCATTGAAGGTGCTGATCATTAGAGTCGTGATCCCAGTCGGTTGCCTATAGCGAATTGATGGGATTTCACTGGAGTTTATTTTGTTCCGCTGCTGTTTTCTTTATTGTTAGCCCTGCGTGGCTTAATAAGTGTAAACTTGACCATAAGGTCAAAACTAATATTTGTTATTCAAATTACTCGTTTATGCTAATTATCGCTTGTGTGGATCGATATACATCTATGTTGCCACTGTGTATACTAGCGTGATCCTAGACTAGTGCAGAATACACAGAGTGTTCAAAATTGTATTTTTGGGTCCCGACACCCTTCCCAAGCCCCAGGGCCACCCGCTAGTGTCTTCCTCCTTCCCCGTTTCTTCCTTCCTTGGCCACCTGCTCCCATTGCCTCCCACCTGCGCCCATGCCCAACCAACTCCCACCGCCTTGCACCTGCTTCCATCCCATCACCGGCACTGTGCCCACGCCCTCGCCTGTGCCCGTGTCACGCCGCCCCGTCGCCACTCCTCTTCATCCATCACTCTCCCTGCTACGGCGACGTCGCAGGGACACCGCCTGTGCGCCACCCATGCTGCGCGCCTGCTCTCACCCGCGTTTGGCCACCAACTCTCGTCCCATCACCATTGGAGCCACCCTTCCACCACCACATCGCGTCACCTCGCCGTCTCGCACCCATGCCTCGCACTGGTGTGGGGTCATCATGCGTAGAAGTTCTCGCGCAACTCGCTCGTCTTGTCGCCAACCTCTTGCGAGAACCTGCAAGTCACCTCACCCAATTTAAGCCGCACCAAGCCTACCTTCCCCTTCGTTGCGCCATCCTTCCTCCCCCTTCACCCCCGTCCACCTTCTTCCTCACCTAGCCTCCTCGAGCCGTTACCGCGTCGAAGTCGCGTCGACCGCCGCCAACCCAGCGTCGTTCCGGCCACCCTGGTGAAGTGCCTTCCCTCCCATCTGTGTCTCTCCATGTTCCACCACCACATGCTCAGAAGCCCTTAACCAATTTTGGCTTTCTTCCACCAGAGAGCCGCACGCCACCTTCTTCTCCAACTCCACGATTTCACCGCCACCGCCGCCACTTCTTCTCCGGTAAGCCCTCCCTCCCCTTTCTTCCCCTACCACCATCTCCAGCTTCCCCTCTACCCATCACCGCCGCCGCGACGCCCTCGTTGCACCGCCCATGGTTTGTGCCGCCAGCCTTCTTCGACACCTCCCCACTACCATCCACCTCTCCAGTGAGACCCCCTTATCCCCCTCATGCTCGTGCTCCCCCTGTTCTCGCCTCTCTTCCGCTGGAGCACCATCGCACCATCTCCTCCCCCGGATCTGGCCGCCACTTACCACCGCTCGGCCGCCACCATCCACCTCGTGTTGCGCCACCACCACCCCTAAGCTTGCCACCCCTATGGCATTCCATTTTTCCTCACCTTTAGTCGTCGCCGTCCCCATCGTCAGTGAGGAGCACCGCCAGAGCCGCTCCCTGGCTCCCCTGTTTCTCCCCTGCTCTATATTGTCTCCCTCTCTGGTTCTCTCTCTGTGAATGCCTATGACAGGTGCCCCCCCTTTGTGTAGCTCTGTGGTCTCTCTCTACTAATCTGTGTGTGAGAAACATGAGTGACTAACCAGTGGGTCCCACCCGATTAATGCTCTCTTTCATTCTCTCTCTACTCACTGTGCATGAGTATATATGATAAGTGGTCCCTATAGTGATTAGATTAAGGGTAGTGGTAAGGATGGTTGAGATGGTTAAGACTGATTGGTATGATAAGATTAATTAATGAAAATATACTAATATAACTAGCACACACTAGTCAAAATATGGTTTCATGACTGTTAAGAAGGATGCATATGTGTAGTTCTGACCTAAGTCAAAGTGAAAAGGAAACCCTAGTCCAATCTAACGATAATGAGGATGGGATAATCAAATGATTGATTTAGGACCTTAAAACTCAACAAGAAATGAACAGTGAATTATATCTTCTAAGTTGCAAGGGCAAAGTTAGAAATCAGGAACTATACCCATGAGGACCTAGGTTAAAACCATTTACCTTGTCACTGTTTCAATAAACGATAAGTTACACCGTTAACAAGAGATCGTGTAGTGCGCGGTTAAATAGAAGAATAAAACTAAAGGAATCAACCCAGGCAATTAAGGACCTAAGAAGATAGAGAAATGTTAGGACATAGGCATACACACATGATCCAATGACCAATAGGCCCTAGGCCATTGTCATGCAACGATAACAGATAGTAACAACAATACATTAGTGACATGTGCACACACGAGTAAAATAGTAGTAAGGTAAGGCATCATAGTAAAACACACTTACAAGTTGCCCCATACCAAACTATCGGATTGGTAAAGTGGCCACTTTAGTCGACATCTAAATAGGAGTGCGACATGTCATAGACACATAGGACCTATACCACAAGTAGTAAGATTAAGTGTTTAGTTAAACAACTCGCTAGTGCATATGTTAGGCATAATCATTATACTAGGTAAACCTTAATGAAGGTTAGCGGTAGCTATGACCTAGCTTCGTGCTAGTGATAGTAATCAATGTGATAGGGTTGATCGCTAAACAAGGACAAATATATAAGAGCCCATAAGTCTTGTAGTGTAAGTTATCTACCTCACGAGAAGTATTCGTTAGCAGATGCTATGGCTAAGGATCAACATAGTGCGTTAGGTTTACTTTAGTACATGCCAAGCCATGTAGGTAGTAAGATTAAGTATAAATCACCTCAAAGATGAAACCCAAAACCATAGACACCACCAAGGGTGTAAATACTGATGTCTAGCCAATGCTTGGAAGTTTGGTTAAGGCTCATGGAACTTCCTTGATAAAGGGCAAGTCATAAAAGAATCATTAAGTGAACTAGACCCTATGTGTCGGTGAGATTTAGGTCTACCCTACACGAACCATGAACCTGTGCATAGGTCTCACCTGACTATCATGGAACTTCCTTGGTAAATAGAAAATAATAACTAAAGGAACCATTAGATCAGCTAGACGTCGCATGTGAGTAGTGATGGTATGTTCCCAAGTGTATGATGGCAATCCAACCACCAATCGACATCGTATAGACTCCAGCTATCATACATCGTTATCTGTTCCTAGTAGTAGGATGATTCATGACCCGGAGGTGGATCAGAGGATCCTACCTAACAAGGTGGTCACTCCCATCTCGGTAACCGATGCGGAATATTCCTATGAATATTCTCTCTCCCATTGGAGTCCTATCTCCTTGCACCAACGGACTTCCCGAGAGCCCGATCCTGCTTGCCCTCACTCTGGATCAAACTGTTACCTAACCCTAAATCTGATTATCACCCAAAACCACAACACTAGACCAAACGAATAGAGTTGAGATTTATCTATTGTGGTCTAAAGAATTTCCTTCATTCTAACTATCATGGGATGTACTTCATACCATCTGAAGTATGTCCTTCATCAACTTCTTTGGTTATACTTCGTCTGCAGTATTTCCTTCATCAAAATCCTTTGAATATACTTCATTTGTAGTATTCCTTTCATCAACTCCACTAAGTATGATTAGTTTCATATGGAGTACTTCCGCCTTTCAAGATATCGTTAGATATGTTTACTTTCATTCGAAGTATTTTCTTTTTTTTAATGTATTTGGATTTATTGAATTTCATTTGGTTGTTTTCAGACGTTCTTGTGTTCGATCGTATTCTGCGTAGTTAGATGTTGAAGCCATGATGGGAACAGCTATCCCAACAAGGACGAGGCCAGGGTCAAGATTAACAGAACAAGAACGAGACTAAGATTACCAAAACATTGAATAGGATGATTATCAGAACATTGAGCGAGATGATTATCAGAACATTGAGTAAGAACAGGACCGATGTTATGAGAATATTGAGCAAGGCGAGTCAACACTTTGATCATTTTTCTCCTAAGTTTTAATGCAATTTATATTGTATTTAAATTATGAAAGTGCATTGCTATGTTTTATACTTGTATGTTGCTATAGCTCGTAGATAATGCCTTAACTAAAAACTAAGTATAAAGTTTCAACCCTTGAACTTGGACATTATCCTTGTCACCCTAGATTAATGGAATACCTGATTGCTACTAAATACATACTTAAGAGTCCAGCTTAGTCGGCATAGTGGCATTGGCATGCGGGCAGTAAATTGCCATGATATCATTAAAAAAATTGGAAATGAGATTGGGCAATCGAGCCTGGAGCCTGGATAGTATGTTGAGCTAGAGAAGTATTTTAAAATACAAGAAAACCAAAAATAGATTTTGACTCGGGTGGCTGGAAAGAGTGGTGGGAACCAGGGGCACGATAGGATGGGTATGTGGATGTACCGCCCAAGTCAATTAAGGATCTGAATCTTATGACGATCTCTCGTGTAAAAACAGTGCAACCACAAGTCTATAATAGGTACTACCTGGCTGATTAATTTGTTCGCCTTAGTGTTGCTCTCATCATCCCGCTCATGTAGCATGTATTATAGTGTTAGTGGACAACCACTGGGGTGGCGCGACTATAATGCATTAGGAAAGCACTATGGTGCAAAAGGGGGCTACAGGGTGTGGCATGCACTACGACCTTAGTGGACAACCACCCGAAGGATGGAAGTCCAAAGGGTGGCGCGACTGTATTGTATTAGGAAACCACCTCTGTAGCGAACCTAGCAGATGGAGTTGCGTTGGGTAGGGCAACTTAGTCGCACACCTCTAGAAGTGTGTCAGGGACATTATGAGTTGATTGTCTCTTGTTAGTAAAGTGTAAAAACTCTACAGAGTAAGAAAACTATTTGGATAGTCGTGCTCATGGCCATGAGCGATGCCGAGAATTTGCTTGAAGTAGCTTTTATTTCATTTTTATAAAACAAATTGTGGGTGGTATGAAAAGATGAGTTGGAACACAGAGATTTGAGATGGCCTGTTCGAGGACCAGTGATAAGTACGGGATATGACCCGAGGAAGAGTATGAGATGGTATAGGAGGTTGAAGCCTTCACTAGTACTTTACAACAAAACTCAGTATATGAAAAGTTGTGTTATTTAAAATGTTAAGTCTCAGGAATTGCTACCACATATTCTAATTCAAACTTAGCTTTGTGTAAATAAAAGAACCATGAACCTCTCTTGATTAGTTTTGCATATATAATAATTGTATTATGTGTTAGCTCGCGAGTATGGTTGTGTACTCATGCTCGCTTTATATATTCTTTTAGTCAGTAAGCATAAAAGAAGAAGGTTATGGGGGAACTTATGAGTATTTGTCAAGACTGGAGATCAAATAGGCCAAGAACTAGGTCGTGGGTACCAGCAGATTGCTTGTTGGTATATCATGAGGGTTCCACGTGTATACTTTATTCTGCTTCTACCGCTGATTTCTTAAAGGTATTTGGCCTGATCGGCCATTCTGAATGACAGACGCCATAACATATATTTATGCTTCATTTATTATTATGCAATAGCTTTATATTTTCATGATATGTGTTGATACCCAATGATATAACTGTGAGCACTAGCTACTGATCCAGAGACTGGTGCTGTGAACATAGAAGATTATAAATTACAAATTTGGGGTCCGACAGTCTGCCTTCTCGTACTAGAGCGCAATCACCATTCCATAGAATTTGACAACTTCTAATAGCAAGTTTGTGTGATCTAAGTTAGACAAAGCAGCTAACCTTTGTACCTCTCAAACATCAATCATTAGATCATTCTCAATGAAACTGTGCACAAGATTTCTCTGCCCAGCCCTACCAACAAGCTCAACAATTAGATCAAATAACCAAAGTATGCACATGGCCTTCTTAGCAGTAAGCCCTTGCATGTCCTTCTCAGTAACAAGGCTTCTCCGTACAGAATAGGACCCTTGTGACACCACATGAATAATAGCCCAAGCAATTTCTGCATAAATGACTCCACCACATTCGGTTCAACCTCAGCAACTTTTGTCCTCCTCGTTTTGAATCTTGCTAAGGCGATAAAAAACTGAAATAGTGTCGCACTTCTGAGAGGTGGTGGCCATTGCTTCAGCCCAACCAATCTTACACCATGTGTTCAAGAAACTTCCCCACAAGTACACATCCTAAAGTCACTTGAGCAGGAGGCGGCCAAGGTTGAAACCTCACCAGTCACCACCACGCCTCTGCTGCTCTGCTGCTTTTGTTCATCGGGCCATATGTCGAACACCTGGTGGACGTCGCGAAGTTGGTGCCAGTAGTGAAGGCGTTGATGGCAGGAATGACCTCTGGTGGCGATGGTAGTGTTGTGATGCTGACGCTGCTGGTGTCATGGTAGGGGCTCGGCATCAAACACCCTGTGGGCATCGATGTGTTGCTGCTGCAGATGGGGCTCGCGGCGGCGTCCACCTGAGATGAATCCGATGAGGTCTTCATTGCCTCCACCAAGATGGCCAGCTCATATCCGAACCGATCCAGAGATGCCATGGCCATGTCGGTATGAGGAAGCTCCGGGATCGAATGCTCGGATGGCTGCACATGTTGTATGTCGAGGTAGCAACAGCCGGCGTAGATGCAGCGGCCATGCAGTGCATCTCGAGCTCGCGTCGCCTCATGCCAGGTTCGAAATTCGACAAGGGCCTCCACACGAGCTTCCCTCTCCATCACTTGCATCTTCTCACCAACTCCATAAGGGCCAAGGATTTGATGGAGCACGCCCTATTTCAACAACATCAAGGAGTAGTGAGAACAAGCGTAGAAGGGGTATTTTACAGTACCATACCTGCTGCATTTTTTGTTCCTTCTGTTCCCCGTAACAATGAACGCCCAACGTGCAGCTCAATAAAACAACATCGGTACAAGGTTAATATAGCATTTTGAAGGGAGAGGAGAGGGACTTTAAAGCTCATGATTCTAATTCCTTAAGCAACCGTCACACGAGATCATTTTTATTAGAATCATTATGTTTGATTGTGTCACTCTTGATTATAAAATAATGAGTAAAGTACACTATAAGTCCCTGAACTTGGTAGGGGTTCACTTAGGTCCAATAACTTCAAAAGTGTCCAATCAGGTCCCTAATCTATTTAAATGGGTCATCGGAGGTCCAAAATAGCCTGGCTGACCGGTTGACCATGACGTGGCGTGTTGACCGTGACATAGCCGCTCCAGCGTGGCCTTCTTCTCCCACCGCATGGGCTCCAGCGTGGCATTCTTCTCCGGTTCCTTCTTCTCCCACCACATCCTCCCTCCACCTCCCGAGCCGCCGCCGCCTCCTCCCTCCACCTCCCGATCCGCCGCCGCCCTCCCCTCCTCCTCCCGAGCCGCTGTCGCCCTCCCCCTCCCCGTCCTCCCGAGCCGCCGCTCTCCTCCTCCCCCTCCTCCTCCTCCTCGTCCTCCCCCTCCTCCTCCTCCTCCTCCTCCTCCCGAGCCGCCGCTCTCCTCCTCCCCTTGACCCGGCGCCGCCCTCATCCTCCCCCGTCCCGGCGCCCTCGTCCTCCCCGCCGCCACCTCCTCTCCCGGATCCGCGCCGCCGCCCCACCACGTCTGCTACGTCCAGTTCCCGCAGCGGTTCGAGGGCATCGACCCCAACGACCGCTACGCCAACCACAACCTCGTGATGCTGCCCTCGATGGAGAACGACGACGGCGGCCAGCTCGGCGACATCGAGTGGCCGGGGCACCCTGCCGATGAGGCAGAGCGCGACGACGGTGGCGTTGGCCGCGTCGCAGGAGGAGAAGAAGGGGGGCCGGGGAGGACCTTTCGCCTCCACCCCAGCTCCATGGCGCCGCCGCCTTTCGCCTCCACCCCGGCTCCATGGCGCCGCCTCCTGGAGCCCCGAGCCCCCCCTCTACCTCCCTTCCCCACCTGCGCCTTGCTCTTGCTCCCTGTCGCCAAGAAGCACCGAAGAACGCCTGCAGCTCCCCTTCGGCCGCCACACCACCTTCACCTTTTCTCCGCTCCGGTGAGCCCTCCGCCGCGCTGACCGTGTCATCCGGCATTCCGGGAACAGAGGAGCCTTTCCCCTAAGGTAATTTCATTGTTGGTCCTCAGGATCCCGCCGACGCCCGTTCTTCCTCATCTCCGGCTGATTTGTCGCCCCTCGTCGCCGCTCGAGCTACGTTGCACCTTCATCCAATTGTCGGCACCAGAAGCTCCCCAAGGATGTCCCGAAGACACCGCCTTCCCCATCCTCTCCGGCGAACTCCCCGCGCAAGCCTTTCCGCGCCGCCCCGGTCTCACGTCGTCGGCCCGCTCTGAAGCTCTTCCGCCTCCACGAACCACTCGGTGGGCTTCCCTACACCTCCCTCGTGCCCGTGCTCACCTCCCCTTCCTCTCCCCTTCCTCCGCAAGTCTTACACAAACGTTATCGCCTCGGTTGACAAAGCAATTTAGGCCGTTGCGCCGTGCGTTGCCACCACCTTCAAACGCGTGGCCGCGAGGGTGTACATCTTTACCCACATGACGGCCTCCTCCGACGCCTCTATTGAGTTGGACCCCTCAATAGGACCCCACCCCATTAAGGTATCGATATGGGAACCCAAGCTCACATGGCATACAACGCAGTCATCGGACCAAAGCATCTATGCCATACAAGGTCAATACACATATTCTTACTCTCCTGTTTCAACCCAATAGTCTTAACATTTTACTTAACCAAACAGCGCCCATACACCGCATGTGGAAGTACGTGGGGACTTGAATTGAATAATCGAGTTCGGTCCTTAATTAACCTGACAAGTCCACCACAAAACCCAATCTCGTGCACAAAAGCACCATCACTAGCTTCCTCTTGTCCAGATCAATTTAAATATAAAACTCATTTCTGAAATAAGTAAACTAGACAAAGAGTTTCAAATTGAAGGTCTTTTGTGATTCCATGTTTGACAAGATATGCTTGTCAAACTCTAAAATCTCTAGACGCATGTCTAAGCCAAAAGCGACTTGCCTTGATAATAATAAACCTCACAGGTAGGTTCAAAGTTGCTCGAAATATATTCAAAAACTTCAGATGAACCAGATTCTATAAGAAGCAATAAGATCCAATAAATGCCAAAATCAACAGTAAGTACAAAATGGAAGAAATATGCATGATCAATCTAGAAATGCATGATTGACAATATGCTTAAGCCATAACTACCCATAATAGTGAGAATAACCCATATTATAACCTACTGTTTTCAAAATACAGAAACTAGGGTTTAGTGCAAAGTCCCACTTTTCAGATTTCTAAAAGAGCTGAAAACAGGACAGAGGCAGATTTTGGAAAAAGGAAAATAGATCAAGCAAAGGTTCAAGAATAGAACTTAGCCTGATCTTGCAGGGCAATTAATATCCCAAACTAACCTTAATTTAACCCTAATCGATTAGATTACATCAACTAAGGAGAAACCCATTTTGTCGGCTGGCCACAAAGGGAACAGAGATTGATTACATTATCAATCTCAATAGATGATAACAAGGATTAAAAGAATAACTTGTTATGCTACTAGGGTTTGGTCTAAACCTAATTAGGATAACAAGTTGACAGGAGAAACCCTAGGTCTTGAAAATGACATGGAAAACCGAAAAGTTAGAATATCAACTTTTCGTTTAGAGCAAGTTAAAGCTACTGATGCTCGTAAGAATGATTCACGGCAGCTTCTAAGGTCCTTAAGATGCTCAAGATATCGAAAATTAGGGTTTTAGCTACCCGAGAGGAGGACTATTTGCGATGCTCCCATGCGCCGGTTTAGTTGGCCTCCCTTTGTTCACATGAAATTTTTACGAGCCTTGGACATCACATAATCAGAGTGAGATGAGGTGGAAGTCCACGTGTACATGCACGGGAGCTGTCATCCACGCTGGTGCTGCCACGTCACGGTCAACCGCCCAGCCATGCTATTTTGGACCTCCGATGACCCACTTAAATAGATTAAGGACCTGATTGGATACTTTTGAAGTTATTGAACCTAAGTGAACCCCCCCGCCAAGTTCAGGGACCTACAGTGTACTTTACTCTAAAATAATCTTACATTGTCTTGACGGAAAGATGAATAACTACTTCAATTGTATCTCTCAAGCCAGCCTTACAAATGAGATGTAAATATCAAACAACAAAGGTTATTACACTGGAGTTTTGGTAATCTTCACCAAATGTTTTGTCTACTACTTGTTAATGTCATGTGTGCTTTTACTGAGCTACACCGAATAAATGATTTCTACCTTTTTGTGAAACTTTTTTGGTTTTTTTGAAACCATCACCTTATATGCCATGAATGTGCAAGGGTATAGGAAGAGAGTCATCCAAATCCTTGCTGCTCCTCTAAGGCCTTGTGTTGGATGGGCATTGATTGGCTGGGATCCCGGCCCAATTCAGGCCTTGTTTGGCGACACTGGGATCGGCCGGGACTCCGCTCCAATCCTGACCATTCCAGGGGAGAAACACACGGGGTTAGAATTCCCGGCCCATCAAGAAACGTGTTTTGGATGGGCTAGGGCTTGAGATTTTCCTAGCCCAATCCTGTCCGTTCCATGGTAGGAAAAAATTATCTCCAACTCTCGAATTCCTTTCACAGTCGCAACGAGCTCCTCGCAACCTCACCTAGCGTCGTGCGACAACCTCCTCGCCTTGTGCACATCCTAGCTCCATGACGAGCTCCTCTCCCCACCTCCACCATCAAGTTCTCCTTCCCCTAGCTATGCATCTGCCATCGACGAGCTCCCATCTTCCTTCGAGCCGTAGACGACTCGCCGCCGCCACCTTCATCCGCTGTTGAAGTCGCCCTCTCTGTTCATAGTCGAAGCCACACCGCCGCCTTTGTGTGCAAGGTTACCGCTGGGCTCGTGCGGAGTGCTTAGGCATCGCTGTCGCCCACTCACATGCCACATCCCTCTCCACCGGTCTCAGCCACCAAAGGCAAGCGAAATGGCTAGAGTGTGCAGCAGCGCCGCCGTCCATCGGGCTCACACAGGCACAACCGGGCCGTTGCCAAGCTCGCACACAACCACCTCTACTGGTCGGCGTCAGTCATGCCCTCTTTTTTTGTTTCATTGAATTTTGTCGAATTGGGTGGTTGGGAACGAGATTGGGGATTGGGTGGTGGGGGTAGGATCAACCCAATCCAAGGATGGGTCAAATTTCCCTTGGATAATCTTTCGTTGTTGCCAAACAAGCCCTCACGGGGAAGATCCCCACCAGGGAAAATATTCCCAGCCTAGCCCGATGTCAGGACCCGAATTTGTAATTTAAAACCCTCTGTATAAACAACACTATTCACTAGATTAGTGGATAGCACACACATGTACATCGTTGAATCATCCACACACATCACACATCATCATACACAATTAATATTATATCACATAAATAGACTATACAGTCACTTGTTTTACAATACGGGTTGCACAGGCCAAATAATACACATAGTGTTTAGTACAAAAGATAGATACGTGAGCGAAAGCAGAAAGAAAAGTGTGGATCCATCCGCTCTGCCCATAGGCAAGCTACTGGGGGTCCCGGCCTAAGCTCCTCCATCATCTTCACCATCTAGTCCAGACATCGCGAAATAGGCGTAAGGGTCTTGGTCAAATGGTTCTGAATTTTGTTATAATTAAGCGAGTGTAAGTACACAACTGTACTCTACAAGCCAACAAACACAATGCAGTTAAAACCAATTTTTAAAGAAATTGAGTTTTGTTATGAAATATTAGGGGAAGCTCCAACCTCCTTATAGCATTGAGTAGCTGATGAGCACATCAACCCTAAGGATGCAACAACTGCTTCGACCCGCTGCACTGCATCCTCTACTTCAACCACATCTTCTCCAATAGGACTTTCGGCTACGACAAAACCATATTTCCCAATTGGATCGAGCTACTTCCACTCCTACGAGCCGAGCTATGTCTACATGCCATTGTACTACGTCTACATGCCATCATACTATGTCTACATGCCCTGGTGCTGCGTCACCTCTTGTTGGTCCATGGGCTATGTAATGAATGGGCTGACTTATATCATGAATGGGCTGATTTGGTTTAGACTAGAACCAGCACTTGTGACTAGTACTTTGAACTACTTTTCAACTTTGCATACTGATTAGAACAATTGCTACTCCTTTGCTACATAGTAGCCTTCCGAGCTCCACTTCCTACTAACTCAGCAGGTACCGTTCCTCGCAATCGTCGGGCTAATCGTAAGTGAGAGTATCACGAACCAGCCACCAGTTGTACCACTTCCTTGCTGCATTGGTAAGAGCTTATAAGAACTTGGTATAATCTTGAGTGTGAGCGACTTTTGAGCCTCCAGAACCTAGTAGTTGATAGGGGCATATACATTATGATTTGTTCTTTGTTTTCTACTAACAATGGTAGGGTCATGCGGATCTACACATGGTGGAAAAAACAACGACCACTCTTTGGAGCATGCGGGTGATGGATCTCTCACACCTCGCACGAGAGAGCTCATGCGGCACATCGAGCACTCGCTCGGTGAGAGCGTTCGCAATGCCTTAGATAAGATCAATGACAACCTTGCGGTGCTCCAAACACGCGTTGCGCTCCTCAAACGTCGACCACTTGCTGAAAACATGGCCTAGGACGAGCCAAGGGTGGAGGACCCTCTTGCTCGCCACACACCACCTATTGCTCGCTCTTGGGCAGATAAGGTGGAAGAAGAAGAAACGAACAACTACATTGTTGATACAGAGTCCGATGGAGGCTTTAACCCCAATAATGATCGTAACCATCGACGACTTCGTTACAATCGTTAAGGTATGGGAAGAAATCACCGTGAGGTACGTGACCATAATGATGCATTTGGTCAAATTAAATTCACTATACCGCCTTGTGCTAGAAAATATGATCCTGATACTTATCTCACATGGGAGCAATAAAAATTTGCTTGTCATGAATTCCTTGAAGATAAGAAAGTTACGGCTGTTGCTAGTGAGTTTTCTGATTTTGCATCTATTTGATGGAGTGAATATGGTCGTACTCATCAGGACATTCATAGAACATGGAATGCTTTGAAGAGAGCAATGATACATAGATTTGTACCTTCATATTATTCTCGTGATTTGCTTAATAAATTACAACACTTAAGATAAGGTAGTAGTTCTATAGAGGATTATTATCAAGAATTGCAAACTGGTTTGTTGCGTTGTGATTTAGATGAAACTGAAGATGCTAAGATGGCTATATTTTTGGGAAGTTTAAACCGAGAAATTCAGGACACCTTGATTATAAATAATACAATTACATCACTTTCTTGTTTCATCTTGCTTGCAAAGCAGAAAGAGAAGTGCAAGGTCTATAATCTCGCTCTAGGGGCAATTTTGGAGGATCTTTTGCAGGTTGGCCAAGTCAGCAACAACACGTGGCACCTTCCTCCACTACTGGCCGAGATGCACCCTCCTCAAGCTGTGCACCCCCTGCTGCTCCTGCCACTCCTTCGCATGTCCCTAATGCAAGTAAATCAGCAAAGGTACAAGTCTCTACAAAAAGTCCTTCTTCCGTTGCTTCTACAGGGCGATCCAGAGATATATAATATCACCGTTGCAAAGGATTTGGGCACTTGATGCGCGATTGTCCAAGTCAGCGAGCTTTGCTTATCAAGGATAATGGTGAGTACACTTCAGCTAGCGATATTGAGGAAGAATATGTTTTGATTACAACTAACAATGCAGGTGATGAAATTGAGGAAGAACAATTAGGCCATGAGACATCTGACAAGTACCAAAGCCTAGTTGTCCAGCATGTACTAAGTGCTCAAATGGAGCTTGTTGAACAAAATCAACGCCACACTTTGTTTCAATCCAAGTTCGTCATCAAGGAACGTTCATGCAGAGTCATCATCGATGGCGGAAGTTGCAACAATCTTGCTAGCACAGATATGGTCGAGAAGCTTGGCTTGACCACAACTCAACACCACCATCCTTACTACATTCAATTGCTGAATTCTTATGTTAAGTTGAAGGTGACTAAACTTGTGCACATATATTTTTCTATTGGATCATATCATGACTATGTTGATTGCGATGTTGTACCTATGTAAGCATGCTCGTTATTGTTAGGTAGACTATGGCAATATGATAGATATATTGAATATCATGGTAGATCTAATCATTATACTTTCATATATAAAGAAAAGAAATTCATTTTGCTTTCAATGTCTCCTGCTGCCATTTTAAAGGATGAATTAAAAGAACTGAGAGAACAAGTAAAGAGAAGACAAAACATGATCATAAGATTATAGCTCCAAGTGAAAGTAAATTGAAAGCTCCTGTTATGTTAGCTACAAAATCTGATTGCATTGACTTGGAAAAACATGAATCTGAATGCTATACTATGGTTTGCAAAGAATCTTTGTTTCCATTAGAAGATGTGCATATTTCTTTGCCTCCTGTTGCTACTAATATTTTGGAGGAAAGTGATGATTTGGAGACAATGATTGAGTCGAGGACGACTCAAATTCAAGAAAGAGAGGATGATGAGAACATCAACCCTAAGGATGCAACCACTACTTCGACCCGCTGCATTGCATCCTCTACTTCAACCATATCTTCTCCAATAGGACTTTCAGCTACGACCAAGCCATATTTCCCAATTGGATCAAGCTACTTCTTCTCCTACGAGCCGAGTTGCATCTACATGCCATCGTACTATGTCTACATTCCATCGTACTATGTCCACATGCCCTTGTGCTGCGTCACCTCTTGTTGGGCCATGGGCTATGTCATGAATGGGCTGACTTATGTCATGAATGGGCTGACTTATTTCATGAATGGGCTGATTTGGCCCATATGGCTGGTCACCTAGGGTTTTTTTGTATTGTTCATATAGCACTATTTATGTGTGAACAGTATCCACAGCCTTCCCTCCTTTCTCCTATACATAGTGGCTGCCACCCCTTTAGTTTCTCGGGTTTTATTGATTGAAGTTTAGCTTTGCTACTTTATACTTTGTCCTCTTATTTGGCGAGATCAACAGTGATATTGTTCTTCGAAACCCCACTTATCAATAAATTTTAGTTCCTATTTGCAATTTTAGATTGCTATTTATTTCGTTCTTACGTGCTTCTTCGGTGTATGCAGGAATTGATCTTCGTGATCAGGTCATCCGGTATTCGTGCACGCTTGATAACGACTTGTCGAGCAGTTTAGCGATTGTGTGGTTTCGAGCCTTGCGAGTTCGTAAGAGTTTAGCGATGTCTACCGAATTTATATTCTCATAGAAAGATCGGGCCAAATCAGGATATCCGTGGTTCATCAGTAGCTCCATCCACCCAATGAGGTGTTTTCCCTCGGGCTACAACCTGTACTTTTCACTGGCTCCAACTAGGACAAATCAAACCATGGGCTCCTACTTGTGCCTTCCACTGACTCCAACCAGGACAAATCAAATCTTCGGGCTCCAACTGTCATTTCATCCCACACACAAATTGTTTTATAAAAAATGATTCTACATCAAGTAAGTTCTCGACACCACCTATGACCGTGGGCACAGCTATTCGGATAGTTTTCACTCTACAGAAGTCATACAACTTTACCCATAAGAGACAATCATCTTATATTGTCAACACGGGATGGTAGGCATGAGACTAAGATAATCATCACAATGCCTTTACAATACCCCATCCCCACACAGCCCCACCCATTAAGGTTTCACCGCCATGGGCCATGCCCTCTCAGAAGCCCCCCACCCCTTGCGCCATGTGGTTTTCCTATGTCTTCTTTACCCTTTACCCATGCCACATTCCATGTGATGGTGAAGCTAACACCGTGGTAGATAAATTAATCAGTCAGGTCGTACCTATTATAGACTTGTGGTTGCGCAGTTTTTACACGAGAAGATGTTACAAGAACCGGGTCTTTAACTGACTTGGGCGTTGCTTCCCTATGCCCATCTCGCATGCTCTTATCCGCACCCGCCTGACTTACAATCCCCCCAAGTCGAAATCTGTTTTTGAGTTTTTATTTTGAAGTTCCTTTTTAGTTTCAACATTGCTAGGCTCCAACCTAGACTGCCCAAATCCAATTTTAAAATTTGAATGTTGTTAGGGCAAATTAATACCCACATATCAATGTATTTAAGTAAGGCTAAACATAACACTTAAATACAGACTTAATAACTATCATGTATAATTTAACCCTAGGATGACAAAGGATAGTGTCCAAGTTCAAGGATTGAAAGTTTATACTCAACTAATGTTAAGGTATTAACTATAAGCTATGTCAACATAATTGTATAAAGCATAGAGATGCAATTCCTATTTTTAAAAATATAATTGCATTTCAAATGTATGTGCAAAATGATCAAAGTGTTGACTCGCCTTGCTCAATGCCTTGGTGGTCTTGCTCAATCTGCTGCTCTTCCCGAGCTTCGGTATCTATATACGCAGAAAACGGCCAAGTTTGAATAAACATGAATAAATTCAAATTGCATTCAAAATTCCAAATGAACTCCAAAATTCATATTTTCAGTTTGGATGGGTAGGGTTTGAATTTATATGAATTTAAAAATAAGAATCATTAAATTTGGATTTAAAACAAGAGAGAACGAGCTCTCCAAAGTTTTAAATCCAAAACAACTCTTCAATTTAAGAGAGGAGAGACAATTCTCTCACTGACAGGTGGGGTTCACGGTATTTTATTTTATTTTGATTTATCTCTTAATTATAAAATCCTACTGTGACTAACAAATGGTGCCCTGGTATTTTAATTTCTATGCTCGATTTATTTTCTAATTAAGAATGGCTACAGTCACTCACAGGTGGGGCTTCTTGTATGGACTCAGTTCATGAAAATAGTGCATGCACCGGAGGCCCACGTGTCATCGAAGCTGGTCTATAGACTGGGTCTACATTGTACTCTTAAAGGGTAGGGCCCACACGTCATAGATGTAGGACTGATTTATGATTTTAATTACGGTTACTAATAGATTCAGGCCCACATGTCATACTAGTATTACCCCTAATTAACATGTACCTAATGACGTCATTAAGGGCTAATGACTGAGCTATAGGAACTACAATGCTCCTCCCCCCAATTCGCACTAGAGCATAGGAGGGCGCCAAGAGCACGCTTTGGTCGTGCTTGTCGTTGATGAGCAGAGCCTTAGGAGTGACCTGGGTTGCCCAAAATGGGACCCTGTGTCCTCACTGACCCCGACGATGTCAACGGCAAGGGCAGTGGTGGACCATAGCGGCGGCGTTTCGGTGCGCGAAGCATTGATCCTAGGTGGGGGGACTCCGCGGAGGCGGCGACGGCTGCCGAAGCAAGTGGGAGACCTCACCACTTGTTCTTGTTCTCCAATGTGCGAAAGAGAAGAAGGCGAGAGGAAGGCAGCGGGGATGAAGGCAAACTCGTCGCGGTCCTTATATAGGCGCGTGGTGATGGAAAAGTGGTCAAGGTGGCCGTATTGTGCATGGCGACGGACGTGACAGCGGTTGGCAGTGCAATGGCGATGCGGGAGGGGAATAGAAGTGTAGACGAGACCTTAGCGTGGCTTGAGTGGCAGGAGTTGGCGGCCAAATCTTTGTGACGCTGTGGTGGCATGGCTGATGCAGAGCACATCAGCGGGGAGGTGCTAGTTGCGGCGTGGCGCTAGTGAGCCGGGCGCATGTTAGCGTGGGGCCGAGGAGGGAGAAAGGGAGTTGGTGGCATGGCTAGCGTGGGCAGGGGCGTTGTGGGTTGAGGCCGGGCCAAGAAGGCCGACCCAGTCGGGAAAAAGAAAAGGGGAGGAAAAAGGAAGAAAAAAGAAAAGACAAAAAGGAAGAGATGAGCTGATTCCGGCCCAAACTGATGTTGGGGATTTTTATTCTTCCTCTTTAATCTTTTTGTATTTCAGTTTCAAATTCAGATTTGAATTCCTGATTTAGGATTTTTATAATTAAGTTATGCATTTAATTTTGCTCCCGATTTACTATTCTGAGCCTAATTGCACTTTGATAATTGTTTTTGGGAAAATTCCAAAGCACAAATAAAATTGAAATAACTCTCAGAAACCCAAATGAGACAAATAAGTTATCAATACAGAAAAGTTTTAAAAATGCCACATTTTCAATCTTGAGATTTGTTTGCTACAATTTTTGGGATGTTACAGCTGAAGAGCATTTGGATGAGGCCGAGAAGGGGAAAATCATGTCCCAATCTTTGATGAGGTGTGGAACGGCCACACACTTGTAGCTCTCGCGGCTCGCTCCCCCTCACATCGCCGCCCCCGACGCTGCCTCCACACACCATCACCGTGCCACCTCCTTGCACATTGGTGGATCTAGTATTGGTGCATGGGGTACAGCTGCACCCCAATTTGTTTTGGGTTAACATGCATCATTTGTCACAAAGGTAGCATTACTCAACTGGTTGGCACATAGCTAGCCGAAGCAAAAGAGCAGGGCTTCGAACTCCTACGTGAAACTTTTTGAGTTTTGTCATGTCTTTAGCTTCATCCTCATTTTTATATGGCTAATTTAAGTTCTCTTGAGCTTCTTTTATAGAGAAGTTTTCTCTGTTTCTTCATTTTGTTTTCTTTCTAGCTTCATCCTCATTTTTATGGCTAATTTAAATTATCTCAATCTTCTTTCTGTAGAGAATATATATTTACACATAACAAGAATATTTATCGCAAAGGATACTTTCTTAGAGATACTTTCAATAGTAGTTTGGCAAAATTTGAATATGAAACTTGAAAGTTTGCCTATAAGAAAAGCTAACATGCAATATCAACATCCTTATGGTGTTAGAGTACATCTTAAGTTTGTACCCCTATCAAAAAATTTCTAGCTCTGCCACTCTCCACACAGCACTGCTACCCCGCCACCTCTGCTTAACAGAGAGCCGTTCCACATTCCTCCACACACCAGATCCAAATCTGGTGAATGGTAGTGATGAACTCGATCGAGGTCGTCGATGTGGTGGGAGACGGTGGCCGCAAGTTACGTGTGCTGGAAGGGGATTAGGGAATTCTAGGAGAAGAAATTGGAGAAGAAGAGGAGAGAAAAGTAGGCCCGGACAGGAAGGGAACCCAGCAATTGCCTTTTGCATTCATCCATATACACAGTCCCTTCAACTCTCTATACCTTGCGCCCGAGTCTTTGGTTAAAATGCCACTGTTTCGTAACAAGATAGTAAAAATAGCCCTCTCCACGAATGAATTGGCAGGAGGCCTACCGTGCCCCGGGTGCATGGCATGCCACGTGGTGAGCTACATAGTGCATAGTGTACTGCAAAGTGCCACTGCAATATTTGGGACACGCGGCAGCAGCAGCTGTAGCCCCCAAGGCACATGGCAAGCGGTGCAGGCACGCGACGGGAGGTTGCAGGGCGATGGGGTGTGGCAGGCTGGTGCCATGCGGTGGGAGCACGGTAGGCGACATGTCCCTTGTAGGCACGTTCGTGGTGTTATTTTTGTATTTTCGCTAAGAAAGGGACTAGTTTTGCAATTTCGATCCAAAACAGTGCCAAATAAGGAAAAAAAACTATACACTCCCACACACACAGGAACACGTCATCATTTTCTTGGAGCACAATACAGCCAGCTAATACCTTGTGCTCGTTCCTAACACTCCCCCAATGAAATGCGGCTTATTCCCAAGCCGCCAATGCTGGGAGGAGCCGCTGTTTGGCCGTCCGTTTGCGGATGGTATGATGAACTGATCCGGAGCTTTGTTTGGAAAGGAGAAATAGCTCTTGCCATAAGGCACATGTGAAGATCCGATTGCGATCCGATATGATAGCTTGAGGTAGCCCATGGAGTTTGAAACACTATTCATATACACCTTTGCTACTTGCAGGCTGCAAGGACTCCAAGGGCAGAGCAGTGTCCATGTCGCGCGGACGATGTAAATAGTACTCCAGCCTTAATTTCCTCACGCACTCCCTCCACAAATTGCGTGGTGAAATGCACAGGATCAAATGCTGGATTATGAGAAAGGATTTGGTGCATCAGCTGCTCAAATCTCGCCACGGTTTCAGTCTGACGCAGGCATGAGAACTGACGGATTTGGAGTTGATACTGCTCCCGACCGAAACGATCACCGAGCTGGGAGCAAAGCTCCCCCCAGGACGTATGGCGTCCACGCGATTCATACATCTGCAGCCAGAGTGCGGCACTTCCCAAGGGGAGAGTCGCAACATACACCCATAGCTCAGGTTGAAACCCATAGACATCAAAGTATTTCTCGAACATTTTCTTCCAGAATTGGGGGTTCTCACCATCAAATTCAGGAAAATCCAATTTTGGTAGTGACCACCCCAAATTCGTAGAAGAACTAGCCAGTGTGTAGCCACCAGGGGGCTTCGTTGGGCTCAAGCTCACCCTCCGTCAGCACGGGTAACCCTACGTGAGGTACCTCCGTTGCATTTCATATTTTTTTGGCTTTGCTTCTCTTATATTCGTGTATAAATTTAGATTACACAAGACTATGTTTATCTCAATTTAGCTTAGTCCTATTCGGTTTCTAGTAAAAAAAACTTAGTCCATTGAGCCTCTCTCCATTTTTATTCTGGCTTCACCACTATAGTGTAGCATGTTAAACAATGTGCAAAAGGAACTAGTTACTATAGCCCTTGATTTGCACCACACCGTTTGTTTTGAATCTGACTGCCCATATTCATTATAAGGAACCCACTGGTCATGCAAATGCAGATGACATGTTTCCTAGGAAGATGGGTGCTTCTATAATCTACACTCTATCAACAAATACCATGTACTACAGTACTAGGTCCCAAGGGCGATCCACTGGGGCTTTGTTAGCCCCCCAACCCCACCCCGCCGCGTGGTGGCCAATGGACTATGGATGCAAGAGCTAAAGGTTGAGGAAGCTGACCCACAACTCAACAAGCAACTTGCAACCACCCCACCCCACTAGATCGAACGAGTGCGGCATACCAGGGCAAGCACCAGTCAGAGTTGAAACCCTAGCGAAGCAGGGGTGGGCAGGCAGCCATGCAGGGAACTGGGGAAGACGGGGCAGTGGCATGAGGAGACGCAACCCAGTGGATGGTAGGAGGTCGCGTGGCGGGCGGGGAAACTCAAGCCTGCAGCCTGGGGCGGCGGGTAGCGACGCGATGAGCTGGAGCCGAGGTGGGGGAGAACAAAAAAGCATAGGAGATGAGGGGATCTATCGGTGCCGAGTGCCACTCCGATGAGCCGGCCAGGACTAGAGGGCGGAGGCCAAGGAGCGGAAGATGTTGGAATTAAGTGGGCTTTGGCCCATCCGTTATCAATAATTCTTAGGAAAATCCCAAAGACCCACTCATACATGGTGGTATATGGGATACTTTAGTCTTATATTACTAGCTAAGGTGGAGAGACACCACCTTATAAGGTGGAGCATGTCTAACCTTGGTAAAGCAAGAGAAAGGAGGGGAAAGAAGGACCACACGCGCGCGTGCTCACCTCGCCATGCCACGCCAGGCTTCGCAGCCGCGCGACGTGTGCGTGAATGGTACGGTCGTTCTGGGTTTGGACGTGGGTCCATACGCAGCTTTCTTTTATAATTATGTTTTGCTATGCAATTCTGTCATAATGAAAAGAAACCAAAATGCTACGATTACGCGGCGAATTAATTACGATTAATGAGCCTGATTACGAAATGGAAACACTATGATTACACGACGAATTAATTGTGATTAATGAGCCTTAATCTGATGGTTGTTTCCTAATCTGCGATCGGTTTCTTTATACGGTCTTTTTAATCTGAAGACGACGCCTGTCTTTTCTCTAGAATTGTTCTCGAGCACTGCGCTGCTACAAGCTACTTCGTCCCTGCGATCGACATGCACTGGTGGTGGGGAGAGCAGGTTTCTCGAACCGTCGTCCTTGCGATCCTGTACGGGAGAGGGTGAATAAGGTTTTTTGGAAGCAACTCCGCAACTGCTTGCCATTCCCTGCATCGTCTACATCGCCCGTTCCCTGTATCGTCTACATTGCCTTCTTCCTCATCGGCAACACCCTCTTCTTCATCACTGCAATACTATTCGCATCGCATCGGTAACATCTAATACTCTGCATTTACTTCTAATTATCAGCATGAATATATACATTATGTTGTTCGTATTGCCTTTCGTCCTAGTTCATCTTCTAGACATGTTTAGTACTCATGCTATTTCTGTAGTCATAGTTTATTTGCGGAATTATGTAATAACTAAAGTGCTAAATAATCTAATAATCCAAAAACCTTGTTATGAATTTGATAGGCACTCTGTGATGAAAATAGTTGGTTTTGCCGAGGCAATGAAACCAGAGAAGTTCAGTGGAGTGAACTACAAAAGATGGCAGACAAGAGTCACTTTGTGGCTCACGGATCTGAACGTATTTTGGGTTACCTCCAGAGACCTAAGGAGAACTCACTCCCGAACAGGAAAAGGATTTTAAAACAGCCACTACAATTTTTGTGGGATGCGTTCTTAGCGTTCTTTCCAATCGTCTGTGCGATGTGTATATGCACATGACAGATGCAAAGGGGCTGTAGGAGGCACTCGAACATAAGTTTGCGGCCTCGGATGCCGGCAGTGAGTTGTATACCATTGAGCAATATCATGACTACAAGATAGTTGAGAACCGTTCTATAGTTGAATAGGCTCATGAAATACAATTCATTGCGAGGGAACTCGACTACCTCAAATGCGCATTACCCGATAAGTTTGTGGCTGGTGGCATCATTGCCAAACTACCATCTTCATGGAGGAATTTTGCCATATCTCTGAAACACAAGAGACAAAATATTTTCGTTGAGGATCTGATTGCATCCCTTGATATTGAAGAGAAAGCTCGGGCGAAGGATGTGCATCCTAAGATGGTCAAAGGACAGTCCAGCGCCAAAGTTGTACATCACCATGGTAACGGAAAGATCAAGGGAAAAGCCAAGGTCATTCAGACCACCAACTTTAAGAAGAACAAGAAGCCAAACAAGAGAAAAAGGTGCCTGCTATGTTTGCGGTAAGGGCGACCACAAGGCCAACAAATGTCATGACCGTAAAGGCATAAACAATGAGCATAGATATACCAAGTCTGTGAATGTGACTATTGGCAATATCAGAGCAGGGACATTTGGGTATGGTAATCTACCTACTGTTCTTTCGGTCTGTCATTCCATCGATTGGTAGATTGACACAGGGGCTAATATTTACTTATGTGCTGATGTGTCCTTGTTTTCTTCTTATCAGGTCGCTCGGGCTTCCTTCGTGTTGATGGAAAACAGTTCGCATGCCTCTGTTCTTGGTGTTGGCACGGTAGATCTGAAGTTTACTTCGGGAAAAATCATGCAGCTAAGGAACGTGCAACATGTCCCCTCAATAAATAAGAATCTTGTTAGCAGCTCCCTTCTGTGTAGATATGGGTATAAGTTGGTTTTTGAGTCAAATAAAGTAGTCATTTCTAAATTTGGACTCTTTATTGGAAAAGGCTATGATTGCGGAGGCTTGTTCCGCTTTTCCCTTTCAGATTTCTGTAATAAGGTTGTGAACCATATTTGTGATCCAAATAATGGGGATGAGCCCAACGTTTGGTACTCACGTTTGTGTCACATAAAGTTTGGTTGTATGTCCTGGCTATTCAGTCTAAATTTAATTCTGAAACTCTCTATAGTCAAAGGTTCTAAATGCCAAACTTGTGTGCAAGCAAAGCAACCTCGCAAACCCCATAAAGTTGTGGAGGAAAGAAATTTAGCACTTTTAGAACTCATACATTCAGATCTCTATGAAATGAATGGTGTGTTAACAAAAGGAGGGAAAAGATATTTTATGACTCTAATTGATGATGCTTCTAGATATTGTTATGTATATCTGTTGAAAACAAAAGATGAGGCTCTAGACTAATTTAAAACTTATAAGGTTGAAGTGGAGAATCAATTAGAAAAAAATCAAAAGACTTCGGTCGGATCGTGGTGGAGAGTATTTCTCAAATGAGTTATCCCAGTTCTGTGTAGAGCACGGAATTATCCATGAGAGAACACCTCCCTATTCGCCTCAATCCAATGGGGATGCTGAAAGAAAGAACCGCACGTTGAGTGACTTGGTTAATGCCATGTTAGACACTGTGGGTTTATCTAAGGCATGGTGGGGGGAGGCTATACTGACCTCGACTCATGTCCTGAACAGAGTTCCCACTAAGAATAGTGAGATTACTCCATATGAAGGATGGAAAGGGAGAAAACCATCACTATCCTACTTGCGCATTTGGGGGTGCTTGGCAAAAGTCAACGTACCGATAACTAAAAAGCACAAACTTGGACCGAAAACTGTGGATGGTGTCTTTCTAGGATATGCTCATTGTAGTACTGCCTATAGGTTTCTAATAGTTAAATATGAGGTATCTGACATGCATGTCGATACAATAATGGAGTCTCGAGATGCCACTTTCTTTGAGAATATATTCCCCATGAAGGATATGCATAACTCTACTAGTCAAGCAAATGATTTAACTCCTGAATCCATAATTCCTATTGTGTTGGGATACGGGTAGGCTACGCTAGCCGGTAAATCAAAAATTCTACCACGTAAACTAGGATGCCATGCAAGCTAGAGATCATAGATTGTTATCATCAGACGCATAGTGCAGCGGAAGAAGAGTTGGAGCGCCTGGTCCAACGAAGAGCACGTCGATGTAGAGGTTGTAGTCGATCGTCCAGCGCAACGATTGTCTCCTCTAGCAACCAATCTACTTCCTCGCCAAGATCGTGGATTGTCCTCAAGCGCAACAACCCAGTAGCGCCTCTATGGTATCCACACGTCCAGGGTAGGAACGCCGTACGCCGGTGTGCTAGCACCAAGTCGCACGGAAAGACTCCCTCAAGAAGATGGCGGCTAGGGTTTCGGAGGAACAACTCAACTCACGACTTTCATGTGTCTTGTCTGTTACATCAATCCTCTTTTTCCCAACAGCCTCTCCTTATATAGTGCCCGTGACAGATCCTATCCGAACACGTTTGACGAATCGTATCCGTACTGGTTTGTTCCAACCCATTAAGTGTGTGACCCTGTAGGCTCATGTGTAGTTTGGTTGTGACATGGAAACACCTTCCCGACCACGAGTCGTAGCAGTACCTAGCAGGACATAACGATTCCTCGAATACACACAATTTATATCGGACGAACCTTAATGTAATATGATCTATGACCAGGTCTTCATCACTTACAACTAGGTCCTATCTCTATACGACTAGTTCGGTCACGACCAGTTCGCAACTCCTTACGACCAGGTTTCGACCACTCTGTGATTACATTTGACCAGTCTACGACCAGCTCGTATCTCCATACGACCAGTTTACGACCATCTTGGAGACCTCCAGGACCATTCCAAGACCTCTCTCGGACCCGTCCAAGACCTCTCCCCGTGGAGGAGGTCCTAGAAAGTGGTTATCCATCTGGTTGAACTAGACTACCTGTTTGTGTATTATCCCTTTGCCTCACGACGTCTGGTTGAACTCCAGGTGAGATTATATGTCATCCATGGACTGTTCATTACTTTCTCGATCAAGTGTCGGATAACTTCATGTGGTTGAACTCTTTGACCACCAATGGCATGGTCATGCACTTTTTTTATCCGATAACATCGAGGGACCCAGAGACATATCTCATGTTCTGTTAGGAGGGGCAAATCCCATATCTGACCAGTGATATTCCTCTGTATGTTTCATGGCATACCCGAAAGCTACCTTTATAACTAGCTAGTTACGGAGTAGCGTTTGACAGCCCCTAAGTGTACTATTAGACATGTAGGAATCCGTGTTGATCTCAGGTCTAAGGATTATACATCATCATTGCTTGAGACTAACTGACAACACATAGAATCATAACAATCTCAGCAGTGTCTCAAGATGGGTCAATCCAACACTATGTTCTCTAACATGTGTTCACATTATTGATTCGATATCCCTATATCTATGACCGGTGAAACATGGTCATCAATCAATACATGTGCTAGTCGATAGGATCACTGATGTTCCGACTAGTGACATCTGACCAGGGATACATTTAGAACGACATCATCATTGGTTAAAAGAGCTTCACCAACAAGTAACATACTCGTTAATATTTATAACTGATGATTTATTCAAGGAACAGAATAACACTTATTCAATAACACATAAACATTGACATGATATCATCATTTCCATGATTGCCTATAGGGCATATCTCCAACAATCTCCCACTTGCACTAGAGTCAATCATATAGGTATCTTATACCCATTGCTCTTGTGTGCGCCTCGTACCAAGGTTGCGAAAGAGGCTTTATCAACGAATTAGCAATATAATTTTTTAAAAAATAATATAATTTTAAAATATATTTACACAAATAAATAGCCGCCCCAAAAATTACAAAAATGTCCCTGTCGCCAATTCAAGCGGCGGCGAGAACCTATCGCCGATTGGGCCGGCGACGGGGACCTGTCGCTTCTATCGCTTGATTGAGGTATCTATCGCCAATTGAATGGCGGCGAGGAACTATCGCGATTCAATATCGCGACAAGACCAATCGGCAGTATCTCAGCCCTATTCCACTTAGCCAGTTTTTTATTTTCATAAATTTAAACGGTACCAAATCTATTAGACTCGCAATAATATTTTATCATCGTCGTATGTTGTTCTACTACAGTTAATTTTTGAAGAATTTAGCGATGACGATTGAGGTATCAACGATTCGTAAAGGGGAAGGTAAGTAATATTGCGATTCGCTCGGGAATTCATACACACTGATATTACAAAACTTGCAGCAGAACATCATAACACTTCATTGAAATGATAATTCAGAACATTGGTAATAATATATTAGTATTGTCCGTTTTTTCTCGTGGCCGCGACCTCAACATCTCCCATGTGGACTACCTCTAGTCGGGGCACCGGATGAGGTCCCCGCGACAACGTCCAGAATGCCGATGTCTCCTTGGTCCTGAGTATTTCGCGTGGGGCATGTCTTGAAGGTGTGCCCAGACTCCCTACAAATGGAGCACTTCTTCGTACGACGTCCGGCTTCTGCCTCGTCCATATCGTTCTTGATGCGTTGTACCTATCACCAGACAACCTTTCCCTTGAGCCTACTAATGTCCATGGCCTAGATTAGTTGCTCCCAGGTGGGATGGCCAGTGAAATGGCCAACAACGGCGTAACCATACATCTCTCCACTCCATGTTTGTATCACTGCCTCCTTGGTGAAATAGTGAGAGGTACTGGCCGGGATGCTGCGCCACCGTCGAACAAGCAGCCATGACATGGGAGTAGGGCCTATGCAGAAGAAGGGGCTTGTTACAAGTGCATACGCAACTATCGCGGCATAGCGTGCACTCATGGGTGATCCTCTCGCGGTTTGTCCCGCGACGTCCTTTATCCCTGCACATTATCTTGAAGCGAAGCTCCCTCATGCCCATCTTGAATGCCTGGTGCATCTCACCCTTCTTGCTCTTCTCCTCCATGTATGTGGTGATCATTGTGGAGTATAGTACTCTGTCATTTGCCATGGCGAGCGACGCATTGCTGCATTTGTTAACAAAGTAGTTTGTGGTACCGCGGAGAATTGCCTCCACAATACCAACCAAAGGGAGGCACCTAGCGCAGCGCATGACCTAGTTGTAGACCTCAGCTAGGTTAGTTGTCATGATACCATATCGAGCACTACCCCTGTCATGTAGCAGCGACCACTTCTCCTTAGGCTCGTGCTCAATCCAGTCTGAGAAACATTTCACCTGTGCCTCTATCTTCCTCATGACACTAGGACAGTCTGTGGGTAGCTGTGGCAATGCTTCGGGGGCCTAGTCAGTGCTTGGGGTGGCCCTTCTCGCTGCCTCCCTTCTGTGGGTTTGGGTCCGGTCATCCAGAATATTCCAGAGTGTTTCAAACTTCCGCTGCTAGTTCTGGTTGCACAGCCGCTTGAATAGGTTCATAAAGTCCTTGTTACGGAACTGCTTATAGAAGTTTGCACCCAAATGCCTCATGCACCACCTGCTCTGTAGATCCGGCCATGGAAGTGGTACGTTCTCTCATCGTTGTAGCTGAGTTATTGCACATAGCAGGCCTGCGTGCCGATCATGTATGAGGTATACGTTGGGACGGTCTTGCACAACAGAAATCCTCACATTCTTGGGAACCACACCGGCTATCCGTGTTCTCGCTTTCGCAGCGAATGTCCGGAAGAACTTGATTGTTTCCGTCCGTCGCTATTGCAGTCAGTATCTGGCCCTTGTACCTCCTAGTCAGGAATGTGTCATCGATGCACAAGATTGGACGACAGTGCCGGAATGCATTGATGCATGGACCAAAGGCGAAGAATGCTCGCTGTAGTACCCTCTTATTAGGCCACTTCGGATGCGTGGCATCTTGAATGTCGATATGAGTGCCAAGATTTCTGTCTTGTATGACTCAGAGTTGCCCAGGGAGGTTGTGGTAGGAATCCTCGAACATATCGAACCTTGATTCCAATGCCTTCTGTTTTGCCCTCCAAGCCTTGGCATAGCTAATAGTATACTGGAACCATGCCTCAATGGCCCAAATGATGGATCGTGGCTCAAAATCTAGATTATCCACGATCTCACCGTACATGAGATTGGCAATGAAGCCTGATGACAGGTTCCGGTGGGACTGCACTGACTCAGCGACGACGCATGTGTGAGGGACCACTATAGAGCACTTTCAGTAGGTGTCCCACTTGGGCTGAAATGCGTGCACAAGCCAAGGGCATCCCTCTATGCCGCACTTCACGTCGTAGCATCTTGGGGTAGACTTGACGACAGTGAATGTGCGCCGCACCGACAATGCCCAGAATTTGACCGCATCCTGCACGGCCTCCTTGCATTTGTACATAGCTCCTAGTCTGATCTCGCTCTGGTCGTACTCCCACGGTACATGTGAGCCTTTGTTGACGAGGTGGTTCTCAAACTGGTATGTGTTCCACTCGGATGGAACCGCCTGCTGGTCCGCATCATCCTTGTCATTGGAACCTTCATCTTCAGACAATGTCATGTAGTCCTGGTCTTCGAGATCCATCCTTCGCACTAGGTCTTCTAGCTCCTCACCCACGTCAGCAAGCCCACTAGCTTGTCTCACTAAAGGAGCTACTTTGGCATAGTCTTCATCGACGACATCAGCAACCCCTTGTCCTTCAGCCATTGTGTGCGCCGCGCTGGAGTCCCCGATTTCTTCCTCGGTGTCAGCAACCCCTACTTGTTCAGACGCGGATGCTGGAGTGGGTTTGGCATAAGCCTGGACCAGAAGGACCAATTTCCATCCCCTCTCCCTCGCCATGCGTACATACGACCGCCATGAATTTGTTCCCTTTAGTTGCACTAACTCCCAATACGTGGGCTGTCCTGCTCGGGGGGCAAGGCAACTCAATGTCAGATTGTACACATCACGGTCCACTTGGAACGTGTGGAACAACCACCGCATCACAGCGCCGAATGTACGCTACTCAGGTCTTGGTAGGGGCACATCCGCTGACTGGAAATAACTCAAATCAATTCCCTCGGGACCATCCATAATAGTCCCTCGGCCATAGTAAATTTTGAAATTGGCGACGTTAGACATATTTGACGCACTGCAGTGTAAAGAATATTTACACGATGAACTACATATCTAAAACTAAATAGCCCAAAAAAAGTATGTAAAATGGACTTCACTACATAACCGTACATCAAAAACTATGTAATCCATTCTGTTAAAAAAAATTACCGAGAGGTGGGCAATCGAATGACAGTAGCCGCTAGCTTTTCTCCTCCTCTCTCTTCTCTCCTTCTCTTTTTTCTGAATAAAACCGAGTCCTGTGTGGAATTTGGAGGGTTCCAAGAGGGTTTTATAGGGGTCAGGGGCTTGTCGCCAGTTTAACTGGCGATAGATAGCTCAACCGTCGACAGGGATTTATTTTTGTAACTTTTTTGCGGCGGCTATTTATTTTTGTAAATATCTTTTTTAAATATATTAATTTTTGAAAAAATTGCAACCGGTTCAACAGGCGATAGGAAGCTGAAACCCTAAACAACTTGCTTTGTTTGTGATTTTCGCAGAATTACAACGTTACGAAATGGGTTAAACTGACAATAGGTTCTTGTGATCGTCGTGTATTGTTCTACTAAGGTGAATTTTGTAAGATTTTTTTGAGGACGATTGAGGTATCAATGATTCGTAAGTTCGAAGCCAAGTGATATTACAATGCGTCCGGGAATTCATGGACAACTCCCTTCGAGAACTTTCGAGAAATGACGCAATGATAACAACACAACATTTCATCGGACAAGGGGGTTACATGGCACGCAGGATAACGAACCGAGGACGGTACACGCATGTCTTTAGGGAAATAGAAATACATGGGATATGTGGACGAATAGGGTAGAACTACTGCGTGGAACGTGGCCATTTGCCCTTGCGCCCACTCAGCGTTGTACTCCTCGCCTTGCGCCTTACCTCTCACCACGATGGCCCTCTTCCGCTCCCTCTCGGCCTCCCGTCGCCTGACATGCTCACGCTCCTGCTCTTCGCGCTGCCTGTCCCACCTACCCTGCTCGGCCTGCTCAGCTTTCAACTCTTTGAGGCTCCTTTCACGGGTCACGATGTCCTCGCTGGCCCAGCTCTTCCGTGTTAGCAACCACCACATGTCGTAGGGGTGGATCTTGTCGTCGATCCACTGGCTGAAGTCGCATAGGAGTGGCGGAGACTGCGGTGGGTAAAGAGAGTTGGTTACGCTGTACGGGAAGAAAAATAGCATTGTACCCCGAAATACGATTTCATTACCAGCTGCCTGTCGGTGTAGTCCAGGCGTAGTTTGGGTAGCACCAATAGCGCTACCCAATGGTCCACTCATCGGTTGATTTGACGCACTTGCAGGCATCCCGACACCAGCATAGGGGTGGTGCCACCCCTATAGGGGGCCCTTCTGGAGGGCATTCCGCGGGCATAGGTGGGGGCGCGGCTCGACCCAGAATCATTGGGCGTACTATGAGGTAGCTTCCTCAGATCCACCAGTTCCAGAAAAGTTTGGTGTGTGAAAGGATGCTGACTAGCGGTATGATGGCGAGCAGTGGTCTCATGGGGAGACACCCAGTTCTTCAAAAGCTTGTGGATTTTCTCCCATTCCTTCTCCTTGTCCATGTTTTCTACTTGGTGGTGCTGGTGTGGAGTTGCTGGATGAGTTGCGCTGTATTTATAGCTATCTCGTCTGCTCACGTCTTCGTAAAAGCTTGCTTGTCTACTGTGGATTATATCCCAACAGCTAAGAATCTGGCAGATCCTTTTACAAAGAGTTTATCATGGAATGTGATAGATAATGCATCGAAGGAGATGGGAATGAGGCCTATGTGAGTTACACCACAGTGGCAACCCAACCTATGTGATCAAAGATCCCGTGAAGTAGGACCTGGGAAAAACAAACTGTTTGGTTAAGTGAAGGAGAGTACATTCTATAACCCACTCCACTAAAAATGCCTTACTCTCAAATCTGTATGGTAGGATGACTTTGTCTTAATGTGTTTTGAGGTTTTAAATAGCAAAGATGCTATCCTACAGAGCATTCTTGAAACAACACACCTTTGTGAGCTCGACTGCTAGTCACAGTCTATGAGAAATGGGTACTCTCTAAGAAGCTCATGAAGAGACACCGGAGTGTGACTTATATGCTCTACCCGAGGGGTAGCCTATTGGCAGCCTAGTATCAGTTAAGGCTTAAGGTAAAACTCATTCACGCAAAACTGTCAATAATTCCTAAGAAAATTCCAAAGGCTCACTCATGCATGGTGGCATGTGGAATATTTTAGTCCCATATTGCTAGCCAAGATGGAGAGACATCACCTTATAAGATGGAGCATGTCTAACCTTGGTAAAGTAAGAGAAAGGAGAAGAAAAGAAAACTACACGTGCGCGCACTCTCGCCTCGCCACGCCATGCCAGGCTTTGCGGCCGCGCGACGTGCGTGTGAATGGTGCGGTCGTTTCGGGTTCGAACGTGGGTCCAGACGCAGCTTTCTTTTGTAATTTTGTTTTGCCATGCAATCTTGTCAGGATGGAAAGAAACAGAAATGCTATGATTATGTAGCAAATTAATTGCGATTAATTAGCCTGATTACGAAACGAAAACGCTACAATTACGTGATGAATTAATTGCGATTAATAAGCCTTAATCTGATGGTTGTTTCCTAATCTGCGAGCGGTTTTTTCTGCGGTCTTTTTAATATGAAGACGCTCCCTATCTTTTCTCTCACACATTTTGTGAAACACATCTGTGCGAGAGAGAACTGATCTCGAGCGCAGCGCTGCTATAAGCTACTCCGTCCCTGCAGTCGGCGTGCACCAATGGTGGGGAGAGCAAGTCTCCGAAACTATCATCCTTGCAATCCTATACGGGGAAGGGTGAATAAGGTTTTTGGGAAGCGACTTCGCGACTGCTCGCCATTCCCTGCATCGTCTACATCGCCCGTTCCATGCATCGTCTACATTGCCATCTTCCTCATCGGCAACATCCTCTTCTTCATCGTTGCGACACTCTTCGCATCGCATTGGTAATATCTAATACTCTGCACTTACTTCTAATTATCAGCATGAATATATACATTCTGTTGTTTGTATTGCTTTTCGTCCTAGTTCATCTTCTGGACATGTTTAGTACTCATGTTATTTCTGTAGTCATGATTTATTTGCGGAATTATGTAATCACTAAAGTGCTAAATAATCTAACAGAAGTGGCGAGGACAGAACCATAGAGGAGGGGTCACCAGGTCGAGCTGTTAGTACCTTCTCTTTGTTTTTTTTTATATTTTGCTTCTCTTCTATTCATATATGAACTTAGATTGCGTAAGAGTAAAAGATAATACTTGTGTCAATTTAGCTTAGTCCTTTGAATTCACTCTCTATTTTTATTGTGACTTTGCCTCTGAAACTAGCCCAACAACCGAATGTACGACCTCGATCCTCTCTCAGATCTAATAGGGGAAGGGATTCACCCTTTATTTTTATCCACGGCCGCCTCAAATCGCCCATCAACCAGATATACGACCTGGATCCTCACTCAGATCTAACAAGGGAAGGGAGGCGTTAGGTCGTGTGCACACCTGTGATCAGAGGTGACACCACAATCGTAACGACCACGTATGTCGGCCCCTGGTGCTCATCGAGATCGCGGTGGCCACTACTTGGCCCGTGGGGGTGTTCCTTGAGGAATTCCGCTGAGAATGGAGGCAGCTTGCCTCACCGGTCCGATGATGCCGCGGCTTCAGAGTTGTCCGCCGCTAGCGCCGGATGGAAAGCGATCTGCTCGCTCGCTCCTGCAGGCCATCCACTGCCATCTCCGGATCGGAGACCCGTCCCTCTACTGTAGGCTTCCAGTTCGCGAACACCACCTTCATCTCAAACCCGGTTCGCCCATGGCAGAAATCGACGAAGTCAACCGGATGGATGAAGACACACCGCTACAATTAGTGGCGGTTTCAGAGGAAGTGCTTCCAACCAGTTCGGAACACCCTAAAGCCTCAGCAAGCCCGGGCCTTTCGACCGGCAAAAAAGGTGACGAAAATTCAACACCGCAACTCGAGGTTCAATATACCTTTGATGCGATCATGGTTGATAGGTACTCACCGACGGCTTCTAGCAATTCCAGGAGCCAACCGACACCTGGTGACGGTGTCGATGAAACCTCCATTGGTCATAAACCAAGTGGGGATGATAAAGCTCAGCATTCGATCGGCGACTCGCCGGATCAGGTTGAGACCCTTCCGAAAACCTCAGGAAGTGCTGATCACCGACTTCTCTCCGTCGTGGAAACTTCTCGTAGAAGCTCTGAAAGGCTCTCCATCGATTACGACGGAAGCTCATCGGAGGATCGCTGCTGGAAGCACGAGGTCAATGCGATCGGAGATACGGATCAAAATGCCGTGTACGGTCCTCCATACATTGCCTCGCTACCACGTAATAATGGAGATGGTGCGGGCGGTCAAGCACCAAATGCCGGAGGTAACGGAACTGGTGGACGTCCATCAGTTAATTCGCCTGATCCTCCCCCAACCAATGTAAGGGACTAGGCAAGATCGACCAGGAGATCGGGGGATTCAAGCCATCAGACACCTTCTTCTCGCGAAATCGCCGAGACCTTGATAACATTACAAAACGCTCGCAAGTCGAGATATGTTAAATACTTACGACCTCGCCGCGCGAGACTCTAGGTTTTGCCCAACTCGCAGGTCAAGTATCAGAGATTATCTAACAGACGATGCAGCGCACAAAAGCATATCGGGAACGAAGGCACCCGCAAAGTCAGACCATGACTTCATCACAGCATTCTTCCCGAAGCAGGGGCCTGCATGGTCGTGTTGAAGATCAGTTGACACTGCGACCACCTCGACGATTCCGATCAACAAGTCATTAGGGGAGGAGACTATTCCAGGAATCCTCACCCCCACTTCGTCGAGATGAGCAATCGCTTAGACCAGGTGATCTCCGACATCACCTGAACCAGGCAAGCGGTCGGAGGCGTTCTACTAACGTCCACGACCGAATCGGGACATTGGAGTACCGACAATCCGTTCCTAGAAATCGGTCTACAACCGATTACAATCCGGCACCTTTTCAAAGAAGGCGCCACGAAACTATCACAGGCTGTCGAGCCTTCTCGTGAGGGCTCCGGTATGCGTTGGCCAAATAGGTTCCGGCCGCCAATATGGATAAATTCAATGGGACCCAAAATCCTTTGGAATTTCTCGGATATATACCACCGCTATTAGAGCTGCCGGTGGTGATGAAAATGTAATGGCCAACTATCTTCCTACGGTATTAGAAGGATCACCGATCATGGTTGCTTAACCTACCTGGTGGTCCGTGTATACTTGGGAGCAACTCTGCGACCTTCTAATTGCAAATTTCCAAGGTACCTACGATCGCCCTGAAAAGAAGGCGATCTCCATAGAATACGGCAAAAATCTAACGAGACTCTCCGGCAGTACATCAAAAGATTTAGCCAAGTTCGTAACTCAATACCGAAGGTTGCAAAATCTTCCGTTATCCAAGCCTTCAAAGCGGGATTAAGAAATCGAAGGTTTACGGAGGATTTAGCTATACATCCCCCACGAACAACCATCGAGCTCTTCGACATGGCTGACAAGTACGCTACGGCCAGTGAAGCGGTCGAGTGGAACGAAGCCGTTGATCAAAAGGATAAAATTCCCCAACCTGGCTTAGATAGGACGGAAAAGAAGCAAAAGAAGACTCTCAAGAAAAAGAAGCATGATAGAACCAACGACAAAGAGGTTCTTGTTGTTCCTGAAAAATTTACCAAAGAAAGAAAAGATTATTTTGGTCGTGGCAAGGCTAAGGCTCCGACCAATGATTACAAGAAAAATAAAAAATAGTGTCCTCTCCACCAGCAAGCAGGACACGACCTACGCAATTGTCGCGCTTGGCAAAAGAAGCTGGAAGATTATTATGCAGGTAAAGGTCCACTCCCGTCGATTCAAGAGCTCGGGGAAACAAGCTCCAAGAAGGACAAAGATGGTGACGAAGAAATAGAGTACCAAGAACCTCAGCACACCGTCGATGTGATCTTTGGTGGATCTTCTTCCTACGAGTCCAGACGTCACCTGAAAGCCATGGAGTGAGAAGTCAACCTTACCGAACCTTCGATCGCCGTTAAACCTCCAAGGTGGTCGGAGACGATAATCTCTTTCAGCAAAGAAGACTGCCCCATTCCTTCAACTCGACCAGGTAGGTTTCCAATTGTCGTTGAGCCTACAATTAATAACTGCATGGTTAATCGGGTCTTGATAGATGGGGGTAGTTCTCTAAATATTTTATTTGCAAGTGCTTTGGAAGACATGCAGATTCCCAAATCCAAGGTAAAACCTGTGAAATATGCCTTCCATGGCATAGTTCCCGGTCTACCGCTAAGCCAATAGGGCACTTGTCCCTACCGTTCACGTTCGGAAGCCCGACACCTTCAGGACGAGAAAAATTTCATTTGATGTGGTAAATTTGAACCGCATACAATGCAATTCTTGGTCGTCGACTTTAGCAAAATTCACGATAGTCACGCATTACGGTTATCGAGTTTGAAAATCTTTGGACCAAAGGGTGTAATCACGATGCGAGCGATCGGAAGATAGCCTACGCATGCGATCGGAAATGCTTAGAGGCGGTCGATGAACTTCCGACCGGGGAACTAACACCGTTAATATGCGAGTCAAACATTCAAGGCGAAGATGACACGAAACCTTCCGGCCGGATAAAAGAGGTACAACTCGGCGGAAGTGCTTCTCCGAGGGTGCCAAGATATCTGGTGAGCGGACTCGACCTTAAATAGGAAGAGTCGCTCGTCTCCTTCCTCCGAGCTAACCGGGATGTATTCGCTGGCGGATGTCCGATATGCGGAGTCCCCACTGAGGTGATCGAGCATAGGCTAGCCCTACGACCTAACAAAAAACCGGTCAAGCGAAGCTACGATGTTTCGCATCTCGATCGGAAGAAGCAATCCGATGAGATTGACAAACTTCTCAAAGCCGGGTTCATTCATGAGGTCGACCACCCGAGTGGCTCGCCAACCCCGTAATGGTTAGAAAGGCCAATGGGAAATGGCGAATGTGTATTGACTTTCTGAGATCTTAATAAAGCTTGTTCGAAGGATGACTTTCCCTTCCTCGCATCGATCAACTTGTAGACTCTACTTCGGGTGTGAGTTGTTAAGTTTTTAGATGCTTACTCGAGGTACCACGGATCAATATGAGTAAAGAAGATGAAAAGAAAACTCCCTTCATCACTCCATATGGTACTTCTTGTTATGTAAAGATGTCATTTGGTCTCAAAAATCTTTGGTGCAACATTCCAAAGGTTGATGCAAAGACCTTTAGCCCGTGATAGGTCGGAATCTTGAAGCCTACGTCGATGATGCAGTCGTAAGAGCGACAGAACGCCGGCGATCATATTCTAGATCTACGGGAGACTTTCAATAACTTAAGGCGTCATAACCTTAAGTTGAATCCAGAGAAATGTGTGTTCGGAGTTTCGTCGGGAAAGCTTCTCGGATTCCTAGTTTCGGCTAGAGGCATTGAAGCAAATCCAGTGAAAATCGCTGCCATCGATCAGATGCGCGATCCGACCATAAAGAAGGAAGTTCAGAAACTAACCGGTTGTATGGTAGCGCTAAGTCGTTTCATAGCACGGTTAGACGAAAAATGATTACCTTTCTTTAAGCTTCCCCGAAAACATGGGAGTTTCGAATGGACTAAAGAGGCAAGCAGCGCCTTTGACGAACTAAAACGGTACCTTACGAGTCCCCCAATCTTAGTCTCTCCGAGATTGAGAGAAACATTGCTAATTTATGTGGCTGCAACGCCACAAACGGTTAGTGGTGTACTGGTCATAGAACGAGACCATATTCAACGACCGATATATTACGTAAGCGAAGTCTTGCATGGACCAAAAGAACGGTATCCGCAGGTACAAAAGTTGCTCTATGGTCTCCTTATGGCTTCAAGAAAACTAAGGCATTATTTTCAGGCCCACAAAGTGGTCGTACTTACTGGATATCCTCTTGGTCAAGTCCTAGGAAACAGAGTCATCGGGACGAATAGCAAAATGGGCGATTGAGCTTGGGGCGTTCAATCTCCATTTGTCCCACGAACACAATCAAGTCCCAGGCAATAGCGAATTCATTGCGAATGGACAAACCCGAACCCACCCAAGAGCCCGAGTACGAGTACCACGATGAGTGGACAATGTACTTCGACGGTTCCTTGATGTTGCACGGCTTGGGGGCTGGGGTCATCTTGATTTCCCCTACTGGCGAACAAATAAAGTACGCTATTCAGTTAAACATTCCTGCTACTAACAATGTGGTGGAATACGAAGGTTTCTTTGGCGGGACTTGAGCAGCTCGTTCAGCTCGGGATTTGCAGATTGCTAGTGAAAGCGATTCTCAACTAGTAGCGAATCAAGTAGGGAAAGAGTATCAATGCTCTAGTACCAAGATGTCATCATATCTCGCGGAATGCTGAAACTCGAAAAGCATTTCTTGGTTTTGGATCAACACATTCCTAAAAAGGAAAACTTTCTAGCGGACCGGTTGGCTGGATGGCTTCCACAAGGACATCCGTCCCGCCGAGTTTTCTCGAGAAACTTCGATTCACCCTCGGTGAGTCGAGCCTTCCGAGGACATAGATGTTCGCAAGGAGGTTGCACACCTTAATTACGCAAACATGGATGTTCCATGTGTCGATGATGGTTGGCGCCATCACGATCACGGTAGAAATTGAATGACATCGATCTACAATTATCTTCAGCATGACCTAATTCCAGAAGATGATGTAGAGGCTGATCGTATAGCACGAAAAGCCAAATCATACACTCTAATTGAACGTACCTTGTATAAACGAGGATCTCACGGAGTGTTGATGAGATGCATATCTCGCTCGGATGGCATTAAATTGCTAACTGAAATTCATGGAGGAGTCTGTGGAGCTCATCATTCCTATAGAACTTTGGTTGGTAAAGCCTTTAGGCAAGGATACTACTGGCCAACTGCCCTTCATGATGCAAAAGAGCTCGTGACGAAGTGCGTACAATGTCAGTTTCATAGCCGACAAGTACATCAGCCGTCTCAAGCTTTGCAAACAATTCCTCTTTCTTGGCCTTTTGCACCACAGGGACTAGACATTCAGGACCTTTCCCAAGAGCACCCGGGGGTTTTGAGTTCCTTTTCGTCATGATTGACATGTTCACTAAATGGATCGAAGCCGAGCCGGTTGTAAAAATTACATCTGAAGCTGCCAAGAGGTTTCTCACAAAAAGCGTAATTACACGATTTGGTGTACCTAGTCGTATAATCACCGATAACGATTGCCGTTCTCGGCGGCAATTTTGAAATTCAGCGAAGACCTAGGTATCAAGATACATTTCGCTTCTGTTGCTCATCCGCAGAGCAATGGAGCAGTTGAGCGAGCCAATGGTATCATAATGCAAGGAATCAAACGCCGAGTGTTCAACCAGTTACTTCAACGGTCAGGGGCTTGGGTTCAAGAACTTCCTTCTGTATTATGGGTCGTTCGTACAACAACTAGTCGTGCGACCGGTGAAACACCATTTTTTATGGTTTATGGGGCCGAAGCCATGCTTCCTCCAGAACTCAAAATTGGTTACTGCTCGGCCGATTGCTTTCCGAAAGTGATCGGTGTGAGCGAAGACTTGGCGACATCAATTTCCTTGAGGCGACGAAATAAAGCTTTGTTACGATGAGCAATCTACCAACAAGCCATGCGTCGGTACCACGATCGTGAGTGCAACCTCATGACCTAACTATAGGTGATTTGGTTCTTAGAAAATTCGAGAACCAAGCGGTCGCAACAAACTTTCACCTAAATGGGAAGGTCCATACATCGTGGTGAAGTCACCCACCGGGATCGGTCACGATTAGCTATGTCGGATGGGCAAATTTGTTCTAACTCTTGGAATATTGATCAATTGCGTAAGTTCTATGTTTAATTTCATGTATTTCATTTCCATTCATATTTCCATTAAAGATGCATTTCCTTTTCTTTTAAGCGATAAGTATGGTTGTTTATACTTATTATTAAATCGCATCTGGTCATATGCCTTTATTATTCTTTGGTTGGTCGGAGAAGACACTCATTCTCTCGATATTCCTTTCAAAGGGATCTCAAATACTCATGGTTCTTGACTTAAGTGTCACAGATCACTGCCGTAGTCGTGATCATTGCTTCAATGATACACACGCACAACCAAATAGTCTTTTCTTAAAGAAACATACGAGTATAAGGAGTACCAACTCGGACAATTTATATGGTTTCGTTCTTTCTTGAATTTGAAAATTGTTATTTTATTTCAACATTCATTTCTACTCAAGTTTGGCTCTGGTGGGACACGAGAAAGCCTCCTGGTCAAGTCTCTCCTCTCTACATGTGGTCCTGCCCATTGGAAGGAGCTTCCTAGTGATAGTCCTTTTCTCACGATCCTTCTTTGCTAGTCGGATTTGCACATGAACACGTTTCACGAAATATTTTACAACACTTCAATTCTTGAGATTCGATACGACCAAATCCGAATATTTTCTAAACAAAGGTACTTATCTATTCATTTCCTTTTTTGCATACATTCTTAATGCATATCTTCTTATCAGCAAATCCGCTCTTTGTTATATCTTCCGACTACAAGTGGTATTTCATAGTAATTCGATAATGGACAGGATCTAGACTGGTCGAAATCATCAGCTGGTTCCGACCACATGATTTCCTAGTATTCACTGGATCGTTGTCATAAACATTATCAGCACTCCTACCATGGTCATTGTTATTACTCAATTTCTTGGTCTACTGCTTTCTTTTAGTAAGGTTCATCTACTAATATAAGCAGTCGGGGGCTAGGAGATATATGAGTATTTAACAACATTGATAAGACAAAGCAGGATTTTCATTGATAAAAGGTAAGTTTCATTTTACATAGTCTAATTTTACATCCATTTACATGTTGGGACCACCAGACTGGTCGCTACGTGATGGAGATCCGACTTCCATTTCTTCAAAGAACTTTCTCTCAAGAGCCGTACTTCCTCGAGAAGTTTTGTTGCTTCACTTTCGTGAGCAATCAAGTCCTCTTCCACGACTTTAAGACTAACAGAGGGTCGGAAGCCTTTAGTTTTGCTAAAGCAACACTACCTCCATTGACAATAGTTTCCTTCATCGATGCAGGTATGGTTTTCCTCATAGTTTTGAGCAGGCCTTTGAGATCTTCCACAAGTTGGCCAAAATAGTTCATCTTTTCCGCTGGATCTCCTAAGGAAGGCAAGCTTGATCCTGATCCCATATCAAAGATCATTTTGTTAAGAGCTAAGATTTTCTCATCAAGGCCAAATACAAGGGTTGCCTTTTGGCCACGCTCAAACTCGAGGGTCTTCTCCGCTCGTTCAAGTGCTTGGGTTTTTTCTGCACGAGTGGATAAAAAGAAGTTAACATGCTCTTTAAAATTGGAGTCATCGAGCACTGGTTAAGTTTACGACCAGTTACCTTTGATTTTCTTCTCACAAGAGTCGAAAACCTCCTTTTGCCTGGTCATCGCATGCTCGATCGACCGTTTTACCCGATTTTCTTCCTTGATTTTATTATTATGGCTTCTTTGTACAATCTCTTCTTTAATTTTCTCTAAATCTATCAAATATGATAGAAAGAGAAGATTAAGCTATAAGGAGAAACAAGATAATAAAACTTAGGAGGTCAAAAGAGAAATGTTTTACTTCTCGGATCGGAGTGTTTCTCGCTCCAAAGTTTTTATTATTTGAGTTCAGTCCTCAGACCACAAACATATTTCTCGACCATGTGCTACAAAAATAAAATCCCTTTCTTTGATAAGTTTTGAGAAAAACTTTAAAAGAAAGAGTTGTAAGGATGGTCGTAGAACACTTACCCGAATTGCCATTTCATTATATTCGGAAAAGATTGTATCTGGACCAATCTCAGCTTGATGGTCCGATATCTTTTCCCAGGCTTCATCAAGTTCCTTATCCTCGATAAATCGGGGAGAAAAAGGGAATTTGTTAACCTGAGAAGCATTTCCAGGAGGAGGTGGAACCTGTTGAGGATCTTCGAAGATGACTACCTCCGGATAAGGAGTAAAGATTACTAGAGGATCCTGAGCAGATGCTGAAACCTGCTCGAGGGCTTCTTTTACTACTTCATCATCGGCAGTTTTAGCTTTAGGAGTATCCTGATCAGGAACCTCCACGACCACCTCTTCCTCAGAAACCTTTTCCTGAGGGGTGCTCTGGTCGGACATGACTGGAACACCAGAAGATCTAAAAAAAAGAGAGAGAAAGGGTAAGGAAGATCCAAGGTATGTATATATGCGACCTCTTCATTTAATATATGTACCTTGTCGATTTTCTGAATTTACCCTTGTAATGCATCGAAGCAAAGTTCGTTGCGTTGGCCTTCCTCTTCTTCTCAACCGATTTCACTGGTTCTAAACTGGTAGGGTCGGCTAGATCTTGCACATCCATTGATTAGAAATCAAAAGCGATATCTGCAACCAGTTCATCAAGGATAAGGTCACGATCACGGTCGATGATTGTAGATTCGTCGACCTCCAAAGCGATAGCCTCGGTGAGCCTTTGGTGGGTCCTCTCGACCTTCTTTGGAAGGTATGACAACGCCTAAATTCATCATCAAAGATAGTTAGGCGATGAACATCATTTGTCCAAAATATTATTTATGTTCGGTCACCTACCTCTGGAAGGCTGACATCCTGTGTGGTCGAAGGGGAGATCAGATCATCAATTGGCTCACATCTTTCAGTGGCCTCATTGATTCTCAACCCGACCGACTACACATCAAAGAGAATTTATGGTATACCGATCAGAAATAATATGTACAACAATAAGCAGCGGTTGATATTCTTACCTTAAGTGTTTCAATTCTCTCTTCAGCGGAAACAACCGCTAAGATTCGGGGGAAACTAGCCTTGCACCAGGCTCTCCGGCGCAGATCATTTTGATCCGGCTTCTAATTTCATCAGAAGATATAGCTGTAAAGGTAAAATAAAAGATTTAAGGATATAGAAATAATCAACTAAGATAGGTAAACTGGTCGAAATCATTAATGGCTTACCATCTTTGGAATCTCTGGTCGTATCATCACGACCAATGTACCAGAGCATCCGGTGTGCCCGGGCCTTCAAAGGACTAACCCGGCGTATAGAAAAATCCTTCACTACATGCCAAGATGTTAGACCTTTGACACTAAGAAGCTTTATTGCTTCGGCCCATTTCTTTACTTTTCCCTCTTTTTCTGTAGAGGAGCGCCATCTCGGATTCTTGACTGCCTTCTTACCAGAATAATAAAGGATGTCTTTCTTTGTGATCTTCATATAGAACCAGCTTTTCTTCCACGACGACCACGAAGACTTTGAGTACATAAAATGTACTCATCGGCTTTTCCGTCATGGAGGCGCAAGGTGCACTCTCCAGGCGTCCCAATCGTCTTCCCAGACTTTGTCATCCTGTAGTAGTACTTGAACAGATCCAGATGTGCTGGAATCCTCAAGTACGCTTTGCAGAGGTAGATAAAGATACTGAGATTGGCGATAGCATTGGGAGCAAGACTCACCAATTCAACTCCATAATACTCCAAAACTTTGGGAAGGAAGGAGTGAATTGGTAGCCTAAATCCGCATTCAATGTATGCAAGAAAAATTGGGATTTCTCCATCTTCGCTACTCGGGGAATGTTCTCCAGCCGTGGATCTCCAAGAAATCACATCCTTGCCGGGAAGCATCCCGATCTTCTCCAAGCTCTCTAGTTTCTTCTCATTCAAGTCGGAAACCGACCAGTTGGTGATTTGGTCCGACATGATCAGATTTCTTTCGGGTGAGGAAAGAAAAGGAGGTCGGGGGCAGTTTTTATAGGCTTCATGAATTCCAACCGCAATAAGGAGTTACCCCAAAAAAAAGTCCAACGGACAAAAATCTTTTAGTCCAACGGATACGAAAACCCTTCAATTCCCAAAGCAAGTTCTCAACTTTAAAGTGAATACAAACCGCTTCAAATGCCCTTGCATTTAAATGAGCATCATCCCGATACGACTTCATCGGAAGAAAAGTGTTCACACGACCTATTCATTTAAAGTTCGGGGGCTAGCTAACGAGGAATAAAACCTCTATATATTATCTTTAATACATAATAGACCATACGTCTTCATGGTCGTAATCCCTGAGGTGCACGACCTGACTGGTCGTAGAGATTCCAGAGATTACATGATTGGTACCCTGGTCGGACAAAGGCCTAAGCCAAGCTCACGACCAGGAGAACTGCTCGTAAAAGGTATGAACTGATACTTGGGACAGATTCAAGGTATATTCTCTACCGTATGATGAATGGAACACGTGCATATTCCATACCATACGACGTTTCTTATCCAGAAGCATTGACGAACAACCTCCATGCGGTTGTATGTCTCATAGACATATAAACCGAACGGTTCAGTTCATTATCAACCGTTACTTGACTCAGGCCGGACACAACGCTTTGCATCGGGCGCCTTCTCCGGTAATCGCCACCTCTTGAGGGCTATTTAAAGATGGAACTCCGACGGATCAAGGAGAGGAAAAAGAAGGCAATACAAGACAGAGCCATCAGACTAAAGCACAAGCCGTAGATTCGTGTGATAGGTCTGAGGTTGTAAGGGAACAAGAAGTGTTCTCAGATCATATTCTGTAAAACCCAGTTCATATTAATAAAAGAGCGGTCTCATTATTTCCTTAGATTTCTCACGTCACTTTCTCCTTTTCTTTTTGTAAGATCGACGTCTTGATCGTCGACACATTCCTATTTAAATTCCAACGAACCGTATCCTTATCCATGGTAAGATGAGTATTGGCTATTCTCACCACAAGATTATGAAAAGCAAGCAATTGTGGGCCAATAATCGCTCTCCAAAAACTCAAATTTAAAGGCAGAGTCCCTAAAACATCTACAACCAAAGCATGTTTCTTTCGGACTACCTCATACAAAGGTGGATAAAGTTCATAAAGACGTCGATGTCCAACCCAAATGTTCTTCCAAAATCTGATTTGCTTCCCATTCCCAAGATTAAAAGAATAGCGTTGAAAAAAAAAATCATACTTTACCTTCATCAATCCCGTCCAAAAATAGGAATCCCTCGGTTTACTCTCAACTTGAGAGACAGACTTATCATTCAAATACTTATTTTTAAGTAATTGCTACCAAACCCCATCCACATTCAAAAGTTTAAACAACTATTTAGCCAAAAGGCACTTATTTTTTATCTCAAGGTTCTAAATTCCCATACCACCTTGTTACTTGGGCCTGCAAAGAATATTTCATTTAGCTAACCTATACTTTTGTTTATAGTTGTCACTTTGCCAATAAAATCTAGACCTAAAAAAAATAGTCTTTTAAGGACCCCCTTGGGTACCTCATAGAAAGAAAACATAAACAAAGCAAGGCCACTCAAAACCGAATTTATAAGTACCAGTCTACCACCAGTTGATAAATTTTTCCCTTTCCAATTGCTCAACATTTTTTTGAAGTGATCTTCCAAACCCATCCATTTATTATCCATCAACCTTCTAAAATAAATCTGAATACCCAAAAAATTAAAGGGAAAAGAACTCCTCTCACATCCAAATATCTCTAAATATTGAGATTCAAATTTTTTTGCTTCTCCAAAGCAAAAGAGCTCGCTTTTATAAAAATTAATATTTAAACCAGAAAGTTGTTCAAATGCACAAAGAATAGGCTTCAAATTTTTTGCTTAGTCAAAATTATAATACATGAAAAAATAGTATCATCAGCATATTGAAGGATAGAAAGACTATCATCTACCAAATGCGAAATTATCCCACTAACATGACCTTCATTCTTAGGCCTTCTAATAAAAATGGCTAACATGTCCGTAACAATATTAAAAAGAATTGGGGACAGAGGGTCCCCTACCTAAGACCTTTCTTGATTTGGAGATAAGGCCCAATACAATCATTAATCTTAATCCCCACACTGCCCCCTGCAACAAAATTTTCAATCCAAGCACACCAACTTGGAGAAAAAAAAACCCTTCATTCTAAGAGTTTGCTGCAGAAAAGTCCATTTGACCTTATCATAAGCTTTTTCAAAATTAATCTTAAAAATGATTCCATCTAATTTCTTCTTATGAAGCTCATAGATTGTTTTATGTAAAACAACTATCCCTTCTATAATATTTCTCTCCGGCATAAAAGTCGTTTGGGATGGATGATCAACCTTTTGAGCAATGCACATAAGACGATTAGTACCTACCTTAGTAAGAATTTTAAAACTCACATTTAATAGGCAAATCGGCCTATATTTCTGAATTTGTCAGACATCTTCTTTTTTGGAAGTAAAGAAATGACACAAAATTAAGCCTAAAAAGAGGTAAATTGCCTCTATGAAAATCTCAAAAGAGAGCCATCAAGACATTTTTAATAATGTTCCAAAAAACTTGATAAATTCAACAAGAAAGCCATCCGGACCTGGAGCTTTAGGATAGTCATTTTCCAAATCAGAAACTTGAGGTATATCATCTGTGATAGTCTCAACCATGGAAAAGTGGTTGGTGTCAGGAGGTCCAAAAAGACCTTTATAATAAGTTGTAATGTACTACTTTAACTGGACATCACCGGAAATAATACCCTCCTCCTGTTCCAGCTGAAAAATTTGTTGTTTCCTATGCTTACCATTGGCAATAAAATGAAAAATATCGAGTATTACTATCTCCTTCAAGCAAATGCTTCATCTTAGCCTATTGATACCATTTGATTTCTTTCTCTCGCCGTAAATGGGAAAGACGTTTATTAGAACTATGTTTAAGATTAATTTCAAAATTAGATAACCCCGTAGACTCATCTTTCATATCAAGATTATCAATGATATTCAAAAGACGTTTGTTTCTCTAGCTTATATACACCACTAGTATTTTCAGCCCACCCTCTAAGAAATTGTCTAAGCGCTCTAATTTTGCTTTGCCGATGATCAATTATAGAATTACCAACATTATGTTGTTGCCACACCTGGACAAGTAGTGCCTAGGAAGGACACGTTTCGATATTTGAGATTGATGCTACAGCGAGACGGAGAGATTGATGAAGACGTGAGCCATAGGATTAGAGCGGGGTGGGTGAAATGGTGCCAAGCTTCGGGTGTCCTGTGTGACAAAAAAGTTCCTCAAAAGTTAAAGGGTAAGTTCTATAGGACGACGATCAGACCTACGATGCTATATGGAGCAGAATGTTGGGCGACTAAAAGACAACATATACAGAAGATGAGTATAGCGGAGATGAGGATGCTGTGATGGATTTGTGGTCACATAAGGCGAGATCGAATCCGCAATGAGGATATACGTGATAGGGTGGGGGTAGCACCAATTGAGGAGAAGCTTGTCCAATATCGCTTGAGATGGTTTGGACATCTCGAACGGAGGCCTTATGAGGCACCAGTACATAGTGGAATTTTAAGATGTACTGGAAACGTAAGAAGAGGCAGATGTCGACCAAGACTAACGTGGGAGGAAGCAATTAAAATAGATTTGAGGGATTGGAATGTAGCTAAAGAATTAGCTTTGGATAGGAGCGCATGGAAGTTAGCAATCCACGTACTGGAACCATAAGAAGGTTTAGGGGCTGTGTTTTAGGCTTTCGGTTTGGATAGCAGGATGTACAGCTTAGGGTTTTAGCCTTGTAGGTTTTATTATTATTATTATTATTATTATTATTATTATTATTTTATATTATTTTATTTTATTTTATTTGCAAGGCTCTCGTCTCTTTGACTTTAAGGAGGTTTCATTTCTAGCCTACCCTAACTTGTTTGGGATCAAAGGCTTTGTTGTTATTGTTGTTGTATGTTGTTGCCACACCTGAGCCACCAACCCATCCCTCTTAAGCCAACCTAACTTAAATTTAAACAGATGTTGGTTCCCAATATTAGAGGCAACCCCAGTGGTAAGAATGATAGGTGTATGGTTAGAAAGAACACGCTCCAAAGCATTTACAGTGGTTAAAGGGAATTTTTGTTCTCAATCCGTACTCACAAGAATTCTATCAGGTTTTTCAAAAGTAGGATTATCCAAATTATTTGCCCACATAAATTGCCTATCTGAAAGCCTAAGTTTTCTTAAGTCTAGGCTCTCAATAACCGTATTAAAAAGAAAAGGATAATGTCGATCAAAATTATCATTATTTTTCTCCTCATTACGCCTTATGATATTAAAATCACCACCAATTAGAATAGGCAGGGTTTCCTTACTACACGCATGAACTAATTCAATTAAAAATTTATCTTTATAAGCTGGTTGTGCAGCACCATATACAGCCACAAGGATCCATTGGAACTCATCTTCCTTATTACGTAAATGATGCTTAATAAAAAAAAGTCTCTCTGAAAAATAGAGCCCACCTCAAAAACAGCCATGTTCACACCAAGTAAAATACCCCCAGAACGGTCATGGAATGGTAAGTAGTGCCATAAAAAAATCCATACCACCGCTAATATGTTTTAATTGCAAATTGAAAAATCCTTCTTAACAGTTTCTAGAATAGCAACAAAATCCATATGTTGTTCTCGAACCAACTCCGCATTGTACCTTGCTTCGCTGGGTCACCAAGACCCATACTATTCCAAAAAATACCTTTCATTTTCTCTTTTGTTTATTTTTAATGCGAGACTCAACAACTTTTGCAAGTGCTTTCTTAGCACCTCTTCTTTTCTTTTTGTGTGAGACCAATTGCAAATCAAGATCATCACCCGCAGCCAGTTCCTCATAACACAAATCACTACAAAAGCTATTTAGAGAGGATAAATCAAAGTTGGATGTTTCCTCATCCGAATCATCTTTGAGGGCATGTTCTTTACTAATTTTCCTGAACAAGCCAATCTACAAGCCAGCCTACCAATTTCGATCTTTTTAATAGATTCTAAAGAAGAGGTCATTTCCAAACTAGTAACTCCTAAAGAAATTCCTACTTGATTCAAATTAGGAATAGCAATCTCATCTGAAATAGCCAAAATTGAAAATGCATTATTTAAATTAGTACCTTTGCTCTCCTCTAAGTTCTTATACTTGGCCCTTCGTACGACCTTCTCCAAGGAATCCTCATCCGCTCCAACTTTGCTCGCGAGATGCCGGGTCCACCTTGACTCCTGCACATAATCCAGTCCAGCTGTCCTCCCTTTGTTTGCCACCGCACCCACCGACCTCCCCTTTTTCTGAACCAATGTCTACTCTGAAGCACCATCTGGTGAGCCCTTGCCGTCGTCCTTTGCATCTTTACCGCCACACTATCCGAACCTCCTTTCTTGAGTGCACCCTCAAACCCTTCTAGAGACAGATTCACATCCCGAGTCAGTGGTGTTACTGCCACCGATGAGTCCACCCCCTATGTGGAACACTTGCCGATGATAACCATTCAAAAGGTACCACCGGCTGCCACTGCACCATCACCCCCCCTAACGCGGAATCCTTGACCTCCTCTACCTTCGGTCCACCCGATCTCTCTGTTACAACCTCCTGTTGTGAAATAGTAGTGACACAAACAAGACTTTCGCCAAGAACCGAATCACTAGCTTGAGGCAAAGAGGTGATACCACTTAAATTCGGCCTCGTCACGATGAAACATTTTTCCCTCTTAATATTACAGTCCATCATCTCATGGTCCTTCATTTCCTCATCATCATCCCCCCTTTTATCCTTGCCACCTCTGTTATTTTGCTCATCCCCCACATTTCCTTCTCCCATATTTCCATCTGAGTCTTGCTCAAAAAATTATTTCGTAGACACTGTGTCCAACAACAATATCAACACTCTTAGATATTAGAGAAACATCTGTAACCCCTACCTACAACCGGACTAGATCTTTCTTCCTTGTACTTATCATGTCCACCTTGAAGGTGGCGTCAACAATAGAACCAATGGCACAAAGACTAAGGTAGTCTCTAACTTCATAAGGAACCCCATAAACTTGCACCCAGACTGAGCGAAGCTGAAACTTTGGAGTAGGGCCCGGCTTCCATTCCTCAAAACGTAGCACCACCCCTTGAGCTGTGACTTGTATATCCCCAATCTGAACCATTCTTGCCAATTCAATGGCGTCAGAAATTGAACCAAAAAAGAATTCTGATCAATTTCTTTCACATCCCATTACCAATCAATCGGAATGAGTCTTCTTAACTCCCTAATGACCCATTCAACCGATAGCTGCCCACCGACAATCCGTACCACCCCCATCATACCCTATTCATCCCTCGCCCTTCAACGGACCTGCAGAGGATACCATATAGAACCCTAGGCCCTCAGCCCCATACCCACATAAATTTGCCACTAGTTTTGGCAATTTGAGCAAAGGACATCTCGGTGCCAAATGATTGATATAGTCACAAATGTCACAGGGCAACACAACTGGACAAACAACAATGGTATGTCCCTTCTCCTTGCATCTGAAGCAAAACCTCTTAATATTGACAGTACCACCATCCTTCACCAACTGCACATGGTGATTAACAGATGGCCCTCCACTTTGCGTCGGCACTACCAACTAAGCTGATGTCCTGGCCTCCTACCATCGCGCTTTGCACAGACGATGCCGAAGCCATGCCCCCTGTCCCATCTACCACCATCTGGGACACCCCAATTTGCCCTCCAGCGCCATGATTAGCAAACCTGCCTGTCGACGACTGTGCAAAAGCACCTTGACCGTGGTGCCCAACCGCACCTAAAGCGTTGTCCTGCTTGCCGACCCAAGATGACCAGCATTGATACCTAATTTGTTGTTGAAGTCAGCAATACCGCCTGTCTGGGGTAGGCCTTGTCCCACCCCAACATTGCCCACGACACCTCCATAACTTCCCTGGTTGGGGTTCCACCATCCCCTGCCAAAGCTGCTCCGACCGCCCTCGAAATTGCCACGTTTGCCATCCCTGCCGTCGACAAAGGTTCTGCCAAAAACTCCACCTCTACGACCCATTTGAATAGATGGCCGAAGGAGTGCTTCCACGTACACCGCTGGTTAGGGGATTAAGAAAGAACCAAAACCCTATCCGCACCGTGAGATCACGTCTCTGAGATGAGCGCACACACGTTTGATGGGAGGAATTACACTGATTGGCCATGGGCTCGCATTAATTCGAACAACGCAATCTGTGGTATCTCGGACTTTGACCCACATGATTCAAAATTTGAACTGCATGAATCTTTGGCTTGGACGGCGCCTGGAAATCGGAGGAAAAGCTTTGATCGATGCTTCGTGGAAACCACCAGCAACCGAAACACCGCCCGCGCCAAAGCATCACCAAAGGAAAGCTTAGGCCATCTTGGTGGTGGCGGAGGGCCCTACCAAGGCGCTCCTGTCGGCTTCTTCTTCCAACCCCCAGGCGACGGCTCCTTCTGTCCACCAGCCACCGACGACAACGGTAATCCGATCGACGATGACAATGCCTCACCACCTGCACATGAGCAATGATCAGCAAAAAATGGATACTCTATACCTATACCAGATCGGTAGCCTATCGAGCTTCCTCCTCCGAGTAGCCTGCCGCCTGCACATCGACGTAAATAGCCGTTGCCTCATTCTCTTCATTCTCCGAGCTATCCCATCGGTAGATTGCCAAAACCGTGATCCCAGCGGACCTAGCATCTCCTATCCGCAGAGCATGGATCATTTCATTAGAACCAGCAACAAAAACACCCAATATTCAGAGTTTTGAATATTGTCGTGCGTGTATGCGATGCACTGTTTGACTAGATAAATCTTGCTGCCTCCTTTGTATGGCTCTGTGATGGAATGAACAGTATACGACAGGCAATGTTGGCACTTTGTTACGAAGATCTTGCCTCTCTGACGGCGAAAACTCAGCCTAAAAAGAAACAATGGATGAGCCACTCTTCCTCCACAGCCAGGTCCGAACGGATCGCCGACGACGAGGAAGGCGACGTCGGCGTCCGCGGCCTCGCACGCGCAACACTTGGTCGGCCGGTCCTCCACCGTCTTGCCGCGATCATGCATTATATCAATACACATTACGGTTTGTGATAAGCAAACATAAAAGATAGAACCAAAAGAGAGCTAGGCTTCTTGTTGTACTTGACAAAAAGGGTGTAGCCATGTCATTATTTCCAAATATGATGGAAATAAGGAAAATCTGAAATGATCTAAAGTTTAGTTCCTCTCACAATCCATTTGGAACAGAAGTGCTCAACAAAAGAACTACTATGCAATTGAAAATCATTATAACAGTTAGGACAACATTTTTTTCTCCCTCTCTTGAAGCGTGCTTCTTAGTTCTTAATTTTGATGCTTGGCTTATTAATTTTATGAAATAATGGAATGAACAGTTCTAAAGAGTTCTCTCCTACGTTGTTTCTTTTAGTTATTATTACGACTTCTCCAACACAGAATTCAGATAAATTTTGCCCAAGTCATTGCATTTTGTTTCATTGTTACCATGCTTTTATGTAATGGATATGGGACAGTTGAGGTGTCTAGTAGTTTCACATTTTTCTTATGCTTAATTGGAAACGACAGGAATAGATTACCATCTAGTTGTCCCAACCCATAAATATTTATGTAACAATCATATAACCCCAGGTCAACGTATTCATATGTACAATGTATCACCAAGTGTTGGTTTTAAGAATTTTTTTTAAAATAATCTATTTTTTATTATAAATTACAAATTTATTCTTACGATCTTTTTTTTAGGAAAATCCTACTGTCGCCTAATGGTTGGGCGACTGGCTCAAGTCGCCTAATGGTTGGGCGATAGGATCCAGTCACCCAACCGTCGGGCGCAGTCGTCGAACCACCGGGCGGCAATAATTGCAGTCGCCCAATAGTTGGGCGATAACTCCAGTCGCCTAACCGTTGAGAGATAGGAAAGGGCGATCGCCCTAACGTGACGATCGCGCTTGGCTATATAAGGAACATGCTGCTGTCCCCGCACGAGCCAGGCAGTGTGATTTTTCGGCCACACGCGTGAGAAGGAGAAGAAAGAGGGAGGGAGGGAGAAGAAGGATACTTCGTTTGTGAGGTAAGTTTTTTTATTTTGTAATGTATATTTTTTTTTAGTAAGTAATTAGTTTATGTAGTTCAAATAGTAGTATAAGTAGTATCTGTAAGAGATTTTAGTTAGAGAAAAAAATTAGAAAATCAAAATGTAGTTAATTTTTATGTAAATAGTAATGATAGAAAAATAGTTTATGTAGTTAAAAATAGTAGTATAAGTAGCACCTGTAGGAAATGTAAGTGGGAGAAAAAAATAGAAAATCAAAACGTAGTTAATTTGTATGTAAATAGTAGCGATAAAAAAATAGTTTATGTAGTTAAAAATAGTAGTATAAGTAACACTTGTAGAAAATTAAAGTAAGAGGAAAAAATTAGAAAATCGAAATGTTATTCATTTGTATGTAAGTAGCAGCGATAGAAAACTTTAGTTAGAGAAAAAATAGCCCGTAAGGGAGTATAAGTGATGTTTATGAGAAGTATTGAAGTTGTGTTGGTGCATGCGTGACCGACTATTATTGGATAAACAATGCGTGACCGAGCGCATGAGGATGATGAATTATTTATATGAACAAATTAGTAGAGGTTAATTAGTATGAACAAATTAGTAGAGGTTAATTAGCTCTGTAGAAGACTGGAACGCTACTTGTAGCATTTCGGATTGCAAGTTAGCGTCAGAATCAGATAATGCCTGCTATGGAATAGCTCGGTTTTTAGGTTGAATCCGAATATTGTACTGCACGTTCATTATGGCCTCTGCCTTAGAGAATGAATGGCGTCTTGATCATGATGTAGTGTAGTTGTTGACGATAGGCGAAGGGCCTTAGAAATGTAAAATACAATGTAGCAGTGCTTGCATGTCGTGCGTTGCGATCTGACTAGTTGTAATATTGAAAATATTTGCAGACATACAATAAGTCATGCCTGTACCCACTACATCGAAAGTGCATTACGGTGTTAGCACCGTTCGTGAAGGTCCGTCTGGTTTTGACTTGAGCGGTTTCTCAAGCCACTTTGGTACACCTGCACGGCGAGAATGCACAAATCGAGATGTGATGCAATCGCTCACCCGTAGCTTCTCCTTGGACTGAGGTGTGCAGCGTCTTCATACAAGGGCTTTGGAGCCGGTCTCCCACGGACATCAGATGGGAGTTGAGAACAACGTCATCTGCGGGTGTGTGGAAGGGCTTTATAGAAGGCTATCGGCGCCGTGGATATGAGTGTGTAGTGCTTGTGCAACCATGCCCAAAAGAAGTTTTGCGAGGACCGTCGTCCGGATATCATCACAGTGGTGGGAGCAGCTGGTGCTTAGCATGTTGGTCAAGAAGAGGAGGAGGAGGCGTTACGAAGGTTTGGAGGATGTTGCTTGTGATGAGCTGACGCGTAGATCAGTAAGAAGAAGATCGATCACGCGCATGGTGAGCCTCTGACAGTGATGAAGGAGAGCATAGGGTACATATTGCATCAAATGGATAGCGATGACCGGATGGCCTTGGTCAAGAGGAAGCTCACGGGAGGGCGATGAGGACGATTCTGATGAGGACGGAGCTCCCATCCCTAGGAATGGAATAGATTTGGCGTTGAGGTGTAACTACGCATGACGAGCACGAATAAATCGTGGGAGTACTATGCTCCGAGGTTCGGTTGCACTCAATGTTCTTGATAAGACATCCTTGCGAGGATGCCATTAAGGTATAAGGCTATGTCCATGCGGCGGACATTTCGGTCATCAAATCTAGCGGGAGAGCAAGACATCGTGAAGTGCGAGCAAGCCGGTTATCCTTGGCGAGTGCACGCACATAGACCAAGTATGAGACTCACTGGATTGTCTCGAAGGTTGAGGCACACTCTGCATGCTCAGCGTTGTTTTGTCCGAACATCGTAACCTAACATGGACCTTCAGCAGCCAATTTGATGTATGGAGAGATAGTAGAGAAGAAGAATGTGGAGGCCAAGCACATTATGGTGGCTATTGATAAGAAATTCAAGTACAAGATCACTCTGCGAAGGCGTGGCGGCGGCACAAAGGCTTTGGAAAGACGGTTTGGATCTTTTAGGCGGCGTTTACAACCTTCCTCGTATCTTTGAAGTCTGCTGTGAGAGAAACCAGAACACGTGCTGCTCTTGTAAGGACATGCCATCTAAAAAGCGTGAGGTTTTAATATTGCAAAGGGCCTTCTTAGCCTTCGGTCCTGCATGACGAGGCTTTTAGCCATATCTGCGCGTGATCTCGCTTGGCGGGACCTTTTGGTGAGGAAATACAAGGGCAAATCCTTACGACCATAGGCATTGGCGGAACAATCAAATTCTGCCATTAGCCATCGCATTCGTCGAAGGTGAGAATTACGACAGCCGGTTGTGGTTCCTTTGACATCTGAGGGTGGGAGTTGTTGGAGCTTGTCCTGGTGTGTGCGTGATCCATGATCGCCACGCCGGGATACTGAAGGCCATAAGAAAACTGCAGGAAGACCTCAAGGAGTCGTTCCCTTGGTCGGATATGAGGAGTAGATGGTGCATTCACCACTTAGGGGCGAACTTCTTCAAGAAGTTCCCCAAGCAACCGTTGGTGAAACTATTCAAGAGGCTGGCTATGCGAGAACCCAGCAGCGCAAATTTGACGCCTTATGGATGCTCTTGGATGAACACATGAGGAAACACGTGGGCGGAGGAACCCGCGTGCAGTCCGAACTCTGCTTGGAGCGAGCGGAGGACCTTGAGGAACATCGAGTGCTTCTCACCGGATCGAGCCGTGCCATTGGAGAAGTGGTCATTCTTTGCACAACACGGACGGGGCAAGGTATGGTATAATGACCACTAACCTTGCGGAGGTGTACAACGGGTTCTTAGGGGCCTTCGCTTCGGCCTCGTCGCCATCGTGGAAGGTGTTACGCAAGACTGTCGGGTATTTCGGGAGAGGCATTCAAATGCCGCACTTCATGCCACCAACCCTCAAACAACCGATCGCTCAAGATTACGACATACATACGAGCAAAGACAAAGAAGGGCGATCGCTACGGTGCACGTGATGGGCAATATGGAGCATCGTTTGGCGTGCTCCTGCAGGATAGGCCGATTGGGGCGGCTCGTTCTCTTGTCACCACGAGGTATGGCTTGAGATCACGTGAGCGAACCTAGTTGTACATGCAACAAAGCGAAAACATTACACAAGCCATGCTCCCATATCCTCGCCGCATGCGAGATTGTGCGCATGGACCAGTTGAACTTTGTGTCCGAGTACTTCTTGAAGGACAGGGTGGTGCAGGCTTGGACTAGCGACCTTAGGGGTTTCAGGGTTGTGGGTAACTTCGCCACCTTGGATATTGCAAACAGGATGTAGATTCCGGATATTGACATGCTGAAGGGTGGCAAGGGTCGTCGGCAGAGTCGTCGTATTACCAATGATATGGACGAAGCACAAGCCGGGGCGTTGGGTCGACGCTGCGGGCTTTGCGGCCAGGAGGGCCACACAACCAGACGATGCAAGGCACCAGCTGAGGAGTAGGCACTTCCATGGTTTGCGGTACCACTTCTTGCAGTGTGCAAAGTGGGACGGAAATTGCAAATCAGTGTACATTGTCATGTGTACTTTGTATTGTTTATGTAACTATTCTGCTACTATGTAAATTTCAAAGCATTGTCCGGGTGACCTAGTACTTATTGGTTTGTTTGTTTACAAGTTAAAATTACGCCAGGTTTTACATTCGATGTTATATTTCCACATATTTCCTAACTTCAAGTTGTTTTGTAGGTATGGCTCACGGATCGGACTGAAGTTTCAGTCTCTTGGAGGAGCGCATCGACCGGCTACATCGCGCTTCGCGTCGTGTCCCTCATCCTGCCGGTGCGGGTGACGTGACTGTGTTGGGGGTGATCCGCACGCGGACACCTCGGGTGGCCTGGAGGCTAGACCCACGCTGGACAGCCAGGTTAGCATTCGTCGACACTATCTTCTCGCCATACGTACATTTCGTACTAACCTTTTCTTGCTTTGCAGGCTCAGCGCGGCCAGTCTACTACCTCTCGCCCGGATGGTGCAGGCCACAGACGAGGACGAGCCGGCAGGACCTGCGGTCGATGACGACGGAGACGTCCATGCCGGGCTGGAGTGGTCCCGACACTTCCTGTTCAACCGATCCTTGCTGACAGCTCTTGTGGACTGGTGGCGGCCGGTGACTCACACTTTCCATCTCCCGTTCGGGGAGATGGCCCCTATTTTACAGGACGTCTCCCTGCTTCTTGGCCTCCTTATCGCGGGAGGTGCTGCCTTCCCGCGGGAGCCTCCGGACAACTAGCATGGGGACCTTCGGCGTGTTTGAGAGTCCTTCCGCTGCAGCAGCGCGGTACTACATCTCCCGAGAACACGAGGCACGCCCATCCTTGCGGTGGTCGCCGTCGCGATTCGCATGCGTGTTCGACGGCGTTTCGTTCGAACCACTGCGTTCTCCTTTTCGTACTACGGTCTTACTATCTTTTTTATTGTATATAGCTCGAGCGGATGGACCCTGCCGCGGACGACCAGCAGGTGTCACACCACCTCGAGGCCTACTTGTTGTGGCTGTTCGGTTGGGTGCTGTTCACCAGCAGCCACGGCGAACCAATTAGCCGAACCATCATGACATGTGCTTCTGTCTGCGGACTCTAATGTAGTTCTTGTTCTATGTGGCTTGTAAGTCTGCCTCTTCTAGTCGAATCCCAGAAAAAACCTTTCGCACCGACATCGAATCCTCCTTCGCTTCGCTACAAATACCGAAATTCTATTGAAGTCTTCTTAGTCCTTACTATTATGAACTTACAGTCAAAAATCAATCGTGCTTCACAATTCCCTATTTCTCATCATCACTACTGTAATGTTCTAACATGTCAATTTTTTATACTATAGGAGCTTATTTTCTACGTTTATTGATTCGTACGAACGCGACACTCGTACGAAGTAGCGATAACAAATTTGAACATATAAAGTTTTAAAAAATTTACACAATCAAGTACACAGTGTTAGCAGGCTACACAAAAAATTTCATAATTTTTTGAACTCTTCTGCTATATTTTAAAATTCCTTCCAATTTCAAACTCTAACTAATTATCTAATTAACCTAACCTAACCTAACCTAACCTAATTACTAACCCTAACCGTGTGGGCACTATTGCGGGGGAGCGGGGTGACAACGCTCCACAACAATAGTGCCAGGCACTATTGCCGTAACGCGGGGTGGCAACGCTCCACAGCAATAGTGCCGGGCGTTGAGGTGGCGCGGCCGGGGTCGGGGTCGGGGCGAGGTGGTGGGGTTGGGGCTGGCGCGCGGTGGCAACGCGCCCGGGGTGAGGTGTCGGGACGGCAGCGCGGGCGTGCGGTGGCAACGCGCTCGGCTTGCCATTTTTGCAAATACGCGTGGTGGGTGGTCAGAAGTGCAAATACGGTTTGCAAACTGGCCGTATCGGCCAAAAATTCCAAATATCACTTACCTTTCTACTACTCATTAATTACTGTCTCAATACACATTAAATAAGAATTGAGAATAAAAAAACAGCCGGGCCCCCTGTCGCCCATCTGTTCGGCGACAGCCATCTGTCGCCCAACGGTTCGGCGACAGACATCTGTCGCCAAACGGTTCAGCGGTGGATACTACTGGTCCTATCGCCTAACCATTAGGCGACTGAATCCAATCGCCCAACCATTAGGCAACAGTAGTATTTCTCTGTAAAAAAAAAGATCGCAAGAGTAAATTTGTAATTTATAATAAAAAATAGATTATTTTAAAAAAAATTCTGGTTTTACCAAGCTTACCCCCGTCTCGTGCTTATCCCCGTCCTTCCTCTTTTATAAGGTTCTTTTGATTCCCAAAATAAAAATATCCGCTCCATCTACTGCAGTACCAACTTTACGACAAAATTGTGTTGTACGATTAGCAATAATGTAATAACCTTCGGACGAAGAAGAGGTGCCTTGCAATGTATACAAACTTAATGTACCTTTCATTTTACTTGGAGAACAGACTCGTATCCCAAATTGCACAGGCCACGTTTGAGCACAAATTCCACGGTAACGTTGTGTTAACATGCAAGTCGCAACCTTTGCTTGGAAAAATCGCCTTAGTTCGGAAAGACCAAACCAAACATTCAAATGCAGAGTGAAATTGCCGCTTACTCCAGAAAAAGAAAAGTTATACTTCTACCGCCATGTTTAAAAAGAAAGAAAGATATGGTCTACTGCTGTTTGAATTGACTAGCCGCATTTAGTTGTTGTTGGTTGCTGGATAAGCACTCTATGAAGTTTAGAATTTTTGGCGCAAATAGCATTTTTACGATGCTTTATTACGGAAGTAGCGGCCGTCGCAACGAAATAGCAATTCTGAAGTCTCGTCCGTACGGTCATTGACCGGACGCGATGTCTATAAGACATGTTGCCTTGTCCGGCCGGTCACGGGCCGGGACGCCCCTCTAATTAGCGAAATCCATAATTAGCTCAATTAATTAGCAAAATATTAAATGAACTAGTGCCGTCCATGCAATATTAAATGGTTGCTTTAATTAGAAAAATATTAAATGAATTAGTATCGTCCAGGCAATATTAAATAAACTAATTTGGTGATGAGAATTCTTGCTAATTTCGTTCTTTTGTAGGACATTTCCATATCTAGATGCCTACTTTGGGTTCAACGTTGTCATCGCACATGGTCGAACTTTCAAACTAATCCAGTGAACAAGCCTATAGATAAGCTAATGCTCAACAAAATAAAAGAGTCATATAGCCAAATAAGAGTAAGTTTGTGCTTACTAATTCTTAAAAGCTAGTAAGTGAATAGGATTTCCTAGTTGGCGGTGAAGTATTTTTTGCTGGTTCTTGTGGCTCTGTCTTAACTGATTCAGTAGGTCATAGAATAGGATCTGCTGTAAGTTATGCAAATAGACATGAAAACACAATGTCGAAAATTAATTTGGATTAGCCACGTGACATGTTAGCAAATTAAATAGCTAACAATTTAAATAGTTAGTAATCACAAATTACATTAATAGACCGTAAATTAAATAGTCATGTAGCCTCCTTCTCTAGCTCGACACAAAGAGTAAAGATACATAGAGACATATTAATTAATATATAATCTAGCATATGGTGCAATACAGTGTTAAAGAATATTATCCACATTAAACTGATAAATTAACCAAGATTGTCCTATTTGATTGGGGTACATAGGATACAATATAGCTCACTCGTTTGAACCACTGCTCTCTGCTCGCTGCGCCTGCGTTTGTGTCCGTGTCTTTGTTTTGCGTCGAATATGTCCCGTGGGATATGTCAACCGGTTCGGAGAGTGCCTATCAGATCGAAGGGGGTACAGAGACCATTGTATCTGTTGAGTGGGCGGAGGTGCACCAGCAAGCTAACTCGGAGGAAGCTGAGTCTGGTAAGCGTCGATATCGCGCGTCCTGCTGAGACATGCCGAACTGGGGGCCATCTGCAATGAAGTCATGAATGAGGGAGTGAATAAATGCATGCCTGAATTGTTCGCCCCTAAGGTACGATGTCTGCAACTCCAGTCGTGCGAAGGAGCTCTGGCCTTGAACGTCCAGTGTGCCAGCGAACCCAGAGGAGCTCTGCCCTACGTACACTCCAAACCCCGCGTACGCTCCAAACCCTATGTACCACTACCTTGTAGGAGTTAGGAGTCTCATATCCTCATCACTGAATGGATGGACGTCACCCCCACGGTCAACCGAAGGATGCAAGACGAAACGATGTTAGCCAAAATAAATAGCATGGATATAAACTAAGAATCTCATACCTCCTGGATGTGTAGTGCGAGATAGCGAGGGGCGCTAGTGCAGGTATGTGAGTGCGATAATGAAGTGTTGCATCTCGGCGGACTTGTGACAGGAGAACGACATGTTGTTAGCAGAACGTAAGGCATAACCAAAAAACAAATTTGTACATAACTTACCTCCCCTCCGATCTGTCCCCCGGATGACCGATGTGGAGCGCTACAACATCGGCTGGTCTCGCTGGGTCGTGATGACCTAGCAGGTGAGCACGGTCCCTCCACTTGCTGCTCGATGCACAGGACGTCGCCCGTCGAACGGCCACAACTCATGTTCTTTATTATGTTCTTCGACTCCGCTAAGATGTACTTTAAACTTTTTAGTAGCCCCAGTGTTTTGTCTGGGCTGCGGATGGTGGTCTTCAATGCGCTATGCCTGCTCCAACTGAAGTGACATACAAAACAAGTTCAGTAACAAAGAATATAAATATCATCAATAAAATGAACGGAGGTTGTAAGTGTCTCACGGTGTCGTCACGCTACAAAGTGTTGTATCAATCGTACGAGTGGCTGAGGCTCTCCTAGTACATCACATGCTTCGGACATTTTTGGCGGAGTACGGGTGAGTCTGGTGCGCGACCATGGTATGTACCACTGTATGTACTCACGGTGATGCGGATCAACCTTGAGATGAGATTAAATCTGTGGGTTGCCCGATCTTCCACGGTGAAAAATTCCAAACAAATATATGGAGCACGATTACAAGATGCAATTTGCACTATGATAGATAAATCTCACACCCGCGCACACCACAACACACGAACGAGAGCAGAGATCAAACAAGATCAACACACAAATTTAATCAACAAGATTAAACATGAGTAGGAATCAGAGATATCCTAGATGGAAAACTCTCAAGAACTCTCACACACGCGATAACAGGGGTAGACCCTTATGGCGACATGCCAAATAACTCCAAAATCTAAACTCTACCTTTTCAATGGGCTATGCCCTGGCCTTATATTGGCACCTAAAGGTGCGGCCAAACACGCACGGCTAAAGCCAATTCTATCTCTAAGAAACAAACTAAAATATCCTAAGTACAACTCTAATTCTTTAAATGGAAACAATCTTAGAGATAGAAACTATCTCACGGATTGATTCCTGTTAAAATCTTTATGTTGATCTAAACTGAACCAACATAGAAATCGTGAGCAGGATCGTCTGTATAGGGCATGGTTACCCCCTTTGGCGCTTGACTTTCCTCCAGACTTGACTTTCCTTTCGGCTTCCTTCCTGGCGCATCTCTGGCTCCCAATCTTTCCGTCTTCCTTACTTGCCATATTGGATTTTGGTCACCTAGTCGAAGACTTTGTCGTAGACCTAGTCAAAGACCACCTGGACGTGGTCGTAGACCTCCTGGACTTGGTTCCAGAGCACCTGGACATGGTCGTTGACCACCTGGTGGTGGTCATGAGCCACCTGGACATGGTCGTAGGCCAATTGGTGGTGGTCATGAACCACCTACTTGTGAAACTGGTCGTAGATCTGGTGAAACTGGTCGTAGAACCTCTCGAGCTGGTTGTAGACCCTCAGGAACTGGTCGTGGACCTTGCTCCCTTCTGGCTCTACTTGCACCTGTCCCACTCTTGGCCAAATCAGTAACAATGCTACTTGGTGCCGCATCACACGGTATGTCTGTACGTCGTACGATCACGTCTCCAACAAGACCTCGATGTGCACCTTCTCCATCCAGGCCATAATCCACTCATGCTGGAATGCTCGCCAGTCCTCAGCATGTCGGCTCACCCCTTGATTGCCTGCATTCCAAAAGGATTGGTGTTAGAACAGAGGATATATGTATGAAGTATAAACATTACTCAGATAGGAGTTGGACTCACAAGTGGACGACTCGTTGCAGCATCCTGCCGTCGGGAGGGGGCACGACCTGGTACAAATCGAACTGCTACATTACACGCTACGGCGCGTAAGACTTCACCATATGTGTAAACACCAGGTGGCATGTCATCGCCCAAAGTTCGGCTTCCTACGTGCATTGCAAGGACAGCCCGTGTGGCGCTATCGAGGCCACGAAGTCTTAGGTCCATGGAGCCTAGATGAAATCATTGTAGTGCAACGACTCGAACTCGTTATGGAACAACGACTAGCACCTCACTGGTCTGTCCTTCGCCCAGCTTAGGATAGCGGTAGTCCACCGGGAGCGCATGGTGGGCCCGTCTATCAAGTCATGCAATGTAGGGTATGGGTGGACTGCTCTATGGAAGGACGGCCGCCCAACAGGGAAGTGGTCCCAACTCCACAACTGTAGGAGCACGTAGCAACAGGTAAGGTTGGGTTTGACACTAGTGTCACGCCTTGAAACATCACACAACCCTCTGTATGTGGCATAGAGGACAGCTTATCCAGTTGTACTGAGGTATCGCCCCAGCTTTCGCGTCAGCCAAAGACTCGACGATGCAGACGAAGCTGGGTACACCTAATCGCCTTGTGACATGGGAAACATGACCGAACCAAAAAGATATAAAAGTTAAGCGATAAGGTGCGTTCGAACAATGTCGTCGGGTGCATCATCCAGGCATTGGCTGAAAAGTCTCAACCAAGTCCGAGGGACGCCATGGGCACTGCCCCGCACAGGTATGCCGAACCTGTTCCCTAGCCTGGCCTTCCAGTTCGCCGACGGACACCCTGGAACAAGTGGCTCATCCAGGATCGAGAGACCGGTCAGGAATGAAACATCCTGCAGGGTGACCATCATCTCACCCCACTGAAAGTGGAACATGTGTGTCTCGGGCCTCCACCAGTCGACAAGTGCTAACAGCGAGCTCTGTGCAGGTGAAGCCGACGTCCAAGCGATTAGCCCGCAAAGGGCAACAAGCCCGTGCCCCGGAGGATGGGGATGTAGCGATCGTCTAGCTCCCAGCATTCCCTCCCGGCTCGAAGCACCAGGGGTGGAAGGCCATCCTTGTCCCGTCAATCCACGACTTGCATCGATGTTATGGCATTTGTAATCAGACGAACGGGGGCAATTCTCACAATCGCATGAAATCTCATATCCCAACTCACAACCTAGATGTATTGTGGTAAATCAATGCTTCAAGTCTAAGCTCTGCAATTAAGGTCAATTTTATGTCAAAGTCAAAACTTCATTTGTCAGAAGGTTGCTTCAAGTTTGTCATTTCATGAAGAAATAAGTCTCTGAATCACAGCACTACTTATATTAATTTCTACTAGTGCAAGTAGTCAATTGATTTAGCACATCTTGTTGTTCTCTATTCTTCGGTCCTTTAGTGCTAATTTATTAGTACTAAATTAATTACCAGTAATTGATGAAAGAAAAATAATCACATCCTAAAATTACAACTAACGTATTAATGACTAATTAATGACTGCTAATTTATTAATACTTAATTCTGACTAACTATTTCGGACTAATGAATTGAGTAAAATGTACTTATGACTAATTAATTAATTGGTAACTAATTAACTATGCCTAAAAATATAACTAATAAATTAAGTAAGATTGATTTCGCTACGAGGAGAGACATACCTGCTGAAATGACTGCTAATGACGGCGGCAAATAATAATAAGTCATCGGAAAACCAAAACCGAAAGAACGAGAAAGCGAGACAGAGCAGCGAGAGAGCGAAGTGAAATCACACTCTCATGCGATTAAATAGATGCCGAGAGGGTGCTGCAGAGGGAATCAAATTCCCTCCCGCGCCAATCTCTTGCATGCATGCATATGCATATAGACAAAAACGCGATGGAAGTGACGGATTAGAGGTTGAGGGGTTGGGCGGGGCGGATTAGAGGTTGAGGATGGGCGTGTCGGGAAGAGGCGTGTGCGGCGCCACCACGGCCGAACGCACTAAATTTGTGTGCAACGCTAATTAATTTCGCTAATTAGAGGCGTCCCAAAGGACGAGCGGTGTGGAGTTTAATATTGCACGGGCGGTACTAGTTCATTTAATATTTCACTAATTAATTGAGCTAATTATGGATTTCGCTAATTAGTGCGCCCAGGCCGTGGCCGCCGGACGAGACGACGTGTCTCGTGAACATCGTGTCTGGCTGGTGACCGTACAGACGAGGCTTCAGAATTGCTATTTTATTGCGTCGGCTGCTACTTCCGTAATAAAGCATCGCAAACGTGCCAAAAATTCTCCAACATACGTAAGATAATGGATGCAAAAGGCAGCATTTTATTATTCTCTTGGATTGGATTGTCCTTCCACGAGACCACGACCACCAGATTTGGGACCATATGGGTTGCGATTTCGGCCAAAGCCAAAATTGTCTCGAGGCTCAACACCTCCAGGACTTGTTAGGCGTAAAATTACCAGACGTACAAGATGGATACTGCATCCTTCGACTTCAAACTTGAGATGACAAGAAGCAAAAAAGAACAGTGGTCAACAGAAAGTTTTCACGATTTATGTTAATGTTTGTCTTTTGATACCTCGCAAATGTGATCGAGTTTGATGCCAAAAACTTGCGAAGCCCTCGTACTTCGATTAGCTTCACGATAAATTTTTGAAAGCTTCTAAGTAAAAGCCACACGAGTTTACTTGGCAATAGAGATTAGCGCATCCGATACTTCCCACACATGGCACGCTACACCTACAAAAGAAAATAAAACATCCATCACTTCATCTCTGCCGCCTCCCTGTCAAGCAAGCGAGCCATCAAAAGGTTCCATTCCACTACGGTGTTCCCTTTTGCTCGCTAGCTTCAAATTCTATCACTATTTATGGCAAAGTTTATCTTTCGATACCTCGCAATTATGATTGAGTTTGTGTTGAAAATATGTCCTAAAGGCAATCATAGAGATGATTATATTTCATCATGTTCATAACGTTTGATAATATGTTATCTTGTTCCTTGAATGAATCATTAGTTATATAGATCAATGAGTATATGACTTATTGGTGAAACTCTTTATCTTATATGATGTCGTTCTAAAAGTATCCCTGGTCGAATGTCACTGGTCGAAACACCAGTGACTTTACGACCAGTACATGTATTGATTGATGACTATGTTTCACCGGTCATGGATATAGAGATATCGAATCAATAATGTGGACACATGTTAGAGAACATAGTGTTGGATAAGACCCACCTTGAGACACTATTGAGATTGTTATGATTCTATGTGTCGTTAGTTGGTCTCAAGCAATGATGATGTATAATCCTTAGACCTGAGATCAGCATGGTTTCCTACATGTGTAATAGCACTCTTAGGGGTTGCCAAATGCTACTCCGTAACTGGGTAGTTATAAATGTAGCTTTCGGGTATGCTATGAAACATACGGAGGAATGTGATTGGTCGGATATGGGATTTGCCCCTCCTAACATAACGGGAGAGATGTCTCTGGACCCCTCGTTGTGGTCGAATAAAGAAAGTGAATGATCATGCCACTAGTGGTCGAAGTGTCGACCACATGAAGTTATTCGACACTTGATCGAAAAAGTATTGAATAGTCCATGAATGACATATTATCTCACCTGAAGTTCAACCAGATGTCGTGAGGCAAAAGGAGAATACATAAGCAGGTCGTTCAGTTGCCGAGGTCGTAGACTGGTTGAAGTCGTATAGAGATGCGACCTAGTCGAAGACTACTCGAACATAATCACCAAGCGGTCGTGAGGAGTTGCAAAGCGGTCGTAGATAGATACTAAGCGGTCGTAAGGAGTTCTGAATGGTTGTAACTAATTATGGTAGTCGTGACTAAATACGAGTTGGTCGTAAGTGATAAGGACACAGTCGTAGATCATATTGTATTAAGGTTCGTCAGATGTATTACGTGTGTGTTCGGGAATCGTTATGTGCCGCTAGGTACCGCTGACGACTCGTGATCGGGAGCGAAGTTTCGGAGTCACAACCGATTACACACGAACCTATAGGATCACACACTTAAAGGGCTAGGATTTGATTTGGATGGAGATCCAGAATTCTTATAGGCCACGAGTTTCTAATGGGCCACAAAGTTGAGAACCCAATATGAATGCCTATATATTGAGGCGGTGGCATGGGGTATGATTGATCAATCTTTCGGAAGAAATTCGAAACCCTAATAGCCACTCTCCTCAACCACGCCCGGTGCTGGTACTCTGCGCGTGGTGTCCCTACCCCGTACGTGTGGATACCTTAGAGGTGTTGTTGCGAAGTATCAGCACTAGGACGATCCGCGACTCACGACGTTCATCGGAGTAGGAGGAGAAAGCGCGTGACAAGTACGACTACGACTGCTTCAACTCGCTACATCGACTCTACTTCGCGCACGAGTCGACGCGTCTAGTGGTAATCCGTGATCTATTACTAGCGGAGGTTCCTTGGTTGCGGTAAAAATTTTGTTTGTGATATCGTAACCTTCCTGCGATCCTCTGATTTGGTATTGAAAATTTGCAAAACCCCTGCTTGGATTAATTTCGTGATATATCTCTGAAAGCTTCCAAATAGAAGCTGCACAGATTTACCTCGAAATAGAGATCAGTTGAAATATTCTAAGTAAAGCTGCACAAATTTACCTCGAAATGGAGATTAGCACGTCTGATCCTTTCCACACATGGTACACTATACCTAGAAAAGAAGAAAAAGATCCGTCACTGCAATGCCATCAACGGATCCCGATTCCATGCTATAGAGAATCACAGCCCAAACAGTGATTTTGTCAACGTGTTATGCTCGACAACTGAAATGTAATTAAAAAATACCGTAGAAACGGTAAAAATGCTTACCCTTGTGTAATTCACTGTAGTGGTTTCAGTGTGTTCTTGGGTACCATAGTATTTGGTCTAATCCATCGTCTTAGATCAGACGATAAAGAGAAGGAGTTTAATGTGTACGATCTGCTTCCAAAATCAACAGCTTGGGAGCTTCCACTCCACTACAGTGTCACCGCTCCGCTAATCCGCCGAAATCCCAGGGCAACGCCGTAACATCGCTGCCCCTACGCCTTCCCCCTCGCGTGCAAAGTGGGATCCAACCCGGACAAAGCCCCTTTACCTCTCCCCACCGCACCACCTCCCTCCCCGGCTCTCCCTAGACCCGGCCTTCCCGCACCACGCTCGGTCCCACCAAACCCTCCTCTCTGCTACCCGACCCCACCCGACGCACCCCTACCCAGGCCTTCGTAGACGCGGTGCAGCCAGCGCCCCGGCCAGCGCCAAAGGCACGTTATTTGAGAGCAAAAGGAGAAGGGGGAAATACAAATGAAAGCCCCGTTGGTCGTGGTCTACACAGACTACACTCTGTCTTCCAACACCGCTTCGGGCCCACCAGAATGTATTCTCTAACTGACCGTGGGCCCCACCTGAGGTAGCCCCACGGGGTCTTGGAACACGCGGTGTATGCACCCCTACGGACCAGAGCCAAAAGGGGCGATATTTAATGGGGGAAAAAGGAGTAAAAACAGGGAAGGGGGAAAATTTTGCAAGCGAACAAAAGCTTCTCTGCCCTTGTCTGCAATGGCGTCTCGGTTAGCTTTCCCATTGGTGCCCTCCTCTCCCTCTGCCTAGAAGCCGCAACAACGCCGCCTCCCAACCCCTAGCTCTCCTCCTTCGCGATGGGCTCCTCCTCCTCGCCGCCGCCGCCGCCGCCGCCGATGATCGGGAGGGCCGGCAACCTCACCGTCTTCATCACGCCGCCGTCGCCGGCGAGCACGCCGCGCTCCTCGCGGCCGTCCGAGTCCCCGCGGTCGGACTTCTCGACCCCCACCCCACGCAGGGCGCCTCCTCCGCCGGCGGTGTCTCCCTCGCGGTCGCCCTCGCCGCCGGTGAAGTTCTCCTCGCCTGTGCCGCCGGTGAAGGTCTCCCCGCCTCCGGTGCAGGTGCCGCCGTCGCAGTACGAGAACGCGTCTGCGGGGGGAAAGCACGATGGATCGTCGTTCGGGTTCCTCTGGGACGCCGTCGCGCGCGTGCAGGAAGGTGATGCGGAACAAAATTTTTGCGTGCTGATAACTGCATTTCAGTCAGTTTCTCCTCCGCATTTCTGGGATTTGGGGTTCTCATGCGTGGTATTTCCTTTGGATTGCCGCAGCGCACGCGAGCCTGGACGAGTACGTCGCGAACTGGTTCGGGCTGGATCAGTCCAAATACCAGTGGGCGCTCAACGACTACTACGAGAGCACCGGCAAGGTGCGTGCCCTCCGATTTCTCCTCTGCAATTTCATTTGCTGCATTTTCCATGTGATCTTGGGGGAATCGGGTTCGATCCATGTCGTTTTGGTTGCTTCACACGCATTGTTATTGTTACTGTTAACTGGATCTGCAACTTTGATGAGAACTTGAGATAGAATTTCATGGTAATTTTGGGGGAATTGAGCAAATATCTCTGTTGGTGTGGATGTTTGGTTGGTGAGATGCATCTGTGGTGGATGGCTGGATGCTGCTTTAGTTTATCCCTGTGGAGTCTACTTCTTGGTGCTAGGCTTGGAGTTGTCCCTACGACCTTTCAAATCATAAAAGTGTTGAGTAGTGTCTTCTCAGCATGATAGATGCTCGGGGCTGTCTTATGTGGTAGGTGTTGTTGGGGCCCGAAAGGCATCTGTGTTTGTGGTGAATATATGCGAAGGGTGTAGATGGTTGTGGTGCCGGTTAGATTTAGTGTCTGTCTACAGCAAAACTCAAGTCAACTTCCATATTGCAATATCTGTAAAGGTGGAACCAAAGATTGGCCCGAAACACAAGGCAAGAATATATACCTAATCACCCTTTTTAGCTCCTAGGCTATAAGAATGATGAAGAATTATCCTGGGCAAGAAAATGTGCAGTAGGCTTGTTATATTGTCTAGAGGGGCACTCTTTGAAGCTTTTGCAAAGTTGTTCCCTGGTTTTAGCTTTGAGTGCACCTACTGTTTGCGTTAATTACTGCCTCTCGACACACTTAAGGACACTTTATGATGATTTTTAACAATCATGATTGACAAGAGGGTGACATGCCAAAATTATCTTTTCTGTTATGTCGTTTGCATCCTTCATATGAATGGCAAGCAGTCCTAGCGCTAATGTCATTATTATGCTTTTAACCTTTCTGCTATTAAACATTTGTCAAAACTCAATTGACAAAAGAGTGATAGGTGTGATGGGGACAAACAATGGTATCACTAGCACGCTCATGAGAAAATTCAAGAGATGGCTTTGGTGCCATCTTTGAATTTGGCTATATATGTATATTTATATCTAGGAAAAAGTCCGTTTTACCCCCTCGAACTATCAGAAAAGTCTGGTTTTCCCCCTGAACTACAAAACCAATTATTTAACCCCTGAACTTTCCAAATCCGGTCATTTAACCCCTCCAGCCGGTTTCAAATGGTGGTTTTACTGATGTGGCAGTGGTTTTGCACACATGGGTATATTTTGCTGATTGGACATCCACGTCACCTCTTCTATTTGGCCGAAAAATCCAGGTTCCTGCTTCATCTTCTTCTCCCCATTCTAATCTTCTTTCTCTCATGGAGCTCCTCTCCCTCCATTCTTGGCACCACCACCATGGCTCCCCTCCGGCTCCCGACCTGGCGCTGCCGCCGGCATGCCGACCCGCCACCGCCTCTCGGCGTGCGGTCGCCTCGCACCCCCTGCGCCCGGTGCTCGGTCCAGTTCCCGCCTCTCCCTCCTTTCTTGGGTTCTCCCATGGCCTGGGCTCACCTGAGCCTCCCTCTCTCTGGCCCGAGCCTCTACAGCCCTTGCCGCCCCTGGCCCTCGGGCTCGCGCACCTCCGGCAGCTCGCAGCGCTTCCCCTTGCGTTGGCCTGGCCCGCGTCCATGGCGGCTCGGCCGCGCTCGCGCATGCCCCTGGGTCTTGGCCCAGCACCACACCCGTGTTCTTCTCCCCCTTTTATTGATTCAGTTGGTAAGGTTTGGAGCTTGATGCATTTACTAATGTGATTCATTTGTTGTTTTTGCATGGGGAATGAAAATGGATGTGGGTGTGCCTGCAGGAGGAGCCAGTGGGGAGCTATGATTTTGATTTGTGAGGGGATGCGGCGGGCGGGTCCTGGAGGGAGAGGTGGTCGATGAGGAGGCGCTTGGTGGTGTCGCGCAAGGCGAGGAGGGGGTGTGACTCCGAGAGGAGCTCGGCGGCGGTGAGCTCGAGGTAGACGACGGCCGGGTTGGGGGAGGAGGGGGCCGTGAGGGAGACGAGGAGGATCTTGCAGAGGATGATGTCCTCCACCTCGTTGGGCGTGCGCTACGGCTGTGACGTTGTCGGCTGGGGCGGGGACGCCATCTGTGGGGGAGGAGGGGGCGTGAGGGAGACGAGGAGGCACGGTGAAGAAGATGGGAGGAAAGAGAAGAGAAAGAAAGAGAGGAAGAAGATGGGTGATGTGGGTGCCACGTGGGTGTTGTGAAGAGAGAGAGGGTGACGTGGATGTCTATATGTCAAAAATATGTGCCACATCAGCAAAATATGTCCATGTGTGCAAAACCACCCCTCCAAACCGGTTTGAGGTGTTTTTTGACTGGATTTCATAAGTTCAGTGGGTTAAATAACCGATTTTGTAGTTTAGAGAGTAAACCAGACTTTTCTGATAGTTGGAGAGAGTAAACTAGACTTATTCTTTATATCTAATCATTTCACAATGTAGCCTACTTATTGCATACTTTCACATTTGTTGGGTATTTTGAGGATGATAATAGTTTGGCGCTTCATATATTTTCTATACAGATTTGCAAAGGTATTTGCAATTGTAGGACATGCCCTGAGATTAGTTTGTTTTAGGACAGTGGTACCCTCAAACAGATATAGTGTTGCAATACTAATATAGGCATATAGCAAGTTGGTAGAATCATTGAGTTGCAACTATTGTAATATTCATTCAGGATTTATGCAACTTTTTACTACAGAGATAATGCTTTTATGATGCATCATTTTTCTAGTACAATTTCTATTTCATTTGATTCAAAATAACATCATCCTTTAACTTAGTTATTTTACTGTTGCCAAGACTCAAGAATTAAAAACTCTGCTGCTTATATGAAAATGTAATGAAACGTGCCCTTTATTCTATCACTTGGCAATTAGCTTAGAGCATTGGCATGGTAATGAGCTAACACATTCATCCGTCTTTTGCAACTCAATTAGTTTTAATCTGGTGATGAAAACATGCAGTCAGTTCATTTCTAACCTTCACTACCACCCACCCAATGTTTCCAACTGCCCCATTCAACTTGGGCTCTGTAACATTGGTTTACAAGAATGCCAGATTTGATTCCATACTGTATCATTTTATTTTTGAGAGGTTATTTGGATGTACCAATGGAGCTATTAGTTTTACAAGCTAGGGTTCAGTTTTCCTTTTCCTGGTTAGACGTGATGAATGTGTTATTTAGCTCTGCCTACCTTTGTGTTCCCCAAATTTGAATAGTCGGTTACGGTACCTGCATATGCTGAAGCAATGTTACTAATCCCTGGGGCATCAGCACTGTGGACTCGTATCTTGGAAGCATTTCTTGTCGCTTCATTAAATACAATTGATCCTCTTGTTAGACAAATCAATGGTCATTGCAATTGGAACTTTGGTGGAGAAAGGTTACAACTTGCATCTTCTGATGTCTGCCTCGTTGCACAACGTAGGAGGCGGACTGTGGCAAAGCAGGCAAGCCAAAGGAGCTTACTACTACCAAAGTGCAGAAAGTTTAAAAGGTTGGTTCACACGGTAAAACTGGCATTCTTTTTCTCCCGTCCCGCTATTTTGCCCATCACTTAGATGTTGTATCTCCTTTGCAGCGACTTCTTTCGGGGCTGATGTGTAGCTAAGCATATGTATGGAGAAGTTCATTTGTTAGATCCCATTCCTGGAGGGGCGCGAAGGTGACTTGTCTCTTTTGAGCTGCATGAAGTAGGACATACATACATACCATCTTGAACCAGCCGTTCAGGCAGCAGCCGAATCAAGGAGGCTATGAGGCGTTTTGTTCGACCCTCTCAGGATCTGTGCTGTAATCCTAAGGTTGTGTGAGACACAAAGTTGCGTATTTGCAATGGCTAAATAGTGTTCTTACTTACCTGCATTTTGATCCTGAATGAACTTCCTGAAGTGCCTGAGGCCTGAGGAGCGGGGTGGTGTGCCGTATGCGGTTGCACGCCTGGTCACGTTGCTGTTGATGATCACAGCACAATTGCTTGTCCTCGCCTGTATGGAGGAACGCATATTAATTCCTGGGTACGGACGCTGCGCGGAGCGGAGCAGAGCAGAGCAGGGCAGCCCGGCCACAGTAGGGTTAGTTGGGTAGATGTGGAGAGGGGGAAGCATGTGCGATGTCGTGGGAGAATGGGACAAGTTCATCGCCCGCGAAGCAAGGTAGGTCCAGCCTCCTGCGCCAGGCAAACGATGCCAAACAGCAAATGCGAGATGGGTGGCGAGGACCATATATGAGAGAGAGAGAGAGAGAGGTGGATTGATGGTCTACAGGAACCCATGAGAACCAAATAAGAACAGACTTGGTGTTTTTGGCACTGATGGTATTTTAAATAGCAAAAGTAGTCTTATCTCACGCCAAATACAAAAATGATATATTGTTCGTGCACCAGAGAATCAGAGCCGTTGTGCGGGTGCCACGTCGGTGAGTTCGGTCTATAGGGCACGGACAAGCCTCGGCAGGCCGTTTGAAAATTTCATGAACAATGTTTTTGATACTATTTAACGCAAGTTTGAAGCTACGTGTGCTGTGTTGTGTTGTGATTTTATGTGAAAAAATTTGTAGGAATTTTTTTTGTGGTGCATGTGATAATACATTTGAAACTACGAGTGCGAGGTAAAAAAATAGAAAAAATTCAAAGAAAAAAGTGTTCTCGACTGAATTTTTCTGAAGTGTTAAATAGTGTTCAAATAGTTGTAAAAACATTGTTCATGAAATTTTCAAATGACCAGCGGAGGCTTGTTTGTGCCTCTGGGGGCTGGACTCGTCGACATGTCGCTTGCAATGCGGCTCTAGTCCTCTGGTGCACGGACGATGTGATATTTTTGCATTTAACGAGGAGAGGAGACTACTTTTGCTATTTAGAACGCCAACAATACCAAATGTGCTAAAAACTCAGACTTAAGATGTGACAACAGTCGACGGAGGAAGATTAAGACATGACAACAGTCGACGGAGGAAAAAACTTGATTATGTGCAATGGGGAACTATAAGATCCTAAAAATCCTGAACATTTGAAGTTGTTTAAAAATGTGGGGGTTTTTTTTTTTTAAAAAAAAATTGTTCTGCTTCATCGATGTTCGAATTTCTGGGTTGATATTCGAAATTTTGACATAATTCAAATCAGAGTTTAAAAGAAGAGAAAAATAAAAAAAAAATAAAAACCTCGAAAGTGTGGTCTGGGTTGAAAACTACACGACCCAGCCCAACACCTCACTTTTCTTTTTCCTTTTCTCTTTCCTTTTCTCTCCTTTTCTTTTCCTTCTTTCTCTTTTGTTTCCTATGGCCCACCTGCCAGTCCCTGGCTTCTTCCTCCTTCCCTATTTCTCCACGCGTCGTGCAGGCTTTGCCACTTACCCTGGTGCCATGCTGTCGCCACTGTGCCTGTGTCGCCCGCCTACCCCCATCATCGTCATGTCACCATACCCCGTCGCCTCCTACCTGCCCCCATCACCATCCTCTCTACTTCAACCGTGTCGCTACTCACGTTCGAGCCACTGCCGCCCATCACCGCCGCTATCATTGCGTCACCTCGCCATTGCATTCCCGACGCCAACCACTAGGCCGTCACCCCATTCCCACTCTACTTAAGCCGAGGCCTCCTCCTTGTCGCCCCCTCCTTCCCAGTCACCTTCCTCAAAGCGCCAAGACAAACGAGAGCAAGCCAGGGTTGGAGTACCCCACTGTCCCAGCCGACGCCCTCACCAAGCTCACAACCACCTCGGGAAGCTTGTCCTTTGGCATCGCCTAGGCTGACTCCATCTCCACCTCACCATCATGGCACTCCCTCCCTACGGGGACGACTCCAACGTCGACGACCCCATCTCTTCCCCGCGACGACGCCGCATCACGGCTCCGTCGCGCACCGCTCACCATTCTCGCTGCCCCAGTGAGCCCCCCCCCCCATTTTCATTCATGCCACTTCGTGTTCTCAAGCCACCTCCTCATTTCCCCTCAACCAATTTGGTGATCCTTTGGCAGGACGTCGTCGCATCGCCATCATCCCCAAAAGCTGGCCGAATCCCGCCACCACCGCCGCCATTTCCTCCTCAGTGAGCTCTTCTTTGATTCCTCTCCATTTGAGTGCCCCCACAACCTCCCCTTTCTTCCCTGTCGAGACCCAAAATTATGATTCTGGACCCTCTGTGTATAATGCACTAGTCCAGGATTACGCTAGCCCACACAGTGTCAACACATGTGAATATCGATCCACACAAGCGATAAATAAAGTAAACGATTAATTTGAATAGTAAATACTGGTTTTGACCTTATGATCGAGTTTACACTTATTGAGCCACGCAGGGCTAATAGAGAATAAAATAGCAGCAGAACAGAAATAACTTCAGCGTAGATCCCATCAATTCACCACAGGCAACCAACTAAGATCCAGACCTCAACGATCAGCAACCTTCGATGAACTCCTCCTCGAAAGCAAGCGTAGACTCCTCTTCTTCTGTAGGTTTGGGCGTAAGTTTTACAACAAGCGTGAGTACACAACCGTACTCGCAAATCATACCACAGAATGCAATTTATAGATGCAGGCTTATTCCAAAAGAAAAGGCTTTTGTAGTTTTTTTGCATGAAAGCAACATTTGCAATGGAATACAATAATAGATTGAAAGCATAATTCAAAACAAATAGACAATATTAATTTAACATTTGTTTTCACAAAGACACAAAGCTAAACAGATTATTTCACATAGTCATACGACTTAAATCACATATCTCCCATCCCAAGCATTTTATGAAAACTACCCCTCGTGTGAAATCCCCGAGCATGTCCATGATCGCGGACGCAGCTATTCGAATAGATTGATTTAACACTATGCAGAGTTTGTACACTTTACCCATACGATACAACTAGTGTAGCTAGCACTAATCGTAACAAAATAGTTCGGAAACTTCGTCTCAAACATTGACATTCCCAATGCGCTTTACCGCCAGACCAATTCACAGAGAAAGCTAGCCCGGCACACACCGTTGGACAGGGATGCGGCGAACCGTCCTGCAATGCAACTACCGGGTAGTCACACCTCCATCCTGTCACAGAGCCTAACCTATCCACCTGAACATCAATGTTGAGACTCCATAACCTACTATATTAGGCCCGTCCCATTAGGCATGTGGTCGTATAGTAAGGCTCAGTTCAATAGCGCACAAAGTTAAGTCCTTAATTGACCAAGGCAAGACTTCTATTTTCTAACTATGCCACAAAGATTATCATTCACATTCACAAAGTTCACCAAATCACTTAGTATCCACCACTTGCCTCAGTCCAAATCTTTTACCACCCAGTTGATTTTAGTGCAACACATGCTATCACGAAGTAATAACACATAGCACAAAGTTTTACACAAAGTTCCATAGTCACTTAGTCAATTTTAATATTTGCAACTCAAATAAGATCTGAGACTCGTAGCACGACTAAGCAATTATACTCGTACTAACCAACCCACGTTGGTAATACCATAGCACCAACTAAATATGAACCAATCTAGGGTGACAAGAGATTATGACATACAAAGCCAAAGTGGTTATAACATATTGGATAATAACTATACCCAAAAGCATTTAAATACATACTTTAAAGTAAATGCAATAATTTGAAGCAAAGTACTTCTTAGAAAACTGGGATTCAATATGATCAAAGGTATGACTTGCCTTGAAAAAGGTCTAGGTACTGGTCTTGATCTTGAGGTGCTCCTTCTTCTCCAAAATTCCCCGACGTATCGATATCTACTCGCAAACGAAACAAATAAACAAAACAAATAAATAACAGAGGCAAAACAAACTCCAAAAAATAATTAAAAATCTCAGATAAATAGATCTCGAATTTATATGAATTTAGGAATTTGAATGAGCTCAATCGGAGTTCGGATGCAAAAGATATGGGCTTTGGAAGTTTGAATCTAAAAGAAAACCCTAAAAACTGAATTACTGGAATTTCCGAATTATTTCTTAACAGAAAAATCGGATTATTGCGCAAGCATGACATCAGCAAGGAATTTCGGTAATTAAAAGAATAAAAAGAAAACACTGACATGTGGGACCCACATATCAGCCTCACGGTCCACGGTAGACTAAGTCCACCGAACTGGCTCACGGGTTTAAATCTGAACCGCCACGCGTACGCCCACGTGGATGCTGATAGGGCTCCACGTGGCTACCACGCACGCAGTGAGGGCGAGTTGGCGCTGACGCGGCGACGAGGTGGCGTTGATGTGGCAACGGCGAGGGCGGCGGAGGCTCGGGAACCGAGGGTTCCGGCGAACGACGGCTCTACACCGGCGGTGGGTGGTACCGACGTGAAGAGGGAACTCAGGCGAACTCGGGGGTGTGCTCACTGGTGCTCGGGGGTGACGAGGATGGCCGACGGCGAGGTCGAAGCGGCGAATAGATCTCGGGCTCGACGACGACGGCGTTGGAGAGGTCCTCCGGCGAAAGCGATGGTGGCTTCGAGATGCGGACCTCACGGCGGTCTCGAAGATGGCATCCAACTGCGACAAGGAGGGTTGGAACGGCGACAGCGACGACGGGGTTCTTCGGCCGGAGTTGAAGACGAAGGCGGCGACTAGGGCTTCTGGCGGCGATTTGATGGCGGCGGTTAGGGTTTCAGGGGCGGCGCGTCACGGGGTGCGCGTCATGAGGGTCCTCGGGTTCAAAGTTGAGATCACGACGATGATTATCAGCATAGCTCTTCTGCCTGGACTGAGCTATCTTCAATCTTTCTCTGATTATGGCCACTTGCTCTTCTGCTTCTTGAATGATGTCTGGACCGAATACCAAACGTTCAGTTGTTTCTGACCAATTCAACGGGGTTCTGCAGACACGGCCATACAAAGCTTCAAATGGTGACATTTGCAGACTAGTTTGATAACTGTTGTTGTACGAAAATTCTGCATATGGTAAACTTTTATCCCAACGGGTAGCATTAGCTAGAGCACAAGCTCTCAGCATATCCTCTAATATCTGATTAACTCTTTCAGTCTGTCCGTCTGTCTGTGGATGATACGCGGTACTAAAATTCAGATGGGTACCCAATGCTTCATGCAAACTTTGCCAAAAACGAGAGGTGAATTGAGATCCTCGATCTGACACTATCTTCTTGGGCACACCGTGCAGACTGACAATTCTTGCCATATACAATTCCGCAAGGCGATCCCCTTAGTAAGTGGTTTTGACTGGCAGAAAATGAGCAACCTTGGTCAAGCGATCAACGATTACCCAAATCGAATCATAACCCGATTGGGTCTTGGGTAAACCGGTAATGAAATCCATTCCGATCTCTTCCCACTTCCATTCTGGAATCTTCAAGGGTTGCAACAAACCTGCTGGTTTTTGATGTCCTGCCTTTACCTTCTGACATACATCGCACAAGGCAACGAACTCTGCGACTTCTCGCTTCAAATTTGGTCACCAAAATTTAGTCTTAACATCCTGATACATCTTAGTACTTCCAAGGTGAATCGAATACTTTGAGTCATGGGCTTCCTTTAAGATTAGTTGCCTTAACCCATCAATATCTGGTACACAGATACGACCATTAATTCAGAGTATGTCTTGATCATCCTTGGTAAAATATTTGAATTTCCCTTCTGCCATTTTGAGCTTGATGTTTGACAACACGAGATCGTTTGGTCGCGCTTCACGAATTTGCTTCTCCAGGGTAGACTGTACTTCCAAACTAGCCACAAATCCTTCAGATACGACTTCTAGCTTTAGCTTCTGAAACTCGTCTTGAAGTTCTGAACAAAACTCTTCCACTTCCAAAGCATTGCAGTAACTCTTACGACTCAAAGCATCTGCAACTACATTGGCTTTTCCGGGATGGTAGTGGATTCCAAGATTATAATCCTTGATCAATTCTAACCATCTCCTCTGTCTCATGTTCAAATCTGACTGAGTGAAGATATACTTCAGGCTCTTATGGTCTGTATAAATTTCACAGCTGTTATCGATGAGATAATGACGCCAAATCTTTAAAGCATGCACTACGACAGCTAATTCCAGATCATGAGTAGGGTAATTCTCCTCGTGAGGTTTTAATTGACTTGACGCATAAGCGACGGCTCTTCCCTTTTGCATCAGGACGCATCCTAGTCCTTGACGCGAAGTATCACAATAAATATCAAAATCCTTGCGAATATCTAGCAGAATTAGCACCGGGGCAGAAGTCAAGCGCTTCTCGGTGGACATGTACATCCCAGAAATACAGTACACATACACCTTTACAAAATCATGCATCATTTCCATACAAGATTATAATACTGAGTCTAAAACAAAGACATACATAATAGAGTTATTACAAAAGGGGCCGACCGGCCAAATGACACAATAACAACCGCCAAGCTAGTCATCCAACACGTAGTCTGTCTCACAAAAGCTAACCCCTCAGGGGTCAACCTCCTTTGCAACAATAAAGCAATGCAACTAAGTACAACAATGTACTCGCAAGACTTACAAGTAACAAGCCTATACATAGTTACATGCAAGCTGAAACAAAGGAGATGGTCATATGGTTTATTAGATGCGTAAAATAATTTTCATTTACAATATTGTAATAGATTGAAGGCAATTTGACAAATCTGTTTTTAATTGTGAAATAACAGCGAGACAACAATAAATAACATAAATAGCAACCTAGAGGTGACTAACCCAATAGCCACTACAGCATAGCACGAATTCCCCATTCGTACCACCCAATTCAAGTTTTAATGAAAAGGTTATAGTCTAATTCTTGCACGACCTTACTAAGCATGTCCATAACCTAGGATGAGGCTATTCGAATAGATTTAACCCTGCAGGGTGTACCAATGTACCCACATGTTAGACCGCCTATTTGCCAAGCTATTTAGCACACTTCCTTTGGTGTGCCGGCACAGCTAAGTCCTACGAGACGTTTTCCAATATTGTGTATTAACTACGAGTTGCCCGTATGGATAGAAACCCATACGTTGCATCAGAGTCATTGTAAAGCCGAGAGTCAACTACCCATATAGGGTAAAGCAACCAAACAACTACAATACCCCTCGGTGTGGAGAACCTAGAAAGGATTCCACTCCCGTGCACCCAACACATAAACATAATCCTCATTTTACCACAATACACACACACACACGCATCCTCCTGCGACTCGGATCCAACACATGCCAAAGTACTAAGTCAAGAGAGGTCCCATATCCCTCTCATGTGGTTAGCACGCAAAAGTGCTTGGAGCAGTAACACAAGTAATTCGGTCCTTGTTGACTCGGGCACCAACTATTCACACCCAAAAGCACACCATCTTACCATTGTACCTAAGTCTAAAAAATTTTATTTTTAGTTTTAGTTTTCTCAAAGTAACAAAGCACAAGGTGCTAGACATAAAGTCATAGTAAGTTTTTGTGTGATCAAGGTCATCGACTAAGTCGATAACCGTCCAATTCTACCGTTCTATGCATTTGTAAGCAACAACAACTCGTAGACTACAAGCTAAGTGATAAGAGCCATCCAACGAACCCTAAATCACAGAGGACATAATCCTAGGCTTAGTAGTAGAGGATGAACATTTGCTTACAGATTATGCATCTAGAGGATCAACTAATCGAACAATAGTTTAACAGCAAAATAGAGCATCCATACATAGACTTTGCAAACAAGATATTATACTTTGAAAATAATAGGAGCAACATGATCAAATAAATTTACAACATCTGCTTGCCTTGCTGGAGATCACAATCTTGCTGCAGAGAATCTGTAACAGCCCCAAATTAGGGATTGTATTTTAAATGTATAAAAATATTAAAATTTAAAAACTTTTGGTTGTGTCTCTTGATCATGCTCCTGGTGTTCCAAAAACTTGTGCGCAATTTCAAATTCTTGCTATTTGTATTTAATGTGGTGTTGAAAATTCAATTTTCAAACTTGAACATTTCAATTCTTTTAAATTCCAGAAAAATATAAGAACACAAATTTCTAAAAATAATTTATTCAAATACTAGATTGTTTATCCTGAGTTATAACTATTTTTACCAAATTTTTAGAAGTGGTTTTGGCTTCACCAAAATTCAAATCAAATCACTAATGCAGATTTGGAGATAAATTAATTCTGACAAATGTTAAAATAAAAAGTGTTTGAAATTATTTTTCCTAAGTCTTAGATGATTCTTAGAATGCTCACAAAAATTTTCAGAATTTTTGGAATTTTATTCTACTCCAAACTGCCCGGTCAAACTCATTCGTTTTCGGTCAAAAATTAAAACCAAACCCTAGCCCTAGCACTGTTCCTCCGACCGAACCTAAACCCTAAACGACCTGGCTTGACCGCACCAACTCGCTCAGACCCGAGTCCGACCGAACTCATCCGCCACCGGGTCTAGCCGAACCAACTCGCCCGAGCCGCTCTCTCTCCTCTCATTGCTCGACCCCAGGCCCCTGTCAGAGCTCTTTCCACGCGCGTGCAGCGCGCCGGCTTCGCGCCGCGCGCTCGCCCGCGCCAAAGACTGCCGCCGCCTCGCGCGCATGCGCATACGCGACTCGCCGGTCACCTCGCCGCTTTGCTACCTCCACCTCGCGCCTCAGCTTGCTCATACAAAAGCCGCCGAGAGCCTCCCCACGGTTTCATCCTCCTCCTCTGCTCGTTTACACCATCGAGCTCGAAACCGCCGTCGCGCGCCACCTTCAAGCTTCCCGCCACTCCGGTGATCCCGACCTCGCCAAGCGTCCACGACGTGTTCCACCTCCCACCGAGACGAACCCCTCAAGAAATTTCAGGTTTTATCACCCGAGGAGCTGCGCGCGCTTCTTCTTCTTCGCCGGCCGAAACCGCTTCCACCGCAGCTGCGCCTCCTCTAGCGAGCACGAGCTCAATTCCTCCTCGGTGAGCATCTCCTAGACTCCTTCTTCCTTCCCGATCATTCATTCGCGTCGCTTTGCTACACATGAGACCCTTCCACGGTGAACCACCCCGCGCCGCCGCTGGTTTCCGTCGCCGGCCCACTCCGGCAACTCTCCGTCATCGCCGAGCACACCGGTGAGTTCGCTGAGTCCCCCTGGTGCTCGTGCGCGCGCTATTCTCCGTCCCCTCCTCTCGGTGTTGTCCCCTTGTCACCCCACCACGGCCGCGCCCTGGCGCCACGCCGCCACAGTGCCGCTCAAGCCGCACCACTGCCACCCCTAGCTTCCTTGTACTCCGGGTAACCCATTTTTGGGTTCACTTTCACCGCACCACCACTCCAGTCGCCGGCGATTTGCCACTCCAAATCCAGCCCGAGCTCCTCTCTGTTCTTCGGATGTGTTCTTCTCCCTCTCACTCTCTATGACAGTGGGTCCACTCCCTTAAGCCCAACCTTATGCTGCTAATCAACCTTGCAAATGTCCAGTAGTTCACTCAAATGTACCAACAAATTTGAAGTTAAGAAGTTTGTATATTTGAGTTCTCTGAAACTTTGCTCTGATTGTCAGTAAAACTGAAAATAGGTGCAGTGCATTATCGGAGGTTTTCAAAGTGGAACCATTTGTAGGGTGTTTAGAACAAACATGTTGACTAATACCTGTATCACTCAAAAATGTTGTTGGCATATTGAGAATTCAGTTAGCTAGCAAGTCTAGTTAGTAGCACTTCATGTTAGAATTTTCTGTTGTCAATATTTGACCAGGCAAGCTGAGCTAGGGTTGTATGGGTTGGCTGTGAGCCTTGTACCATGGATGTGATAATATCAATATTATCAATAGGTCATTGGGATGGTTAATAAAACTTGGTGAGACAACTAGATATTAAAAATCATTAGCTTGTACTTAGAGTAAATTCATAAGAGCATACTCCAAGTTGGAAATCTAGTAAAATGATCAATATCTAAGTCAAAATGGCATTAAGAGATTAGTAGTTTGTAGATGATTAATTGGCAGAATATGCTCTTAGGCAATATAAGTTAGTGGGCAAATCAATTGACTAAAATGATAATTAAGTAAATGCTTAGGCTAAAATAGTTAAGTAGGTGTCTAGAGCCCCACTGCGAATAATAGGTGTGCACACAATCACCATCATAGTCTGCCGAAAGAGGAGAACATATAAGAGGTTTGATTTTGACTGTATGATTATCATGGAAAATGTGAATTTAGAAAGATCAGTAATAAGAAATCCTATCTAATTTAATTAATCTCCGAATCAACTAATTTGTTGTTCCTAGATTCATAATCTATCTTCTGTGTTAATGATTTTTTTGGACCTTTTTGGCATTCTGGTGTTTATTATTGTTTTCGCTTTTGGCGCTTTATCGTTAGATGACGTCGATCGTAGAGTGACCCTCTGCGACAAGTTGATTATCTCAATCAAAGCAAAGGCAAGCGGTTTGATCATATCCATTCATTCCCATTATTTTCAAGTCTAATATTTTGTTTAACTCTGTATGTATGCATGCTTTTGTGTCAAAGTAATTTTGTCGATTAGAGGTAGTTAATCCCATTGCATTGTTCCTGAAATTGTTCACCCGCCACTACCTTAGGAATATTATCCTCACCGTGAATTAGAGCCCGGTGAATGATTTAGGGCCTTTTATTTGTATTTACGATATGATGCTTAGCCATGCTTAGATACCAGTAGAATTGGGCGGTTATCGACTTAGTCGGTAACTTTGATCACACAAATTATTATATCTTTATATTTCAGCCTGTGCTATGATTACTTGTGAAAACTAAAACTAAAAACAAAATGATTTCGACGCGCACAATGGTAAGATGGTGTGATTCTTGGGTGTGGATGGAATGGTGCCCGGTCAATTAAGGACCGAACATCTTGTGAGTACACATTATCGAGCATTTCGCGATGCTAACCACACTAGAGTATATGGGACCTCTCTTGACCTAGTACTTTGGCGTGTATTGGCTCGGGTCACGGGAGGTCGCAGGAGGGATGGAGGTGGGAGCATGGTAGTTGTCCAAAAGCTTTATCTGAGTGGGTAGTTGTCTTTTCGGCTTTACCATGTAAGCGTATGGATTTCTATCCATACGAGCGGCTCGTAGTTAATACACAATATTGGAAAAGTCTCGTAGGACTTAGTCAGGCTGCATACCTTGGAGTGTGCTTTGGCTTAAAGGCGATGCAAGTGTGGGTGCGATGGTACACCCTGCAGGTTAAAAACTATTCGAATAGCCTCGTCCTAGGTGATGGACACGCTTGGGTAAGCTTATCAAGAGTTAGACTACAACCTTTAATTAAAACTTGATGGGTTGGTATGAGCGGTGTGCATACTATTGTTGTGATGGCCAATGGGTTGGTCATCTCCGGATGTCTTTTGTCACTACTTCTTTGTATCATTATTATTTCAGTAAATAAAATTTGAATTGTTAAAACGCCTTCAAACTATTACATTATTGCAAAAGAAAACTTGCTTTCTACTAAAAGTAAGTCCGAGCCCTCCACTTAAATAAAGCTTGCATGTAGTTAAATTATAGTTACATTACCCTTACACGTCAGTCTTGCAGTACAAAAACAATTTTGTACTCGGATGCTTTGCTTAATGTTTTTGTTGCGAGAGGAAGAAGGTGAGCCCAAGGGCTTCCCTTTGTGAGATGCGCTTCGGGTTTGACGACTAGCTTGGCGGCCCGGTTGGTTGCCTTGTGGGTAAAGACACACTAATTGGCTCTTTTATTTATCGCCGTCTTATGGCTTTTGCTTCCGCTGTGTAGTTTGTTATTTTATCTTGTAAGTTCCTTCTGTTGTATTTATTGAAGTTTTATTATTGTAACCTCTTGTTATATGGATTTGATACATGATTTTGTAACGGGGTGTGTATACTGCATTTCTGGGAAGTATACATATCCTGAGGCTTGGTTTATTTGAATTGTGATGCTAGGGTCAATGGAAGGCTAAGCATTACAAGTCGAATAAACTGGGGTCCTCACAAAGTTGGTATCAGTGTCAGATCTTGGCAAGAAACCCTAGCTTGGTCGTCATTAGGATATTTTGAAAAACTTGTTTTCAAAATGTCAAATGGTTTGTGAAAACTTAAGTAAAATTTCAGATTTTTCTCCTTACCTGTCTTAGCTTGCTCATCTTGCCTTATTCTTGTTAAAGTTTTCGAAAAGGTTGTTCCCCTCTCTTCTCCTTTCAAAGTTAGATGGTTATCGGTTAAATTCGGTTTGGGAAATAATGAGAGTTGAAAATATAAAGTGTTAGTTGTTATTTAGTGAAGATTTGAAGCACTCGGAGTTGAAGCACTCATCTCGGAGCTCGGATACAAAATCTGGACAGCAAGTACAAGTTTTGGACTGCGAGCACTTAGTTCGTCGTTAGAGTTAAAAACGAGATGATAAATCAACTAAAACTCATGGGGTTAAAAGGGTAAGATGTGATATTAGATGGCTAGTGCCCAATGTACCCTTATATGGTTTTTGCCATGCCTTTTAGATGCGTTAGAACTTGAGTTGTGTTCTAAAATGTTATCATCCTAAACGATTGCTCGTTCGTTCAATACGAGTTAGTCGTACCGGGAAGCGAATCTTGTGTTTTGTGGTTTTGCAATGGTCTTATGCTTTCATGCAAATATTTGGAGTTCGTTTCTCGCTTGTTATGTGTTTGCAATCGGGTTAGGGTAATGTCTACTTCCCCTAGACGATGCCTTATTGCGATATTAGGATTAAATTAGGGTTATTCTTAGAATATATACACCCTAAATAGTATTACTTAGCTTGTAGACGCTAGATTTTGTAATCGTATGCTCTCCTTGTTCCAAGTAGTTGCACATCGCCTACGGACGGCATGTACAGCAACTATGTCGGAACCTTTTGGAGTAGATAGTACATGTTAGAATTAAATTGCATACTCATTGCCATTCCCTCACCTATTGCCCATTCTTTCTTCAACTTATCTTTCATGTACCGAAATATTTAAGGGGGGTAGAAGATACCTCAAAATACTTGTTAGGCATCTTGATTCCTATACTTTGATCATGCATATAGTTTCTAAATTAAGTCAAGCATGTCATGTTACTCAAGCTGCATAAAACAAGAAGCATGGTTAGCAGTTCTTCTTAGTGATCAAAAGCATGAAAATGACTAATATGTAAAGGTACAAATTAAAATTATCCTTGATTAGGCTTTGTCTTAAAATTGTTAACCAACTTAGAAGTTTGACAACTTGCTGTGCTCACCTTAACAAAAATGAAATTGTTATGTCACATTGATAGGATCATGAAAGCATGTAGGTGAGTAGTTGCACTCTTACTGATCAAAATTTAAAATTTGCCGTAGGACTAATTTGCACACATGCATCCCCTCGTGCATTCATCCTGTGCAATTCCTGTCCCAGCCAAGCAAATAGAACTAGAGAAGTGAGTTTAAGCGAGACCACCTTAAAACCTTGCTTGCCTTCTCTTTTCTACACTGAATCCTGGGGTGATACTAGACTACCATCCGACCAGTCTTTCCATTCTGTAGATCGATGCCCTCTCGGTCGACTGAGTGGAGCAGAGTCTTTCGTACCACCAGAAGACGACGTGAAGCATGATGTCAAATTATCTTCAAATCAAGAAAGGAAAGATTAAACAAAGCAATGGAAAGGAAAAAAGTGACAGCAACGTCAGGATACTGCGTCATGATCTTCCAGCACTATCTTTGAAGGAAATCAAGACAACAGATGGTGCATTTCGTTTAGAGTTGAAAAGAACCCCTTAGAAAACACTTATCAGAAAGACATTAGAAATCTTTCAACAAAGCTTCCCACTTTAGAACCTAAAACTTCTGAAGAACCTCTCCGGATTCGAAGTTGAGTTCGGCTCGCGTCGAAATCCGAAAAGTGACGCCGTGACCAAACCCACCTAGGTTGCCACAGTCTTTCGTTCGACTTAGAACTACAGGAATCTCGGGATGAGATTACGTATAAAGTAGATAGATTTGTATGACCCAAATTAGGGATTGTATTTTAAATGTATAAAATATTAAAATTTAAAAACTTTTGGTTGTGTCTCTTGATCATGCTCTGGTGTTCCAAAAACTTGTGCAATTTCAAATTCTTGCTATTTGTATTTAATGTGGTGTTGAAAATTCAATTTTCAAACTTGAACATTTCAATTCTTTTAAATTCCAGAAAAATATAAGAACACAAATTTCTAAAAATAATTTATTCAAATACTAGATTGTTTATCCTGAGTTATAACTATTTTTACCAAATTTTTAGAAGTGGTTTTGGCTTCACCAAAATTCAAATCAAATCACTAATGCAGATTTGGAGATAAATTAATTCTGACAAATGTTAAAATAAAAAGTGTTTGAAATTATTTTTCCTAAGTCTTAGATGATTCTTAGAATGCTCACAAAAATTTTCAGAATTTTTGGAATTTTATTCCTACTCCAAACTGCCCGGTCAAACTCATTCGTTTTCGGTCAAAAATTAAAACCAAACCCTAGCCCTAGCACTGTTCCTCCGACCGAACCTAAACCCTAAACGACCTGGCTTGACCGCACCAACTCGCTCAGACCCGAGTCCGACCGAACTCATCCGCCACCGGGTCTAGCCGAACCAACTCGCCCGAGCCGCTCTCTCTCCTCTCATCGATCGCCCGAGGCCCACCTGGTCGGAGCTCTTCTCCACGCGGCGCGTGTGCGCGCCGCTCGCCGTGCGGCTCGCCAGCGCCAAGACACCGCCGCGCCTCGCGCATGCGCGCACGCCAGCTACCGGTCACCTCGCCGCCTTTGCTACCTCCACCTCGCTGCCTCGCTTGCTCATACAAAGCCGCGAGAGCCTCCCTACCGGTTTTCATCCTCCTCCTCCGCTGCTTACACCACCGAGCTCGAAACCGCTTCGCGCGCGCCACCTTCAAGCTTCCCGGCCACTCCGGTGATCCCCGACCTCGGCCAACCGCGTCACGACGTGTTCCACCTCCCACCGAGACGAACCCCTCAAGAAATTTCAGGTTTTATCACCCGAGGAGCTGCGCGCGCTTCTTCTTCTTCGGCTCCGGCCGAAACCGCTTCCACCGCAGCCGCGCCTCCTCTAGCGAGCCCGAGCTCAATTCCTCCCTCGGTGAGCATCTCCTAGACTCCTTCTTCCTTCCCCGATCATTCATTCGCGTCGCTTTGCTACACAGAGACCCCTCCACGGTGAACCACCCCGCGCCGCCGCTGGTTTCCGTCGCCGGCCCACTCCGGCAACTCTCCGTCATCGCCGAGCACACCGGTGAGTTCGCTGAGTTCCCCTGGTGCTCGTGCGCGCGCTATTCTCCGTCCCCTCCCTCTCCGGTGCCGTCGCCCTTGTCACCCCCACGGCCGGCCGCCGCGCCCTGGCGCCACGCCGCCACAGTGCCGCTCAAGCCGCACCACTGCCACCCCTAGCTTCCTTGTACTCCGGGCAACCCATTTTTGGGTTCACTTTCACCGCACCACCACTCCAGTCGCCGGCGATTTGCCACTCCAAATCCAGCCCGAGCTCCTCTCTGTTCTTCGGATGTGTTCTTCTCCCTCTCACTCTCTATGTGGTGGGTCCACTCCTTAAGCCCAACCTTATGCTGCTAATCAACCTTGCAAATGTCCAGTAGTTCACTCAAATGTACCAACAAATTTGAAGTTAAGAAGTTTGTATATTTGAGTTCTCTGAAACTTTGCTCTGATTGTCAGTAAAACTGAAAATAGGTGCAGTGCATTATCAGAGGGTTTTCTGAAAGTGGAACCACTGTAGGGTGTTTAGAACAAACATGTTGACTAATACCGTATCACTCAAAAATGTTGTTGGCATATTGAGAATTGATTAGCTAGCAAGTCTAGTTAGTAGCACTTCATGTTAGAATTTTTCTGTTGTCAATATTTGACCGTGCAAGTCGAGCTAGGGTTGTATGGGTTGGTCGTGAGCCTTGTACCATGGATGTGATAATATCAATATTATCAATAGGTCATTGGGATGGTTAATAAAACTTGGTGAGACAACTAGATATTAAAATCATTAGCTTGTACTTAGAGTAAATTCATAGAGCATACTCCAAGTTGGAAATCTAGTAAAATGATCAATATCTAAGTCAAAATGGCATTAAGAGATTAGTAGTTTGTAGATGATTAATTGGCAGAATATGCTCTTAGGCAATATAAGTTAGTGGGCAAATCAATTGACTAAAATGATAATTAAGTAAATGCTTAGGCTAAAATAGTTAAGTAGGTGTCTAGAGCCCCACTGCGAATAATAGGTGTGCACACAATCACCATCATAGTCTGCCGAAAGAGGAGAACATATAAGAGGTTTGATTTTGACTGTATGATTATCATGGAAAATGTGAATTTAGAAAGATCAGTAATAAGAAATCCTATCTAATTTAATTAATCTCCGAATCAACTAATTTGTTGTTCCTAGATTCATAATCTATCTTCTGTGTTAATGATTTTTTTGGACCTTTTTGGCATTCTGGTGTTTATTCGCTGTTTTTCGCTTTTGGCAGTTTTATCGTTAGATGACGTCAGTATCGAGAGTGACCCTCTGCAGCAAGTTGATTATCTCAATCAAAGCAAAGGCAAGCAGTTTGATCATATCCAATTCATTCCCATTATTTTCAAGTCTAATATTTTGTTTAACCTGTATGTATGCATGCTTTTGTGTCAAAGTAATTTTGTCGATTAGAGGTAGTTAATCCCATTGCACTGTTGCCCTGAAATTGTTCACCCCTGCCACTACCTTAGGAATATTATCCTCACTGGTGAATTAGAGCCCGGTGAATGATTTAGGGCCTTTTATTTGTATTTACGATATGATGCTTAGCCATGCTTAGATACCGGTAGAATTGGGCGGTTATCGACTTAGTCGGTAACTTTGATCACACAAATTATTATATCTTTATATTTCAGCCTCTGTGCTATGATTACTTGTGAAAACTAAAAACTAAAAACAAAATGATTTCGACGCGGGCACAATGGTAAGATGGTGTGATTCTTGGGTGTGATCGAATGGTGCCCGGTCAATTAAGGACCGAACATCTTGTGAGTACACATTATCCAGCATTTCGCGTGCTAACCACACTAGAGTATATGGGACCTCTCTTGACCTAGTACTTTGGCGTGTATTGGCCCGGTCACGGAGGTCGCAGGAGGGATGGAGGTGGGAGCATGGTAGTTGTCCAAAAGCTTTATCCTGAGTGGGTAGTTGTCTTTTCGGCTTTATCATGTAGCGTATGGATTTCTATCCATACGAGCGGCTCGTAGTTAATACACAATATTGGAAAAAGTCTCGAGGACTTAGTCAGGCTTGCATACCTTCTAAGTGTGCTTTGGCTTAAAGCGTCTCAAGTGTGGGTACAGTGGTACACCTCGCAGGTTAAAACTATTCGAATAGCCTCGCCCTAGGTGATGGACACGCTTGGGTAAGCTTATCAAGAGTTAGACTACAACATTTTAATTAAAACTTGATGGGTTGGTATGAACGGGTGTTCATACTATTGTTGTGATGGCCAATGGGTTGGTCATCTCCGTGATGTCTTTTGTCACTACTTCATCAGTATCATCGTTATTTCGTAAATAAAATTTGAATTGTTAAACTGCCTTCAAACTATTACATTATTGCAAAAGAAAACTTGCTTTTCGCTAAAAGTAAGTCCGAGCCCTCCACTTAAATAAAGCTTGCATGTAGTTAAATTATAGTTCATACTCCTTACACGTCGGTCTTGCAGTACAAAAACAATTTTTGTACTCGGATGCTTTGCTTAATGTTTTGTTGCAGAGGAAGAAGGTGAGCCCCAAGGGCTTCCCTTTGTGAGATGCGCCGGGTTTGACGACTAGCTTGGCGGCCGGTTGGTTGCCTTGTGGGTAAAGGCACACTAATTGGTTTTTATTTATCGCCATCTTATGGCTTTTGCTTCATTGTGTAGTTTGTTATTTTATCTTGTAAGTTCCTTCTATTGTATTTATTGAAGTTTTATTATTGTAACCTCTTGTTATATGGATTTGATACATGATTTTGTAACGGGGTGTGTATATTTGCATTTGGAAGTATACATATCCTCAGGCTTGGTTTATTTGAATTGTGATGCTAGGGTCAATGGAAGGCTAAGCATTACAAGTAGAATAAACTGGGGTCCTCACAGAATCACTCTCATACTCAACAAACTCATCGGAACCTACCGCAAGAACGAGAAAATCCAATAAGAACGAATGACACTGAAAAGGCTCAAAAACCAATGTCAACCAAAACCAATGAAATTTACACTGCAGGTAGAGAAAGATTTTAAATGAATTTAGCAACAAGAATCAATCGATTTGGATTAAGCATGCAAAAGTTAGAGCCTAAACAATTTTGATCGGGCTAAAAATTCTAATTAATTAGCTTTCTATTACTCTTCATAGCATAAATTTCTAAAAGGTTGGTGGACATGAAAATTTTATGGTAGGCAGGGCATGACATTCTAAGCACAACAAAATTTGTTCAATTCATTTGGAGTTAAACTGAACTTTTTATGATTTTTCCAAGTTATGAAAGTAGTGCACAAAATTTTCAGAGGCAAAGACATATTTAAAACCTATTCTACACTAAAGAATATTAATATAGGAATCTAACACATTTTTAGTTTACTCAATTTGGAGTTACAGAGAATTACTTATGCATTTTACAAGTTTAAATGAATTTCTAGAGCAACAATTAATGCTAAAACAAGATAATACAACTAACACAATTTTTCTGGTACAAAACAAGGTTCAAACAATTTTTAGATTATAGTTTAGTTAAATAGGGAAATAACAAAATTTGAATCATTCAAAAAGGAGTTAAAATGAATTAGTTAAGCACTTTTGAAATTTTAAAGCAATTACAGTTCACAAATAAAAGACAAATTGGATTTTCTTAATAACCCACAGCGGAAAACACAAGGGCCGTTCAGATTGAATCGAATAGCTCAATGAACGGGGCGAACGGCCACGCGAACGGCTCAAACGCTCCTGGCGTTTGATTAACATCGGACGGCTCAAAAGGAGGAGAGGTTTGGAGGGTCCGAACATCTCACGCGATGTGGAGCGTTGATCTAAAGATGGACGGTCCATAGTGAAGGAGGTGTTCATGGGGTCCAAACGTCCCAACAGATCTGAGGCGCAGATCTAAAAATGGACGGTCCAAGATCAACTAAGCGCTGCGCACGCACCAGGGTTTAAGTGCGCGGGCCCACACGACAGTGGTCGTAGCCAAGGGGGTGGTCTTTGCAAAAAGGACTAAGGGGGTGGTCTTTGCAAAAGACCAAGAGGGTGGTCTTTGCAAAAGACTAAAGGGTGGTGGTCCTGGCTTACGACAACGGAGTTTGAGCTCAAAACTGGGCTCACCACCGGCGACTCCGGTCACGGCAGCGTGAACTAAAAGTAGAAATGAGTTCGCAATAGCATTGCGCAACTCACAGAGGTGACCTCGATGGCGGAGCTAGCCTAGAATGGCAGCGAGTGGAGGAGAATAGCGCGCAGCACGGCAAAAGCGCAAAGCTAAACAAGCTCCACATTGTCCAAGGAAGCGGGTGCCCAAGTAACTAGGGACTACAAAGGAGTTACCTGAGCACAGGAGAGGTTCAAAGGTGGCCAGAGAAGCCCTGGCGACGAAGTCCAGTACCGGCGCTGAGGAAGACAACATGGAGAGCATGGCCTGAGCAAAATGAAGGTGAAAGAAAGGTAAGGATAGCTTCACCAAGGCTCAGAGATGGTCCAAGAGCAAGCAATTGAAGAAAGGAGGTCCTTACCGGAGTTGAGGAAGAAAAGGGATGAACTTCAGCCGAAAATGAACAAACCCAAATTTGATGATTCCTGTGAAGGCAATCCAAAATTGAGTTAGGGGAAAAGATTACGATGATGAGGGGTGCAAAGTGGTGCGAAAAGATGGGCAAAAAAACCACTAGAGCACCGGCGATGATGAAGGACCTTGACAGCCGAAAATGGCGATTTGGGGCTCTCTAAGGTTTGAGCTCAAACAAGCAGAGAGGAGCTAAGGTGGTGTAGTAAAGGAACACAAGGAGAAGCTCAAGGGCTTTTCAAATAGCTAGAGGTCAAAGGTTGAGCAAGGATAAGCTTTAATGGCGGACATGACCTAAAGCTCGCAAGGTGAATGGAGGCGATGGGAGCAGCTTGAGACGGCGACCTAAAAGTAAAACCATCGCGGTCAACAAAACCAGGGCATAGCCATTGAGGATGACGATCAAGTGGGCAAGGCGCTCTTTCCCATGCCTTGCTATGGGTTTCGCGCGACGACCAAAGAGGAAGAAGATGACCAGACCGGCGAGGGCCCACACGCCAAAGAAACAAGTGGCTCGGGTCAAAACGTGAACTAGAGGGTTAGGCTGAATCAAAAGATTGAGTCAAAAGATTTGGACGGTTGGATCAGAAATGGACGGCTCGGATTAAAAGTAACGTTCTGAGGGTCTGAACGTTCAAATCAATCCTGGCGGTCCGATCAAGAATGAAAGGCTCAGATTGAAGCGCACTCTCAGCGGTCCGAACGCTCGCTAAGATCTCGTGGCGCCAAAAGGAATCCAACGGCCAAACGCAGTGCGCTTTTACAACGGGCCCGAGTGCGTTTAGTTGGTTGGGCTCAACCAAAGGACTTGAGTCCAACTTAGACCCAACGGTGGCTTAGACTAGGGTTTTAAATTGAGCTAAATATTTGAGGAATTTTTAAATGGAGCTACACAACTCCAAAAATTTCAAAATGTTTATAGGAGGTGTCTAACTCCAGGATTGACCTTGTATAAAATTTTCAGAGGTTTTTCTGCAAATCATTTTTCTCCAAAAAAATTCTCAACGTGCTGATCTAGGGTTTGACCATGAGTCAAACTGGTTTGACTGACCTCTTAAAATATTCAAACAATTTCTAAAAATTATAAAATTTTTCAGAGGAGTCACACAGCAGCCCTAGAACCAAGAGAAAATTATTTCTAGAGGATGATCACAAGATTATCCAGAAAAGTTTCAAAGGGTCAAGACTTAGGTAAAAAGGAGCTTGTGATTTTGAATTTTCATAATTCCTTTATAAGAATTTTCAGAACATTCAAACACAACAAGATGCAAGAAAAGTTTTTAAGTTCTTCACATTTTCTTATATTTGAAACACAAGCCAAGATTTGGGATGTTACAAATCTCCCCCCTTACAAGAATCTTGTTATGAGATTCCATTCACTCGGAGAAGAAAGACGGGTAGTCCGCACGTAGATGATCTTCCCGCTCCCAAGTTGCTTCATCATCGAAATGATTTAACCACTGAACCTTAAGGAACTTGATGGCACGATTCCTTGTTCTTCGTTCAGTTTCTTCAAAGATATGAATAGGATGCTCATGGTAGGTAAAATCTTCTTGAACATCGAGATTTTTCAAAGGAGCTTCCTCGGTTGGAACATGAAGGAACTTCTTCAAGTAGGACACATAGAACACATCATGTACCCCCTCGAGTGCAGTTGGCAAATCCAACTTGTAGGCAACAGTTCCTACCTTCTCGATGATGCGGTAAGGCCCAACATAACGAAGAGCTAACTTGCCCTTAACGCCGAAACGTTGATTGCCCTTTAGAGGAGAGACTTTGAGATAAACAAAGTCATTGGGCTCAAAGCTCAACTCACGACGACGTCGATCCGCATAGCTCTTTTGCCTTGACTGGGTCATGCACAAACGATAGTGAATAAGCTGAGCTTGACTCTCGGCCTCACTGATCGAATCTGGGCCGAAGAATAGCCTTTCACTGGTCTCTGACCAGTTCAACGGGATTCTGCACTTTCTCTCGTATAAGGCCTCGAAAGGTGCCATGCTGAGACTAGCTTGGAAACTGTTGTTGTAGGAGAACTCGGCGACGGCAAGCACTTCTCCCAATTCTTCCCATAGGAAAGAACACAAGCACGGAGCATGACTTCCAAAACTTAGTTGACTCTTTCCGTCTGGCCATCAGTTTGAGGATGATAAGCTGAGCTAAAATAAAGGCGAGTCCTCATAGCCTCTTGCAAACTATACCAAAACCGGGAGGTAAAGAGTGTACCACGATCAGAAACAATTGTTTTTGGCACACCATGCAAACTCACGATGCGGGCTATGTAGAGATCCGCCAAAATACTTACACGAAGGTCAGTCTTGATAGGAAGAAAATGTGCCACCTTAGTCAATCGGTCAATAACAACCCAAATGACATCTTTCCCTTTGGAAGTATGCAGACCGGTGATGAAATCCATGCTAACGGAACCCCACTTCCACTCAGGCACTAACAAAGGCTGAAGCAGACCTGCTGGACGCTGATGCTTGGCCTTAACATGACGACACGCGTCGCACTCGGCAACGAACTTCGCGATCTTGCGCTTCATTCGAGTCCACCAGAATCATTGATGGAGGTCTTGATACATCTTCATGGCCCCGGGATGAATGGACAAAGGGGATTCATGAGCTACGTGGAGGATCAGATCCCGCAATTCCATGACCTTAGGAACCACAAGGCGTTTTCCGAACCACACAACACCGTGATCATCTTCCGAGAAGCACTTGGCTGTCCCGTTCTTGATGTTCTGCTTGATTTGGTTCATTCCAATGTCCGAAATCTGAGCAACCTTGATCTGATCTACCAAGGTTGGTTGCACAACCAAGGCAGAGAGAAAACCGTGCTCAACCACTTCCAAATTAAGCCGCTAAAATTCTTCATGAAGGGCAGGCTGCTGCTCCTTGAGCATCAAGATATTGCAATACACCTTTCGGCTGAGTGCATCGGCAACAACATTAGCCTTGCCCGGATGGTAATAGATACCCATGTCGTAGTCTTTGATCAATTCCAACCACCTTCTTTGCCTGAGATTCAGATCTGGTAGGGTGAACAAATACTTAAAATTTTTGTGATCCAAATACACTTCACAACGATTACCGATTAGGTAATGTCGCCAAATCTTGAGTACATGAACCACAACAGCTAGTTCCAAGTCATGGGTTGGATAATTGAGTTCATGAGGCCTCAACTGTCTTGATGCATAGGCCACTACCTTGCCTTCTTGCATAAGAACACACCCGAGTCGTTGACGAAAAGAATCGCAAAAGACATCAAAGCTTTTGTGGACGTTGGGAAGAACAAGGACTGGAGCTGAGGTCAATATCTTCTTGAGTTCTTGAAAAGTCTCCTCGCATTCAGCGGACCACACAAACTTCTTGTCCAGCTTGAGCAACTTAGTCATCGGCTTCGCGATCTTGGAGAAGTTCTCGATAAAGCGACGATAGTATCTCGCTAAACCGAGAAAACTCCGCACATCGGTTACCAACTTGGGCTAACCCCAAGAGAGCACATCGCTGACCTTACTAGGATCCACGGCTACGCCTCCCGCTGAGAGAACATGGCCCAAGAATGCCACTTCCTTCAACCAGAATTCGCACTTGCTGAACTTCGCATACAGCTGGTGCTCACGCAGCTTTCCCAACACAAGTTTCAGGTGCTCAGCATGCTCTTCATCATTCCTAGAGTAGATAATAATATCATCGACGAAGACCACCACAAACTTATCTAGATACTTCATGAATACCGAATTCATAAGATTCATGAACAGGATAGGAGCATTAGTCAAGCCGAAAGACATGACGGTGTACTCGTACAAACCATAACGAATAGAGAAAGCCGTTTTTGGAATATCTTATGATCTGATCCTAACTTGATGATATTCCAATCTCAAGTTGATTTTGGAGAATACCCAAGCTCTGGTCAATTGATCAAAGAGATCGTCGATGCGGGGCAAATGATACTTGTTATTTACCGTTACTTCGTTAAGTGGACGATAATCAACGCACATGCACAAAGTCTTGTCCTTCTTCTTCACAAAGATTACTGGACAACCCCACGGAGATGTAACATCCCAAATTTCCTGAGTTTTTGAAAATTTTGAAAAATTTAAAAATAACCATTTGGTCTTATTAAGTTGGTAAAGCTTAACTTGAAAATTTAGAATTTAAAATAGTTTAATTTGAATTAATTAAACTTTAATTAAATTAAAGTTAGTTTATTGGAGTTTCCTAGATTTTATTGGATTTAAAAGTCAAAATTATTATTTTAAGTCCTTTATTGCATTTTCAAGAATTTAGAAATGGGTTTTCCTTTGACCTAAAATTAAAAATTTATTTTATTTTGCAAAATCAAAAGCTAAAGTTTAGATAAAAGTATTTTATTAAGTCCTAAATAATTCCAGGATATTATGTGAATTTTCCTAGAATTTTTGGACGACTTTAGAAATTTTCTAAAATGGTTTTCATTTTCTGGCTTTTTCTTAAATAAAAAATCAATTTAAAATCCTCCCTTGGCTTTGGGCCAAATCACTCGGCCCACGACCCCTTTTTCCTCTTTGCGCGGCCTAGCTCTTGGCCCAGTCTCGCGCACGCGGCAGCCCAGCCCCGAGCCCTTCTCCGCTCCGCGCCTCACCCCTCCTCCTCTCTCTCTGGCCTCGAGGCCCCACCCGTTGGCCTCAGCCCCCCTTTCTTCCCCAGCCCCTTCTTCTCCGTGCGCAGCGCCCGAGCCTGCCATTAACGCAACGCGAGCTTCGTCTCATCCCGTGTTTTCCTCCCCTTCTCCGCCCGGTTTAGCGCGCATTGAAGTCCCCGTTCTCCGCCGACCCCGTCCCCTCCATCGCATCCCTTCTTCTCCGCGCCGAATCCCTGGAACACGCTACCTCGTCCGCGAAGCACGTTGGAACTCCGCGCGCGTTCTCCCGCCTCCGGACCTCCTCCTCCTCTATTTAAGCACGCAACGGGTGCGCCGCGGCTACCTCTTCCTTTCCCCTTTACTCCCGCTCACTCTCTCGCTCTTTTCCGCCTCCAATTTGAGTTTTCGTCGCCGGCCGCCGAGCTCGCCTCCCTGCCTTTTGCGTCGCCACCACAACTCCTCCGCCGCCGTTGACCCCGCCTCTAGCACCGCATCACCGAGGGGCATCTCGTGCGCACCTCCCCAAGGCCGGAACCCCGCTGGACTACCTCCGCCGTCTTCAACTGCGCTGCTCCGCCGCCGAGCTTGAGCGCCACTGCGCTTTTGGTCACCACCGAGGGCGACAGACCGCACCAGCAGGTTCGCCACCTCTCAGGGATTTCGGCGCGCACCTTCGCTGTCGCTGCCGCGGTTGGAACCGCCGTTGTCGGACGTGGCTGAAAACCTAGCGCCGGGGTGACGTCATCTGCTGACATGGCCGCCACGCTGGCATCCATTCGCCACCTCGCCTCCTCCGACGTGCTCACCCATGTGGCGACCACGTGGCTTTTCTCTTTATGTAGAAAACAATTCTCACTGAAAACAAATCTCGTGGCTGACGTCAGCAGACGTCATAAACCCAATTTCCTTTCCAAAAATAATTCAAAAATTCAGGAAAAATCCCTTTTCTTCATTTTATGAGTTTTTCAAACTTCCGGAGGCCGTATCTTCTCCGTTCGAACTCCGATTCGAGTGATTCAAATTTCTAAATTTATCTAAATTCCTTATCTTTCTGTTAGTATTTATTTGGTAATTATTTGGAATTTATTTGGGATTGTTTTATTTATTTGGCTCTTTTCGCACATATAGATTCCGGCGTTTCGGACGAATTCTTGGACCCGACGACCGAAGCTCCTCAACTCTTCAACGAAGGCAAGTTGTAGACCTTTGACCATGTCGTGCCCACTTTATAAAGCTATATTGTTTGATATAAACATGCATTGCTATTTTTATATTAAATGGTTTCGGGAATAGTTAATTGCCAAATTGTTGTATGCCTCCTAGAATAATTTCTATCGACATGCACCTTTGAATGACATAATTCCTTGGACACCATAGGATGGGTTATTTTAGTTGGACATTGATAAACTACCAACATGAGTATCGTATTATGCTTAGCTGTGCTTTAGTTATCCGATGGGGTTCATGGTCACATATCCTTAATGATTAATTTTGACCTAATGATATATGGAATGATGGTGTGATACCACGGTTGTGCAAATGTGGTGCGATGTCACAGTTCTGTCAATTGTGGTGCGATGCCGCCTTTATAAAATTTTATGCCATGGCGGGGGTCGCCATTGGCTTGGGTGTATAAAAAGATTTATACTTGGGCGAGTGGTCGGTGGCAAAGGTGGGATGCGGGAGGCAAGATGCAGGAGGCATGTTTTTGGGTGCGAGAGGCACTTGGGTGTGCGAGGCACATGGGATGAGGTAGTCTCGCCTAAGCAACCACTAAGGACTTAACCTTGTAAGCCATTGATCTGGGCTATACCGTGCAACCACATGTCCATGATGGGGTGGACCTGGCTGAATAATTAGCAATGTGTTGATTCGGTTCTGTTTTGGTTGTTGAATTGGCGCAAGAGGGGGCCAGGGCGGCGAATTCTTAGCGAGCAAACTGAGTCAAAATAGAGGTTTGTAAAAGCCTTGTGATAATAACTTAGTCGCACACCTTCGGTAGTGTGTCAGACGGACATTACAAGTCAATTATCTCTTGTGGGTAAAGCTGTACAACCTCTGCAGAGTGTAAAACTATTCGAATAGCCGTGTTCTCGGTTATGGACAATGCCTGGTGATTTCACACGAGGGGTAGATTTTCATAAAAACTGTTGGAATGGTGGTTTGGTTGGGAAGTGAACGGGGTGTTCACTAGTTATTGCAAAAGAAAGCGACACTTATGTATTAATCTTTTAAACTATGCTTTTCAATCTACTTATTGTATTTACTGTCAATACTGCTTTCCGCAAAATAACCATAAGGCCATCCTTGTCAAGCCCCGCATGAATGCTATTTGCATACATTTCCTTACGACTTGCTGAGTACATTCAAAAGTACTCACGGCTTGCGCCCTATGTGATTAATCCCCACAGAAGAACCTGGATGCACTGCACTCTTTGAAGAGGAGTACCTTGAAGACTATGCGAATTAGGTCGTGTCCTCCGCTCGATTGCCCGTGGGCTTGTCGAATGGCCTCCACAAGATATTTTGGTTCCGCTGCAAGTTATCTTTTGTTGTTAAGCCCTGCGAGGCAACTGTTGTAAGACTTTGACCATAAGGTCCTTTTGCTACCTACTAATATTAATTTGTCCGCTTCTTCGTGATCTGGTTGTATGGATATGATTTCATCTATGTTGTAACCGTGCGAGCTAGCTACTGATCTGGGACTAGTTCAGAATGCACAAAGGGTCCTGGGGTTGTATACCCAGGGTCCCGATAGGAGATGAGCTAGGGTGGATGAAATCCTTATCTTGAAGCTCATGTAGTTGCTTCTTCAACTCCCCCAACTCATTAGGAGGCATCCGATACGGCCTCTTTGAAATCAGGGCGTACTGGGCAGCAACTCGATGATGAACTCTGAAGGATCGCGGGAAGGCTACGATAGCACAAACAAAATTTTTACCGCGCAACCAACGAACCTCCGCTAGTAATAGATCACGAGATTACCACTAGATACGCTGACTCATAGCGGAAGTAGAGTCGATGTACGTAGTCAAGCGCCGTGAGTCGCATTTGCGCGCGCCTTCTCCTCCTACTCCGATGAACATCGTGAGTCGCAGATCGTCCTAGTGCAAATGCTTCGCAACAACACCTCCAAGGTATCCACACGTACGGGGCAGGGACACCACGCGCAGGAATGCTAGCGCCGGCGGCGTGGTTGAGGAGACGTGGCTATTAGGGTTTCGTGATTTCTTCTAGAAAGATTGATCAATCATACCCCATGCCACCGCCCCTCTATATATAGGCATCCATATTGGGTCCTCAACCTGAGGCTCATTAGGAACTCGTGGCCTATAAGAATTCGGATCTCCATCCAAATCAAATCCTAGCCCTTTAAGTGTGTGACCCTATAGGTTCATGTGTAATCGGTTGTGACTCGTAAACTCTTTCCGATCATGAGTCGTCACTGCATCTAGCAAAGACATAACGATTCCGAACACACATGTAATATATCTGACGAACCTTAATGCAATATGATCTACGACAGATCCTTATCACTTACAACCAGCTCAGACTTAGTCACGACTCCCATAATTAGTTACACCAGTTCAGAATCTCCACGACCGATTAGTACCTAACTATGACCAGTTTGCAACTCCTTACAACCAGTTGGTGATTATGTTCGAGTAGTCTACGACTAGGTCGCATCTCCATACGACTTTGACTAGTCGACGACTTCAGCCAGTCTACGACTTCAGAAACTGAACGACTTGCTTGTGTATTCTCGCTTTGCTTCACGACATCTGGTTGAACTCCAGTTGAGATAACATGTCATCCATGGACTGTTCAAAACTTTCTCGATCAAGTGTTGAATAACTTCATGTGGTCGACACTTCGACCACTAGTGGCATGGCCATGCACTTTCTTTATTCGACCACAACGAGGGGCCCAGAGACATCTCTCCTGTTATGTTAGGAGGGGCAAATCCTATACCCGACCAGTCATATTCCTCCACATGTTTCATAGCATACCCGAAAGCTACCTTTATAACTACCCAGTTACGGAGTAGTGTTTGGTAACCCCTAATAGTGCCATTACACATGTAGGAAACCATGCTGATCTCAGGTCTAAGGATTATATGTCATCATTGCTTGAGACCAACTAACGACACATAGAATCATAACAATCTCAATAGTGTCTCAAGGTGGGTCTTATCCAACACCATGTTCTCTAACATGTGTCCATATTATTGATTTGATATCTCCATATCTATGACTTGTGAAACATGGTCATCAACCATACATATGCTAGTCTATTCATATGTGTCCTCATATGTTTCCGACCAGGGAACGTTTAAGAATAATTATCGTAGAAATACAGAGTTTCACAATCAAGTCACATACTTGATGACAAATATTAACGATATAATTCTAGGAACAAGATAACACATTATCCAATGTTATGAACATAATGTAATATACTCATCTCTATGATTGCCTCTAGGGCATATATCCAACAATCTCCCACTTGCAGTTGAGTCAATCATTTAGGTATCTAATACCAATAGCTCTTGTGTGCACCTCATGCTTTGGTTGCGTGAGAGGCTTTGTCAACGGATCAGCAACATTTAAATCCGTATGAATTTTGCATATCTTAACATCCCCTCTATCCACCAATTCGCGAATAAGGTGGTAATGCTCGAGTATATGCTTGACTTCGATGGGATCGGGCTCTTAGCTCGCGCAATGGCTCCATTATTATCACAATAGAGATCCATTGGGCCCGAGGCACTGAACCATACCCAATTCAAGAATGAAATTCCTTATCCAAACACTGCCCAGCCTCTGGTCGCAATGTACTCGACCTCCGTCGTAGAATCAAGAACCGTCCCTTGCTTGGAACTTTTCACTCACTACTCCTCCATTCAAAATGAATACAAAACCAGATTGCGAATGATAATCATCTTTGTCGGTTTGGAAGCTTGCATCGGTGTAACCATTTACAACAAGCTCTTCATCACCGCCATAAACTAGGAACACATCCTTAGTCCTTCTTAAGTTAGTCCTTCTTAAGTACTTAAGAATATTTTTCACAACTGTCCAGTGACCTTCACCGGGATCTGCTTGGTATCTACTCGTAACACTTAGAGCATATGATACATCTGGTCGAGTACATATCATGGCATACATGATGGATCCAATAGCTGAAGCATATGGAATACCATTCATACGGTCTCGCTCATCAGTTGTCAAAGGACACTAACTCTTGCTAAGACTTATGCCATGTGACATAGGCAAGAACCCTTTCTTAGCATCCTGCATGCTGAACCAAATCAACATCTTGTCAATATAAGTACTTTAGCTTAATCCAATTAGCCTTCTCGATCTATCTCTATAGATTTTGATCCCTAAGATATATGCCGCCCCTCCAAGGTCCTTCAAAGAAAAACTATTTTTCAATGATACCTTAACGGATTCCAGCATTGGAATGTCATTCCCAATCAATAATATGTCATCCACATATAAGATTAGAATAACAAGCGCGCTCCCACTAACCTTCATGTAAACACAAGGTTCTTCTTTGTTCTTGACGAAACCAAACCTTTTGATCTCCTCATCAAAAAGTATATTCCAACTCCGAGATGCTTGCTTCAACCCATAAATGGACTTTTGAAGTTTGCACACTTTACTAGCATTCTTTGCATCGACAAAACCTTTAGGTTGTGTCATGTACACATCCTCACTTAGGTTTCCATTAAGGAAGGCCGTTTTGACATACATTTACCATATCTCATAGTTGAAATATGCAGCAATAGCTAGAATGATCCGTATAGATTTAAGCATCACTACCGGTGAGAAAGTCTCATCGTAGTCAACCCCTTGAACTTGTCGAAACCCTTTTGCAACTAGTCGAGCTTTATGAATGTGAACATTTCCATCCATATCAATCTTTTTCTTATAGATCCATTTGCATTCAATGGTTTTAACACCATCAAGTGGATCGACCAGGTTCCAAACCTGATTGTCACTCATGGAGTCTATCTCGGATTTCATGGCTCCAAGCCATTTCTCAGAGTCTGGGTCCATCATCGCTTCCTCATAAGACTTAGGCTCATCATTATTCAACAATAATACGTAATGCCCATACCTTACAGGCAATTGACGTGGTCTTTTAGATCTATGTGGGGCTGATGTCTCATCTACAGGTTCAACAACAATTTGTTCATCCTGTAGAGGTTCAGTAGGAGTTGAAACACTTTCAGATGTTTCCTGAATTTCTTCGAGTTGCACCTTTCTCCCACTGACTTCTTTTGAAAGAAACTCTTTCTCCAAAAAGACACCATTTCGGGCAACAAAAACTTTGCCCTCTTCCCTATTGTAGAAGTAATATCCTTTAGTTTCCCTAGAATATCCTATAAAGAAGCATTTATCAGACTTGGGTGTGAGTTTATTAGACGTCAAACGTTTAACATAGACATCACATCCCCAAATCCTTAGAAAAGACAAACTAGGACTTTTCCTAGTCCACATCTCATATGGTGTCTTATCTACTGATTTTGATGGTAACTTATTTAAAGTGAAAGCGACAGTTTCAAGAGCGTAACCCCAAAAATATAATGGCAGATCAGATTGGCTCATCATCGATCGAACCATGTCCAACAAGGTCCGATTACGCCGCTCCGACACCCCATTCCATTGTGGAGTGCCCGGTGGTGTAAGCTGTGGAACAATTCCACATTGTTTCAAATGATCACCAAATTCTTGGCTCAAAAATTCACCTCCACAATCAGATTGTAAAGATTTGATTGTCTTGCCAAGTTGATTCTGTACCTCACTCTGGAACTCCTTGAACTTTTCAAAGGATTCCGACTTGTGCCTCATTAAATAGACATATCCATATCTACTATAGTCATCGGTGAAGGTAATGAAGCATCGAAACCACCTCTAGCCGTCGTGCTCATTGGTCCACATACATCGGATGTACGAGTGCCAACAGTCGGACGCCTCTCATTTCGAATGAAAGGAGTCTTGGTCATCTTCCGAGTTGGCAAGATTCGCACGTTTCAAATGATTCTAAATCAAATGAGTTTAGAATTCCATCATCATGGAGCTTCTTCATACGTTTCTCACTTATGTGACTCAAACGACAATGCCAAATAAAAGTAGAATTCATATTATTAGGCCTAAGCCTCTTCGCATTAATATTATAGATAGGTGCAACATCAAGATTCAAAATAAACAACCCATTCAAAACAGGTGCATAGCCATAAAACACTTCATTAAAAAATATAGAACAACTATTGTTCTCAATAATGAATTTATAACCTCTCGCCATCAAACATGAGGCGTAGATAATGTTTCTACTCATGGTCGGAATGTAATAACAATTATTTAATTCCATAATAAATCCCTAGGGCAAAAGTAATGACAAGGTCCCGACGGCTAATGCAGCAACCCTTGCTTTATTCCCAATGCGAAGATCCATCTCGCCTCGTGCAACTCTCCTAATCCTTGTTGGACTCTGCATCGAATTGCAAATATGAGCAACCGATCCGGTAGATAAATACCCATGAGTTAATGTAAGAATCAGCAAGAAAACATCTATAATATTAATACGAAGTGGAAGGTTTAGTCCCACCATTCTTTTTAGATCAAACAAGGTATTTCTGCGCCTCTTCTAATGGCCCGCTCTTTGCAAAGAAAAGCATTCATTCTCTTGAGTCGGGCCGGACTTAGTCTTGGCTTAGGCTTGTTAGTTTGGATCCTATCCAAGCTTTAGCCTTGCCCTTTCCATTGACCTTAGTCTTAGCCTTCTTCTTGAAGCTCATACTCTTTTGCACCATCATCACATGATTGTTGCATTTCTTCATACTGTCTTCCACAGTCTTGAGCATCATATGCAGTTCGGTGAGATTCTTGTCTAAACTATTCATATGGAAGTTCAGAATGAACGGCCCATAGCTTGCAGTGAAGCGAAGCAAGCATCAAATCAGAGCCAACTCTGACTAAGTGGAAAACCAAGTTTTTCCAAGCTCTGTGTGTAACCAACCATCATGATTACATGTGGGCTCACCTGACTACCTCACTAGCTTACACCCAAAAATTTCTTTGAGATCTCATATCTCTCGCTTCTTTCTCGTGTCTCAAACATGCCTTTGAGCGCTACGATCATATCAGAGGACCCAGTGTTCTCAAACCGTCAAGGTCTGAGTTCATAGCAAGCGTGAGACAACTAACATCAAGGGACTCATCACTTGCCTTTTTATAGGCGCTTTAAGAGCAAAGCAGCAGATTTTTAGCGGTGCACATCCGAATTGGTTCCTCTAGAACATGTTCCTTTTATCTTGCCTAAGAACAATCTTAGGTTGCGGGACCAATCCGCAAAATTTGTTCTATTTAGTTTTTCCTTATCAAGCACCGAACGTAAAGCAAAATCGATGTAGGTACATAGCTTGGTGCCATGATCTACAACATAAAATATGCAAAACTAAGATATATGTTCAAAAAGTAACTTGTATTAAACAATTTAATAAATATACTCCCACTAAATACCATATCCCTCTTATGATATTCTAGTGATTCAAGATCCATAATTAATTAATCACCTAGTGAGCTTTGACATCACTGCTAGAAGATTAATGAGTATGGTAAGCAACCCTTTGCTAATCATATCTCTATATGACTCTTGTTGTTGGGCAGCATCTCTATGCTCCGACACCCAACCCTATGCCCCAAGGTCCATAACCGTTATGATGACCTTGTCAAGTTAGACCAATGCTAAGCGTGTAAGTGTCTGACACAAACCCATCTAGTCAAGGAGAGTTAATGACACTCTGATTTGGCAAGACCTACCATTAAAATACAAGACTTTGGATGGTGCTGCAAATTGGGAGGGCATTAATTTTAACTCAATATTAAGTGAGGGAATTTTACTTCTACCATGTCAAGAGCATTCAAAGCAATTAAATAACATGCATAGAAATAAAAGACAGAAAAGAAAGGTATTCACAATCAATCATATTGCATTGCGATATAGTATGACCCTTCCACAAGGTGATCTCCATCGTCGTGCTTCCTGTTCGCCATGTCTCCAAGTGGCCAAAACCTCCAAGTACTCCCACTAAACCATTACTACTAATAGCACTAGTGATAAAAATACAAAGATTGAAGAAGCATTATAAGTTTCCACACGCAGCCGTTATACAAATATAGACAACTTTGTTGCAATAAGCATGACACGCAGTCATGAGCATTACACACATACATGCATCTCATACATTATGGGTCATACTATTCACAAAATCCTACAAAATAAGTTAGGCATAGAATCGCATTCTATCTAACGTATGACGAATTAGCGATACCAAAACCAAGTCAAGGTCCTAATCCACGTGGGTGGCAACTCGCACTGTATGGGCAAAACCCTATCTATATTCTAAGGTCCTTTCGCATCACGAGATCCAATCTACTACTTCGCCATTGTAAATCGCATTGGATTAATCACATTAACCCTTTCGATCGCTACTCGATTCGATCAATCGATTGATCTTCGCGCGTCCATGGATTTCACGATCACCGTTAGCCCCGATGGCGGAAACCCGACCGGTAGAGGCAAGTCGTGATACGACCACAAAACACGAGCATGAAATAACAATCATGAACCCATCTTACGACCACCGCACAAAGATGATCATATCGACCATCGCCAAAAACGATCTATCATATAGAACGACCAACAGAAACAGAAAGAGATCACATCTATGACCCCCGCATATCACAATATGCATCTAATCTGAATCTAAAACTAGACGGGATGGCTCTGATACCACTCAAGGATCGCTGGAAGGCTACGATAGCACAAACAAAATTTTTACCGCACAACCAAGGAACCTCCACTAGTAATAGATCACGAGATTACCACTAGACGCGTTGACTCGTAGCGGAAGTAGAGTCGATGTAGCGAGCTGAAGCAGTCGTAGTCGTACTCGCCGCGTGCCTTCTCCTCCTATTCCGATGAACGTCGTGAGTCACGGATCGTCCTAGTGCTGATGCTTCGCAACAACACCTCCAAGGTATCCACACGTACGGGGCAGGGACACCACGCGCAGGAGTGCTAGCGCCGGCGGCGTGGTTGAGGTGATGTGGCTATTAGGGTTTCGTGATTTCTTCCAGAAAGATTGATCAATCATACCCCATGCCACCGCCCTTCTATATATAGGCATCCATATTGGGTCCTTAACCTGAGGCCCATTAGGAACTCGTGGCCTATAAGAATTCGGATCTCCATCCAAATCAAATCCTAGCCGTTTAAGTGTGTGACCCTATAGGTTCGTGTGTAATCGGTTGTGACTCAGAAACTCTTTCCCGATCACGAGTCGTCACGTACCTAGCAGCACATAACGATTCCCGAACACACGTAATATATCGGACGAACCTTAATGCAATATGATCTATGACTGATCCTTATCACTTACGACCAACTCGATTTAGTCACGACTACCCATAATTAGTTACACCGATTCAGAATTTCACGCACCGCTAGTACCTAACTATGACCGCTTGCAACCTCACGACCATTGGTGATTATGTTTGAGTAGTTCACGACCAGGTCGCATCTCCATACGACTTCGACTGGGCCACGACTTCAACGCCCACGACTTGAACCGAACGACTTGCTTGTGTATTCTCCCTTTGCCTCACGACATCTGGTTGAACTCCAGGTGAGATAACATGTCATTCATGGACTGTTCAAAACTTTCTCGATCAAGTGTCGAATAACTTCATGTGGTCGACACTTCGACCACTAGTGGCATGGCCATGCACTTTCTTTATTTGACCACAACGAGGGTCCTAGAGACATCTCTCCTATTATGTTTGGAGGGGCAAATCCCATATCCGACCAGTCACATTCCTCCGCATGTTTCATAGCATACCCGAAAGCTACCTTTATAACTACCCAGTTACGGAGTAGCATTTGGTAACTCCTAAGAGTGTCATTACACATGTAGAAAACCATGCTGATCTCAGGTCTAAGGATTATACATCATCATTGCTTGAGACCAACTAACGACACATATAATCATAACAATCTCAATAGTGTCTCAAGGTGGGTCTTATCCAACCCCATGTTCTCTAACATATGTCCATATTATTGATTTGATATCTCCATATCTATGACATGTGAAACATGATCATCAACCAATACATATGCTAGTCTATTCATGTGTCCTCATATGATTCCGACTAGGGAACGTTTAAGAATAATTATCGTAGAAATATAGAGTTTCGCAATCAAGTCACATACTTGATGACAAATATTAACGATATAATTCTAGGAACAAGATAACACATTATCCAATGTTATGAACATAATGTAATATACTCATCTCTATGATTGCCTCTAGGTATTCCTTGCAATAACCTCTAGGATCCTCGTCTGATCCATTCGGTTACTGTAACATCCCAAATCTTGGCTTGTGTTTCAAATGTAAGAAAATGTGAAGAAATTAAAATTTTGTTTCATCTTATTGTTGTTTGAATGTTCTGAGAATTCTTGTAAAGGAATTATGGAAATTCAAAATCATAAGCCTCTTTTAACTTAAGTCTTGACCCTTTTGAAAACTTTTCTGGATAATCTTGTGATCTTCATCTGGAAATATTTTTCCTTGATTCTAGCGATGCTGTGTGACTCCTCTGAAAAATTTCACAATTTTTAGAATTTGTTTGAATATTTTAAGAGGCTAGTCAAACCTGTTTGACTCTGGGTCAAACCCTAGATCAGTACCTTAAGAAATTTGTGGAGAAAAATTCTCTGCATAAAAACCTCTAAATATTTTATACAAGTTCGATCCTGGAGTTAGGAACCTCCTGTAAAAATTTTGGAATTTTTGGAGTTGTGTAGCTCCATTTAAAAATTACTCAAAGTTCTAGCCTTTATCTCAAACCCTAGTCAAAGTACTGTTTGGGTCTGAGTCGGACTCGAGTCCTTAGTTGAACCCAACCACCTAAACGTACTCAGGTTCGGTCCTAAGGGCATGTTTCTTTTCGACCGTTGGATCTCCTTTCAACCGCTGAGATCTAAGTGAACGTTCGGACCACCCAAGAGTGGGTTTTAATCTGAGCTGTTCATTTTCGATCGGACCGCTAGGATTGCTTTGAACTTTCGGACCTTCCGAACGTTACTTTCAATCTGAGCCGTCCATTTCTGATCCAACCATCCAGATCTTTTGACTCAATATTTGTCTTCACCTAACCCTCTCGTTCACTGTTGACCGAGCTGCTTTGTTTTCTCTCGATGACAGGCGGGCCCTCGCTAGTCTTGGTCATCATCTTCTTCCTCGCACGCAGGTGACAGAACAGGGCATGGGAGAGAGCTGCCTTTGTCAACTTCGTGTGTCACCTTCAACAACTCCTAGTCGTGGTTTTCTTCGCCTTCTGTGTTTTCACCCTCAGTGTCCAGTTCTCAACTGCTCCCGTCATTTCTGTTGTCCTTGGCAGTGTGTGAGCCGAGCTCACCATGGAGCTTTGTTTCCGCGTTTGCCCGTTGCCCTTCGGCTATAAAAAGCCCTTGAGTCCCTCCTAGTGTTCCTTTACAACGCCACTTTGTTTCCCTTAGCTTCCTCTCCGTTCTTTGAACTCAAACCTCAGAGAACACCTTTGTCGCCATTGTTGGCCGTGGAGGACCTCCTTCGGCACCGGCGCTCCAGTGGTTCTTTTACCAATCTTTTCGCTCCACCTTGTACCTCTCATCATTTCCTCTAACTCAATCTTGGATTGCATTCACAGGAATCATCTAATTTTGGGTTTAATCAGTTGCGGCCGAAGTTTACCCCATTCGTCCCCAACTCCGGTAAGGACCTCCTCTCTTCAATTCTTTGCTCATGAACCATCTATGTGGCCTATTGAAGTTATCCTTACCTTTCTTTCACTTTCATTTTGCTCAGACCTTCGTCCCCGCGTTGTCGTCCTCAGCACAGGTGTGGGTCATCGTCGCCGGAGCTCCTCCAACCTCCACGACCTCTTCCGAAGCTCCAGGTAGCTTGATTGTAGTCCCTAGATGCTCAGGCACCCGCTTACTTGGACGTTGCGGAGCTCGTTGTCACTTTTTTCTTTTAGCCTTACTTAGCACCACCGCCCCTTTCCGGCTCGCCGTCGTTCTAGGTTGGCTCAACCGTTGAAAGTGCCTTTCTTGGGTGCGCAATGTTATTGCGAACCCATTCCTGCCTTTGGTTTGCACCGCCGTGACCGGAGTCGCCGACGATGAGCCCTGTTTTGGAGTTCAACTCCGTTGTTGTAAGCCATGACCACCCCCTTAGTTTTTGCAAAGACCACCCTGGTCTTTTGCAAAGACCTCCCCAAAGACCACCTTCTATGTTTTTGCTAAGACCACCCTCTCGGCCACTAGCCAAGACCTCCCTTAATCTTTTTGCAAAGACCACCTCGCGGTCCTTTTTGCAAAGACCACCCCATGGCCCCTTTTTGTAAAGACCACCCTTTGGCTACAACCACTGTCATGTGGGCCTGCACACTTAAACCCTTGTGCGTGTGTGTAGCACGTAGGAGATCGTGGACCGTCCATTTTTAGATCTACGCCTCAGATCTGTTGGGATGTTCGGACCCCGTGAATGCCCCCCCCATTCACTGTGGATTGTCCATCTTTAGATCTATGCTCTGGATCTCGTGGGACGTTCGGACCTTCCGAACGCGCCTTCGTTTTCAACCGTCCATTTCCAGATCTGCGATCTAGATCGCGAGGAACGTTCGGACCGTCCAAACCTCTCCTTTCTTTTGGGTCGTCCGATTTAGATCTAACAGCTGGATCTCTGAGCTTTTCACATGGCCACGTGTTTTCTTGGTTGCGCCATCCGATTCAATCTCAACGGCCGAGAGTTCTCCACGTCATTAGTTTTTGAGGAAATCCAATTGTCTTTTATTGGCAAACTGTAAATTGCTTTAAACTTCAAAAGTGCTTAAGTAATTTGTTTTAACTCCTTTTTAGATGGTTTAAATTTTGTTAAATCTCTGTTTAATTGAACTTTAATCTAAAAAATTGTTTGAACCTTGTTTTGTACCAGAAAAATTGTGTAGGTTGTTTTAACTTATTCAGCATTAATTATTGCTCTAGAAATTTCTTTACACTTATAAAATGTAAAAGTAATTCTCTGTAACTCCGAATTGAGTAAACTAAAATGTGTTAGATTCCTCTGTTAATATGCTTTAGTGTAGAATAGGTTTTAAATATGTCTTTGCCTCTGAAATTAATTGTGCACTAGTTTCATAACTTAGAAAAATCATAAGTAATTCTTTGTAACTCCAAAGGAAGTGAACTAATTTTTGTTGTGCTTAGAATGCCATGATCTATTTACCATGAAATTTTCATGTTCACCAACCTTCTGGAAATTTGTGCGATGAACAGTGACAGAAAGCTATTAAATTGGAATTTCCAGCCGATTAAAATTGTTTAGGCTATAACTTTTGCAAGCTTAGTCTAAATCGGTTGATTCTTATTGCTAAATTCATTTAAAATCTTGCTTTACCAGCTGTGTAAATTTCTTGGATTTTGGTTGACTTTGGATTTTGAGTCTTTTTCGGTGTTCGTCGTTCTTATTGGATTTTCTCATTCTTGCGATAGGTTCCGACGAATTTGTTGAGTGCGAGAGTGATCCTCTGTAGCAAGATTGTGATCTCCAGCAAGGCAAGCAGATGTTGCAAATTTATTTGATCGTGTTGTTCCAATTATTTTCAATGTCTAATATCTTGTTTACAAAGTCTATGTATGCATGCTCTATTTTGTTGTTAAACTATTGTTCGATTAGTAGATCCTCTAGGTGCATAATCTGTAGGCAAATATTCATCCTCTACTACTGATCCTAGGATTATGTCCTCTGTGATTTAGGATTCGTTGGATGGGCCCTTATCACTTAGGTTGTAGTATACGAGTTGTTGTTGCTTAGAACGGTAGAATTGGGCGGTTATCGACTTAGTCGATAACCTTGATCACACAAAAACTTACTATGACTTTATGTCCAGCACCTTGTGCTTTGTTACTTTGAGAAAAGTAAAATTGAAAATAAAATATTTTAGACTTGGGCACAATGGTAAGATGGCGTGCTTTTGGGTGTGAATGGTTGGTGCCCGAGTCAACAAGGACCGAATTACTTGTGTCACTGCTACAAGCACTTTTGCGTGCTAACCACATGAGAGGGATATGAGACCTCTCTTGACTTAGTACTTTGGCGTGTGTTGGCTCCGAGTCGTAGGAGGATGTGTGTGTGTGTTGTGTTGTGGTAAAATGAGGATGGTGTTTATGTGTTGGGTGCACGGGAATGGAATCCTTTCTTGGTTCTCCACACCGAGGGGTATTGTAGTTATCTAGGTTGCTTTACCCTATATGGGTAGTTGACTCCTGGTTTTACAATAACTCCAATGCAACGTATGGGTTTCTATCCATACGGGCGATTATTGGTTAATACAGAATATTGAAAAACGTCTCGTAAGACTTAGCCATGCCGACATACCTATGGAAGTGTGCTTAATCTTGTGGCAAAAGGCGGTCTGACATGTGGGTACATTGGTACACCCCTGCAGGGTTAAATCTATTCGAATAGCCTCGTCTTAGGTTATGGATATGCTTGGTGAGGTCGTGCAAGAATTAGACTATAACATTTTCACTAAAACTTGATTTGGGTGGTACGAATAGGGAATTCGTGCTATGTTGTAGTGGCTATTGGGTTAGTCACTTCTAGGTTATTATTTATGTTACTTATTGTCATCTCACTGTTATTTCAACAATTAAAAACAGATTTGACAAATTGCCTTCAATCTATTACAAATATTGCAAATAAAATTTGTTTTATGCGTCCAATGAACCATATGACGATCTCCTTTGTTTCAGCTTGCATGTAGCTATGTATAGTCTTGTTACTCGTAAGTCTTGCGAGTTGTGAGACGGACTTCTCGCTGGACGACTAGCTTGGCGGCCCAGTCGGTTGCTTTGTGGGAAGTTGGCAAACCAGTTGTCTTTTGTTATCACCGTCTTATGGAACTTTTTTGCTTCCGCTGTTACTTTTTTTATTGGTATCATTTGGCTGGTCGGCCCCTTTTGTAATAACTTTATATTATGTATGTCTTTTTCTTTAGACTTGGTACTGTAAGTTTGTATGAAAATGATTCATAATTTTGTAAAGATGTATGTGTACTGCAATTTTGGAAAGTACATATCCATCGAGGTCTAGGATATTTGATTGGTAATACTAGAACCATTGGAAGGTTAAGTATTACGAGTTAAATACCCTGGGTCCTCACAGTTACGCTCGATCTGATCGAGAACCTCAGCCATAGTCAGAGGAGGCAGAAGCTCCTCATCATGACCAGCTTGAAGACCCTGTCCGCTTCGAGTTCGTCCAGCCATCCTGTTCCACCAAAATGGGTTAGCAACAAACCCTTGAAAACTGGCAGCAAGGAAAACAAGCAACACAGCTAAGAAACGAACTCCAAAGGCTTGAAAATAGGCACAAGAATCAACACAAAACCTTAAGACACTAGCTCAAGTTCCCGGTACGACCAACCCATATTGAAAGAACGAGCAATCGATTAGGAAGGAAAAAATTTCAAAACACAACTCACGTTCTGTCACACCTACTGAGCAAGGTAAAAACCATCTAAGGGTGTGTTGTACACCAGCCAACTAATATCACATCTTATCCTTTTATTCCCATGAGTTTATTTTAGTTATCCTCTCATTTTCAGCCCTAACTAGAAACTAAGGCTTGCTGTCCAGAAACTTGCATCCAAGCTCCAAACTGAAATTTCAACTCCAGAAGCTTCCAACTTCACTAAAAGACAGCCACACTTCAAATTTACAACTCTCATTGTTTCCTCAAAACCGAATTGAAACGATAATAACTATCTTTTGGAAGAAGAAGAGAGGGAAAACAACTTTTTCAAACTCAATAAGAACAAGGTAAGGTGAGCAAGCTAGCATAGGTAAGGAGTAAAATCTGAGAACTTACTTAAGCTTTCATAAATCATTTGATATTTTGTAACTAAGTTGTTCAAAACATCCTAAAGACGACTAAGATAGGGGTTTCTACGACCAATATAGCTCTGAAACCAACTTTGTGAGAACCCGCGGTATTTAACTCGTAACACTCAACCTCTAAATGGTTCTAGTATTACCAATCAAATATCCTAAATCTCGGTGGACATGTACTTCCCAGAAATACAGTACACATACACCTTTACAAAATCATGCATAATTTCCATACAAGATTACAATACTAAGTCTAAAGCAAAGACATACAAAATAGAGTTATTACAAAATGGGCCGACCGGCCAAATGACACAATAAAAACAGAAGGAATAGCGGAAGCAAAATGCCATAAGATGGCGATAACCAAAAGTCAACCGGTTTGCCATTTACCCACACGGCAACCGACCGGGCCGTCAAGCTGGTCGTCCAACACGCAGTCTGTCTCACAAAAGCTAACCCCTTAGGGGTCAACATCCTCTACAACAATAAAGCAATGCAACTGAGGACAACAATGTACTTGCAAGACTTACGAGTAACAAGCCTATACATGGCTACATACAAGTTGAAACAAAGTAGATGGTCATATGGTTTATTAGACGCGTAAAGCAATTTTTATTTGCAATATTGAAATAGATTGAAGGCAATTTGACAAATCTGTTTTTAATTATTGAAATAACAGCGAGACAACAATAAATAACATAAATAGCAACCTAGAGGTGACTAACCCAATAGCCACCACAACATAGCACGAATTCTCCATTTGTACCACCCAATTCAAGTTTTAATGAAAAGGTTATAGTCTAATTCTTGCACGACCTTACCAAGCATGCCCATAACCTAGGACGAGACTATTCGAATAGATTTAACCCTGCAGGAGTGTACCAATGTACTCACATGTTAGACTGCCTTTTTGCCAAGCTATTTAACACACTTCCTTTGGTATGCCGACACGACTAAGTCCTACGAGACGTTTTCTAATATTGTGTATTAACTACGAGTCGCCCGTATGGATAGAAACCCATACGTTGCATCAAAGTCATTGTAAAGCCGGGAGTCAACTACCCATATAGGGTAAAGCAACCGGACAACTACAATACCCCTCAGCGTGGAGAACCTAGAAAGGATTCTACTCCCGTGCACCCAACACATAAACACAATCCTCATTTTACCACAACACAACACACACACACACACACACACACACACACACACACACACACACACACACACACATCCTCCTGCGACTTGGAGCCAACACACGCCAAAGTACTAAGTCAAGAGAGGTCCCATATCCCTCTCATGTGGTTAGCACGCAAAAGTGCTTGGAGCAGTGACACAAGTAATTCGGTCCTTGTTGACTCGGGCTCCAACCATTCACACCCAAAAGTACACCATCTTACCATTGTGCCAAAGTCTAAAATATTTTATTTTCAGTTTTAGTTTTCTCAAAGTAACATAGCACATGGTGCTGGATATAAATTCAAAATAAGTTTTGTGTGATCAATGTCATCGACTAAGTCGATAACCACCCAATTCTATGTTCTAACCATTTGTAAGCAACAACAACTCGTAGACTACAAGCTAAGTGACAAGGGCTCATCCAATGAACCCTAAATCATAGAGGACATAACCCTAGACTTTGTAGTAGAAGATGAACATTTGTCTACATATTATGCATCTAGAAGATCAACTAATAATAGTTTAACAACAAAATAGAGCATGTATACATAGACTTTACAAAACAAGATATTAGATTTTAAAAATAATAGGAGCAATATGATCAAATAAATTGTAACATCTGCTTGCCTTGCTAGTGATCATAGTCTTGCTGCAGAGGATCACTCTCGTACTCAACAAACTCGTCGGAACCTATCGCAAGAACGAGAAAATCTAATAAGAACGAATGACACCGAAAAAGGTTCAAAAACCAAAGTCAACTAAAACCCATAAAATTTACACAGCAGTTAGAGCAAGATTTTAAATGAATTTAGCAACAAGAATCAATCGATTTGGATTAAGCATGCAAAAGTTATAGCCTAAACAATTTTGGTCGGGCTGAAAATTCCAATTAATTAGCTTTCTGTTACTGTTCATAGCATAAATTTCTAGAAGGTTGGTGAATACGAAAATTTTATGGTAGGCAGAGCATGACATTCTAAGTACAACAAAAATTGGTTCACTTCATTTGGAGTTAAACTGAACTTCTTATGATTTTTCCAAGTTATGAAAGTAGCGCACAAAATTTTCAGAGGCAAAGACATATTTAAAACCTATTCTACACTAAAGCATATTAACAGAGGAATCTAACACATTTTAGTCAATTTGGAGTTACATAGAATTACTTATGCATTTTACAAGTTTAAATGAATTTCTAGAGCAACAATTAATGCTAAAACAAGATAATACAACTAACATAATTTTTCTAGTACAAAACAAGGTTCAAACAATTTTTAGATTAAATTTTAGTTAACCAGGGGATTAACAAAATTTGAATCATTCAAAAGGGAGTTAAAACGAATTAGTTAAGCACTTTTGAAAATTTAAAGCAATTTACAGTTCACAAATAAAAGACAAACTGGGTTTTCTTAATAACCCACAGCGGAAAACACAAGGGCCATTGAGATTGAATCGAATGGCTCAACGAACGGGGCGAACGGCCACGTGAACGGCCTAAACGCTCCTAGCATTAGATTAACATCGGATGGCTCAAAAGGAGGAGAGGTTTGGAGGGTCCAAACATCTCACGCGATGTGAAGCGTTGATCTAAAGATGGATGGTCCACAGTGAAGGAGGTGTTCACAAGATCCGAACGTCCCAACAGATCTGAGGCGCAGATCTAAAAATGGATGGCCTAAGATCAACTAAGCGCTGCACACGCACCGGGGTTTAAGTGCGCGAGCCCATGCGATAGTGGTCGTAGCCAAGGGGGTGGCCTTTGCAAAAAGGACCAAGGGGGTGGTCTTTGCAAAAGGGCCGAGAGGATGGTTTGTGCAAAAGACCAACAGGGTGGTCCTGACTAAAGGCCGAGGGTGTGGTCTTTGCAAAAGACTAAGGGGGTAGTCCTGGTTTATGACAACGAAGTTTGAGCTCAAAACTGGGCTTACCACCGGTGACTTCGGTCACTACAGCACGCACTAAAAGTAGAAATGAGTTTGCAATAGCATTGCGCAACTCACAGAGGTGACCTCAATGGCGGAGCTGTCCTAGAACGGCGGTGAGCCGAAGGAGAACAGCGGCGCAAAGCATGGCCAAAAGCACAAAAGCGAAACAAGCTCCGCATTGTCCAAGGAAGTGGGTGCCCAAGTAACTAGGGACTACAAAGGAGTTACCTGAGCACAGGAGATGTTCAAAGGTGGCCGGAGAAGCCCTGGCGACGAAGTCCAGTACCGACGCTGAGGAAGACAACGTGGAGTGGATGGCCTGAGCAAAACGAAGGTGAAAGAAAGGTAAGGATAGCTTCACCAAGGCTCAGAGATGGTCCAAGAGCAAGCAATTGAAGAAAGGAGGTCCTTACCGGAGTTGAGAAAGAAAAAGGATGAACTTCAGCCGAAAATGAACAAACCCAAATTTGATGATTCCTGCGAAGGCAATCCAAAATTGAGTTAGGGGAAAAGATTAAGATGATGAGGGGCAAAGTGGTGCAAAAAGATGGGCAAAAGAACCACTGGAGCACCGGCGACGATGAAGGACCTTGACGATCGAAAATGACGATTTGGGGCTCTCTGTGGTTTAAGCTCAAACAAGTAGAGAGGAGTTAAGGTGGTGCAGTAAAGGAAGACAAGGAGGAGCTCAATGGCTTTTCAAATAGCTAGAGGTCAAAGGTTGAGCAAGAACAAGCTTTAATAGCAGACATGGCCTAAAGCTCTGCAAACGGCGAATGGAGGCGACGGGAGCAGTTGAGACGGCGACCTCGAGTGCGAAAACCACTGGCGGTCAACAAAACCAGGGGCGTTGCCGTTGAGGATGACGCACTGAAGTGGACAAGGCAGCTCTCTCTTCCATGCCCTGCTCTGCGGTTCGCGCATGGACCAGCGGGGAAGAAGATGACCAGGACCGGCGAGGGCCTACACGTCAGCGAAAGAAACAAGTGGCTCAAGTCAAAACGTGAACTAGAGGGTTAGGCTGAGTCAAAAGATTTAGCTGGTTGGATCAGAAATGGACAGCTCAGATTAAAAGTAACGTTCAGAGGCTCCGAACGTTCAAATCAATCATGGCGGTCCGATCAAGAATGAACGGCTCAGATTGAAGCGCACTCTTAGGCGGTCCGAACGTTCGCTAAGATCTGGGTGGTCGAAAAGGAATCCAACGGCTCAAACGCAGTGCACTTTTTACAATGGGCCCATGTGCGTTTAGTTGGTTGGGCTCTACCAAAGGACTCGAGTCCGACTTAGACCCAACAGTGGCTTAGACTAGGGTTTTAGATTGAGCTGAAATTTTGAGGAATTTTTAAATGGAGCTACACAACTCCAAAAATTCCAAAAATTTTACACAAGGTGCCCAATCAACTCCAGGATTGACCTTGTATAAAATTTCAGAGGTTTTTATGCAAAATAGTTTTCTCCAAAAATTTCTCAAGATGCTGATCTAGGGTTTAACCAAGAGTCAAATTGGTTTGACTAGCCTTTTAAAATATTCAAACAATTTCTAAAAATTACAAAAATTTTCAGATGAGTCACACAACAGCCCTAGAACCAAGAGAAAATTATTTCTAGAGGATGATCACAAGATTATCCAGAAAAGTTTCAAAGGGTTAAGACTTAGGTAAAAAGGAGCTTGTGATTTTGAATTTCTATAATTCCTTTACAAGAATTTTCAAAACATTCAAACACAACAAGATGCAAGAAAAGTTTTTAATTTCTTCACATTTGAAACACAAACCAAGATTTGGGATGTTACAATTTCCTCCCCAGTGAGCTCTTCTTTGATTCCTCTCCGTTTGAGCGCCCCCACAACCTCCCCTTTCTTCCCCCACCATTCATTTGGCCTCTCCTTTGGCCAGGGCGCCGTCGCCATGTGAATCCGGCTGCGTCGCCACCAGCTGACATCACTGTCTCGCCCAGGCTCCTCCCCGCCGTCGTAGACCACTTGGGTGCGCTCTCCTCAGCAATCTCGTGCTCATGCTTGCCCAAAACCCACCCCTCCCGTCGGGACCAAAAAATGCAATTCTGGACCCTTTGTGTATACTGCACTAATCCAGGATCACGTTAGTGCACACAGTGACAACATCAATGAAATATCATTTTCATATACAAAGATGACTAATAAATAGGCAATAACAATAAATATCAGAGTAAAGACCTTAAGGTCAAAGCTTACAGTTAATACCTCAGAAGGCGAATAGCTCAATGAAGCTGCAGCGGAACGAAATAGAATAACTTCATTGAAGCCCATCCATATGCCCACAAGCAATTGGCTGGGGTGTGCGACCTAGTTCTCCTCGATCCTTGAAGTAGACCTTGTTGACCGACGATTCATCCACTTCTGTAGATTTGGGCGTAAGTTTTACAACAAGCGTGAGTACACAACCGTACTCGCAAGTCATACCACAGAATGCAATTTATAGATGATGGCTTATTCCAAAGGAAATAGCTTCTGTGGTTATTTTGCAGAAATGCAACATTTGCAATTGAATACAAATAATAGATTGAAAGCATAATTTAAAACAAATAGACAATATTAATTTAATCGTTGTTTTCACAAAGACACATAGCCTAATTAAATTCTTTCACACAGCCATATGACTTAAATCACACAGCTATCCCTTCCCAATTGTTTTATGAAAATCTACCCCTCGTGTGAAATCCCTGAGCATATCCATGACCGCGGACGCGACTATTCAAATAGATTATTTAACACTCTGCAGAGGTTGTACACTTTACCCACACGATGCAATCAACTGGATCAGAGCTGATCACAACAAAACCTTTAAGAAACTTCATCTCAACATTAACATTCCCGATGTGCTTACAAACCGCTATGCCAACCCAAACGAAGTGCTTTGGCATAACACACATCGTTGGACAGGGACACGACGAACCGCCCTGTGATGCGACTACCTTGTAGTACACGTCTCCACCCATAGCCTAACCTATAACCTGAGTAATCAATGCCAAGAATCCATAACCTACTAAGTTAGGCATGTCCCATACTAGGCATATGGTCGTATAGTAAGGCTCAGTTCAATGACACACAAAGTTAAATCCTTAATCGGCCAAGGCAAGACTTTTATTTTCTAACTATGCCACAAAGATTATCATTCCCATTCACAAAGTCCACCATATCACGCATTATCCACCACTTGCCTCAGTCTAAATCCTTTCCCACCCTGTTGGTTTAGTGCAACACATGCTATCACAAAGTAATAACACATAGCACACACAGTTTTATCACAAAGTTCCATAATCACTTAGTCAAATTTATAATTGCAACTCAGGTGATGATAATGACTCGTTGCATGGCTAAGCAATCTACTCGTGTCTAACCAACCCATGTTGGTATAACCATAGCACCAACTAAATATGAACCAATCTAGGGTAACAAAAGATTATGACATACAATAGACAAAGTGGATATAACAAATTGGATTAATAGCTAAACCCAAAAGCATTTAAATAATTACTTAAAGTAAATGTAATAATTTGAATCAAAGTAATTTTGAAAACTGGGTTCAATATGATCAAAGGTATAACTTGCCTTGCTATAGCAATGATGATCTTATTTTATCTTCAATCTTCTACTTGCTTGATCTTTAGCTCCTTCGGACGATTCTGGAACTTCGGCGTCTAACGAGAAAGAAAACGCAAAACAAACTAAATTCAAAAGATAAATAAAATAAACTCCAAATTGAAATTGAATGGTACTAGAAGATAGATTATGAATTTAGAAACTTGAACGGGTTCAATCGGAGTTCGGATGAAGAAGATATGGCTCTCGGAAGATTGGAATTCACATGAAATGACAATTGGGGTCTACAAAATATTATCAGAATATTCTATTCCGAAAATATTAAAAAATAGCTGAGTGTATGATAGGTGGGACCAAGTGGTATTTATGGATTTCTAGAATTAAAATAATTCCAGAAATAAGGTAGAGAGAGTGATAAGTGGGACCAATAAGATAAATGACTTTTCAAGGATTAAATTAATTCCCAAAAATAGGATTAGGGGTTGACATGTGGGCTACTGGTCTATGGGCCAGGTCCATAGAGATATGCTAGTCCACGGTGGACCAAGCTCATGAACCGGGTTTGACTAAGAGTTGACTGACATGCGGGGTCTACTTGGAAGTGAGAGAACAAGATTATTCTGTTGTATGACACATGGGGTCATTTAACAGAGAGAGACACAAGAAGGAAAGAAATCCCAAAGAACAGATAATAGAACGAATAGAGATGATTTGTTCCTGGCGCATGGTGATGGTAGAGAGATGGCATAGATTTGGCACTGACATGGAAAAGCAAAGATTAAAGAAAGAATTAACATATAGAGCAACGAATCGAGACAACAGATAACACGAATCAACAGAAGACAACATAACAGAGATGACTGAACGAAGCAACAGAGGGCAACAACCATGAACAGTAAATAGAGGGTTAGCATGTTCTTGCTCATGGAGATGCCGATGAACGGAGGTGAACCAACGGTAGCGAAGGGGCAAAACGGAAAGGAAACGACAAGCCGGAGATAATGACGTGGTCCGGACGTCGAGATTCGGCTCCATGCGACGGCAGCGACGCAAAGAATGACGACGACGGCGGCCTCACGGGCGCGTACCACTTCGGGCGACAATCTGCGAAAAGGAAGGTGAGCACGGCGTAGAACGCGGCGACACGAACTCAACGGTGGTGGAGTTGAAGGTAGGGGATCAACGGTTACAGAGTAATTGGCCGGAGAAGAACGATGTACAAGAGGCGAGAGAACGTCCGATTCTCGACGCACGGTGGATGAAACTTGAATCTACAAGATGCGAAAAATAGGTATCGATGAGGGGTTCGGATTTTGGAAAAATTCACCGAGGAAGCGTGGAACGCAATGAACACATTTCGGCTTTATGGCTTGATATGACCGACAGTGCTCCGGCGATCTTCGGGTGAAGGGGATGGAACCATGACGTAGAACGTGATGACGCGAAGCCAACGTCGCAGATGGTTCGACCGGAGGACGTCGGATGAAGGCGTAGTTCGCCGGAGAAAACCTTCGGTTGGAGCTTGGTTTTCTGGAGATTGCAACGAAAATAGATCGGTTTGGAGGAAACCAATTCAGGGGATTGGAAGAGAAGATCAAGACGGACGCATAAGCGCAAGCGGTTCGCTTTTATATGCACCGTAGAGAAAGATATCGAATTTGGAAGGTTTCAGCCGAACATAATGAATAGTGATTTGCAATTTACTGTAGCATATGGAAGAAGAGAGAAAAGAATGGATTTTCGGAATTAAAATAAAAGGCTGATAATCAAGGAGATCAAATAAATAGCAAATAAATCCGAAAAAATCTCAGAAAATACCCAAAAATTCCTTGAAAGACAAGGAAACCAAATAACACAAATTAAATATTTTTAATTTAAAAAATTCCCAATTAAGCTTTATTAATTCAAATAAAATTGATGAAATTTTCCAGAAACCTAAACTACTCAAAAGATTTTTGAAAAGACGAAATTTTGGGACGTTACACCTCCCATCTTCTAGCGCCACCACCCGTGTCTCCTTCCTACGGCTAGCCACCGCACGACACTGCCCGACTGCCACCGTCCACCCCCGATTGCGCCGCCACCACCCACGGGTTCGCCTCCCCCTCCCCAACCCATTTTCACCGTCTTCGACCGCCACCGATGCCCTCTCGCCGGCGTTGAGCGCCGCCCGAGCCGCCCTTTGCCCTCCTCTGTTTTCCTCACCGTCGGCGTAGGTAGGGAGAGGGAGCGCGAGATGGGGTGGAGGGAGAGTGTGTGTGAGAGAGAGAGAGGAGATGGAGGAAGGGCAGCGCACCATGATATGGCTCGTTCACCGATCCAATAAATGTTGAAGAGAGTTACTAACTAAGCCATAGAACAATATCCATCAAAGGGCTTATACAACGATGCTATCTCTCAACATAACTAGCCTCCTCGCACTAACCAAAGCATCTGCTATCCTAGTACGAATGGTATTCATGGTATCCTCGTTCTCCACATCCTCACTACCATCCCCTTGTGTTTGTGTCGTGCCACTTGTATGTTGTACCAAGTAATCCTCATTGGCATCACATCTCTCGAACTCCTTATCACGCAATTTGCTGTCACGAATAAAATTATGCAAAGCAAGACAAGTCGTAATGATCTGCTTCTGAATACGAGGATTGAAACTTGGCATGCCCTTCAAAATACGCCACTTTTGCTTCAAGACTCCAAAAGACCTTTCAATAACATTACGAAGGGATGAATGCAAGAAATTGAACACCTCATATTTTCCTTGAGGAGGCCCTGAACGATTTCGAAATTCTGGTATATGGTAGGTGCTTCCTTTGAAAGGTGCAAGATACCCAGTTCGATTTGGATAACCCGAATCCACAAGATAATATTTTCCTTTAGGAGGCACAGGAAATGAAGGAAAATTTACCAATGCATGATTGAGGATGCGTGTGTCATGTGCAGAACCCGGCCAACCGGTAACCGCAAATGTAAACCTCATGTCAAAGTCACAAATAGCTAGCACATTCTGAGATGTATATCCATGACGGTTTGTGTGGTTAACCACTTCGTCCACTGGCACTACCACTGGAACATGTGAACCATCTATTGCTCCAATTGCTCCTTTGAAGTATGGCCAAAAACGGTTCTCTCACCCTTTCATGCTCAGAGAAAAGTAGGATCTCTCGGCTTAATATTGTCCTTAGCTAACTTCTGCAAAACACTTCAACACTTCATGAAACTTGGTGAATCGTCCAAAGTGACCTGAAACGGTTTTGACTTGTGAAAATGATTGTGGGCCTCCGACGATCCACAAGAACATAGCCAAAGACTCAGTAGATGAAACATTGTTACTTGACGTCAATCCATAGGTAGAGACTAGCAAGTCATGAAGTGCCTCGAAAATCTCAGGGCTCATCCGAAACATCTTATAAAAATACCTCGGCCGTGACATACACCTCATGACCCATTGAATGCCAGTTTCTGGTGTTTCCCTATATCCACCTTTGTGCAAATACCTTCAAGATAATGAAGCCCATTTCTCCAATAACAGAAGCATGCTGTGCAAGTTCAGTAAGCAACAGTAGTCCCTTTTGCCCTTCTTTGGCTACAGCTCCCAATTTATCATCCATCTACAGAACACAATAATAGATAAATAATATTTTACATGACCAGCATAACACAACAATAATAGATAAATATATGACAAGCACGCAGATCACAATAATAGATAAATATATGACAAGCACACAGATCACAATAATAGCTAAATATATGACAAGCACAGATCACAATAATAGATAAATATATGACAAGCACACAGATCACAATACTAGATAAACAAATCACTAGCTCTCTCTCGAAACAAATCGAGCCTTCCTACTTGTTCATCCACATACCTACGAGTGGAAGAACTGACCACCATCAACTCAAAAATTTTTAATTTTCAAGTAGCAGAGAAACTGGAGCATTCAAAAGAAATTCGCCCGAACGCGCAACGCCACCTTTCCTCTGGAGCCCTGAGCCAAAGCAGCAAAACCCTACCTCCTCTCCCTCTCGCCGCACAAATGTCCGACCGCCGCCGCGACAAGGAGAAGCCCCGCGAGCGGGAGCGCGCGCAACCGCGACCGCGACGGCGAAAGGGAGCGCGAGGTCGACCGCCATCGCGACCGGGAGAAGGAGAGGGATCGCGACCGTGAGCGCGACCGCGACCGCCGACGCGACCGCGACCGGAAGCGCTCCCGTTCCCGCTCCCCCTCGGCTGACCGGGACCGCTCCCACCGTCGCCACTCCCACTCCCACCCCCACCGGTCCCACTCCCCGACGCCGGCCGCCACAAGCGCCGCCGCGACGGGTCCCCCGCCGCGGACTACAAGGACGACAAGAAGCCCGACCCTCCCGCGGCCCCCAAGGGCGTCGGGGAGGCAGCCGCGGCGGGCGACGGGGACGTGGACGCGGAGGAGCTGGAGATGATGAAGATGATGGGGATCCCCGTCGGGTTCGACTCCACCAAGGGGAAGTACGTCCCCGACGCCGACGTCAGCGGCGTGCGCGTCGTCACCAAGCGCCAGCCTCGGCAGTACATGAACCGCCGGGGTGGGTTCAACCGGCCCCTGCCGCCCGAGTGCAACCGCTGAGGAGGGGAAAGGTTCGGATTTCCTTGCTCTTAGCTGTTGCTACTTTAATTGGTTTGAATTTTGCAATTACTTGCTTCTATTATTGTGACTCGATTTGAATTCTACTTAAAAGCATGACCTGAGCTCTATCGATTGTAGAATTTTGTGCTGAATTGTGCTCGGATTTTTTAAGTAAGGAAGTGGATATGTTATGCTGCTTGTTAGGAATTTTGCTAATTAATTGATGATGAACAGGGACTAAAAGCCTACAATATGTTTTACCTTGGGAATATGTGAGCCATACCGTTGTATATGAATTATATGTGTGTTAGAGATCTTTACTTTGAAAAAAAATGGAGTGGTATGTTAAACTGAGCTACACTGAGTTCATAACACTGACAGGGCTGAGCAGATACTCCTGACTCCTTAGTGCATGGACAGCACCATTATGTTAAGGTCTCTTTGCTGTGTTTCGGCTAGTTAGCAATGAGGTGAGCAGGGTCAAAAAATATAGAGCTGTAGAGGATAACCTCATGGGCATAAACATTGAAGTTAGCACCATAGATGTAATAGAGTACAGCACACACTGACACACACAACTTGCTAACTATTTGGTGGTCTTAAAATATTTCCATTTTCTTGCTTGGTGATCTGTTTGATTGAACTCCAAAGTTTCTATATACCTGCAGTTCGACCTCTTATGTTTGTAGACCATTTTGGTTATGTTATTGCCTATTGGTCTGACTGGCTGTTTGCTTCAGCTGCCAAATAGTAAGAAACTTGTTTGCTTTCCATAATTCAGCTTCAGAACCATTTTGTTGTTTCTCTATAGTTCAAATCCTACTAATCAGATATATCCTTACTAAAGTCCTTGAGATCCGGTACATGGTGTGCTGTTTTGGCATTTTTCACACTGAACAAGGCTATGATAAATTTGCTACACAGGATTACTGACTATACGGAAATGAGATGTGCTAAGTGCTAACTAGTCCTGATGGATGTGATTGCATGACAGCATGTTGATGTTTCTAAATCCTTTACTCTGAAGCTTATTGTTTTATTTTTTTTTTCCTGAATAGAACTCAGATTTCATTAGGTTTTTGTGTTTGGTTATGTTTTTATGATTAGTGCTTTCTTCTAGCAAGTTGCATGGATTGATTCCTGTATACTGCGATGAGATTGTGCAATATGATATCATGCATCAAATGTGTAGAATGTCTTGGGACAACTCCCAATGGGACTGAAGTACAGAAACAATAACAATTGTTTGCCTGGTCATTCTATCATAATGATAAAATTGTTCAAATGGAAGTACAGTGTTCTAGAAAGCACTAGGCAGGCGGCAGCATGGCGCCTAGGAACCACCTAGCAAACAGGGGTCAAATGGCAAATTCATGTAACACATGGATGCAGATGGTAATGTGGGATTTGTGCTAGTACTAGTGATGACACTTTATGTATCAATGAAAGATAGGAAACACATGTATGAAGTTTTACTTATGCACAAATGGAAATGAGATCAAGTAGGCGCTCCGGCTGCCCAGCCGGCCGATTATGGCCAAATCATTGCGGGTGGCGCCTAGCGCCTAGGGCGCCGCCTAGGCCATTTTTTAGAACACTGGACGTAACACCTATAAATGGATTTTGCAAAGGTGCTTTTATTGTTTATAAATTTGTGGTACTCAAACAGATCGATTTTGTAAATGGATTTCGCAAAGGTGCTTTTATCATGGGGATAATGTGGTTTCAGATTATCATAATTTCCCTACTTTGGACTTTTGCTTCTAGCTAAGATATGTAGGACTATTGACAAATCATACTCCTAGAGATTAGCTCAATCTTAGAAAATTGTTGAACTCTAAGTAATAGTTTATAGTTGTCAGATATAAGATATTTCTGTCTTATGTGGCTTTTCTGATGCAATTTATTCATGATGAATTTTTTTTTTGTCATAAATATTTTCCACATGCCCCATGACCTTGTAAATTTTGTCATCGAAATACTTTCCCCCCATGTTTTTGTTGCAGAAGGGCAAGTGTTACGATTTCTTAGTTTGGCTTTGGAAAATTACTGGGTTTAAGTGGTTTTGGCAGCTAACTTATTAGTAACTAGTTGCACAAGACCATTAATAATAATCAGTGATCTTGTGGCCTTTTAGTACCGGGTAGTTTGCTAGTTGATTGCTCTGTTTCTGGTTAGCTAATGAAAAAAAAAGTTATATTGTTTCGCAGGATGATGCATCAATGCAAGATAATCTGATATTGGGTTGCAGTGGGCTGCTGGACTTTGTTGGTGGACATAGTAGGCGATGAGTTGCTACTGAACATGTATAACCTTGATGGCTAGTTACTTTGCAAAACTTTGTAGACTATGAGATCTTGTTCACCCTCGTCCTGTTTTCATCATTTGCTCTGCCAACATTCCAGGAAAACAGAAATTGGTGACATATTTTGAAACTATGGGTTTACATCTTTACATGATGTTTGTGCATATAATTTGGTGAGCCCCAAGCAATGCTTGTGTATTCATGTACTTGCAGATTTCCTATGCTTACATTTGTGTTTGTTTCTAAGTAATTTTTCAGGTATGCACCACATGGATTACCAAGTGAAACTGCTTTTGCTTTTAGTTGTATACCGTGGAATGAAATTTTCGGTGATGATTGCAAATGTTGCTGCAGCACTACCTTACCTGTTATATAAGACAAGTGGACAACTCTAGTAACAATTTAAGGGCCTGTTTAGGATAGCTTTGGCTTTGGCTTTTCGTTAGGAAGAATGAAGCTGAAGCTGTTTCAAACGGGCGGATTTCAATAGTCATTTTTTTGGAAAAGCCGGAAGCAGCTCACAACGTGTAGAACCCGGAAGTAGGAAGTTGGTCTGGGTAGCTTTTCATAGCTTCGGTGGGTTGGGGTTCTAACTTTGCCTTTAAAGTTTGAGAAAATTACACCTTTCATACTACGTATAAAATCTCACACCCCACCTCTCTCACTCCCATTCCCCGCCCGCACTCCCATTCCCCACTCACACACCTTGCACTTGGACTCTAGTAGCGGTGTTGCTGCCCTGACCATCCTTCTCTTTTGCCACTACTCTGCCCTCCCTCCCCATCTCTTGACGCCGCCTTGACCTCCCTTCTTCCTCTGTGTTGCCACCCCAGTCTCCCTATGTGCTGTCATGCTGGCGTCCCTCCTCCTTCCTCACTGCCCTGACCTCCTTGTTGCTGCCCTAGCCTTTGCCCCCTACTTGAGTCACTCGTGGCTCCACCGCCGCCAACCTTCATTTACATTTTTTGGTTATTATGTGCAAATTATCGTCAAGATTTCAATTTTCAATGTAAAATACTAACAGACGAACATTTCATTTTGAACCATTGTTCATTTAGCTAATCAGATAGGTATGCTGACTATTTGAAATATATGATGTATGCTAGTTGACTGCAAAGGAACTTTACTTTGGAGGTGTCTGGTTCGACCATTTTATTATGCAATCCGAGGCTAAGTGACATAATTTTCAATTTGTGCAATCCTTATGGTGTTCTGATGATGCAATGCAAAGAGATGAGGATAAGCCATGTTGTTGCTAGGTCCTTCCATGCCTTCCATGAATCGGGGATAGGTACTCTGATTATTGCATTAGTGTGATTTGCTTCTTGATTTCATATGACACGTGTTTTTGGTAGATTTTGTATTAATGAATAGGCGAAAGTTCAAAGCAAGATCCTATATATGTAACGTTTTGTATTTAATACTTGGCAATTGAGACTTTAGTATATTTAATGCTTAAATTTACATTTCTATGTGCAAAAAAAAAAAATCAAATCTACTCATAATATTCTTCAAATGGAATCAAGCAAGTCATCATTTGACTCAGAGGCATTCTAGATATTTTCTAACTTAGAACAGTTAGTAAACCTAACTAAAAGCCAAGTTATCAAACATCAAACGTCTTAAGCTCAATCATTGAGCTCTTCAGCCATACAACTCAGTTGGATGCAGTTTTTCCAAAAAAGCTATAGCCACGCCTTTTAAGTCTGTTGCATAAGCTCAATCATTGAGCTCTTCAGCCATACAACTCAGTTGGATGCAGTTTTTCCAAAAAAGCTATAGCCACGCCTTTTAAGTCTGTTGCATCAGATCTTCCATATTCTTTTAACAGTTTTTTTCTTGTAGCTTGGATTGGCTTCTGAGATTTACCTGCAAAGTCATGGTTGTACGGTAACTATAGTGCTAGGTTTGCTGTTTCCCGAGAATTTTACTGGTATTGTATGGTTGACGTGGTAATTACGTGTCCAACTAGATTAGTCGGTTGGTTTGCCTAACATGACAAGACAAGTAGGAGAGGTGGAGAGATGTAGAAAATACTTTTGTAGTTTTGTATGTTGATGCTGCTGTTGTGACGCTTAAACTTTGGTCGCTATCTTCCTTTGTTCAGCACAAAACACTCATCCGTCGTATACTCGTATTGGAACCACGATATTCCTTATTTGAAGAAAGTGAAGTAGAGTTTTCCCTTGGAAGTTTTCTCGTCGATTTGCAATTTTTTTTGGTGCTAATATGATGGTTTTCCACCCAGTGATCCCGTAATTATAAAAGAGCAAAAATAGAACTTTGAATTTTGCTGTACAAAAAAGAGTGAACTGTATCTTTCTTTACAATTGATTCATGTACAGAAGGCTTAAAATTCCATTACATGTTTTGCATTTATCGCAAAGGCGCAGTATAGCACACACATCCTTCTAAGATGCAACAGCTTTCACTGTTTGAGACCCTTCAATTTTTGGAAGATCATTCTCCTCTGAAGAAGCAAATGATGTCCCACCTCTTGATAGCTCTCCCCAAGTGGAACTTCACAGGCAAGCACCCTTCAAAACCATCCGACTCCGAGCTAGGATCCATCCGGCGCTTCAGCCTCCGCCGCTGCCGCCGGCCGTCTCGATCGGCCAGCCGCGCGCTCTGCATCGCCGGCGACGGGCACAGCGGCGGGACGACGTCCACCCTCGGCGGGCTCTTGGGCTTCCCCGGCTCGTCCTCCCACTCGAAGGGGACCCTCCCGGTCGCCGCGCAGTAAACTCTCATGGACTGCCCCAGCTCGTCGCTGCCGGAGCAACGCAGGAGACCAGACGGCGAGGTGGCCTCCTCCATGGCTTTCGTCTCCGGTCTCTGATGTTCCATCTGGCAATGCAAGTGCTTCTTAGGACAACGGAACACAAGAGGTCAAGAGTTTATATAGAGCAAGGGGTCATTGTTTCGTTGATGTGCATGCTAAGATTGCTTTTCCAAGTCAAATGCTTTGGGTTAAGGGATGCTTTTGTGTATTGATTTGATGTCAAAGGAAGCTAGCTTTTTTCACGCTTTGGTTTGAAGATCACGGTGAGGAGTTTTAGTAACCCTGGCCGGCGGTGTGATGGCAGTAACCGTTGTGTAAAGCATGGGATGAGTGGCGGCCACAGGGGGTGGCTTTGGTTACTTAGCCATTTTTTAGGAAACAAACATGTCGTGTGAGGTTTAGAAAATGCGGCTTGTTGCAGGTAATCCGTAATCAGGTAGGTCTTGAAGGGAACAGAGGAGAGAAACTGTAGCCCAGAGGATTGGCTTGGATCGGAGTGCCTCCTCAATCCTATGGTTGATGTACATGAAACGAAAGAGCGCGATAGTCAACAGGTCTCCAATAGGTTCCGACAGACAACCATCGGCTCCATAGATGACGAAAATTCAGGACAGTGCTTCACATACGATGCTTTCGAGTCCTCAAGCTGCTCGACGTCGACGGCACAAAGACCGCGGGCCGCCATGAGCACCAAACGGGGGCGCTGCAGGTGACGGATGTCGTGCCGGCCGACCTGGACGAGGATCTGTGGCCCAAGCACGTCCAGTTCTACGTCAAGGTCCCCGGCTCCTCCCCCTACATCTACGGCAACGATAAGCCAAAAAGGATGCAGGGGCAACACTGTAATTGCACATCGAGTAAAGCTATGAAACTGAGTGAAAGGTGAAAAAAGAGGATTTTTTTAAAATAATATCAATTTAAAAGATAATTACAAAAATAAATAGTCGATTTTTTTTTTAGAAAAATAGGTAACTGTCGCCATTTGAAATGACGAAATTGTCCTGTCGTCATTTGAAATGACGACAGTATCCCTGTCGTCAATTAGAACAATGCCGAGAGAGTTATGTCGCCAATTGAACTAGCGACAGGATAATTTCGCCATTCCAAATGGCGATAAGGTCCTGTCATTAGTTCAAATGGCGACAGAAACTTGCCGCCATTTTCAACGGCGAAATGGTTATATATATGTATTAATTTATGTGTAGAGAATTCAGCCTAAATATTTTGTGTAATACATTGACATGTCTTTGACTCGTTCCAACTGGTAGTAGCATTGCTGAGCAATGCCGGTCATGTGGAACAACGCCAGCTTGAAGAAACAGGGAACACCGCCCCCACTCGATTCCGCCTGCTCGGAGGTCACCAAGTCGGTGTGCAGCGTCTCCTTGCCAGTCCGGTGGCTCTTGCTTCCCTCCGCCTTATCACTCGCTTGTGTGTTGCAGAGAGGGCAGTCACGAGTGTAGTCACATTCACCACTGGTGGTACAACTGGCGCGATCGGCATAATACCGACGTCGGTGAGCTTGGGCGTGCCAGGCATACCCACGACTATTGCCACGGCCAAGGCCACCACATCCACGGTGGAGTGGTTCGTCTTCTTGATCAGTGCCGTGAGCTGACTGGCAAGTTTGTCCATCCGCTTGGTGAGCGTCCGATCGAGGGACTTGATGTTGGACCGAAATGGCGATCAGAGAGGGGTTTGAATATTTGATTGATCACAATTCATTATAGGAATGTTTCCAATAGAAATGGTTTGCTTTTAGCAATATTTCATTGATCACAATTCGGTATATTCCATTTATTATAAAGGTTCCTAAGGAATTCATTATAGGAATGTTTCCAATAGAAATGGTTTGCTTTTGCACATCAAAACCAAAAATTAATCTCGCAGATACATATAATTCAGAAGAATTGGTGAGTGATTCATACACATCATCCCTTTCTTTTATTGAGGGTTCTAGCAATTGATATCCTTTCGCAAATAATTGAAATGCAACTTCGTGATCTGGATCTTTAATTGTTGGAAACTTCTCAAGTTCTTCTGCCAAGCCTTGATTAATGAACCTACAAAATCCCTCGAATTGGATCTGACTAAATCTGAGTATTGTGGACATTCCCTCATTTCCATTCCGGAGCATCTTAATCTTAAGTTTCATGTTTATCGAAGAAAAATTCCATTATTAGCTAACTCTTCATCAATCCCTATGGATCGATCTAGCAATCATGGAATCTATATTCTGTTTACTGAATCACATGAAATTCTAGGGAACTCCACATACATATTTCATATATGTATTTCATACATATGAATAGAGACAATTTCGGCAAAAGTTCAAATTTGCTAGGGGTACAAATCGAATGAAAATGAATTGATAAAACATTCCTAGAAAAAAATTCTGCCACTTACACTTAATGATACTTATCAGATTGGATGGCAAAAATTTCTCATTTTATCTCCTTTCTATGAATGGGATAAAGCCATAATATAATAATTTAAAAGCATTGAAAAATTTGACTTTAGTTCGATTTAGAATAGCACGCTTACTTTAATTTCAAAAAAGAATAAGAATTTGACGGTTCTTTTTTGTTTCGTAGTAGTAGAATTGCTAGAAAATATAGGATTTCATTGTAGAATCCTAAAATAAAGTAAATCTTTTTTTAAGTACATGCCAATCTAGTTATCCACCTCTCCACATATCCCTGCTTTTATTGTAATTTCACTTAGGTGGGCCAAGATGGTCAGGTCATACTCTGTATCAGACCAAATTTCTTTTTTTATTCAAGATATTTAATGCAATGAAAAATTAAAGCACGATTCCCTGTAGAGATATGTACATAAGGGAGGTCCATGGATAATAATGCTGTTATGGATAATAATGTTGTTCAGACCTGTAGTTTACCTATACACTGATTAGGCATAAATCCATTCTATTTTCTTATGCCATTAAAAGGAAGAGGGGAGAGAATATAGATTTAAGAGTCGTTCACTACTGCAATTCAAAAAATAATAATAATTAGAATTCTAGTTAATGGTTCCAATTTGTTCTGAATTTTGCAGCCTGTGACTGGAAATTGACCTTTTCTCTTTTTCCATCTCAATAGAAAGAAAAGGGAAGTTTTCTAGTGTTAGCAATGTTTGTTTTAAGATAGAATCCATCGAGGAGAATACTCAAAACTAGATTAAAAAAAGCAGGAATAGATTTTTTTTGAAAATGATTGGAAAGAGAACTACCAATTTTTCACCTCAATTAGATTCAACTCAATTTTCTCTCCACTAGCTATGAAAGCTATGAAGATCAGCGAACAAGCACATCGGATGTCTTGTATTGAATCCAATCGAAACCCCGAAAAACAACAACTAAAAGCACAAAAAAATTGACAAATGAACAGTACTAGTGAACATCAATGGTAGTACCGGATAAATAGTAGTGGCACTACTGGCGAACAGTGGTACCGGTGAACAGTAGTGGTACTACCGGATGAACAGTAAAATCAGCACGAACCTGAAACCAAATGTAACATCCCAATTCTTGGCTTGTGTTTCAAATGTAAGAAAATGTGTAGAAATTAAAACTTTTCTTGCATCTTATTATTTTTGAACTTTTCTGTAATTCTTGTAAAGGAATTATGGGAAATCAAAAACCTAAAGCTCCCATTTGAGTAAAGTCAAAAACTCTATGTTGAAAATCTTGTGTTCAACTCCCTAAAAATATTTTTCCTTGGTTGGGTGACCCCTCTGAAAAATTTCACAATTTTTAGAAATTGTTTGAATAATTTAAGAGGTAGTCAAACCATTTTGACTCTTAGTCAAACCCTAGAATAAACCTTGCAGAATTTCTAGAGAAAATTTTTTTGCACAAAAACCTCTGAAAATTTTACATAAGGTCAATCTTAAAGTCAGCAAGCTCCGGTTAAAATTTTGGAATTTTTAGAGTTAGTTTTCTCCATTTAAAAATTCCTCAAGGTTTCCAGCCCAATTTCAAATCCTAAGTCAAACTTTTGGTTTGGGTTCGAGTCAGATTCGAGTTCTTGGTCGAACTCAACCTCCTAGCGCACTCGGGCTCAGTCCTTTAGGCGTATTCTTCTCCAGCCATTGGATCTCCAACCTACCGCTGAGATCTACGGAAGCGCCCAGACCTCCTTCTCGTTCAGACCACCCTTGGTCACGACCACCTCGTGTCTTTTTGCAAAGACCACTCTCTCGGACCTCCCTTTGGACCACCCCCTGTGCCTTTGCAAAGACCACCTTGGGTTGGTTGCAAAGACCTCCCCAAAGACCTCCTAAAAAACCTCCCCTAAGACCACCCTTAGACCACCTTTTGCGTTTTTGCAAAGACCACCCCGAATGGTCTTTTGCAAAGGCATCCCTCTAGACCACCCTTGGGCGTGCGTGTGTAGCGCCTAGGTGATCGTGGTACGTCCATGTCTTGATCTGTGTCGGGACCGGATTTCTGAATCCGAACGCTTTGTGTATTTCCGCACCAGTCCCATGATCAGTAGCTAGTGCACACAGTGGAAACATTGTTGATAACAAATTCGAATCACGAATAACATTAATAAACAACTGAATACCGGCCTTATGGCCACTTATTACAAAAGAGGTCGGACGACCTTGAGTCTTACAGCAGCATAAACATAAATGATAATCTCCGAGTGATGGCCCATCAAATTGCCCACCGGCATTCGACTGGGGAGCGCAACCTAGTACTCCGGGTATCCTTCGTCAAAGCCACAGGCGAAGTAGTCGTAGTCCTCCTCCGTGTCGTTGAAGGCTTCTGAGATTTAATTATGAGTGTAGCATGTGAGTACATAAAGTACTCCGCGAGTCTTGGGAAACATGCATATGCATAGCTTTAACAAATGAGGTTTATATGGTTCTTTTGCACAAAGCAATATTTTAAGTTTAAACAATTTTCATAAAGCACATTTGACAAACGTAGTTTCGATAAATAAATTAATTGTATTACTAGTGGAGGTTCTAGCTACCAACCACTAGCATCAAGGCTCTAGCTGCCAAGGTTTTCAGAATAGGGCTCTAGCTGCCCAACCGCTCTAGCCGCGTAAACTACCCGAGAGTCCCAACTGCTCCCAGTTCCCAAAATTTACTCTTTTAAAATCAAAACCAAAACCTACCATGTAACATCCCAAATTTTGGCTTGTGTTTCAAATGTAAGAAATTGAGGGTAAATTAAAACTTTTCCTTCATCCTTGTACTCTTGAAACTTTTCTGAAATTCTTGTAAAGGAATTTTGGGAAATTCAAAATCAAAAGCCTCATTTATCAAGTCAACAACCTCCTTGGTGAAATCTGGTTTCAAACCCTTGGAAATAATTTTTCCTGGTTCCGGGGTTGCTTAGTAACACCTCTGAATTATTTCATAATTTTTGGAAATTATTTGAAATATTTTAGAGGCAAGTCAAACCTTGGTCAAACCACTGAAATCACCTTCTGGAATTTCTTGAGAAAATTTCAGTGCACAAAAATCTCTGGAAATTTTATGGAAGGTTAATCATTAAGTCTGGAAGCCCCAGTTAAAATTTTATAAATTTTGGAGTTGATTTGATGCCTCAATTAAATTCCCAAAAGTTTCAGCTCAAAAATCAAATTCTAATGGGTTTGCACTGTTCCTCGGGTGCGGGTCAGACTCGGGCTCGAGTCACTTGACTCGACCGAGCCAACTAATCGCACCGGCGCGATCGGCGAAGCGCCCAGGCGTCATCGGCCGTTAGATCTCCATCGGACGGCTCTCATTCGTGTAAGCATTCGGACAGGTCGGTTGCCCCCGATTTTCGGCCGTTGGATCCTGATCCAACCATCGCGGCTTATCGTACCGTTTCGCAGTAGCCGTTTTCAAATCGGCGATCGCATCGTGGCCGTCGATTCTAATCCGAGCGGTCGACGATCGAGTGGGTTGGGCTTGACCGCGTTAGGCTGTTGGTCGAGCCGCCGTTCTCTCACGTGATGGTGGGCGGACGTGGCGCGGTCATCTTCCTCACCGGCGCGCGTGCACATGCGCCATGGCAGTGAGAGAGAGGGGGTGCCTTGTCACCTCCTTGAGCCCTTTAAACGGCTCCCTCTGCAGCGCATTAATTGCCCGTCGTGCGGCCGCCCCCGAAGTCGTCGAACTTACCTGCTCCCGTCGCTCCAAGCGACCGCACGCTGCTGTGGACCGAAGTCCACCCATGGGCATGTGCTTGCTACTCTTTCGTCCCTCGGCTGCCAAGCCCCTCAAGACCTTGGTAGCTTTCTTACACCCCTTGAGCTCCGGCTTGCACTCTCTTTGCTTGCTTGAGCCCAAATCTCAGAACCCTTTCGGCGCCATTGTTGGTGGAGCTCCTCGGTGCAACCCGCGCTCCAGTGGCTTTTCTTCCCTTCTTTTGCTTCGGTTTGTGTCCCTCACTTCTTGGAGCAAAACCCTAACAATTGTAGTTGCTTTTCACGGGAGCGGCTCAATTTTGGGATTTCCTCTTTTGCCGTGAGCACCCCCTTCTTCCTCACCGCAGAAGAAGCTCCATTTCTAATTCTTTGCTCGGGAAGCATATATGGGCTATTGTGGAGTGTAGTGATGACCGGTCTCACCACGGTTGCTCAGTCGTCATCTACACTTCTTCTTCTTGATCTTCGACGCCGTTCTTCGTCGCGGAGCCACCTCGACCACCTCAGAGCTCCACGTTGCTCGGTACCCTTCTAGTAGCCCCTAGAAGCTTGGGCACCATTGGATTGGTTTATTGCGGAGCTTTTGATCATTATGCATTTCGGCCGTTTTGGTCACCGCCGCTTATCGTCGGCTAGCCGCCGTTCTGGGGCACTATTGCCAGTGTGAGTGATCCCGATGGGTGTGCAATGCTATTGCGGTTCCATTTTGGCACTTAGCTCCCGCCGCCGTGCCTTGGTTCGCCGGCGACAAGCCGGAGGGTGCCCTCGGTTTGTTGTCGGACGAAAACGGCAGTGCCGTAATGTCGCTCGGACACAGTAATGACGTTCATTAATGCTAATCATTGTTAATCATGGGTTAGTAATCATTAGCTGTCCTAAACCCACCTCCTCAGTCACTGACCTGTGGGCCCGCCATCTTCAAACCCCCCCTGTGCGCGTGTGTTTAAACCCGGCATGTGACTTAGCGTCACTGACCAGTGGGCCCCTATTGTCAGTAGCCCTGTTCAAATCATAAACGGCCAATCAACCTCAGCCGTTCGATATTGGATCTGTGGCCGGGATCGTGGGGGCAATTGGACTGTCCGGAGACTCCCTCAATCCCAGCCCTTCATCGCTTGATCAACGGTCCAGGTTGTGCGAGCAATTGGACTGTCCGAAGGTCACAATGATCTGGACCGTTGGAGTCAAATCCAGCGGTCTTGGCGCGGCGCATGTTGAGTCGGCCGTGCGCGTGGGCGTCGGATCTTAATCGCCCACGTTGAGCCACGCCTTTTCTTTTTTCGGTTGAGGATATAAAATTCCTCGGTGAGCTTTATCTTTCTCTTGAAAAATGTTGTTAAAACTTTAGAAATTCATATCTTTTCGTTATAAATCCTTTTTGGGTGAATCCAGTAGTATTAATTTTCTTTTAAGCTAGAGATTAATCTAGAAATATTTCTAGGCCCTGTTAAGAACCAGAAATGTTGTGAATCAATTTTAGCCCTTTTCAGCCTCTATTAAATATTCCAAAAATGCTATAAAACTTAGAAAATCCATAACTTGTTCTCTGTAAGTCCAAATAGAGCGAACTAAATTTTGTTAATTTCCTTTAGGGATGAACTTTAGTGAAGGACCAGTTTGCTAGTGGTCTTTGCTATTGATATAAATGATGTCCTAGTTTTAGAACTTAGAAAAATCATAACTAATTCGTTATAACTTCAAATGGCCTGAAATTTTATATGGGTTATCACCACACCAGTAAGTAGCTACCATAAAAATTTCAGCTTCAAAATCTTTCTATAAAATATTTTTTGCTACAGTGCTAATTATGGCCGAAAATAGGTTTTTAGAGAATATCTTTTGCACCACAAATCCAAATTAGGTTTTCCAGTTCCTATGTCTAGGTATATTTGTATTCTACCTTGTGTATAAATTTAGTCGCATTTGGATAATTCTTGCTTGCTCTTTTGTTTAAGTGATTGCTCGTCTTATTGGTTGTTTTAGCTCTTTCGCTTAGGATTCGATATTTGCGGTAACCCGAGAACGACCCTCCGCAACAATTTGAGCAACAACAAGCGAGCAAGCAGTTTGATCATTTCCATTGATCCCATTACTTTTAAAGTCTAATATTTTGTTTAACTTCTATGTATGCATTGCTATTTTGTTGTTAAATTGATTAGTTAGACCTCTAGTTGCATAATCTGTAGGTAAATAGTTATCCTCTACTACCGAGCCTAGGTTATTTCTTTGTGGTTAGAGTTCGATGGATGAACTCTTATCACTTAGTAGATTACGAATGGATATTGCTTAGCCATGCCTAGTTATCGGTAGTATTGGGCGATCATCGACTTAGTCGATGATCTTGATCACACAAATACTTATACTACTCCATTATGTCCAACCCTTGTGTTTTATTGATTTACAAATCAAAAGCTGAAAACAAAACTATATCTTGACTTGGGCACAATGGTATGTTGATGTGATCATTTGGGTGTGTTGGAATGGTGCCTAAGTCCCCAAGGACCGAGTTACTTGTGTCACTAAGCCAGCGCTTATTGCGTGCTAACCACACGAGGGGATATGGAACCTCTCTTGACTAAGTACTTTGGGAGGTGTTAATTATGAGCTGGTCGGTGGGTGTGTTCTTGTGGGTGTGTGTTTTGGAGGGAGCATTAGCGCATAGGTTAGGGCATCTAATGTGTCCTTCTCCCGTGGTTGCGGCTCTTAATTAGCACCGTCCATTGGAAAGCGTCATGTTAGACTTAGCCATGCCCGCATACCAAAGGAAGTGTGCTAACCGTGGTGGTGGAAAGGCGGTCTATCGTGTGGGTACATTGGTACACCTGCGCAGGTTAAAACTATTGAATAGCCTCGTCTAGGTTATGGACATGCTTGGTAAGGTCGTGCAAGAACTAGACTACAACCTTTTAAAAACTTAAACTTGACATGGGTGGTATGAAGGGGTACTTCATGCTATTGTTGTGGTGACTATGGGTTAGTCGCTTCTAGGTTGGTGTTGTCATTTATCTATTGCTATAATTGTCTCTCTTTTATTTGAACAATAAAGTTAATTGCAAACTTGCTTTGAATCTACTACCTTATTGCAAATGAAAACCCGCTTTATCTTTGAAAATAAGTCGAGCCTCATCCACTTAAATAAAGCTTGCATGTAGTTAATTATAGTTCTGTTATCTCACACGTCGGTCTTGCGAGTACAAAAACAATTTTTGTACTCATCCGCTTGCTTAATATTAATTGTTGCAGAGGAAGAAGGTGAGCCCCAAGGGCCTCACTTTTGTGAGTTGTGTTCTGCGCCGTGCAGGGACGATTAGCTTAGCGGTCGGTTGGTTGCCTTGTGGGTAAAGGCACGCCGATTGGCTTTGTTTATCGCCATCTTATGGCCATTTTGCTTCATTGTTTAATTTAGTTGCTTATATGTCATTGGCGGTTGGCCTCTCTTTGTAATAACTCTCTTTATATTATCTATGTCTTTCAGTTGTTGCTTTTGCTTGGCTCTATGTGTATGAATGGAATTGATGCATGTTTTTGTAGCAGGTGTGTATACTGCAGTGCAGGAAGTATACATATCTCGAGGCTTAGTTTATTTGATTTGTCTTGTTAGAACCAAGTGGATGGTTAAACATAGAAGCCGAATAAACAGGGTCCTCACAAAGTTGGTATCGAGCCATTCCGTAGTAACTCAAGCTTAGTCGTCTTTAGGATATTTTGGAAAACTTAATTTCAAAGTATCAAATGATTTGTGAAAGCTTAAGTAAGTTCTCGATTTTATTCCTTACCTATCTTAGCTTTCTATCTCATCTTGCTCTAATTTGAGTTTTAAAAGTTGTCCTCCTTTCCTTCTCTCAAAGATAGTCATTATCGTTTAAATGGGGTTTGGGAACCAATGAGTTTGGCAAATTGAAGTGTTAGCTGCCCTCTACAAGGTTTTGAAGCTTCCGAGTTGAAGATTTCAATTAGGAGGCTTGGATGCAAAATCTGGACAGCGATCATTCAATTTCCGGACAGCAGGCTCAAAGGTTCTAACTAGGGTAGAAAATGAGAGGTTAATCAACTAAAAACTTGTGGGAATAAAAGGGTAAGATGTGATACTAGTTAGCTAAGTACCTAACGCTTATTTCGCTGGTTTAACCTTGCTCTTAAGTAGTGTTAGATTTATGGTAGGGTGCTGAAATTCTTATTTTCTCAAACCATTGCTCGTCCATTCAATACGGGTTGATGGTATTGAGAAGTTGAGATTTGGTTTGGTGTTTCCCTTACTGTTTTGGATCCTTTTTGGAAGCATTTAAAGTTTGTTTACTTGCTGTTTTTGGCTTTCGGTTAGGGTGACATCTCATTCCCCTAATCGTAGCTTTTCGCTTTCATCAACTTCTAGTATTAGTACTTTGGTTTCTAACCTAAAATTCTTGAACCAGGATGGTGGAGGATGCGCGCAGCGTGCCGTGGTCGCAGTGGTAGTTTGGATGAGAGCTTCGCCTCCTCCAACCATGGTGAGGTCCTTCTTGGATCAGCGCAACCGTTCGGAGGACGGGAGGGTCTCTTTGGATGTTATTGCGCGCAACACCTCCGCCCTTTCCGGTGCCTCAGGATCCGGGCAAGGGGGTGGACATCAGTCTCGTGGGGTTTGGTGAGTTTCTTCGCACTCGCCCCACGTTCTCGAGTCCGAGGACCCTTTGACGCAGATGACTGCTGCGTCGGAGTTGGCGTAAGCTCGGCGTTGCTCGATGCCGACCGGGACGGGGCACTCTTTGCCTCCCATCGGCTTCAGGGGGCACTCTCTGGTGGGAGAACTTCTTGGCCATGCGAGCCGCCCGCCACACCGTCTCTTGGGATGAGTTCGGACGGTGTTCCGTCGAGCTCACATCCTCGCCGTTTGATGAAGTGAAGAAGAAGGAGTTTCTCGCTCAAGCAAGGGCGTAAGTCGGTGATGGAATACCTGCACGCAGTTCAACCACTTGGCTCGTTATGCTCCATCCGAGGTGGCCACCATGAGGCCAGCAGAGAAGTTCATGGAGGTTTGTGCGAGGAGCCGCAAGACAGGCTCTCCATTGTGGACTTCTTGACTTTCGAGCTTTGGTGGACAAGGCCATTGTTCTTGAGCACAAGGCGAAGGCGCTGGCGAGTCCCATAGCGCAAGTGGGGAGGCGGCGGTGCGCATGGCCGCCCTCTCCCGCCCCCCGTGTCGGGCCTACCCGGGGCTCGTTCGTGGCTTCACTACCACCGAGGCGCCGCACCTGACTCCTCGCTCTCCGCAGCCGTGCCCCAATCACGTGCGCTGCGAACAGCGAGTGGCCCGCAATCCGGTGCCGGGTCACTTGCTGCCGTGCAACCGAAGGGCATTATGCAAATACTTGCCCTAACAGAGGTGAGCAGACCCCTCGTCCTAATGGAGGGCGCGGCGCGGGAGGTGGTTCTTCCGGATCGAAGGTTGTCCCCGCTACCCAAGGCGTGGGTAGTGGCGCGTCAACCTCATCTCCGCGGAGGAGGCACAGGAGGCACCGACGTCGTGTTGGGTACCCTTTGGTTAACTTTTTCCTGCTCTGATTTTGTTTGATTGAGCGCATCTCATTCGTTTGTTTGAGTCTTTTCTTCTGGGGTCTCCTTTTACTCCATTGTTGGTCCCGCTGCTCATTCGCTCACCCGGTTGGAGTTGAGAGCCGAGTCCGAGTGTAGGGATGTCCTGTTGAGATAGAAGGGTAGGATTCTTGGCAAACCTTATCCTCCTTCGATCGGCGAGCTTAGATGTAATCCTAGGCATGGATTGGTTGTCTCGGCACATGGGACAAATTGATTGCGCTAGGAGGCTCATCTACCTCACGATCCTTACAGCGGCGGGTTCGCTTTCGCGAAAGGCTGCAGGATCCGCATCTCTTGGCGGAAGCGAAGCGACTCTAGATATTAGTGAAGTCCCGGTGGTATGTGACTTTGTTGATGTCTTCCCGACGACCTTCGGGATGCCACTAGTTCGAGACCTTGAGTTTGTCATTGAGTTGGTTCCGCATCGCCCGATTTCAAAGAGGCCTTACCGGATGGACCCAATTGAGTTGGTGGAGTTGAAGAAGCGGTGGGTGAGCTTCAAGAGAAGGGTTTCATCCGCCTAGCTCATCTCCTTGGGGATGCTCAGCAATCTTTGTCGAAAAGGACAAGGCGGCTGCGCATGTCGTTGATTACCGTCCACTTAATGAAGTAACGGTAAAGAACAAGTACCCTTTGCCCCGTATCGGCGATCATTCGATCAATTAACTGGAGCTCGAGTTTTCTCAAGATTGATCGAGAGTGGGATATCATCGAGTTGGATTCGACACGAGGATATTCCAAAGACGACTTTCTACTCGTTATGGCTTGTGCGAGTATACCGTCATGTCATTCGCTTAACCAATGCTCGGCCTTGTTCATGAACCTCATGAATTCGGTATTCATGGAGTATTTGGATAGGTTCGTTGTGGTCTTCATCGATGATATTATCAGAGCCATTCTGACCGTAGTAACCCAAGCATAGTCGTCCTTAGGATATTTTGAAAGTCTTATTTTCAAATTATAAAAGGTTTATGAAAACTTAGGCGGGTTCTCGATTTTACTCCTTACCTATCTTAGCCTTCTACTCTCATCTTACTCTAATTTGAGTTTAAAACTTGGTTTCTCTCTTTCCTTTCAAAAGATAGTTACTACCGGTAGAATCAGCCTTTGGGAGAACCATAGAGAATTAGTCTAATTAAAATTTGTGGGAGCATAAGGGTAAGATATGTATGAGTTTGCTAAGTGTCGATTTTTGTCGATTGGTTTTGTAACTTAAAAGCCTTGTGCTTGTTTTGTCTTTGTTAGCAAGTTATTTGCGATGGGTTATCAACTTCATGTTTTAGGCTATTGTTAACTTGTCTTAGTGAAGCAGGATGGCGGGAGAAGCAGCGCGATCAGTGGTGGTCATGATGAGGAGCTTCCTCCTCCTCGACCATGGTGAGGTTCTCGCCGATCGAGCGAAACCGCATGGATCGACGCGCATCACGGAGGTTATTAGGAATACCTCCACTCCTGCCGGTGGTGGCGGTCACCGGACTTCGCGGGGACTTGCGGAGTTCCTCGCACGCGACCACCGACTTTCTCCCGCTCGAGGACCCTCGATGCGGATGATTGGCTGCGCATGGTTGGCGAAAGCTCAACATAGCTCGATGCCGAACGCAGGACAAGGCACTCTTCGCGTCTCACCGGCTTGAGGCGCAACACTCATGGTGGGAGAACTATCTCGCCATGCACCCGCGGCCATGTGGTCGCGTGGGAGGAGTTCGGATCGACTTTTAATCGGGCCCCATCCCGGATGGCTGATGAAGTGAAGAAGAAAGAATTCCTCGCGCTCAAGCAAGGGCGCAAATGCGTGACCGAGTACACTGCGAGTTTAATCATTTGGCTCGTTATGCTCGGGAGAGGTGGCCTCGATGAGGCTAAGCGGGAGAAGTTTATGGATGGCTTGTCAGAGGCTGCGGGACAAGCTATCTATTGTAGACTTCTCGACTTTCGGGCCTTGGTAGATAAGGCCATTGTTCTTGAGCATAAGGCAAAGCGCGCTGGCGAGTCCATAGCGCAAATGGGAGGCGCATCGGTCTACTCACACCGGCCTCGATCGTCCTCGGTGGGCGGCACGATGGCCGCTCTTTTGCTCCACCGGCACCGAGGCCATCGCACAGCTCCTCGCCCACCGCGAGGGCGTGTTTCGACCACGTGCGCTGCGATCCAAAGCGAGCGGCCTCGCAATCCGGCGGCGAGGTTACTTGTTTTATTTGCCACAACAAGGGCCACTACGCATGCGCTTGCCCTCGAGTGCTGCGGTAGCCCTCGTCCTAATGGAGGGCGCGGCGGGGAGTGGTCATCCACCGACGAAGATGATCCGAAGCCCGTGGTGCGGCGTGGTCGAGTCAACCACCTTCGATTGAGAGGCTCGGGAGGCGCGGATGTCGTGATTGGTACACTTCTTGTTAATTTCGTCTGCTGCGGTATTATTTGATTACGAGCATCGCATTCTTTATTTCAAGATCATTTGCTGCTGCTAGTAGTCTTCACTTGTGTACCTTTGGGGTTCCTTTGCTCATCCGCTCTCGGGCGGAAATGAGAGGCGAGTTCTGATGTCGGGATGTTCTTATCATAGTCAAAGAGTGGGATTTTGGCAAATCTTATTGCTCGATTCAGCAAGCTGGATGTGATTCTTGGCATGGATTGGTTGTCCCAACACTTGAGGCGGTCGATTGTGCAGGGAAGATTGTCTATCTCACGACCCTTGGTGGCGGGTTGGATTTTAGCGCAGTGCGAGGCCACATCGTGTGCATTAGAAGCGAAGCCGACCTTGCGATTCGGGATGTTCCCATAGTATCGACTTTGTGGATGTCTTTCGGAAGATTTGCAGGATGCCTCGGTTCGAGACCTTGAGTTTGTCATTGAGTTCTGCTGGTACCGCTCCAATTTGAAGGCGCGTGTCGGATGCCTCCCAATGAGCTAGAAGAATTGAAGAAGAAGCTTGGTGAGCTCCAAGCAAAGGGTTTCATCCGTCCAGTTCATCTCCTTGGGGTTGTCAGGTGATCTTTGTGAAGAAGAAGGACAAGACTTTGCGCATGTGTGTTGATTACCGTCCTCTCAATGAGGTGACGGTGAAGAACAAATATCCCTTGCCCGTATTGATGATCTGTTTGATCGGTTGGCTGGAACCGGTGTTCTCAAAGATTGATCACGAGAATGGGGTATCATCAGTCGTCGATCGGATCGAGAGGATATTCAAAGACGGCTTTCACTACTCGTTATGGGTCGCACGAGTACACCGTCATGTCTTCGGTTTAACCAATGCTCGGCTTTGTTCATGAACCTTATGAATTCAAGTATTCATGGAGTATTTGGATAAATTTGTGGTGGTCTTTATTGATGATATTCTTATCTATTCCAAGATGAAGCGAGCATCTTGAGCATCGAAGATTGTTTTAGTGATTGCGGGAACATCGACTATATGCAAAGTTCAGCAAATGTGAGTTACGGTTGAAGGAAGTGGCATTCTTGGGCCATGTTCTTTCAGTGGAGGCATAGCGTGGATCGGCAAGGTCGTGATGTTCTATCTTGAGGCAGCCCAAGTCGATCAGCGATGTGCGGAGTTTTCTTGGTTTAGCGGGCTATTACCGCCGCTTTATCGAGAACTTCTCCAAAATCGCAAAGCCAATGAATGAATTGCTCAAGAAGGACAAGAAGTTTGTGTGGTCCTCGCTTGTGATGAGAGCTTTGGGAGCTCAAACGGCAATTGACTTCACCCAGTCCTCACTCTTCACGATATCCATAAGAGCTTCGATATTTATTGCGATGCCTCTCGTCGAGGTCTTGGATGTGTTCTTATGCAGGAAGGCAAGGCAGTTGCCTATGCATCTAGGCAGTTGAGACCTCATGAGCTCAACTATCCCACCCATGATCTAGAGCTTCTTCTTTGTTGTTCATGCACTCAAGATTTGGCGGCATTATCGATTGGTAACATTGTGAGGTGTATTCGATCACAAGAGTTTGAAATACTTGTTCACTCGGCGGATCTGAACCTCGAGCAAAGGAGATGGCTGGAATTGATCAAAGATTATGACATGGGTATTGATATCATCCGGCAAAGCCAATGTGGTTCTTGATGCGAGCGAAAGGTGTCTTGCAATACTTTGATGATCCAAGAGCAACGACTGCACTTCTTACGAATTTCAGCGTCTCAACTTGGGTTTGGTTGAGCATGGTTCCCTTCTTTGCCTTGGTTGTGCAACCAACCTTGGTGGATCAAATCAAGCGACCGGCAATCGGATGATGGTGTGGGCAAAATCAGCGAGAATATCAGGATGGATCGCCAAGTGTTTCCTGCGAAGATGAGCACGGTGTTGTATGGTTTGAGCAGCGTCTTGTGGTCCCAAGGTCCCGAGTTGCGGGATTTGATTCTTCAGAGGCCCATGATTCGCCTTTGTCCATCCATCCGGGGCCACTAAAATGTATCAAGATCTGCGTCGGAGATTACGGTGGACTCGCATGAAGCGCGAGATTGCGGGTTCGTTGTCGGGTGTGACACATCTTTGTCGTGTCAAGGCGAGCATCGGCGTCGGCGAGTCTTCTTGACCCTTGCCTATACAGAGTGGAAGTGGGATTAGTAGGCATGGATTTCATCACCGGTGCGCCCTGTGCTTCTTGGGAAAGGATGCTATACGGGTTGTTATCGTAGGTTGACAAAAGTAGCACACTTTTGCCGAGACGTACCACCCTCGATGTCGATGGGGTGGCGGACCTTTATATCTCCCGCATTGTGAGTTTGCATGGTGTGCCACGAACGATTGTGTCGAATCGTGGCTCTCTTTTCACTTCTCGATTTTGGCATAGTGCGCAGGAGGCCATGGGAACTCGTCTTACTTTCAAAGACGGCCTATCATCCTCGGACCGATGGTCGACGGGTAGCGTCAATCGGTGCTTGAAGATATGCTCCGTGCTTGTGTTCTTTCCTATGGGAAGAATTGGGAGAAGAGTTTGCCGCTTGCGAGTTCTCTTACAACAACGACTTCGAGCTAGTCTCGGTATGGCACCGTTTGAGGCTTTGTATGGGAGGCGATGAACCCCGTTGAACCGGTCGGCGGTGAAAAGCGGTTCTTTGGCCGAATTCAATCAATGAAGTGAAAGTCAAGTGCGATTGATTCGTGAGCACTTGCGCGTAGCTCGATCGAGCGAAGAGCTATGCGGATCGGCGTCGTCGTGGTGAGCTTCGGCCCAATGACTTTGTGTATCTCAAGTTTCACCTTTGAAGGACACCGTCGTTTGATGTCAAGAGCAAGCGGCTCCTCGGTATGTCGGGCCTTATCGCGTCATCAAGAAAGTGGGAGCGTTGCATACAAGTTGAGTTGCGGCTACACTTGAAGGGTGCATGATGTTTTCCATATATCACAATTGAAGAAGTGCCTTCGTGTTCCAGTTGAGGAAGCGCCATTGGAAAATATTGATGTGCGGGAAGATCCGTCTTATCGTGGCGTCCGTTCGTATCCTCGATGAAGTGAACGCAGAACAAGGAACCGTGTGATCAAGTTCCTTAAAGTTCGGTGGTCAAACCACTCAGAGGATGAAGCCACTTGGGAGCAGGGAAGACCGCCTCGGCAGTTACCGATCCTTCTTCTCTCGATGATCGAGAATCTCGGGCGAGATTCTGTAAGGGGAGATTTGTAACAGCCCTAACTTAGGGTTTGTATTTCAAATGTATATTTTGAGGGGAAATAAAAACTTTTATTGTCTCTTCAAATCATTTGAAAGTTTCTACATTTTCCTAGCAATTTCCATTTTCTAGAATTAAATTCTTGTGAATGGAGATTGTTGTCAACAGATTCTTAGCTTTCAAACTTGTGATCATCCTCTGAAATTATTTTCCTACCATCTTGATCATCCTATCTACCTCCTGAATTATTTCACAATTTTTAGATTTTGTTTGCTATTTCAAATGGCCAAGTCAACTCTGTTTGAAATCTGGTCAAACTCCTGTACAGCAGCTTGTGAATTTTCTCTAGAACAATGCAGTGCATAAAAGTTCTGGAAAAATTATACAAGGTTGTCCTCTTTCCTAGTAGCTACCATAAAAATTTCGAAATTTTTGGAGCTCAGAGCTACCTCTAAAAATTCCCCAAAACCTTCTCTGTCTTTTAAATCAAATTCTAAAGTCTTGTTCCTCGGGCCCGAACCCAACTCGGGCTCGAGTCCGACTTCTTACACACTTGGTTCGGTCGCGTCAACTAATCGCACCGCCCAAGTCAATTGATCGCGACCGTCCGATGCAAATCGAGCGATCCACGTCGCGTGCGCAACCGATCTGTCCGAATGCATACATCAATCTCGACCGTCCATCTCGAGATCCAACGGCCGACGCGTTCGATCGAGTCAAACCACCTAATCGCACCGTGCGGTCTCGAGCTCGCACCGCTTTGCTCTGCCGACATGTGGGTCCCACTGTCAAGCATCGACCTCGTCTTCTCCGCACCTCACCGGAGCTCACGGCCGTGTCGCATGCTTGCCACGTCCTCGTCGCCGCCACCTTTTTGTCCTCGTGTCGGCCCGTGAAGCATCGCGGGATCTCCTCTACCCATGCGAGCCCATCCACTACCCTTGGCGTCCATTCTCGTGTTTTCTCCGCCCAAATTTCCTTCCGGTGGGAGAAGAACCGGAGCAACGCCGCCGTGTTAGCGCCGCCCTCGAGCCCGCGATCAGCATCGCACGTGATCCACTCTCTCGCCGCATCCATTTTGCGGTTCGAGCTCGTAGCACCCGTGAATCATCCGAGCCACCGTCGTCTCCGCCTCCGGTGATCTCGGCTCTGCAAGCTTATTGGCGCTCGGTGAGTTTCGGCCGTCACTTGGTCCCTTAGGATCGCATCAACATCTTTGAGTCTAGCAGTGACCTTGTTTCGCTCTTTGGTGCATCACCAAGCCGCGTCGCTTTCTTCTCAAACTCGGTAAAGCGCCGCCGTGTCAATTCCGCGCCACCGTCCTCCTCCATCATCAAGATCGTGGGCTTATCGTTCTGGTGTCTCCCGCGATCTCGTGGCGCACCTTCTCGAAGCTTCGCCGCTGCGAAGCGTCATCTCGCGCGCCGCACCTTCTTCTCGCCTCCGTTCGCATGCTTCGCCGCCGCCCGGCATCTTTGTGGTCAGCGTCACCGTCGTCGAGTTCGCTAGGTCCTTGCGAACCAGAAGGTACCACTCTTTCGCCCAGAAACCTCCTGGTTTGCAAGATCGATTCTTGCCGCGCCACCGCAGTACCGTGCTCGCGGTGAACCGCGGTGAAGATTAGTTTAACTCTAATCATGTCTACTTTGAGTCTCTGATTTGTGGGCCCTCTTTGGTTAATCACGTTTAGAAATCGTTTAATCCAACCGTTGCGTTTCACTTTGTGTCACTGCCATGTGGGTCCATGTTGTCAGTTAGGTTTGTGTAGTTCTGGTTATGCGTTTTCTCTGATGGGAAGCGTATTTCACTGTGAGAGTGTTTTGGGTTTGCACCTTAGTGAGCCGAAGACGTATTCTTTGAATCGCCCGACGTCACTTTGGCGAGTCTTATTGTCTTGGTCGCGTTATGCGGGCCATTGTCGATGGTCGGGCTTCTTGAGCGGTAGAAAAAGGATTTAATGCTTTAGTATTTCGTAATATGTTTTACATTGCCTTCGTTAATTCATTTAAACTTAGAAAATGCATAACTAATTCAATTTTTATCCAAATTGCATGAAACCAGTGCTGTTAATTTTCATTTTAAGTGTGCTACTTGATAAAATTAACTTCACCCATGTCTCTGTAGCAAAAATCTGTTAGCTAATAAAATGATGTCTTATGTATCTTCTAAATTAGAAAATGCATATCTCTTCCAATAATTGTCCAAATTAAATGACAGTGCAAGTAAAATTTCATTTTCAGTATACTAACTATTAGGATAGGTTCTATACACTGGTTACATTCATGAGAATTTGTTAAGGAATTAACTAGTGACTTGTTGTGTTTTAGCTTAGAAAATTCATGGAAAAATTGCTAATAACTTAAAATGATTTGTTCTCTGTTTCTAAAATTTTGTTATTGCATGCTTAGTCCTGTTGTGTGAGTTTTGACTTGTTTGATGTTGTTGAATGTTTGAGTTTTGTCGGTGTTATTCGTTCTTATTTGTTTGTTATGTTCGATCGTTGGGCTTCGATATTTGCGGCAACCCCGAGGACGATCCTCGCACTATATCGAGCAACAAACAACTGTGCAAGCGATTTGATCATGAAAATCCCGGTATTTTAAAGTCTAATATTTTGTTTCAATTTGTATGTATGCATTGCTTAATTTGTGTAAAATTGTTTAGTTAAATCCGTAGTTGCATATCCTATAGACAAAATGTTGATCTCTACTACGAGCCTAGGTTATTTGCTGTGATTAGAGGTCATTGGATGATCTCTTGTCACTTAGTAGGTCCGGTCAACTTGCTTAGACATGCTTAGCTATCGGTAGAAGCTGGCGGTTATCGACTTTAGTCGGTAACCTTGATCACACAAAATCTTCTATAACTTTATGTTTCAGCATTCTTGCCATGTTTATTTGCAAAACTAAAACTGAAAATAAAAATGATTTAGACGCGGGCACAATGGTAAGATTGGTGTGATACATTGGTGTGATGGAAAGGTGCCCGGTCAATTAAGGACCGAACATCTTGTGAGTACATGTTATCAGAGCATTTTGCGTGCTAACCACACTAGAGTATATGGGACCTCTCTTGACCTAGTACTTTGGCGTGTATTGACTCGGGTCGCAGGAGGTCGCGCAGGAGGGATGGTGTTGGGAGCATGGTAGTTGTCTAAAAGCTTTATCCCGAGTGGGTAGTTGACTTTTGGCTTTACCATGTAAGCGTATGGATTTCTATCCATCTGAGCGCTCGTAGTTAATACACAATATTGAAAGCGATCTCGTAGGACTTAGTGTGCCGACATACCTTCTAAGTGTGCTTTGGCTTAAAGGCGATGCAAGTGTGGGTACGATGGTACACCCTGCGGGGTTAAAAATTATTGAATAGCCTGCGTCCTAGGTGATGGACACGCTTGGGTAAGCTTTTCAAGAGTTAGACTACGACATTTAAATTAAAACTTGATGGGTGGTGCGAATGCGGGGATTAGTGCTATTGTAGTGGTGACTATTGGGATAGTCACTTCTAGGATGTTTTTACTTACTCTTTTGTTATTATTACTTTTCTTGTATTTCAACATTAAAAATGAATTGCAAACTTGCCTTTAAAGCGTATTACATTATTGCAAATGAAAATTGGCTTTATGCAAATAAAACATATGGCCTCCACTAAACAAGCTGCATGTAGCATATGAGCAGTGCGCTAGTTCACACGTCTGTCTTGCGGGTACAAAGACAATCTTTGTACTCGGTGCTTTGCTTAATGTTTTTGTTGCGAGAGGAAGAAGGTGAGCCTCGGGGTCCTCACTTACGTGGTCGTGTTGCCGCTTCTTGGGCGACTAGACTTGGCGGTCGGTTAGATGCCTTGTGGGTTGAAGGCACGATTGGCTTTGTTTATAGCCATCTTATGGCACTTTTGCTTCGCTGTCTTTTCGTTGTTATTTGTGTATCTTGTGGCGATCGGCCATTGTCCGTAATATCTCTACTATTTGTTTATCCTCCGTTGTAGTGTGATGTTCGGACTCTATGTTTGGAATGGAGTTGATGTCTAATTTTGTACCGGGTGTGTATCACGCTCAGGAAGTATACATATCTGAGATCGATTTATTTGATTTGTGATGCTAGGACCAGGTGGTTGGTTAAGCATTACAAGCCAAATAAACTGGGTCCTCACAGATATCCTTATCTACCCAAGAGCGATGAGAACACACCGGCATTTGAAGCTTGTGTTGGGCAAGCTTGCGAGCACAAGCTCGTATGCAAAGTTCAGCAAGTGCGCGTTACGGTTGAAGGAAGTAGCCTTCTTAGGCCATATTCTTTCGGCAGAGGCGTAGGCGTGGATCTAGCAAGATCGCGATGTGCTTTCTCGAGTCAACCCACCCGGTCACCGAGTTCGAGTTTTCTTGGTTTAGCGGGATACTATCGTCGCTTTATTGAGAACTTTTCCAAGATAGCGGCCGATGACGGAGTTGCTCAAGAAGGACAAGAAGTTCTCGTGGTCGCCGATTGCGAGAAAGTTTCCAAGCGCTTAAGCGATTGACCACCGCTCCCGTTCTTGTTCTCCCGATGTCCGTCGAAGCTTCGACATCTTTTGTGGCGCTTCTCGTCGAGGCCTCGGTTGTGTCCTTATGCAAGAAGGCAAGGTAGTGGCCTATGCATCAAGGCAATTGAGACCTCATGAACTCAACTATCCTACCCATGACTTGGAGTTGGCCGTGATTCATGCACTTAAGATCTAGCGACATTACCTAATCGGTGTCGTTGTGAAGTGTACTCGGATCACAAAAGCTTAAAGTATTTGTTCACCCAACTGATCCGAACCTCAGGCAAAGGAGATGGTTGGAGTTGATCAAGGACTATGACATGGGTATTCACTACCATCCGGCAAGGCCAATGTCGTTGCGGATGCGCTTTAGTCGCAAAGCGCATTGCAATGCATTGTTGCTTCAAGAGCCTCACCACCCTTACGGAGGAGTTTCAGCGTCTCAACTTGGGGTTGGTTGAGCATGGTTCCTCGGCGCCTTGGTTGTACAACCAACCTTGGTGGATCGGATTAAGTGCGCTCCAAGATCGGATGTTGGAGTGAACCGCATCAAGGAAAATGTCAAGAATGGAGCGACCAAGTGCTTCTCAGTAGATGAGCTTGGTGTCGTGAGGTTCGGGCAGCGTCTAGTGGTTCCAAAGGACATGGAGTTGCGGGATTTGATCCTCCGCAAGCCCACGATTCTCCATTATCCATTCATCCGGGGCCACGAAGATGTATCATGATCTCCGGCAGAGATTTTGGTGGACCGAATGAAGAGGGAGATCGCAAGGTTCGTTCGAGCGCGGCGTGTGTCGTCGTGTCAAGGCCGAGCATCGTCGTCCGGCGGGCTTGACCCTTACCAATTCGGAGTGGAAGTGGGATTGGTCGGGATGGACTTTATCATCGGTCTACCCGGTCTCCAAAGAAGAATGATGCCATCGGGTGCGTCATCGATCGATTGACTAAGGTGGCTCATTTTCTTCTGTCAAGACCGACCCGAGTGGGTCTTCGCGGAACTCTACATAGCCCGCATCGTGAGTTTGCATGGTGTGCCAAAGACAATTGTGTCGGATCGTGGTTCGCTGTTCACTTCTCGATTTTGGCATAGCTTTGCAAGAGGCTATGGGAACTCGACTTTCTTTCATTTCAAAGATTTCACCCCAAGCAGATGGTGGGACCGAGAGGTCAACCAAGTTTTGGAGGACATCTTTCATGAGCTTGTGTCCTTTCTATGGGAAGCATTGGGAGAAGTGCTTACCATTCGCCGGGTTTTCTTATAACAGCGGCTTCCAAGCCGGTCTCGGCATGGCACCATTTGAGGCCTTATACGGGAGAAAGTGTAGGACCCGTTGAGCTGTGCGAGACCGGTGAAAGACCTTTCTTTGGCCGGACTCGATTAATGAGGCCGAGGGTCAAGTCCACTCATTCGTGATCGCTACGCACGACTCAATCCGAGCAAAAGAGCTATGCGGATCGCCGTCGTCGTGAGTTGAGCTTTGAGCCCAATGACCGTTTATCTCAAGGTTTCTCCTCGAAAGGTCACCGCGTTTTGGTGTCAAGGGCAAGTTGGCTCCTCGATACGCCGGTCCATACCGTGTCATCGAAAGAAGGAGCCGCCGCCTACAAGTTGGAGTTGCTCTGCACTCATGGAGTACATGATGTGTTCCATGTGTCCCGGCTAAAGAAGTGCCTCCGTGTTCCAACAGAGAAGCTCCGTTGGAAACTCTTGATGTTCAGAAAATTTGACCTATCGCGAGCACCTGTTCGCATACTCGAGGAAAGTGAGCGAAGAACAAGGAACAAGACCATTAAGTTCCTTAAAGTTCAAGTGGTCAAACCATTACGAGGATGAAGCTACATGGGAGCAGAAGATCGTCTCGTGCGGACTACCCCTCTTTCTTTTCCGAGTGAACCAAATCTCGGACGAGATTTTTGTAAGGGGAGGTTTGTAACATCCCAAATTTTGGCTTGTGTTTCAAATGTAAGAAATTGAGGGTAAATTAAAACTTTTCCTTCATCCTTGTACTCTTGAAACTTTTCTGAAATTCTTGTAAAGGAATTTTGGGAAATTCAAAATCAAAAGCCTCATTTATCAAGTCAACAACCTCCTTGGTGAAATCTGGTTTCAAACCCTTGAAATAATTTTCCCTGGTTCCGGGTTGTTGGTAACACTCTGAATTATTTCATAATTTTTGGAAATTATTTGAAATATTTTAGAGGCAAGTCAAACCTGGTCAAACCATCAAATCACCTTCTGGAATTTCTTGAGAAAATTTCAGTGCACAAAAATCTCTGGAAATTTTATGGAAGGTTAATCATTAAGTCTGGAAGCCCCAGTTAAAATTTTATAAATTTTGGAGTTGATTTGATGCCTCAATTAAATTCCCAAAAGTTTCAGCTCAAAAATCAAATTCTAATGGGTTTGCACTGTTCCTCGAGTGCGGGTCAGACTCGGGCTCGAGTCACTTGACTCGACCGAGCCAACTAATCGCACCGCGCGATCGAAGCCGCGTGGCGTCATCACCGTTAGATCTCCATCGGACGGCTCTCATTCGTAAGCATTCGGACGGTCGGTTGCCCCCGATTTTTGGAGTTGGATCCGATCCAACCATCGCGGATCGCTATGCGTTTCGCATTAGCCGTTTTCAAATCGGCGATCGCATCGTGGCCGTCTGATTCTAATCCGACGGTCAGCATCGAATGGGTTGGGCTTGACCGCGTTAGCTGTTGGGTCCGAGCCGCTCGCTCTTCTCGCCGATGGTGGGCGACGAGCGCGGTCATCTTCCTCCTCGCGCAGCGTGCGTGCACATGCGCCATGGCAGTGAGAGAGAGGGGGTGCCTTGTCACCTCCTTGAGCCCTTTAAACGGCTCCCTCTGCAGCGCATTAATTGCCCGTCGTGCGGCCGCCCCCGAAGTCGTCGAACTTACCTGCTCCCGTCGCTCCAAGCGATCAGACGCTTGTGGACGAGAAGTCCACCCATGGGCATGTGCTTGCTACTCTTTTCGTCCCCTCGGCTACTTAAGCCCCTCAAGACCTTCAGTAGCTGTCTTTACACTCCCCTTGAGCTCCAGCTTGCACTCTCTTTGCTTGCTTGAGCCCAAATCTCCAGAACCCTTTCGGCCGCCATTGTTGAGCTGGGAGCTCCTCGGTGCAACCCGCGCTCCAGTGGCTTTTCTTCCCTTCTTTTTGCTTCGGTTTGTGTCCCTCACTTCTTGGAGCAAAACCCCTAACTTAATTGTAGTTGCTTTTCACAGGAGCAGCTCAATTTTGGGGATTTCCTCTTTTCGACGTGAGCACCCCTTCTTCCTCACCGCCTGGTAGAAGCTCCATTTCCTAATTCTTTGCTCGGGAAGCATATATGGGCTATTGTGGAGTCGTAGTGATGACGAGTCTCACCACAGTTGCTCAGTCGTCATCTACACTTCTTCTTCTTCGGTCGCCGACGCCGTTCTTCGTCGCCGGAGCCACCTCGACCACCTCCGAGCTCCACCAGTGCTCAGGTACCCTTCTAGTAGCCCCTAGAAGCTTGGGCACCATTGGATTGGTTTATTGCGGAGCTTTTGGTCATTATGCATTTCGTAGTTTTGGTCACGCAGCTCATCGTCGGCTAGCGCGTTACAGGGGCACTATTGCGGTGTGAGTGATCCGATGGGTGTGCAATGCTATTGCGGTTCCATTTGGCACTTAGCTCCCGCCGTAGTGCCTTGGTTCGCCGGCGACAAGCCGAGGGTGCCCTCGGTTTGTTGTCGGACCAACGGCGATCGCCGTAATGTCGCTTCGGACACGATAATAGCGTTCATTAATGCTAATCATTGTTAATCATGGGTTAGTAATCATTAGCTATCCTAAACCCACCTCCTCGATCCAGCGACACGTGGGCCCGCCATCTTCAAACCCCACATGCGCGTGTGTTTAAACCCGGCATGTGACTTAGCGTCATCGACGGTGGGCCCCTATTGTCAGAGTCTCTGTTCAAATCATAAGCGGCCAATCAACCTCACCGTTCGATATTGGATCGTGGCGGGATCATGGGGCAATTGGACCGTCAGGAGACTCCTCAATCCCCTTCTTCATCGCTTGATCAACGGTCCGGTTGTGCGAGCAATTGACCGTCCAAGGTCACAATGATGCGGACCGTTGAGTCAAATCCAGCGGTCGCGCTGCGCGCATGTTGAGTCGGCGTCTTGCGTGGGCGTCGGATCTTTGTCAGCGCCCACGTTGAGCCACGCCTTTTCTTTTCCGGTTGAGGATATAAAATTCCTCGGTGAGCTTTATCTTTCTCTTCAAAAATGTTGTTAAAACTTTAGAAATTCATATCTTTTTCGTTATAAATCCTTTTTGGGTGAATCCAGTAGTATTAATTTTCTTTTAAGCTAGAGATTAATCTAGAAATATTTCTAGGCCCTGTTAAGAACCAGAAATGTTGTGAATCGATTTTAGCCCTTTTCAGCCTCTATTAAATATTCCAAAAATGCTATAAAAACTTAGAAAATCCATAACTTGTTCTCTGTAAGTCCAAATAGAGCGAACTAAATTTTGTTAATTTCCTTTAGGGATGAACTTTAGTGAAGGACCAGTTTGCTAGTGGTCTTTGCTATTGATATAAATGATGTCCTAGTTTTAGAACTTAGAAAAATCATAACTAATTCGTTATAACTTCAAATGGCCTGAAATTTTATATGGGTTATCACCACACCAGTAAGTAGCTACCATAAAAATTTCAGCTTCAAAATCTTTCTATAAAATATTTTTGCTACAGTGCTAATTATGGCCGAAAATAGGTTTTTAGAGAATATCTTTTGCACCACAAATCCAAATTAGGTTTTCCCAGTTCCTATGTCTAGGTATATTTGTATTCTACCTTGTGTATAAATTTCGTCGCATTTGGATAATTCTTGCTTGCTCTTTTGTTTAAGTGATTGCTCGTCTTATTGGTTGTTTTCGCTCTTTCGCTTAGGATTCGATATTTGCGGTAACCCCGAGAACGACCCTCCGCAACAATTTGAGCAACAACAAGCAGGCAAACAGTTTGATCATTTCCCATTGATCCCATTACTTTTAAAGTCTAATATTTTGTTTAACTTCTATGTATGCATTGCTATTTTGTTGTTAAATTGATTAGTTAGACCTCTAGTTGCATAATCTGTAGGTAAATAGTTATCCTCTACTACCTGAGCCTAGGTTATTTGCTGTGGTTAGAGTTCGATGGATGAACTCTTATCACTTAGTAGATTACGAATGGATATTGCTTAGCCATGCCTAGTTATCGGTAGTATTGGGCGATCATCGACTTAGTCGATGATCTTGATCACACAAATACTTATACTACTCCATTATGTCCAACCCTTGTGTTTTATTGATTTACAAATCAAAAACTGAAAACAAAACTATATCTTGACTTGGGCACAATGGTATGTTGATGTGATCTGTTGGGTGTGTTGGAATGGTGCCTAAGTCCCCAAGGACCGAGTTACTTGTGTCACTAAGCCAAGCGCTTATTGCGTGCTAACCACACGAGGGGGATATGGAACCTCTCTTGACTAAGTACTTTGGGAGGTGTTAATTATGAGCTGGTCGGTGGGTGTGTTCTTGTGGGTGTGTGTTTTGGAGGGGAGCATTAGCAGACCGGTTAGGCTGTCTAATGTGTCCTTCTCCCGTGGGTTGCAGCTCTTAATTAGCACCGTCCATTGGAAAACGTCATGTTAGACTTAGCCATGCCTGCATACCAAAGGAAGTGTGCTAACCGTGGCTGGTGGAAAGGCGGTCTATCGTGTGGGTACATTGGTACACCTGCAGGTTAAAACTATTCGAATAGCCTCGTCCTAGGTTATGGACATGCTTGGTAAGGTCGTGCAAGAACTAGACTACAACCTTTTAAAACTTAAACTTGATATGGGTGGTATGAAGGGGTACTTCATGCTATTGTTGTGGTGACTATGGGTTAGTCGCTTCTAGGTTGGTGTTGTCATTTATCTATTGCTATAATTGTCTCTCTTTATTTGAACAATAAAGTTAATTGCAAACTTGCTTTGAATCTACTACCTTATTGCAAATGAAAACCGCTTTATCTTTGAAAATAAGTCGAGCCTCATCCACTTAAATAAAGCTTGCATGTAGTTAATTATAGTTCTGTTATCTCACACGTCAGTCTTGCGAGTACAAAAACAATTTTTGTACTCATCTGCTTTGCTTAATATTAATTGTTGCAGAGGAAGAAGGTGAGCCCCAAGGGCCTCACTTTTGTGAGTTGTGTTGCGGCGCCGTCTGGGACGATTAGCTTGGCGGTCCGGTTGGTTGCCTTGTGGGTAAAGGCACGCCGATTGGCTTTTGTTTATCGCCATCTTATGGCCATTTTGCTTCCGCTGTTTAATTTAGTTGCTTATATGTCATTGGCCGGTTGGCCTCTCTTTTGTAATAACTCTCTTTATATTATCTATGTCTTTCAGTTGTTGCTTTTGCTTCGGCTCTATGTGTATGAATGGAATTGATGCATGTTTTGTAACAGGTGTGTATCTGCAGTGCAGGAAGTATACATATCTCGAGGCTTGGTTTATTTGATTTGTACTGTTAGAACCAAGTGGATGGTTAAACAGTACAAGCCGAATAAACCGGGGTCCTCACAAAGTTGGTATCAGAGCCATTCCGACCGTAGTAACCCAAGCTTGGTCGTCTTTAGGATATTTTGGAAAACTTAATTTCAAAGTATCAAATGATTTGTGAAAGCTTAAGTAAGTTCTCAGATTTTTCCCTCCCAAGGGATGGTGTTGGGAGCATGGTAGTTGACCGAAAAGCTTTATCCTGAGTGGGTAGTTGTCTTTTCGGCTTTACCATATAAGCGTATGGATTTCTATCCATACGAGCTGGCTGTAGTTAATACACAATATTGGAAAAAGTCTCAGAGGACTTAGTGGGCCAAACATACCTTCGGAGTGTGCTTTGGCTTAAAGGCGGTCCGAAGTGTGGGTGCAGTGGTACACCTGCAGGTTAAAAACTATTCGAATAGCCTCGTCTAGGTGATGGACACGCTTGGGTAAGCTTTTCAAGAGTTAGACTACAACCTTTTAACTAAAACTTGGCGGGTGAGTACAGATAAGGATTCGTGCTATGTCGGGTGACTATTGGGATAGTTACCTCTAGGTTGTTTTTCTTTACTCTTTTGTTATTATTACCTTTATTGTATTTCAACATTAAAAATGAATTGCAAACTTGCCTTTAAATCAGTATTACATTATTGCAAATAAAGTTGGCTTTATGCAAATGAAACATATGGCCTCCACCAAATAAGCCTCGCATGTTGCATATGAGCAGTCCGCTAGTTCACACGTCGAGTCTTGGGTACAAAGACAATCTTTGTACTCGGTGCTTTGCTTAATGTTTTTGTTGCAGAGGAAGGAGGTGAGCCCAAGGGCCTCACTACAGTGAGTTCATTGCCGCCGTGTCAAACGACTAGGCTTGGCGGTTCGATCCGATGCCTTGTGGGTTGAAGGCACACGATTGGCTTTGTTTATAGCCATCTTATGGCACTTTTGCTTCAGCTGTCTTCTTTCTCGTTATTTGTGTATCTTGTGGCGATCGGCCATTATGCGTAATAACTTTCTTCTTTATTCTTATGCATTTAGTAGTGTAATGTTTGGACTCTATGTTTGTAATGGAGTTGATGCATAATTTTGTGGAGAGGTATGTATCTTGCTTCGGGAAGTATACATATCTAGAGGCTCGATTTATTTGACTTGTGATTCTAGGACCAGGTGGTTGGTTAAGCATTACAAGCCAAATAAATTGGGATCCTCACACTCTTTTACTGCCTTTACGATATAATGCTTAGCAATGCTTAGTTAAAGGTAGAATTGGGCGGTTATCGACTTAGTCTATGACCATGATCACACAAAACTTGTTATTACTTATGATTATTAGGAAACCGGGCCCGGCCAGGAGTCCGGGTCCGGGTGGGCACCTCATCTACTGTAGACTATAAATAGGAGAGGGGACCCCCCAAATCATGTACACAATTCATTATTCGAAGAGCAATAAAGAGAAGCTGCGGTCCTCGCATACACGTGTTTCATCTATTGTTGTGTTCTTGTGTTCTTGCATCGTTCTTACGATTCTGATTTTGTATACGAGGTAATCGCTCGGACTGGACTTGCCAGCGACGGTTCCTCAACACGTTATCAGCACGATCGACTCTCCTCGCATCGAAAAGGTAACCGTCGATGAACGACACTCGTATATTGAATCGTTTTCTAGATTGCTTTCAATTCCGCAAATTTGGCTTTCTAGATTTGTTTTCACGGTGCAAATTTGCTCTAATGCATCATGAGCGATTTGAAGTCGCGGCGACAATGCCGATCGACAGATTACATGAAAAGCGGATGTTGATTGTCGAAGTAGATTGAAATTGCAAATCCGTTCTAACCTACCGCGGTGACTTGAAGTCGCGAAAAATCCGATCGGTGGTTGCATGAAAGAACCGATGTCAATTGCGCAGATATTACATCGCATTGCATTGCATACATACATATATAAACGATAATTGCATGAATTTTGGCTTGAAGCCGCGATCGCTGCGCATCGGCCATGAAGCCATGGCATCGTCCTCCTCGCCATGGCGCGCTCGGCGTTGGCTCGGCTCCACACGCTGCCGCGGTCTTGCTCATCTGCGCGGCGGCCAAGCACGGCACGGCTACGCTGCTCGCCCCGCGACAACGATCGGCCGGACCGTGATGACAACCCGGAAAAAGGAGGGGAAGGGTATAGCCGTCGCCGCCGAACCCGGCGCTGCGCACCACGCCCACCGCCGCGCCGCCGCCGGCCGGCGGAGCACACCGAGCCGGCCGCATCGCTCGACATCGCCGGCAAGCAAATAAAATTAAAAAGGGAGAGGGCGGCACGCCCGCGCGTCGCCAGCCGCCGTTTCGATTCGCTTGCCGGCCGTAGCGCCTCCTCGTTGCGCGCTCGCGGCGCGTCGCCGCCGTTCCGGTCGCGCACCGGCACTCCGTAACCGCCTCCTCGTTCGCCTTCGCGGGCGCGTCGCCGCTGCCGCGTTGCCACGCATTCAAGGCCGATCGTCGCCGACGCCGCCGGGCGCTGCTTCGCCGGCTGGAGGCGCATGGCGCCGGCGCGCGTGCGCGCCGCCCCGCGCGCCGCAGACGACGGCTTGCCTCGCTCGGCGCGCGCCCTCGGCCCGGCGCCGCGCCACCGCCGGCCGAACACCGAGCGGGCAACCCGCCGAAGTCGCCTTGAGTGGCGCCGCCACCGCCGGGTGTCTGAGGGTAGGAAACCCTACCCATGCTCCTCTTGAAGCAACCGGTTTGGGCGGCCTTTTGGGCGGAAATAATGGGCAGTTGGTGAAAAAAAAAAAAGGGGGCCAGCGGAAGAAAAAAAAACCCGGAGGGGCCAGCTGAAATTTTGAATTTGCAAAAAGGGCCTTGAAGTTTTTAAATAACGCAGCGCAAGTTTTAGCATATAATGAAATTTTGCAGAAAACCCTCGGAAAATATGAAACTTCTGCGCAAATTTTCTGGAGGCGAGATTTGCGCTTTAACCCTGAAACTTGCGGTTTTTAAAAGTAACTTTTCGTGAGAAAAGGCCTCGGGAATCAATTTTTGCATATTTTTGAAATTTGAAGCATATTTATTCTTGCTATTGTTACTTCTATGCAATTTATTTTCTGTATTTACTGTTTTGATTATTTGTAATTATTTATATTGCTTTTAATCATTGAAAATAGTAGTAAATCTTGAAAAATGCGTAGAAAAATACGGAATATTATGGGAATTCTTGCAACCTTTTATGTACATTACCAGCAGTAATCTTATGCATTCCTTGCATGAATATGCAGATGACTGGAATTACGAACCGAGAGTTCGAGGAGCCGCCCAAACATGGTAGTAAGTATTTGACTTGGGCATCGGATGTCGAGATTGTCTTGGGAGCCAAGAAGCTCCGTCGCTATTGGACTCGCGCCTTGCGTGATGTCGTTCCAACCGCCGAGAAAATGATCGAGCACTTCATTTCTCGGACATCATCTTTGTCTAACTCTCAAGAATGAGTATATGGCGAGAGAAGAGCGCGCGGCTTTATGGACCATACGAAGAAGCGGTTCGGCTGAAGTACACCATCTCGCCGAGGCGAGCGAGAATGGACTCGACTACGTTTTCGCGACTATAAGACCGTGGGGAGTACAACTACGCTTGCACTGTAATTTGTACAAATCTTGACTTTGTGGTAAAGTAATCACGAGATCTTTGAGAGGATTGAGAAACCCTATCTACCTTTCACCCAAATGCGGTGCAATCCGCACGCAACTATCGTCGAGGATGGTTTCAAGGAATATGCCGAACCGATTGATATTATGCAAGTTGCGGAAGCTCAAGATGAGGTTCTCGAGAAAGAACTACATCTCGCGACCACCTAGTAGCAAGGTTGGCCATGAAGTCAATGCTAGCAGCTACAGGTGAGAAAGCCTCACTCAAGCGAGAGGCGGGAAGGGTAAGGTCATGAGCCACAAAACTAAGCAAAATGCTCAAGTCAAGAAAAGCGACCAAAAGAAGCGCGATGAGAAGCCCTATGGTCAGCAGGACCAAAGTGCTACAAATGTGGCACTTGGGGACATTAGTCACGTGTCCGCCAGTGAACCGCGACGTGATTGATGCTTTCAAGGCAAAGAAGAAGGGCAAAGGACAGACGAGGCGCACCTCGCCATTGCAGCATAGAAGATCCACATCATTGGCTGCACCTATGGATGTGGACATGCCTACAACACTCCTATCACTCCTTCATTGGACATTGCAGGTTTGCAAGCGTAGTTCTTGAAGAAGAAAAGATAGAAGTAGATGAAATTGAGCGAAGTTAATTCTTACTATTGATTCGATTTAGTGCATACATGACACTTAGTTTCTGATCATTTGCGGTTTATGTTAGGATTTTATTGAATAAAGGTTGTAAGCTCTAGAAGAGCATTAGCATTAAATTCTTATGATGGGTCAGTAAGACTTTTCCGTATTAATAAAGCAAGTTTTGTTACTGTTTTGAAGTATGTTTTATGTGTGGATTGTTTTGCTCCATATTAATAAATACTTTATATATCGAGCAGCGCGTGGCGCCTATGGAGGAAGTGTGTCTAGCGGATAGCGGCACAACGAATACCATACTAAGAGAGACGAAATTTTCGGTCGATCGGCAAGAATCTTTGGTAGTCTTCGACAATCGGGTGGCGATACTTGTATAATAGGCTCGGGAAGAGCCACAATTATACTCCCAATGGGCACGACATTGGTCATTAAAGAAGCCTTGTTGTACCAGAATCGACTAGAACTCTCTTAAGTTTTAAAGATATTCGCGCTAACGGTCTCCATGTAGAGGCGAAGAAGAGTATAGTAAGGAATACTGCTCATTACAAAGCGTGAAGAGAATGGGAAAAGGGTATTAGAACGACTTTCTTCATATGAATCGGGCTATACTACACTCATATTAAGGCACTGCATGACCTATCTTATCTGAAAACATCTTTTAGAAGCTCACGAACTTTTACATCTCTGGCATGATAGATTAGGCCACCCCGGTCTTAGGATGATGAGAAATATAATTAACAATTCTCAGGGACATAATATTAATGTAAAGAATTTTCCGAATCCAGAAGATTTCGTGTGCCCTGCATGTGCCACCGGGAAATTAATTACTAGACCTTCTCCTCTGAAAGTGAAGGATGAAATTCCTGCATTCCTGGACCGAATCTAGGGAGATATTTGCGGTCCTATTCAGCCCCTGTCAGGGCCATTTAGGTACTTTATGGTGCTCATCGATGCTTCCTCGAAATGGTCGCATGTATGCCTGTTATCTACAAGAAACCATGCTTTTGCAAAGCTGATCTCATGATAATTAAAATAAAGAATAATTTCCCGATCATCATGTAAAGTCCATCAGAATGGACAACGCCGGAGAATTTACTTCAAAGGCCTTTGATGATTATTGTATGGCAATGGGAATTACCGTTGAGCACTCGGTACCACATGTCCACACCCAGAATGGACTAGCAGAAGCATTGATTAAAAGAATTAAATTCATTGCCCGACGCTTTACGAATTGTAATTTACCAACTACGTGTTGGGGACACGCGATCCTGCATGCGACAACTCTCATCAATTTTAGACCGTCGACATACAACATCCATTCACCTATGCAACTAGCGCAAGGGTCACCGAAAATCTCTCATCTTGAAGGTTTGGTTGCAAGGTTTATGTACCTATACCACCACCGCGTGAAACGCAATGGGCCCTCTCCAGAAAATCGGGATATCGTTGGTTATGAGGCGCATCCATAATCAGTATCTGGACCCAATGATGGAGATTTGCATACACCTCGCCCACGACGGCATATTTGATGAGGATAGTTTCCGTCATTAGGGAGAAATCAACCTCTTGATGAAAAATGTCGGAAATAACGTGGCAAGCCACGAGAATTAATGCACATGACCCACGCACTAGTGAAGCGGATAGAGAAGTCCGAAGATAATTGATTTGTAAGCATTAGCGAATCAATCGCTGACCACTTTAGTGATTTGAAGAGCGTGACCAAGTCGCATGTGCACGCACGCAATGCACGGAGAGGGTTGAAATACCAAAGAAAATAGAAAGTATCCCTAATCCCGTCCAGAGGCCTCAGAATAAAAGGACAAGAACTCCGGCCCCTCGAATCCCAAGTAACCGGGGACGCCTGGCAAAAAAGGATAAGAAAGACTTGTCACAGCCGATCATTGAAGTTCCCCACAAGCGAGAGGAGCAGTTGAGACTGCAGCTGTATGGAACCTTCACAAAAGACATACGATTTGAATATTCCACGGAGAGACATCAGCATGGATGTGTGCGCACACATCGGAGCTGAAAAACTAAAGGGACTTGCCCCCGCAATTGAAAGCAGCGGTGAACAAGTAGAAGCATTAGCAGAACCGCCCCATGAAGAAATTGCTATAAATTATGTGACCACGGGAGAATCTATTAATAGAGCAATAGCTAATGTCGACATTTATTTTGCAAAGAAAATTGCCACAATCATTGATCTTGATCCAGAGCCTGCATCGCTCGCTGATTGCAAGAAAAGATCAGATTGGAAAGATTGGAAGAAGGCAATAGAAGCAGAATTAATATCTCTGAATAAAAGAGAGGTGTTTGGGCCCGTAAGCCGTACACCTCCCCATGTGCACCCTGTAGGGCATAAATGGGTATTTGTTCGAAAGAGAAATGAAAACAATGAAGTTGTAAGATATAAAGCAAGGCTTGTTGCACAAGGTTTCACTCAAAGATCAGGAGTCGATTATGAAGAAACCTATTCCCCGGTCATGGGCGGAACTACCTTTAGATACTTAATCTCAATGGCAGTAAATCTGAATTTAGAAATGAAATTGATGGATGTGGTAATCGCATATCTTTATGGGAACTTGGATTGGAAATTTATATGAAGGTACTGAAGGTATCCTGCATCAGAACCAAGGCAGAGCAAATAGAAATCTATCGATGTGCAACTCAGAAAGTCACTTGTATGGATCAAGCAATCAGCGGGATGTGGTATAATCGCCTAGCGACTTTCTCTGCAAGAAAGGCTACACGAACAGTGAGGATTGTCCCTGTGTTTTTATACGGCGATCCCAGGATGGATTCTGTATAATCTCAGTGTATGTAGATGATCTGAATATCATCGGGACTTTAGAAGATATTGGAAAAGCAAGCTCTTACCTGGAGTCAGAGTTCGAAATGAAAGAACTGGGTAAAACCAAATATTGCCTAGGCTTGCAGCTTGAGTATACCCCTGAAGGGATTTTAGTACATCAGTCAACCTACACTCAGAAGGTGTTGGAAAGGTTCGGCTTTGAAAAGGCATATCCCTCAAAAGTGCCGATGATCGGGAGATCCTTGCAATAAGACAAGGACCCGTTAAGACCTAAAGAAGAGGGGGAGGAAGTCCTGGGACCGGAATTCCCATACTTGAGCGCAGTTAGAGCACTCATGTATTTGGCAAACTGACTAGACCGGACATTGCATTTGCGATAAATCTTCTAGCAAGGTATAGTGCGAGAACCTACCAAAAGGCATTGGCGAGGAATAAAGGGCGTCTTCAGATACCTCCAAGGAAGTAAAGATCTTGGCCTGTTTCTGGAAGAACGAGGACCTTACAATGATCGGCTATGCAGATCTTTGGTACTTGTCGACCCGCATACACTAAATCATAAGCAGGCTATGTATTCTGTGTGGTGGGCGCAATTTCATGGAAATCATCTAAGCGAGTTTGGTATCAACGACGAACCACTCGAAATTATAGCACTATACGAGGCCATGCGGAATGCTCTTGGCCGGCGGATGATTCACCACATCCAGCAGTCATGTGGATTGAATACCGCACAAACCCCACTATTATCTATGAAGATAATGCAACTTGTGTTGCACAAGTGCGAGATGGGTTATGTGAAGAGTCCTCTCACAAAGCATATCAACCCCAAGTTCTTCTATGCTCATGAAATGCAAAAGATGGGCGAAATTAAGGTCTTGCATACTAAGTCATGTGAAAATCTTGCAGATTTGTTCACTAAGTCACTTCGACATCTAGCTTTGAAAGTGCGTGCGTGGAATTGGAATGTTAAGACTTAGAGAAGTGCGAGTCGGGGAGAACCTTCACAAACTCATTATTGAAGCTTGATTACGAAGATCGAGTACCCAAAGAGCAAATCCTGGAGATTAAATAAATTGGGTGAATTGTACTCTTTTTCCCTTGACGAGTTTTTCCTGAAGTTTCTCGGTTAAGGTTTTAATGAGGCAATTAAGTGCGACATAGCGAATGTGATACATGTACTCTTTCTCCAAATTTTTCCCACTGGGTTTTTATGGAGTTTTAGCGAGGCATGGACATGAAGGATGAGAGCCCAAGGGGGAGTATTAGGAAACCGGGCCCGGCCAGGAGTCCGGGTCCGGGTGGGCACCTCATCTACTGTAGACTATAAATAGGAGAGGGGACCCCCCCAAATCATGTACACAATTCATTATTGGAAGAGCAATAAAGAGAAGCCTGCAGTCCCCTCTCATACCTGTGTTTCATCTATTGTTGTGTTCTTGTGTTCTTGCATCGTTCTTACGATTCTGATTTTGTATACGAGGTAATCGCTCGGACTGGACTTGCCAGCGACGGTTCCTCAACAATGATCAGTACCTTGTGCCTTGTTTATTTATGGAATCCAAAACTGAAAATAAAATGTTTTAGACTTGGGCATATTGGTATGATGGTGTGATCTTTTGGTGTGAATGGAATGGTGCCCGGGTCATCAAGGATCGAGTTACTTGTATCACTAAGCCAAGCAATATTTGCGTGTTAACCACACTAGAGGGATATGAGACCTCTCTTGATTTAATACTTTGGGAGGTGTTAATTAATGAGTCGCTGGTGGTAGTGATAGAGAAAAATGTTTGTTTTTTGATGAGAGGGATAGGTTCCAGTTAGGTTCTCCATACCCAGGAGCACCCGCAGTTGCTATGGCTGGACCGGTGTCTCCGACTCAACGTGTGGGTCCTTGTGATCTTCGTCGCAGCGGATCACTAAGGGTTAACCCCCCATACGTGCGACTCTTAATTAATACAATCCATTGGAAAGGTCTCGTAGGACTTAACCGTGTCGGCATACCAAAGGAAGTGTGCTTAATAGCTTGGAAAAAAGGCGGTCTGAAGTGTGGGTACATTGGTACACCCCTGCAGGGTTTTGATCTATTCGAATAGCCTCGTCCTAGGTTATGGACATGCTTGGTAAGGTCGTGCAAGAACTAGACTACAACATTTTAATTAAAACTTGATGTGGGTGGTACGAGTGGGTAATTCGTGCTGTTGTTGTGATGGCTATTGGGTTAGTTATCCCCAGGATGTCTTTATGTTACTACTTATTGTCTCGTTGTTATTTGAGCAAATAAAATTCAGATTGTTAAAACTGTCTTTAATCTATTACTTATTGCAAATAAAATCTACTTTATACTGAAAATAAACCTTTAGCCTTCTCCTTTGATTAAAGCCTGCATGTAGTAATATCTAGATTTGTTACTCGTAAGTCTTGCGAGTACATTTTTGTACTCATTTACTTTACTCATTTGTACTCATTTGCTTTACTTAATGCTTTTTGTACTCATTTGTGAGTTTTGCTGTGGTGGGTGCGACTAGCTTGGCGGCCTGGTCGGATTGCCTTGTGGGTGTGGCAAACCGGTTGGCTCTTGTTTATAGCCATCTTATGGCATTTTGCTTCCGCTGTTTATTCTAGCTCTTTAGCTTGTTCTTGGCCGGTTGGCCTCTCTTTTGTAATAACGTTACTTTATGTCTTTTGCTTGTAAAGTTTTAGTTCGGTTGTATAGAACTTGTATGGAATTGATGCATTGTTTTGTAAAAAGGTGTGTATACTGCAATTCTGGAAAGTATACATTTTCCCGAGGCACATGATATTTTGTTTGTGATGCTAGAGTCAATGGAAGACTAAGTATTATAAGCTAAATACCCTGGGGTCTCACACCAAAATCGGCTCAACTTTTTATCTGGTGATCCAAATCCCCTCAAATTTTGACCATAGCCCAAAGATGCTCTCTGTCGCCTGTACGTGACATGAAATGTCTGATCTAGCTCTAGGGCTAGTCTCATCAAAGGTGACATTGCATGTCACCTGAATAACGTTAGTCTCAACATTAAGAACCCGAAAACCCCTCGAATGTATAGGATAACCTAGAAATAAACCATCAGAAATCCTTCACTCAAATTTATCTACATTTCCTGTCTTGAGAATGAAACACTTGGCTCCAAAAACTCGAAAATGAGAAACAGAGGATTTTCTACCAAACCGTAGCTCTTATGATGTCTTGCCCAAAGCCAGTCTCAAGAAGACACAATTTGCGATATGGCAAGCTGTAGCAATAGCTTTGGCCCAAAACCTCCTCGGAGTGCTATACTCATCTAGCATCGTTCTAGCCATCTCGACTAAGGTTTGTTCTTCCTTTCCACCACGCTATTTTGTTGATGTACATGTAGAGAAGATAACTAATTCTCAATACCATGCTCAGTACGGAAAGAGGCAAATGAGGCATTCTTGAACTCCGTACTATTGCCACTGTGAATCGCTCTCAAGGCACTGGGGAGTTCAGAAGCCAAGCAAAGAACAAGATCATGAAAATGATCAAAAGCTTCATCCTTCGAAGCAAGAAAGAACACCCAAGAATACCTCAAGAAATCATCAACTATGACAAGAATGTACCATTTGGCACCAGCTGAATGAACCCTAGTAGGACCAACAATATCCATGTGAAGCAACTGTCCCGGTTCATCACTCATGACCATAGTCAATGAAGGGTGTGAGGAGATAACTTGCTTGCTATGCCTACAGGGCGCACATACAACATCCTTGATGGTTTTGAATTTGGACAAACCTCTCATGAGATCAAGGCTGTTAACTCGTGTCAGATGATCAAAACCAATTTGCCCCAAACAACAATGCCAAAGCCAAAACTCAGAAGAAGATGCAATTAAACACTTAAGAGATCTAGTAAGAGATTTAGAAAAGTCAACTCCAAAGATCCTACCAACTCTAGAAATTCCAAAGACAAACTCACTAACTGAATCAAGCATACAACAAGCATTTTTCTTAAACCTAGTCTCATAGCCATCATCAAGAAGCTGTGAGACAGAAAACAAATTATACCTTAGCTTGTCCACAAGGGCAACGTCCTTCAGGATAAACTTATCGTTCACCCTGATCGATCCTGTTCCTTTGATCCGTCCTTGTGTACCATCTCCAAAGGTGATGAAGTCATCACCTGTTGACCGCGTGAAGGAGGTGAACCATCTTGAGTCTTCAGTTATGTGGCGTGAACACCTGGAGTCGATGAACCACATGTTCTTCTCCCTTCCACGGTGATCCTGAAAATTAAAGCATAAAAGATTGATGTGCCTTAATACTAGGGTTAGTTAAACATGACTTGGGAACCCAGTACTGAGACGCACATCTGCGAGAAGTATGTAAAGCAGAATTACTAGCCTTGATCCTACTTGAGGTTCTATCATGAGCAATGGTTACAAGAACATGAAATGCAGCCTGTCTAGGAACATGATGACGATGAGCATGTGAAACAAATCCTAGACTAGGTTTCTTCTTTTCTAGATGACCATGTCTCATGAAGGCTCTAGGTTGATGAGATGAAAATCTAGCAAGGTTTTTCTTAGTATTTTTCAAACTACACCAACAGAACTCAAGCAAATGCCCATCCTTTTTGCAATAGGTGCAATGGTGCATGGTACCACTGGGAGATGCACCTTTTGACTCAAAAGATGGTTGGACAAAACCTGCAGATTTAAAAAGAGTTTTTGCAGATTGGGTTTTGAACTCAACTAAACCATTTTCTAAGGCATGAATGATATTTGGCTTGGACTTTGTCTTGGGCAAAGTTGTATCGTAAACCTTGCTTCCCATAAGAAGTTTTGGACTTGTCAAGAATCATGTTCAATTGTTTCTTACCCTTAGAAAATTTTTCTAATGTATCCTTGAGATAAACATTTTCCTTTTCAAGGTTAGGACATGATTCACAAGTTTTAGCTTTAATAGCTCTTGCATGCTTCTCCTTATGAACAACAACTTCAAGCTTAAGGGCTTCATATGAAGCACAAGGAGCATAATTAATTTTATCCTTAAGCTTGGCATACTTAACTCTAACTTCTTCTAACATGTCATTCACTTCATGTTCATGTTCTGAGCAGAAAGAGCAGATGCTAGACTTAGCCTTATCAGAAGCTACCAACTTGCTAAATTCTAAGAATTTTTTACATAGAGTAGATTTAAACTCAATTAACTCAGTCTTAGCATTTTCTAGTTGGTGTATGGCAATATCATGAGCATTTTGTAACTTAGCAAGTTTAGAATGTAAAGCATGGTAGGATTAACATTCATCAACATCAAGATTCTTAGCATTCACAAGTTCTAGAGTTAGATTATCAACTTGTGATTCTAAGTCCTTATTCCTAGTCATGGTGAATCCTGACTAAGCAATTGCTCATAGATGGTATCCTATCTAGCTGAGGGAACTTCATATGATGGAGGTTCCTCATCGATGTCGACGGAGTCGGCCACGAAGCACATGCTGTGAAGTCCTTTGCCTTCCCTTTCTTCTTCTCTTGAGGGAGCTCCTCCACATTGTCCTCCTTGCTCCTAGAGTCCACATCGCTCATGGATTGCTCTCCAAGAGCGGCAAGGACCCGGTGAGCGGCCTTCATGAGCTTGGTAGCACCAAACTTGGACTTATTCCCTTGAGGCTTCCTCCAAGCTGTCTTCCCCTCTTTGTGGTTGCCCTTTCCTTTCAATTTGGGATAGTTCGCTCGGATGTGGTAGAGCTGTAACATCCCAAGTTTCAGACTTGTGTTTCAAATGTAAGAAAATGAGTAGAAATTAAAACTTTTTCTTACATCATGTATTTCTTGTGTGTACTAAACAATTATTGTACAAGAGTTATGGAAATACAAAGTCACAAGTCTTTTGATCCAAATCTTGAGCTTTCAAAAACAATCTTGTCAAACCTTTTGATCATCTCCTGGAAATATTTTTCCTGAGTTCTTGGGTTGGTGTGTAACCTCTCTGAAAAATTTCACAATTTTTAGAAATTGTTTGAATATTTTTTAGGGCAGTCAAACCTGTTTGACCTTCAGTCAAACCTTGAACCAGTACCTTACAGAATTTTTGGAGAAAAATGCACTGCATAAAAACCTCCAAAAATTTTATACAAGGTCAATATCTAAGTCAGCAAGCTCCTGTAAAAATTTCAGAATTTTTGAAGTTATTTTGCTACCTCTTATAAATCCTCAAAAGCCTCTGTCTATTTAAAACCTAAAACCTGGTTCACTGTTCCTTGGGTTCGAGTCGGGCTCGAGCTCGAGCCACTTGACTCGGTCGAACCCACTAACTGCACCGAGCCTCGTTTTAAAGCGCGCGTTCAATCTCAGCCGTTGGATCTTAATCGCTCGGCCCACGTTCGCGTGAGCATTCGGACCGTGCGGATGCACTATTCAATTTGGACCATTGGATCTCAATCCAACCGTCCAGATTTCTGAGAGCATTCAGACTGTCCGGCGGACCCATTTAATCGCAGCCGTCCATTTTCAATCCGACGGTCACGGCTTCTCCTTCTGTTCTTCTTCCTCCTCGGTCTCTCCGTGTAGTGCGGGCGAGAAATGGCAGGAAGAGAGAGAGAGGGCGGGTTCGTTTTGTCACTTCGAGTTTGCTCTCGTCAACGTCTCTCTGCGGGGCATTAAATGCGCCCCAGGATTTCGGCTCCTCCATCCCGAGTCTCACTTGCCCCCATCATCTCCTTGGTCCATTACCGTGCCTTGAACCGAGCCCACCATGGACTCTTGTTCTTGCTCGAAACCCTAATCCTTCCTCTATAAATGGCCCCCTTAGCTCCTCCTGGTATTCCTTTACACCACACCTTGCTCACTCTCTGTGTTTGAGCTCAAAACCACTTCAAATCCTCAAAGCACCATTGTTGACCCGAGAAGCTCCATTGGTGATCTTGGTGTCCAGTGGTTCATCTTCAATTTTTCTTGTACCCTTTCGAGCTCCTCAACTTCCTTTACATTTCCCCTAACTTAATTTTGGGTTGCATTCACAGGAATAACTCAATTTTAAGTTTGGAGATTTTCAGCTGGTTACACCCCCTTTCTTCTCCAACTTCGGTAAGTGGTTCATTTTGCAATTACTTGCTGTTAGAGTTTCTCTGAGCTATAATGAAGTTATGGTAATGAGTTGGCCCCACTCATTTTGCTCAGAACCTCATTTTCTACTTCGTCTTCCTCGGCTCCGGTGAACTTCATCGTGTTCAAGTCTTCCCCGGCCATCTTTGAAGCTCCTCTCGGTTAAGGTAGCTTCTATTTAGTCCCTAGAAGTGTTGGCACTCGCTTTCCTGGACCGCAGCTGAGCATTTTGCTATTTTCATGTTTTGCCGAAAAAGCTTCATCTGTGTTTTCCGGCTTGCCGACGTTCTAGACCTCCACCGCCGGCGAGGTCATCACCATTAGGTCCGCATCGCTATTGCGAGTCCATTTTGGTATTTGGTTGGCGCCACCGCGGCCAGAGTCGCCGGCGACAAGACGCTGTTCTCGCTCGGGGTTTTGCCGGGCGTAACCTCCCGTTGTCGTCAAATAATTAGGACACAGTCAATGCTTAATCATTTCCAATCATTAGAAGTATTAATTGTGTCCTAATCCGGCCTAATGTCTCACTGACATGTGGGTCCAACCCCCTGTAATCCCCTCCGCTGGCGCTAATCAGTGCGTTTAGGACATCATTAATGTCTAATCATTGATTAGTTAAGTGTCGGTATAAAGGGCTGTCGGAAATAACCTCCTGTGCCACTGCCAGGTGGGCCCTCAGTCCTTAAATCATCTCTGCACAAGATCTTTAGGACACATTAATTGCTAATCATCACTAATCATTGGTCATTAGTAATTAATTATCTGTCCTAAAATCTCCATGTGTCTCGTTGCCATGTGGGCCCCGAGCCCTGTGCACGTGTGTTAGAGCTCGTGTTTGTGACTCGCAGTCACTGACATGTGGCCCCACGTGTCAGCGCTCCCGGTTGCACTTCGATCTTTGACCACCGTCCATTGTGCGATCTGCGGCCCAGATCTGGTATGCGTTCGGACCATCCGGTTGCCTAAATCGTTCTAGGCCGTCCATCGCTTGATCTGCGGTCGAGATCGTGAATGCAATCGGACCATCCGAAGGGTGGTGCGATCTTAGCCGTCCATCTTTAGATCTGCGGTCATGGTTGGCCGAGGCAACCGCACCGTCCGAATGCATCCTTTCTCGTCAGCCGTTGGATCTTAGTCCAACGGTGGGCTTCTTTTAGAGATCGCGCGCGTGCGCTGTTCCCGGCGCGCGTGGGCCGTAGGATGTTAGATCGAGGGCTCTCGTTCGTCCATGTCGTTTTTTTTCCGTTTGGGTTGGATTTCATTTCTGTAAGTATTTAATTATCAACTAAAAATTGTATCAAAACTTTAGAAACTCATAACTAATTCATTTTAAATCCTTTTTAGATGTTTCCAGCTGTAATAAATTTTTATGCCTCCGTAGTTTAGCATAAAAATGCAATTGGGCATGTTTCTATCACAGAAAATTGTGTAACTCAAATAACTTGTTTTCTGACAATTTTGAATATCCCAAAAATAGAATTGAACTTGTAAAATGCATATTTTTTCCTGTATAACTCCAAAATGTGCAAAATCAATTTTATTAGATTCCTCTATTAGTGTACTTTAATATGAAATAGGTTTTGAACATGGTTATTTTTCTGTGCAGTAACTTGTGCTAGGTTTACAACTTAGAAAAATCATAAGTAAATCATCATAATTCCAAATTTAGTAAACTCAACTTTGCTGTCATTAGGATGTCATAGTCTACTTGCTACAAAATTTTCAGAGTTTAGATCATTCTAGAAAATTTCGCCATGAACAGTACCAATAATTAATTTAGTGATTTAATAGGCTGAGAAAGTGTATTTTGGCTGTAACTTTTGCATCCTAAATCCTAATTGTATGATTCTTGTTCCTAAAATTGTCTAAAATCATTCTCTAGCTGCTATATAAGTTTCATTAGTTTTGGATATCTTTTGCTGTTGGGTTTTGTTGGGTGTTCTTCGTTCTTATTGGCTTTATCGTATTTTCGCGTTAGGTTCCGAAGAGTGTATTGAACCTGAGAATCCTCCTCTGCACCAAGAGCAATTCCAACAAGGCAAGCAGTTTGATCATGTTAATCCCTGTATTTTCAAGTATTTATGTTGTTTACAAATTCTATGTATGCATTGCTAGTTTGTGTTAAACTATTGTCGTTGGTTGACCTAGTAGATGCATTTCCTTAGGCAAATGATTATCCTTTACTACCATTGAGCCTAGGTTATTGCTGTGATTTAGAGTTCGTGGATGAGCTCTTGTCACTTAGTAGCTTTGCGGATTAATTGCTTAGCCATGCTTGGCTTCCGGTAGAAATGGGCGGTTATCGATTTGTCGATAACTTTGATCACACAAATACTCACTATATATCTATATTTCGGCTTGATGCTATGTTTAATTGCAAAAACCAAAACTAAAAACAAAAAGATTTGGACTTGGGCACAATGGTAAGACGGTGTGATTTTTGGGTGTGACTGGATTGGTGCCCAAGTCAATTAAGGACCGAACATCTTGTGAGTACCTGTTATCCAGGCAATCTGTGCGTGCTAACCACACTAGAGGGTATGGGACCTCTCTTGACTTAGTACTTTGGCGTGTATTGGCTTCGGGTCGCAGGGAGTCGCAGGAGGGATGGTGTTGGGAGCATTGTAGTGTCCGAAAGACTTCACCTGTGATGGGATTTGTTGTCTTTCGGCTTGCAATGTAAGCGTATGAGTTTCTATCCATACGAGCGGCTCGTAGTTAATGCACAAGATTGGAATTGTCTCGTAGGACTTAGCCGTGCTGGCATACATTCGGAAGTGTACTTTTGTGGCTTAAAGGCGGTCTGGAGTGTGGGTACATTGGTACACCCCTGCAGGGTTAAAACTATTCGAATAGCCTCATCCTAGGTTATGGACACGCTTGGGGTAAGCTTTTCAAGAGTTAGACTACAACCTTTTAATTAAAACTTGATGGGTGGTACGAATCAGGGATTCGTGCTATGTTGTGGTGGCTATTGGGATAGTCACTTCCAGGTGGTTACTTGTATTTATCATTTATTTTGCTGTTATTTCACCAACAAAACAGATTTACAAACTTGCTTTTAAATGTACTACATTATTGCAAATAAAGTTAGCTTTGTGCAAAATGAGACATACAACCTCCACTTAAATAAGCCTGCATGTAGCATATGAATAGGTCTGCTATTCCACACGTCAGTCTTGCGAGTACCTTGTGTACTCATTGTTCTTGCTTAAATATAAATTGTTGCAGAGGAAGAAGGTGAGCTCGAAGGGCCTCACTTTTGTGAGCTGTGTTGTGGTAGCATTCGGGGCGACTAGCTTTAGTGATTTGGCTTCGGGTCGCAGGGACCAATCTTCATGAAGTATTCCCATGCTTCGCCACGTGTAGGTTGATCAAATAGCTCTCTTTATATTAGTAAGTCTCTCCCATCTGGCTCCCATCGAAACCACCATATCACTTGCACCGACCCCCGCGCTGCTTGATGCAACTCGTTGCACCGAACTTCCCATTTGGTCATCTTTGTCCATTTTATGCCTTGCTTGAGTCCAACCATCTCACCCGGCATCCACGACCATTCTGGGCCTTGGTTCTCCTAATCAAGTCCCGATTCTCCTCGTCGTTTACCATAGTTGACCTCTAAGCTTCCTGCACAACAATAGACCAAGAAATCGATTCTGGGAATAAATTTTTTGCAACTTGACCCATGTTAGTCAAAACATGCATCGTGCAACACATATGCAGTGAAATCCATGAAATTGACCTAACCTGCAAACAACACCGCCAAGCTGGCTAGTGAACAGGGCAAAATCGGTCATACCGCCATGTAAACTTTGGTCCTACCGCACTGTTAGGACCCAAAATTACGATTCTGGAACCCTCTGTGTATACTGCACTAGTCCAGGATAACACTAGTACACAGAGTGTCAACATAGATGAATATCCATCCATACAAGCGATAAATAAGGTAAACGATTAGTTTGAATAACAAATAAGGGTTTTGACCTTATGGTCGAGTTTACACTTAATAAGCTACGCAGGGCTAACAGAGAATAAAACAGCAGCGGAACAGAAATAACTTCAGCGTAGATCCCATCAATTCACTACAGGCAACCGACTGGGATCCAGACCTTAACGATCAGCAACCTTCGTTGAACTCCTCCTCGAAAGCAGGCGTAGACTCCTCCTCTTCTGTAGGTTTGGGCGCAAGTTTTACAACAAGCGTGAGTACACAACCGTACTTGCAAATCATACCACAGAATGCAATTTATAGATGCAGGCTTATTCCAAAAGAAAAGGCTTCTGTGGTTCTTTTGCATGAAAGCAATATTTGCAATTGAATACAATAATAGATTGAAAAGCATAATTCAAAACAAATAGAAAATATTAATTTAACATTTGTTTTCACAAAGACACAAAGCTAAGTAGATTATTTCACATAGCCATATGACTTAGATCGCACAGCTCCCATCCCAAACATTTTATGAAAAACTACCCCTCGTGTGAAATCCCGAGCATGTCCATGACCGCGGACGCGACTATTCGAATAGATTGATTTAACACTCTGCATAGGTTGTACACTTTACCCACACGATACAACTAGTGTTGCAAGCACTAATCATAACAAAATGGTTCAGAAACTTCATCTTAACATTGACACTCCCGATGTGCTTACAAACCGCTATGCCAACCCAAACAAAGCGCTTTGGCATAACACACATCATTGGACAGGGACACGACAAATCGCCCCGTGATGCGACTACCTTGTAGTACACACCTCCACCCATAGCCTAACCTACCACCTGATTAATCAATGCCAAGAATCCATAACCTACTAAGTTAGGCCCATCCCATCAGGCATATGGTCGTACAGTAAGGCTCAGTTCAATGGCGCACAAAGTTAAGTCCTTAATTGACTAAGGCAAGACTTCCATTTTCTAACTAAGTCACAAAGATTATCATTCTCATTCACAAAGTCCACCATATCACGAAGTATCCACCACTTGCCTCAGTCTAAAACCTTTCCCACCCAGTTGGTTTTAGTGCAACACATGCTATCACAAAGTAATAACACATAGCACACAGTTTTACACAAAGTTCACTACAACAGGAACACCCATATAGCAACAGATAACTAGCAACGGAACTGACAGCCGTTCCACCCCCACCTCGCTGCCTCGCACAAATATTCTTTTCCCCTTCCACTCCCCCTCCTGTAGCCCCTTCGTTCCCACTCGCCTCCTCTATTCCCCTCTCGTCCAAATAATTCGCATGGAGATGGAACCTAGCCGCTGACTCTCTCTCGCCGGCGGCTCAAGGCCCGCCTCCCCCTCGCCGCCTTCCCCCTCCGCACCAGCCTCCCCTCCTCCGCCTCCACGCCGGCCTTCCCCCGCACCGGCCTCCCTCCTCTCTGCACAGCCCCTCCACGCCCACTTCCCCTGTCTCGGCATCGCCCCTCCGCGCTGGACTTCCGTCCTCCGCTCCCATTTCGCGCTCGCCGACAGGCCCACCCACTTCGCCATGGGCAACCTCGATGAGTAATGCCACACCGGCTGTTTCTATGGATCTCGTGCTGTGCTCGCTGGTTGATTGGATTCGAGCTTGGATTTGAGGGTTTCGATCTGTTGCAGATGAGATCACGAAGCTATTCCCCAAAAGCCGTCGGCGGCTCTGGTGCCTTCGGCTGAGCCCGCAGTGGTGAGTCCGCTCAAGGTCGGTATGTATTGTATTTTGAGCGGTTTCCTAAAGCTTTCTTGTGGTTGACTTGGTTTGGATTGTGTGAGATCAGATTACCTGCAGGAGCATGCAAAAGGTAGCATCTTGTATGGATTCAAGGGAGGACCGGCTGGGATTCAAGAGAGGACTTTGGTGATGCATGTTAATTTTGTTTATCCTTTTTAATAGGTGGATTTGACATGATCTCGTAGTGGAAGGGACAAGATTGAAACACAGCAGGGTATGTCTTTGAGGTGAAATATGTGCTCTTGTTTTAGGTAATGATTGTAGTGGGAAACTGAAGGTTAAGCAAGCTATCAGGTGCTAGGTGTGATGGCATTGGAGCTAGCATAATCAAAGAGTTCAAAATTCAAGTCTAACTATTCAAACTTTTAGTGTCATGTCATTTACATAATTACATTGACCTTAATTAGATGCACAATTGGAGTGGAATTTACAAATTAGATCGAGTATTTTGGTCTACTTTGCATGTGTTAATAGGATGTATGTTAGTTGTATGTCTCTTTCGTTGAGGCTTATTGCTCCTTGTTGTTGTTCTCCATGCAAATATGGCATGATAACATGCCTTATGGTAAGATTCTTTGAAAGAAAAGGTCATCAATGGTGGATGAAGCAGAAGGCTCATACTTTATTTTTCCGTGGTGGAACTATGTTTCTTGATGGAGCTAAACAATATATTGAAAAGCTTACCCAGTATGTTCCTCTAAAAAGTGGTCTCCTGAGGATAGGTCTTGATATGGGCTGTGGGGTAATAAGTTAATCTTTCACACGAAACTTTATATGCTTTGCTTTTCAAGAAAAAATGTCTATAATTATCTTTTCCTCTCTAAAGGTTGCTAGTTTTGGTGGGTTTTTGCTCAAAGAGAATATCATGACACTTTCCTTCGGCCAAAGAGATTCACATAAGTCTCAAATACAATTTCTTTGGAGAGGAATTCCTGCATTTCTTTTGATGCTAGGCACGCGCCGTCTTCCGTTTTCAGCACAGTCCTTTGATTTTATCCATTGCTCTTGGTGTTTGATACCTTTTACCACCTATAGTAAGTAACACATATATTATGCATTTGACATGCTGCATGGACATGCACATCTCTCTCTCTCTCTCTCTGACCTGTATACACTGGAAGATGACACTTGTATACACTTTTATGATTTTAGTCCAACTTCTGTTTTTAAGGTAGTTTAGCTTAAACTATTGTGTTCATCTTACTTCAAAGCTGCTTGCTTGTGATTCTTTTGCAAACATTGCTCAGTTCAGATTTAATGCTTGTTAATCTATCTTTTGCAAGCTAGCAACATTTTTTTAAGTCGGCTATTTGCATATAATGCTGGGGAAATGCCCAGACCTGCTGTAGCCACAATGAGCTATTTGTCTCTTGTAAGTTGGAAAATGCCCAGATCTCAGACATTATGTGGCTTTTATGTTGGTACTTTGTTCAACTATCAAGTATTTATACGTTGACTACTTTACCTGTTAAGTCAATAGATTGAGCAAGTATTCGATAGCTAATAGTTGATATGCTTGCATGTTGATGCTTATCATTATGATTCTTGATTCTGAAATATGCTGATCGTATGCCTTTGGTTCCAGGTGTGAGCCTTTCTCAACATATCCTCATACCTATGATCTCATTCATGCTGATGGAATCAAATCTTTGATAAGAGACCCGAATTCTAGCAAAAGCAGGTACACCAACCATAAACTTGGCATGTTCTAGTTTTCTTCATTTTCTAGAATAGTCTAATTTATTCTTCATAAACTCAGCATAATTTCAATGCAAACCAAGTATCGCCATACAGAAATTCTCATAGTCCATTTAAAGTGTTTGGCCTGAGTACTACCTATTTTTGTTGGCCCTTATTGCCTTTTCTTGGCATGCAATAAATTTTATGATTCATGTCATACTCCCTCCAGTCACAAAAGAATTTTACAGGAGCTCAAGTATATAAATATCATTCAAGTATTGAAAGGTTTCTACAAAAAAATCCTTGTTGTGTTGGGTAGCAGTGATAAGCAAGCAAGTGGGCATATGTACAGTTGTACAGTCTTGGGTGACATATTAATTTAGGAAGGGTGACACTGCTAGCAACATTGGTAATGCAATATTGTATGAGTGCATATGCTGCATTTCATTTATTTTCCCAAACCCTAAGATGCTAGAGGCTGCAGCTGAAACAACATCGATAGTTTATCCACTAGCACTTAGGTTTCTAACTCATTGAATCTTCTTTTGAATAGCATAACTTTCTCACTATTTGATCTATTGGCATAACTCATTTTTGTTTTTCTTAAACAGGTAGATTCCTTTCTTCAGATTGTGGGGGAGCCAAAGCTTCCTTCTTCGTTTCTGCAGGTAGTTACATGTTTCCTCTTTCATTCCTATCCCATAGCAAGTTTTTTGGGTTAAATTATATTGTTTCGTTTTACTTTCAGATAATATGCTAGGTATTTGGAGAGTATGGAACAGCAGATGGGAAATATTTGGCTTCTTATATTGTTGCGAAGTTGTGTGATGTAGCAGAGACCCACCCAACTGATGACACTGTCAAGGTATGCTCTTGTAGCTTAGCTTATATTTCATTGATCATTTGGCCTCTTTCTATCCTGTATGCTCTACGCTGAAAGATGAGAAGATAGATTCTATAGTTAAGGCAATACTATGTCATTTTAGTTCCTATGTCCTCGACTGTAGTTCCCCTGACGCCTTGAGGGTGTCACAGACAGGGGGCGTAGTATGGTATCCACACACTTGCTTAAATAGCCTATGTTATCGTGTGATGTATTTAAATTTGTTTGTTATACAAGTTAACTGTGTAGCATATTCAGAATTTCCCCTTTTGATCTTTATTAGAATGCTTCTAAGTTCTTTAGTAACTTAGAGCTTACTTTCTTTCAAGGGTAACTTAGAGCTTATTTTCTGTATTGGATTTCATTAGCAACTACGGTCATTCTTGAAATAGAAAATGTTGATATATCACTATCTATTTGGCTTTTTTATACTCTTTCTGTTTGGTATCACTGTCTATTTACTCTCTTGTTTGATACTTGAAAATGTTGATATTCCAGGTTGAAAGGATCGATTGATGATTTTAGACATTAGAATATTTGCTTGGGAGACGAGGAATGACAATGAATGAAGCAAAATTGATAGAAATACATAGAATTTTACATTCTAAGGCTAGATGATGTATGAAGTGGTGTATTGACAAATTCAAGTTGTACTTACGAATGATGCAAATAATGTATTTTGATATTTTTCTCAAATAATATTTTCTCTATGCAATGGAATAATTGTTTTATGGTACCTTTATTGTGAATTATTAAATTGGAACATTTTGAAGTACCAAAATATCCTGGATTGAAAATAATGAAACGAGTTGAAAATAATGAAACAGGTTGCAACGCTTATATATTTTGCAAATAAAACAATTTAATCATTTGCCTATAGAAGGTACCAACGCATAAAAGTATTGCTACAACCTTATATATGTGTTGCAAGGTAGCAACGCTTCTTCCTGTATGTTACCAACACTTAAATATGTGTTGTGATAGATCCTTGCAACGACAGTAATAGCAACGCATAGACAATGCGTTGGTATAAACCGTTACAACGCTTATGTGGACTTTTAGCAACGTATGTATGCGTTGGTATAGGGGTGTTCCTGTTGTAGTGGTTCCATAGTCACTTAGTCAAATTGAATATTTGCAACTTACATGAGATGTGAGACTCGTAGCATGGATAAGCAATTGTACTCGCATCTAACCAACCCACGTTGGTGCTATAATATTACCAACTAATAACCAATCTAGGGTGACAAGGAAATATGACATACAAGGCCAAGGTGTATTAACAAATTGGATAATAACTATACCCGAAAGCATTTAAATACATAATTAAAGTAGAATGCAATACTTTGAAACAAAGTAATTTGAAAAATGGGTTCAGGATGATCAAAGGTATGACTTGCCTTGGAAAAGGTCTAAGTACTGGTCTTGATCTTGAGGTAATCCTTCTTCTCCAAAATTCCCCGACGTATCGACGTCTACTCGCAACCGAAACAAATAAACAAAACAAATAAATAACAGAGGCAAAACAAACTCCAAAAATTAAATACAAATCTCAGATAAATAGAGCTCGAATTTAGATAAATTTTGGAATTTGAAAGGTGTAACATCCCAATTTTCTGAGCTTAAAAATCTTTTAATAGTTAGTAGGGAGAAAATTCACTATTTGGATTTATTTGAATTTCAATTCAAAAGCTTAATATTGGAATTTCCAATCAAAAATATTTAATGTGAATAATCCCAACATTAACATTAGCCAAAACTATTTTATTTGGGTTCTATGTGTTCAGATATATTTTCTAGAATTTTCTAGAATTTTTCTGAGTTCATTTGCTATTTTCTATTGCTTATTTCAATTTCTGATATTTTCTAAAATAGAAAAGAAATTAAAATCTCAGAAAATACTCTCGGGCCGAATCTCTTTTCCCTTCGGCCCAGCCCACGCGGCCTTTGCCTCTCCGCACCAGCCCGCGTGCTCCCGTTTCCGCTCTCTCTGCCAGGTGGGCCCCGCATGCTTCGTCGTCTTCCTCCAGCTCCTTCCTCGCCCGAGTTCGCCCTCGGTTGCCATGGCTGGAGCTCAAGCCTCGTCCGACAAAGGTGGATGCGCCCCTGTTTTTATGCGCGGATGATTCCTTTTAGAAGCCCTATCTATCCCGAACTCGTTTCCGTTGCAATCATATCCCGACATGGACTCTATCTCCTTCCAATCCGGACTCTCTCTCTCGTGTTCAACACGGACTCGAATTGGGGATTTCCAATTCCGAGCTGCCCCGGCCCTATAAAAGCCACCCCGATGTTCGCCAGAACTCCCTGAACCCTAAGCCGCCACCCTCTTCCACCGTAGAGCCCTAGCGCCGCCGCGAGTCAAGGTTTAGGGTTTTCGCCGCCGATCTGTTCTTCGTCGATTCTGCCGCCGTCGTCAACGCTCCGTCGCCTCCGACCGGTGCTCTGACATCGCCGCCGCCTGGGCTCCACGGTGCGCGCCCCCGTTCGTCGACCAACCCCGTAGCCCGTTGTCGTTTTCCGTGCGCCCGCGCCAACCATGGCGTCGCGCGATTTTGGTCACCGCGGTAGCACCAACCATGTCACCAGTTCGCAGAGGCGAGGAGTCCAGCGCCACCCTCCGATGTCGCCGCCGCGGCCGGAATCGCCATTGTCGGCCGGTACCGAAGCCCTCGCCGGTGTCCAAGCTGAGGTGGCATGCCACGTCGTCGTCCAGCTCGGCGGCCACCTCAGCCTGTTTGCTCGCGTGTTGCCCGGTCACCAACCTCGTCAGCAGCCTGCGTGCCACCTCGGCTAAACCCTAGATCCAATCCCGTATGGATCTGTTCCACCATGGGCCGAGCCACTGACTCGTGGGCCCCACGTGTCAGTTGACTGTTCCATGGACTCATGCACCCGTAGACCATGAACCCATCTGCATGGACCCGGTCTATAGACCGAGGGTCCCACTACCAGCCTCTCAACCTTTTCTCAGGATTTGTTTTAATTCCGAAAAACCTCCGCTGACGTTAGCCGACGTCATATTCCGATTTTTCATAGAGAAATAATTCGGAAAATCCCAGAAATTCCAAATTAGGGTTTCTTTTTAGATTTAAACTTCCAGAGGCCATAACTTTTGCATCCTAACTCCGATTGAGCCCATTCAAATTTCTAAATTTATCTAAATTCGAGCTCTATTTATCTGAGATTTTTATTTAATTTTTGGAGCTTGTTTTGCCTCTATTATTTATTTATTTTGTTTATTTGTTTCGTTTGCGAGTAGACGTCGATTCGTCGGTGAATTTCGTTGAAGAAGGAGCACCCCAAGATCAAGACCAGTACATAGACCTTTTCCAAGGCAAGTCATACCTTTGATCATCTTGAACCCAGTTTTCAAATTACTTTGTGTTAAAGTATTGCATTTTATGTTAATTATGTATTTAAATGTTTTGGGCATAGTTATTATCCAACTTGTTATCACCCCTTGGCCTTGTATGTCATAATTCCTTGTCACCCTAGATTGGTTTATTAGTTGGTAATATTATAGCACCAACGTGGGTTGGTTAGATGCGAGTACAATTGCTTAGCTATGCTACGAGTCTCACATCTCATGTAAGTTGCAATTTATCAAATGTGACTAAGTGACTATGGAACTATATGTAAAACTGTGTGCTATGTGTTATTACTTTGTGATGGCATGTGTTCCACTAAAACCAACTGGGTGGTAAAGGATTTAGACTGAGGCAAGTGGTGGAAACTGTGTGATATGGTGGAAGCTGTGTGCTTGGGTTCGATAATCTGTGTGGCTTAGTTAGAACATGGAAGTCTTGCCTTGGTCAATTAAGAACTTAACTTTGTGCGCCATTGAACGGAGCCTTACTGTACGACCACATGCTTGGTATGGGACGGGCCTAACTTAGTAAGTTATGGATTCTCGGCATTGATGTTCAGGTGGATAGGTTAGGATGTGTGACAGGGTGGAGGTGTGACTACTTGGTGGTTGCATCGCGGGACGGTTCGCCGCTTCCCTGTCCAGCGGTGTGTGTTATACCAATTCTATGTGAGCCGGTATAGCGGGAAAGCACATCGGGAATGTCAATGTTTGAGATGAAGTTTCCGAACTGTTTTGTTACGATTAGTGTTTGCTACACTAGTTGTATCTTGTGGGTAAAGTGTACAACCTCTGCAGAGTGTTAAATCAATCTATTCGAATAGCGCGTCATGATCATGGACATGCTCGGGATTTCACACGAGGTAGTTTTCATAAAATGTTGGGATGGGAGGCGTGTGACGTCAATCATATGGCTATGTGAAATAATCACATTTAGTTGTGTGTCTTTGTGGAAACAATTGTTAAATTAATATTGTCTATTTGCTTTGAATCATGCTTTCAATCTATTATTCGTATTCAATTGCAAATGTTGCTTTTATGCAAAAGAACCACAGAAGCCTTTTTCTTTGGAATAAGCCTGCATCTATAAATTGCATTCTGTGGTATGATTTACGAGTACGATTGTGTACTCACGTTTGTTGTAAAACTTGTGCCCAAACCTACGTAAGAGGAGTCACGCCGCTTTCGAGGAGGAGTTCGCCAAGGTTGTTGATCGTTAAGGTCCGGATCGATCGATTGCCTGTGGTGAATTGGTGGGATCTGTTTGGAGTTATTTCCGTTTATTTTTGTTTTATTCTCTGTTAGCCTGCGTGGCTTAATAAGTGTAAACTCGACCATAAGGTCAAAACCCTTATTTGTTATTCAAACTAATCGTTTACTTTATTTATCGCTTGTGTGGATCGATATTTACCTATGTTGACATTTGTGCACTAGCGTGATCTGGACTAGTGCAAGATATACAGAGGGTTTCGTAATCGCACTGCGGGTCCCGATAGAGGTGGTATCAGAGCCATACTGACCGTAGGTCTTGACCTTAGTTAGATTGGCCGTCTTTAGAGTGTCCAAACTATTTTCTAAAGGAAAAATTAACTTGCAAGGTTAATTAATTGCTTAACTCTCCTCATATCTCTCTTGACTCAACTTTTGCTCTAATCTTTTCTCTCTCTGATGTTTTAAAGTTGCCCTTACCCTCTTCGTCTGTCTTGACAGATGCCTCGTCTCCAGAGCTATGGTGAGCGCACAGGAGGATACGCCGCCGGGCTTTGGAAGCTGTTGTAGGTTCTTAGAGGCTTTGATCGTCCGTTGTACGTCGGCAACAACTGGATGGTGAATGGACAAAATCGTGGAGTAATCTGTCGCTTGACGATCTACGCCAGGAGGAACGACAAGGCGAGCCAACCTTCGCACATCTCTGTGAGGAAGATCACTTGGCTGGAAGGTATCCAGGAGTCATCGCGCTTGGCCATGCTACGTATCTGCAACATCTACACACGGGAGCTTCAAGACACCGTCTTCCGTTACCATCCCAGAGCCGCAGCCGTGGATTTGCCAGCACGCTACCCGTCTACACAAGAAGAGAGCAATGCTACAGTCATGCACCTCACCCAGTTTGCAGCTACCCAGGAGGAAGCCTTGGAGCGGACTATCACGGAGCTGGATCATGTTTATGAGGCTTTGCAGAGAGCTGAAGAGAAGGTCGCCACTCTGCAAGAGATTCTCTACGACCAAGTTCCAGAAGAAGAGGAAGACCCCGAGGAGGATCCCGAAGAAGATCCAGAGGAAGGCCTAGTTGAGCCAGAAGAAGACGCAGAGCCAGAGGAGCCGGCTGAGCCAGTTGCACCGAACGCTGCTCTTTGCACCGATTGTGGCATCGTGATCGGTTGCCAAGATACCGCCAGAGCGTCGCCGCGGTTGTGGAGGCTTTCTCGAGTAGTTGTCTTAGTCTCAGTTTTTCAGGCTTAGCCAATTCCAGTTAGTAAGTCGCCCTTTAGGCGGTAGTTTTGTGTGCTTATGTAATACCCCAAAAGTGTGTTAAGCTTTATTCGGGGGAGATTAATTACTCGGGAGAAAATTCAATGGTTTTCGAAAAGGATTAATTGGAAAACAGTTAATTGACAATAAAAAGAAGGGGTTTTCAGCGATTTTACGTCAACCTAGGCTTGGGCCTTAGCCCACTTGACCCAGGGGGCTGGCCGGCCATAGGGGGGAGAGGTGCCATCCTCCCCCAAAACCCTAGCCGCCTCCCACCTCTTCCCATTCTTCCCTTGCGCCCCCACCTTCTTGGCTGCCCCTACCCTTCCAATCCAGCACCTCTCCTCGCCTCTCTCCTCCCATGGTGGTGCCTCCCCATCTCCCTATGATCCTCCCTGCTGCTGGTCAAGAGGAAGACCGAGAAGAATTATTTTGGGGCTGCAGATCAAGAAGAAGGGAAAGGGGGCGAAGAGAGGAAGAAGATTGTAACATCCCAATTTTGGGCTTGTGTTTCAAATGTAAGAAAATGAGTAGAAATTAAAACTTTTTCTTACATCATGTGTTTCCTGTTTGTACTGGACAAGTATTGTACAAGACTTATGGGAATGCAAAGTCACAAGTCTTTTGATCCAAATCTTGTTCCTTCAAAAACAATCTTGTCAAACCTTTTGATCATCCTCTGGAAATATTTTTCCTAAGTTCTTGGGATGGTATGTGACCCCTCTGAAAAATTTCACAATTTTTAGAAATTGTTTGAATATTTTAGAGGCGATCAAACCTGTTTGACTCTCAGTCAAACCTAAAACCAGTACCTTGTAGAATTTTTGGAGAAAATACGATGCATAAAAACCTCTGGAAATTTTACACAAGGTCAATGTCTCAGTCAGCAAGCTCCTGTAAAAATTTCAGAATTTTTGGAGTTATTTTGCTACCCCAAATAAATCCTCAAAAGTCTCAGGATATTTAAAACCTAAAACCTGGTTCACTGTTCCTTGGGTTCGAGTCGGGCTCGAGTCCGAGCCACTTGACTCGGTCGAACCACCTAACTGCACCAAGCCGCATTTTAAAACGCGCATGCGATATCAGCCGTTGGATTCAAATCGCTCGGCCCACGTTCGTGTGAGCATTCGGACCTTCCCGTTGCGTTAACCAATTGGGACCGTTGATCTCGATCCAACCGCCCGTATTCCCGAGGGCACCTGATCGTCCGCGAACTCGTTTAATCGTGACCGTCCATTTTTAATCCAACGGCCACCGTTCTCTTTTCTGTTCTTCTTCCTCCTCTGCTTCTTCGAGCGCGCGGGCGGCAATGGCAGAAAGAGAGAAAGAGGGCGTGGGGCGGCTTTGATGTGTCACCTCAAGTTGCTTTCGTCAACGTCTCTCTGCGGAGCATTTAATGCGCACCAGGCTTTCTCCTCCATTGTCACCGTGCTCACTTGCTCCCGTCATTTCTTGGTCCATGACCGCACCATGAACCGAGCTCACCATGGACTCGGGTTCTTGCTCGAAACCCTAATCCCTTCCCTATATATTGCCCCTCTAGGTCCTCCTGGTGTTCCTTTACACCACACTTTGCTCTTCTCAGTGTTTTGAGCAGCTAACCACCTCACACCCTCAAGGCACCATTGTTGACCGTAGAGCTCCAATGGCGGCCTTGGTGTCCAGTGGTTCATCTTCAACCTTTCTTGCACCCTTTTGAACTCCTCAACCTCCTTTGTATTTCCCCTAACTTGATTTTGGGTTGCATTCACAGAATCACTCAATTTTAAGTTTGGAGATTTTCGGTTGGTTTCACCCCTTTCTTCTCCAAACTCAGTAAGTGGTTCTTTTGCAATTAATTGCTTTTGGAGCATCTTTGAGCTATAATGAAGCTGTGGTAATGATTTGGTTCCACTCATTTTGCTCGTAACCTCATCTTCCACTTCATCTTCTTCGCTCAGGTGGACTTCATCGTGTTCAAGTCTTCCCCGGCCATCTTTGGAGCTCCTCTCGGCTAAGGTAGCTTCTAGATAGTCCCTAGAAGTCATGGCACTTGCTTTCCGATCGCAATGAGCATTTTGCTATTTTCATGTTTTACCGAAAATGGCTCCATCTTTGTTTTCAGGCCGGCTGGCGTTCTAGACCTCCACCGGCGAGGTCATCATCATTGGTCCGCAACACTATTGCGAACCTATTTTGATAGTTTAGGCACCGCCATGATCGAGTCGCCGCGACAAGCCGTGGTAGCCACTCGGGACTTTGCCGGCCGTAGCTCCCGTTGTCGTCAAATGATTAAGACACAGTTAATACCCAATCATTAGTAGTATTAATGGTGTCTTAATCTGGCCTAATGTCTCACTGACTTGTGGGCCCGTAAGCCTAAATCAGAAAACCAGAAGTCGTTATGGCTGATTTTGGGTTTATTTATTGCTAATCATTGTTAGCAATAACTGTGTCCGAAATTACCTTTTGGGTCATCGACGTGTGGGCCCTCTCGTCCCTAAATCACCTCTGCTCAAAATCTTTAGACGCATTAATTGCTAATCATCACTAATCATTGGTCATTAGTAATTAATTAGCCGTCCGAGAGCCTCTTAAGTCATTGCCAGTGGGTCCACGTGCATCGTGCACGTGTGTTAAACTCGCATGTGTGACTCTCGCCACCGACATGCGCCCCACGTGTCAAGACTCGCTTGCACTTCGATCTTGGACCACCGTCCATTTTGCGACTGCGGCCTAGATTTTGTATGCGTTCGACCCTCGGTTCCCCTCATCATTCTTGGCCGTCCATCACTTGATCTCGCGGCCCCGATCGTGCGTGCAATCGACCTTCCCACCGGAGGCGTGATCGGAGCCGCTCATCCTTAGATCTGCGATGCGTGGATCGCCGAGGCAACCGCACCGTCCGGGTGCATCCTTCCTCGTGAGCCGTTGGATCTTGATCCAACGGTGGGCCCCTTTTTGAGATCGCGCGCGTACGATGTTTTCCGTGCGTGTGGCTCGTTGGATTTCGCATCGACGCCCATGAGCGTCCACATCGTTTATCTCCGGTTGGGTTGATTTTATTTTCGTAAGCATTTGTTTATCAACCGAAAATTGTGTAAAAACTTTAGAAATTCATATTTAATTCAAGAAAAATCCTTTTTACATGAAACCGACGCCATAAATTTGTATTTCATCAAGTTTAATATAAAAATGCTTTTAGCTATGCTTTGTAGTAGAAAATTTGTAATCTTGAATAGCTTGTTTTTGCTATTTTTATATATTCCGTAATTGTATTAAAACTTGGAAAATGCATATCTTTTCTGTATATCCGCTAATTGAATGATTTTAACTTTGATAAATTTGTTATTAACTAAACTTTAATCTAAAAATGGTGGTAGGCCTAAATCATTTAAAAATATGTTAATAGATTTAACCTTATTAGTAGCAATTAAAAATTCATTTAATGATGTAATAGACACCGTAATTCAGTAAATCCTAAAAATAGAAATTTGATGTTAGGAAATCCTCTGTTATCATGCTATAATGTGAAATGGGTTTTGCACATGTTTATATTTCGAAAGTGCATTATGCTAGTTTTGCATCCTAGAAAAATCATAACTAAATCATTTTAACTCCAATTAAGATGAAACCACTTGTATTAGCCTTAAAATGTCAGAGCAACCTATCATAAAATTTTCAAGTCCGGAAAACCTCTAGAAAATATTTTTGCTCTGATACCTAATTATGGTAAAATGGGTTTTAGATGATATCTTTGCAACCGCAAATCCAAATTAGGTTTTTCCAGTTTCTATGTCTAGGTTTATTCGTATTCTACCTTATGTATAAATTTCGTCGATTTGGATAATTTTTGCTTGCTCGCTTGTTTGCGTGGCTCGTCTTATTGGTTGTTCTTGGTTCTTTTGCCTTCGCTTAGGGTTCGACATTTGCGGTAACCCGAGAACGACCCTCCACAACAGATGTGAGCAACGGCAAGAAGGCAAGCGGTTTGATCATGTTAATCCCAGATTTTAAGTATTTATGTTGATTACAACTTCTATGTATGCATTGCTACTTTGTGTTAATAGTTGGCCTAGTAGATGCATTTCCTTAGCAAATGATTATCCTCTACTACCATGAGCCTAGGTTACTTCTGTGATTTAGAGTTCATGGATGGGCTCTTGTCACTTAGTAGTTGCGAATTAATTGCTTAGCCATGCTTAGTTTAGGTAGAAATGGGCTGTTATCGACTTGTCGATAACCTTGATCACTTAAAACTTATTATGATTATGATTTCCACCTTGTGCCATGTCTATTTATGAAAACTAAAAACTGAAAACAAAATGATTTAGACTTGGGCACAATGGTATGATGGTGTGATTTTGGGTGTGATCGAATGGTGCCCGAGTCGACAAGGACCGAACATCTTGTTACACTAAACCAAGCATTTTAGCGTGCATAACCACATTAGAGGGTATGGGACCTCTCTTGACTTAGTACTTTGGCGTGTATTGGCTCGAGTCGCAGGGAGTCACGGGAGGGATGGTGTTGGGAGCATTGTAGTGTCAGAAAGACTTCACCCGTGATGGGATTTGTTGTCTTTCGCTTGCAATGTAAGCATATGGGTTTCTATCCATATGAGCGGCTCGTAGTTAATACACAAGATTGGAAATGTCTCAGAGGACTTAGCCGTGCGACAGCAAACCTTCGGTAGTGTGCTTTGTGGCTTGAAGGCGGTCCAAGTGTGGGTACATTGGTACACCTCGCAGGTTAAAACTATTCGAATAGCCTCGCCCTAGGTTATGGACACGCTTGGCAAGGTCTTTCAAGAGTTAGACTACAACCTTTTGAATTAAAACTTGATGGGTGGTACGAATCGGGATTAGTATATGTTGTGGTGACTATTGGGTTAGTCACTTCTGTGGTTACTTATATGTATCTTTACTTATCATTACTTTGATAACAAAACAAATTTGCAAACTTGCTTTTAAAATGTATTACATTATTGCAAATAAAGTTGGCTTCATGCAAAATGAGACATACAACCCCCACCTAAATAAGCTTGCATGTAGTTTATAAATAGGTATGCTATTCCACACGTCAGTCTTGCGGGTACAAAGACAATCTTTGTACTCAGTGGCTACGCTTAATTGTTTTGTTGCAGAGGAAGAAGGTGAGCCCGAGGGGCCTCACTTTTGCGAGTGTGTTGTGGTAGCTTATGGGCGACTAGCTTGATGCCCGGCCGGTTGCCTTGTGGGTGTATGGCTAACCTGGTCGACTTTTGTTCTAGCCATCTTATGGCGCTTTTGCTTCCGCTGTCATTCTTGTATATTGTTCTATTTGGCCGGTCGGCTCTCTTTTGTAATAACTTTACTGTATGGATGTCGTTGTTGAACTTAGTGCTGTTTGTGTATGGAATTGATGTGTAATTTTGTGATGATGTGCATATGCTGCAATTCTGGGAAGCATATGTCCATCGAGGCTTGGAATGTTTAATTAGTAATGCTAGAACCAATTGGAGGTTAAGTGTTACTAGTTAAATATTCCGGGTCCTCACAAAGTTGGTATCAGAGCCATACTGACCGTAGAAACCCCTAGCTTGGTCGCCTCTAGAATATTTTGAAAACTTACTTTCAAAAGGTTTGTAAAACTTAAGTAAGTTCTCTAATTTTGCTCCTTACCTATCTTAGCTTGCTCATCTCACCTTACCCTCACTTAAGTTTGAAAAAGTTGTTCCTCTCTTCCTTTCAAAAATTAGCCTCTATCGATTAACTTGGGTTTGGGAGGACCATGAGAGCTTGGAGAAAGAGATTTGGACAGCTAGCTAGTGGTGAGTAATTAAGGTAGGAAATGAGAGGTAAATACAACTAAAACTTGTGGGAATAAAAGGGTAAGAAGTGAGATGAAGTTAGCTAAATGCCTATACTCTATTAGGTGGTTATACCTTGATTTTTGGGCTGTTTTGAGCTAGAAATTAGTGCTGAAATTTTGGGTCTTCACAAACGATTGCTCGTTCTTCCATACGGGTTAGTCGTTTCGGAAAGTTGATTCGGTGACTTATGGTCGCATGTTCTCTTGTGGCTATTCTTTGGTCATTTTAACTAAGTTTGGATTGCTCTTGGGTCTCGAATCAGATTCGACTTGTCTTGGTGAAACAGATGGTGGAGGGACCCGTAGTGGCCGAAATCACGGGTAGTCCCGATGAGGAGCTTCCTCCTCCCAGACCATGGCGGAAGTCCTCATGCGCATCGAACGCAATCGTTCGGAGGACCGCAGGTGTTGGAGGTTATCGCCAGAACACCTCCACTCCTCCGTGCCTCTCGATCCGGAGGTAGTCACCGCCTCGTGGGGACTTATGGAGTTCCTTCGCACGCAGCCTCCCACCTTCTCCCGGCCCGAGGATCCTTGGACGCAGACGATCGGCCGCGTCTCGTTGAGCGGAAGCTCGACGTTGCTCGATGCTAGGAGCAGGAGCGCACTTTTCGCATCCCATCACCGGAGGGTGCGGCACTCATGGTGGGAGAACTTCCTCGCCATGCAGCCGCGAGACACGTGGTCTCATGGGAAGAGTTCGGCCGCTTTCCGTCGGGCCCATGTCCCCGCCTACACGATGAAGTCAAGAAGAAGGAGTTCCTTGCGCCAAACAGGCGCAAATATGTGACCGAGTACCTCCATGAGTTCAACCATTTGGCGAGGTACGCCTCGCCGAGGTGGCCACCGATGAGGCTAAGGTGAGAAATTCATGGAGGGTTTGTTCGAGGAGCTTGTGACAAGCTCTCTATTGTGGACTTCGACTTCCGCACCTTGGTGCACAAGGCCATCATCGCCGAGCACAAGGCGAGAGCGCTGGCGAGTCTCATAGCGCAAGTGGAGGCCCGGCCGGTGCCGCACAGCCGCCTCGCTCGCCCCCGAAGTTGGGCCCGCACGGTGGCCCGTTCTTTGGCTTCACCACCGCCGAGGCCTTCAAAGACCGACTCCACGTCCTCCGCAGCCGTGACTCGGCCACGCGCGCCGCGACCAAGCCAGCAGGTGTTCCCGCAACCCCGCGCCGACGCCACCGCTTCATCGCCACAACAAGGGCCACTACGCGAGTAGTTGTCCTAAGAAGATCGAGCGCCCTCGCCCTAATGGAGGACGCGGGCAAGGGAGTGGTCACCACCACCGTAAGACCGGGCTTGGGGAGCGGCCGAGTCAACCACATCTCGGCCGAGGAGGCACAGAGGCGCCCGACGTGGTGTTGGGTACGCTCCTTGTTAATTTGCATCCTCGCTACGCTTTATTTGACTCGGGCCTCGCATTCTTTATTTCGAGGTCGCTTGTCGTTGATTGTGGACTTCACGTGTTCCTTTGAGGTCCCATCGCTCATTCGCCTCCGAGTTCGGAAATGAGAGCTGACCAAGTATGCCGGGGCGTTCCTATCCACATTGAAGGAGTGGGATTCTTGGCGGATCTTGTCCTGCTCAACTCGGCGCGCTTGGATGTGATTCTTGGCATGGATTGGTTGTCCCAACACTTGGGGCAAATCGATTGTGCCAGGAAGATTGTCTACCTCACCAGTCCTTCAGGTGAACAGGTTGGGTTTTCGCCGCAGTTGCGAGAACCCCATCTTTATGCCCTCGAAGCAAAGCCAGCATTGGAGATCCAGGATGTTCCCACAGTGTGTCATTTTGATTATTTTGATTAATAATTAAGAAGTTGTTAGAGGCCGAACTGGAGGTCTCCATCACCTAGAGAGTTGTAGGTTATCTCGTTATCTTTCGTTGCCGACAAGAATCACGTCATTTGGACTGCTGTAGCCAAAGTTACGAGTTTATTAGTATTATCGCTCACTGGTGGATTGATAATCGGATGATTGTCTTAACCTGACCTAAGTGCTTAATTAAAGGGAATTTCAGAGGGTCTCACCATAACAAAAACGAAGATAATCCTCTTATCTTTCAGGAAAACTAAAGATCACGAAGTTTGGATGAATGTAGAGAAAGTTATGATAGTTTGAATGTTGCTGTCCGTAAACCCGACACAAAAAAATGTATGTTCTGTTAAATGGATTGGTAGGGCTAGCAGATGTCCAAATCAGAGGATCTCACCAACTAGGTTTAGAAGGGCGATTGATTACCTTTCCAGAAAGTCTGAGAACACCTTATTTGGACTCCTAAACAGAAAGTTATGTATTTTAGAATTTAATCGTTCCCATGAACACCAAAGCGATCGCTAGAAATTGGAATATTTGAATCGCTTGGGGTTTAACGAGTTCTTTGGTGTTGTTATTTATGCTTTTGGTCCAGTATGTTGGACTTAGACTGGTTATCTTTATGTTCGTAGGAGCGTGATTCCAGGGGCGCGCCCTCTTTGCGCCTCACCGCTCTCGCACTGATTAAGGCAAGTATTCTGCTATTGTATATTTATGCCCAGATGTCGTGGATTTGCTTGTGTTTGGCTCGTAATAGCTATGCATGGATGTTATGGTGATGAGTTCCAATTTATATTGGTGAATGCATGTACTCTGTTTGAGTGAATATTTATGATTGTTTGATAGAGGATGCTAATGCTTTGATGCGTAATAACCATGCAAGGTTGAAAGTGTGATAAGCATGATTAAAGATGGTGAATACTAGAGAAATGAATAATTGATATTCATGAGTGACTGTTCAAGTTTGCTAGTATTATGATTAAATGTGCTATTCATGGGTGCTAGAATGCTATGAATATCAATGTTATGAAATGCTAAAGGCATGAATAAGTTTATTCATGTATGATGTTGTTGTTGCATACATGTTAATGAGAACATGTTGAATTCCTACATATGAAGAAAGTTATCATGGTGCATATGCATGTTGAGGGCATACAGGTGCCTTGGTCATGTGGTGACCAAGCATATACAGTTGAGGTCCCCGTCATGTAAATGACGGGCTTGAGGTCCCCACATTCGTGGAATGTGGGCTATGAGTAAAGAGGTCCCCATCATTCAGATGATGGGCGAAGGTCCCTATACATGTGGTGTATAGGTTTCTTGGTCCTCGTGCTGAGGGCACGTGCAAGGGTATACAATGACGTTGTATACCCCGCATTACCGGTAAAATGCGAAAAAGAGTTAAAGTTGAAAAGGTGCATTGCATTGGTTGCATTCACATGGGCATGAAGGCTATACTTTGGTGCATTGTTTATCTTGGATTGTTGATGCTATGAATGATAACTTGCTTAGCCTTGTTGGTACTTGTTGAGTCTTTGGGCTCACTCTTGCTTTGATGTGTTTTAGGTACAACTGGCAAGACCTGCATGCATGGGAGGGAGTAGATGTTTGGATGCACGCGCTACCACTCAATCTTAAGAATTACTTATGGATGGTTTGAGTTTCAGATTAACTGTAATAATAAGAATAGCAAATTTTGGTTATGTTTATGACGTTATCCTGCATGCTTGAATGAACCTGATTATGAAGATATTGATAAATGCCATGATTAATTGTTGGAACCTCGGTATAGCTGACTATACAAAGGAGGTTTTGCCGAAAATTTGTAATTGGTCTTAGTTTAGTTTAGTTTAATTTATTTTTAGTAGCATTCCAGGCTCAATGCTGAGCTGGGGTGTTACAGCTTAGGTCATTGTTTCTTTTGTGTGCGAGTATGAGCTGCAAAGGCCTTTAGGCATTTGTTGTAGTCATGCTAAGACCCTAATTAATAAAGGTATTTTGTTTGAGTTTCTTGAGCGGTGTTTCGTTGGGTTTAGCCTATCCCCTTGCTTAGTTCTTAACTTATCTTATGCTTGCTACCTTATCTAACCCATGGAGCTTCGCCAGATGGTTCAAACTTGTGAGACTGCTGCTAGTGGTTCCGGCACCCCAGCGCCGAGGAGCAATGAGCAACCAGCTGCAGGAGCAGTTCCTCCACAAGCACCCCCAATTGACTTGCAAAACTTTGGAGCTTTCATGGCAGCACAAACTCAACTGATGAATACCATGATAACTCAGATGCAAGCTATGAACAACCAGGTCAACAACAACAATCAACATCATGGAGCCCCAGTTGCTCATGGTCACCATGGACCATCCAAACTTGCAGAGTTTATGAGAACCCGTCCACCAATATTTTCTGGACACGTTTCTCCAGTGGAAGCAGATGATTGGCTCAGGGTTATTGAGAGAAATCTGCTGATCACCCAAAGGCAAATGACCGTGAAAAGGCCTCAGATGCCACTCACCATATGGAAGGCACCACTTCTGAATGGTAGGAGAATTTCTGTGCCGCTCATGAGACACCACAGGATATCACATGGGAGGAATTTTCTGCAGCATTCCGCCAGTATCATGTGTTGGAGATATGCCCTAGAGGCAATCATATTGATGATGATATTTCGTTGTATCCATGATTTAATAAATGTTCCTTGAATATTACCTTTGTGTTGATTAACAAGTATGTGACTTGTTTGTGAAACTCTTTACTTGTATGGTTATTCTAAAGTTGTCCCTAGTCGGAGTTCATGTGAGGACACATGAATGATGGATTAGCACATGTATCGGCTGATGACCATGTTTCACGTGTCATAGACATAGAGATGTCAAACCAATAATGTGGACACATGTTTAGAACATGGGGTTGGACCGACCCAACATGAGACATAGTAATTATTCTTATGGTCTCTCTACACAATGTGTACGCTTTGTCCTTAGACTCGAGATTGTCGCATGTACTTGAGATGTGAATCGACCTACTTAGGGGCTATCAAACGCTACTCCGCAACTGGTAGTTATAAAGGTAGCTTCGGTTTGTCATGAAGCATACCGCGAGGCATGGTCAATGAAATGGGATTTGCCCTCTCTACTTGAGAGAGATATCTCCGCCTCGAGTGATCGGATCCGTAAATGCATGGCCATGCTACTTAAGGTTAAGAGTTAACCTAGTAAGGGATTCCGATCACGTGATTGAGAAAGAGTGGTCGCTTGGAGCTCGACCAATATCGTGAGGCAAAGGGATTGGTATGTACATAACGCTGTGATGGTTCATCCGATATGATCTTTACGCGCTTAGGAGTTGGCACGCCTTGCTAGAGGCCACTACCAACTATTGACCAAGTATGTGTACTTGCGCCATGTCTAAACATACGTGAACCATAGGGTCACACACTTATAAGTTGAAGCTTCAATTCGGATTGATCCGAATTAGATCGGGCATTGAGTCCTAATGGGACTCTATTCGTAGAAGCCCATTATAAGGACGCCTATAAAAGGAGGGCAAGGGCGACCGTTGGACGATGAGTTTTTCGTGAATTCCTCAAACCCCGCCGCCACCCTCCCACGCCCTAGTCGCCGCGGATCTAGTAGTCCAGCGTGTCGCTTCCTCCCGCACGTGTGGATACCTTTGAAGGCGCCGATCCGTAGCGCTGGGACGAACCACAAGAGAGGAGTCAGACGTGGACGCCACGACGAGGACGCAGGAAGTAGTACGACTACCGCCCGACGCGTCGCATCAACTTAGTACGACTACACCGCCTCCGACGTGTTGCATCAACTTCCGCACGCGCCTAGTGGTAAGACCGTGATCTATAATCGCAGAATCTTGGTTTACTGCAGTTTTTTTAATTTGCGCTAGTGTAGCCTACCCGCTGCCCTTCGCGGTATCGAGCGTTGTTGCCATGTTATAGGTTCGAGTGATTTGCATATGGCGATATGTAAATCGGCATGATCGATGTGATCGATTGTATAGTTCTCGTAATGGATTGATCTCGTTTCGTGATCATGCCGCTAAGGTCGTGAAACAACATACCTCACCGGCCGGATTCGCCATCGGGTAGACAAAGTGACACGAAAACGGTTATGGAATGCGAAGACCAATATGATTGGTCGAATCGGAACCTAGATTACTAATCGATGTACCGTGATCGCGCCGGGCTCCATGAGCCGAGAGTTGTCTTGGTTCTCAAACCACGGCATGTCGCACGCAAAGATCAAGACAAATTGGTCGAATCTAACAGCTTGTCGATTTGTGGTAAATATGATTTGCCGATCAAAATCCTAAGTAAAAATTGCATAGATTGACTGCTTTTTACTTAACCCCGCAGGGAAACCTCCTCAACCCCTATCCCAGATTGCGATTCTATGCATAAACTTGTTTTTTGCAGATGTATGTGACCAAGATGGCCTAATGTGTATGTGATGCATGTTTGTAATATTTGCATGACTGCGTGTGTGGTACGCAACACTACCGAGCCATTGTGTTGTCAAAGTATTGTATTAACGGCTGCGTGTCGACTTGTGATGATTCCTAGTATCCATGTATTTTATTACTAGCTGTTATGAGTAATAGCTTATAGTAGTACTGAAGGACACATCACTTGGAGGATGGCACACATGAACCATGGAGATGGAGATCATCATGGTGGATGATTCTATGGCGATGGAGATCACCATGAGAAAATGGGTCATACCGAGTCACGATCGTGAATGCTATTCCGTTGTTTTACTCCTATGCATGTTTGAATGGTAGAAGTATAGCGATCCTCACAAAATGTTAAGTTAAACATATGCCCTCCCAATTAAACTTTGCACCATCCCATGTCTTGTAAATTGATGGTGGGTCTATAAAATTAGGCACCATCAACTTTCCTTGACTAGATGGGTTTTGTATCTGATACTTACATGCATAAGGATTGGTGAACTTAACAAGGTTATCATAAAGGTTATGGGCCTTGGGGCATAAAGGTTGGGCGCAAGGCATAGAGATGTCACCCAACAACAAGAGTCATATAGAGATATGATTAGCAGGTGTTGCTTATCAATTACCTTGTCTCCTAGCGGTGATGCAAAAGCTCACTAGTAGACTCGCATCATGGATCTTGAATCGCTAAGAATCAACAGAGGGATGTTGATTTTAGTGGGAGTACATTCTATTAAATTTGTTTAATACGCTTTACTCTATCATGGTTTTATTTGTCTTAGTATTTTGCATTTTCTATTGTAGATCAATGACATCTAGCAACCACGCACACCCTTTGCTTTGCGATCGATTCTTGAGAAAGAAAAATTAAATGGAACAAACTATTCGGATTTGGTCCGAACCCGAGAATTGTTCTCAGGCGTATAAAAGGAAAACGCTCGACACCCCAATCCTAGAAGAACTCGCTAACAATGCGCTCTTCGTTAAAAATGCCTACAAGAAAGCATGTGATGACTCTATTGAGATTAGTTGTCTTATGCTTGTGATGCATGGAACCCGACCTTCAAAAGCGGTTTGAGGATCGAAGCGTATGATATGATCATAGCGCTTTAGGACATGTTCCGCATACGTGCCAGACCGAACGGTTCAATGTCTCTAAGGCTTTTTCGAATGCAAGTTATGTAAGGTGCACCCGTAGGCCCACATGTGATCAAAATGGTTGGTTACAATGACTTTGGATAAACTTGGTTTTCCAATTGGCCAAGAGTTGGCAATCGATTTTATTTTAGCGTCTCTTCCACCTAGCTATGGACATTTCATTTCGAACTACCATATGCATGGGGCTGATAAGGGCCTTAATGAGCTTTGTGGGATGCTCAAAATAGCAGAGTGACATTAAGAAGTGTGCAGGCCTAGCCATGTGATGGTTGTGCAGAACAAGTCTAGCTTCAAGAAAAAGGTAAGAAGCCATGGCCAAATAATAAGGGCAAGGTTAAAGATATGATCTCAAGCCAACGCCTAAGCCTATCTGCCGACTCGAGTCGAGACAAGATGCTTCTATTGTAAAGAAACCGCCACCTGGAAGAGAAATCGCAAGAAGTACATGGATTCGATGAATGCAAGAAGAAGGTCGAAATAAGACTTCCACCCATGGTACACTTGTCATAAATGTTTTAGACATTTTTCTCGCTGATTCTCCTATTAACTCTTGGGTATTTGATACCGGATCAGTTGCTCACATTTGCAACTCGATGCAGGGGCTAATAAGAAGTAGAGGAGTCACAAGAGGTGAAGTTGATTTTCGCGTCGGAAATAAAGCAAGGGTTGCTGCGTTGACCGTAGAGGCAATCATATTGATGATGATATTTCGTTGTATCCATGATTTAATAAATGTTCCTTGAATATTACCTTTGTGTTGATTAACAAGTATGTGACTTGTTTGTGAAACTCTTTACTTGTATGGTTATTCTAAAGTTGTCCCTAGTCGGAGTTCATGTGAGGACACATGTGAATGATGGATTAGCACATGTATCGGTTGATGACCATGTTTCACACGTCATAGACATGGAGATGTCAAACCAATAATGTGGACACATGTTTAGAACATGGGGTTGGACCGACCCAACATGAGACATAGTAATTATTCTTATGGCTCTCTCTACACAATGTGTACGCCTTGTCCTTAGACCTGAGATTGTCGCATGTACTTGAGATGTGAATCAACCTACTTAGGGGCTATCAAACGCTACTCGTGATGCGGGTAGTTATAAAGGTAGCTTCGGGTTTGTCATGAAGCATCTTTGCGAGGCATAGTCGGTCGAGATGGGATTTGCCCTCTCTACCGAGAGAGATATCTCTGGGCCTCGAGTGATCGGATCCGTAAATGCATGGCCATGCTACTTAAGGTTAAGAGTTAACCTAGTAAGGGATTCCGGATCACAGGATCGAGAAAGAGTGGTCAGCTTGGAGCTCGACCGAATATCGTGAGGCAAAGGGATTGGCATGTACATAACGTTGTGATGGTTCGTCCGATATGATCTTTACGTGCGTTTAGGAGTTGACACGTCTTGCTAGAGGCCACTACCAACTATTGACCAAGTATGTGTACTTGCGTCATGTATAAACATACGTGAACCATAGGGTCACACACTTATAAGTTGAAGCCTAATTCGGATTGGATCCGAATTAGACTGGGCATTGAGTCCTAATGGGCCTCTATTCGTAGAAGCCCATTATAAGGACGTCTATAAAAGGAGGGCAGGGGCACACTGGTTGGACGATGAGTTTTTCGTGACATCCTCAAACCCTGGCCACCACCCCTCCCACGCCCTAGTCGCTTGCGCGGATCTAGTAGTCGGCGCGGCGTCGCTTCCTCCCGCACGTGTGGATACCTTTGAAGGCGCGCATCGTAGCGTTGGGACGAACCACAAGAGAGGAGTCAGACGTGGGACGCCACGACGAGGACGAGGAAGTAGTACGACTACTCGCCCGACGTCTTTGCATCAACTTAGTACGACTACACCGCCCGACGTCTTTGCATCAACTTTCGCACCTGCGCGTCTAGTGGTAAGACCGTGATCTATAACTGCAGTGATCTTGGTTTACGGGTAGTTTTTTTTTTTAATTTGCGCTAGTGTAGCCTACCCGTTGCCCTTCATCATGTACCGGAAGGCATTATCGATCTAAAGAAGGATGAGTTCCGCGCTCTCAAGCAGGGAGCTATGTCAGTATCTGACTATCTCAATAAGTTTTCTCAGCTAGCTCGCTATGCAGCAGAAGATGTTGCCACAGATAAGGCTCGTCAGAGTCGCTTCCTGAAGGGGCTGAACACTAGACTGCAGTCAGTCTAATCGCCCATACTTTTCCTGATTTTCAAGAGCTGGTCAACAAAGCTTTTGTTCTAGAGGACAAACGGAAGGAACTGGAAGATAACCGTAAGCACTGGATGGCTCAACAAGGAAATCAGCAATCACAGCAGAGGGCAAGAACAGTGCCATCATAGTTCAACCGGTTTCCACCTCAGACTTCGTTCAGGGCACCTGCACCAAATTCCACACCCCGTCCAGCTGTCCAGAACTTCCGCAACCCTGCACCTGCCAACCCCAACCTGGGAAGCAATCAGCAAAGCGCACCAAAAGTCTATTATGCCTGTCGTCAGCCGGGACATTTTGCCAACCAGTGTCCACAAATGGGAACAATCACTCCAGTACGTTTTAACCTTGGAGCTACTCCATCCAAGACGCCAGCACCAGGCATCAACCAAGGAGCTTCACAAGTTGCGGTCAAGCCGAGGAGCACCACGATCCGTGATCGAGGGCGTGTCAACCACGTCACTCTGGAAGGAGCCCAGGAATCACCGGACGTCGTACTGGGTAAGTTTCTGGTTAACTCAGTACCTGCATCAGTTTTGTTTGATTCTAGAGCTTCGCATTCGTTTGTTTCTGGAATTTTTGCAACCAAGAATAATTTGAAAGTTATGCAACTTAAGCATACTCTGTTAGTCCAGTCGCTTGGAGCAGAGCTAAGTGCTAGAGTGGGATGTTTAGGAGCTAAGTTACTCATAGCTGGAGTCGAGTTTCTAGCCAACCTAATTGTCCTAGACACCCAAATCTTAGATGTCATTCTTGGCATGGATTGGTTATCCAAGCACAAAGCTGTGCTAGATTGTGGCCGAAGAGCCGTAACAATCGAGGATACCAAGGGAAACAAGATAGAATTTCTAGCCACCGCAGTTCGTGATGGACATCTGTCGGGACCCAGAATTACGATTCTGGAACCCTCTGTGTATACTACACTAGTCCAGGATCACGCTAGTGCACACAGGGTTAACATAGGTAAATACCGATCCACACAAGCGATAAATAAAGTAAACGATTAGTTTGAATAACAAATAAGGGTTTTGACCTTATGGTCGAGTTTACACTTATTAAGCCACGCAGGGCTAACAATGAATAAAGCGGAATGAGCGGAAATAACTCAGCGTAGATCCCACCAATTCACCACAGCAAGCGGCGGGATCCGGACCTTAACGATCAACAACCTTCGCGAACTCCTCCTCAAAGCAAAGCTCCTCTTCAGAGGTTTGGGCGCAAGTTTTACAACAAGCGTGAGTACACAACCGTACTCGCAAATCATACCACGTAATGCAATGTATAGATGCAAGCTTATTCCAAAGAAAAGGCTTCGTGGTTCTTTTGCATAAAAGCAACATTTGCAATTGAATACGAATAATAGATTGAAAGCATAATTCAAAACAAATAAACAATATTAATTTAACAGTGGTTTTCACAAAGACACACAACTAAGCAGATTATTTCACATAGCCATATGATTGAGGTCACACAGCTCCCATCCCAAATATTTTATGAAAACTACCCTCGTGTGAAATTCCCGAGCATGTCCATGACCATGCGACGCGCTATTCGAATAGATTGTTTAACACTCTGCAGAGGTTGTACACTTTACCCACAAGATACAACTAGTGTAGCAAGCACTAATCGTAACAAAACAGTTCGAAACTTCATCTCAAACATTGACATTCCCGATGTGCTTTCCGCTATCTGGCTCACATAGAATTGGTATAACACACACCTGGACAGGAAGCGGTGAAGCGTCCCGCGATGCAACCACCAAGTAGTTACACCTCCACCTGTCACACGACCTAACCTATCCACCGAACATCAATGCCGAGAATCCATAACTTACTAAGTTAGGCCGTCCCATACGGGCATGTGGTCGCATAAGAAGGCTCAGTTCAATGGCGCACAAAGTTAAGTCCTTAATTGACCAAGGCAAGACTTCCATGTTCTAACTAAGCCACACAGTTTATCATTCCCAAGCACACAGCCTTCCACCATATCACACGTTTCCACCACTTGCCTCACCCAAATCCTTTACCACCCGGTTGGTTTTAGTGCAACACCGCCATCACGAAGTAATAACACATAGCACACAGTTTTACACGAAGTTCCATAGTCACTTAGTCATATTTAATAATTGCAACTTTCATGAGATGTAAGACTCGTAGCATGGCTAAGCAATTGTACTCGCATCTAACCAACCCACGTTGGTGCTATAATATTACCAACTAATAAACCAATCTAGGGTGACAAGGAAGTATGACATACAAGGCCAAGGTGTGATAACAATTTGGATAATAACTATGCCCAAAGCATTTAAATAAATAATTAAAGTAGAATGCAATACTTTGAAACAAAGTAATTTGAAAACTGGGTTCAAGATGATCAAAGGTATGACTTGCCTTGGAAAAGGTCTATGTACTGGTCTTGATCTTGGGGTGCTCCTTCTTCCACAAAATTCCCCGACGAATCGACGTCTACTCGCAAACGAGACACAAACAAACAAAACAAATAAATAACAGAGGCAAAACAAGCTCCAAAAATTAAATAAAAATCTCAGATAAATAGAGCTTGAATTTAGATAAATTTAGAAATTTGAATGTGCTCAATCGGAGTTAGGATGCAAAAGTTATGGTCTTTGGAATATTGGAAATCTAAAAGAAACCCTAATTTGGATTTTCCAGAATTTCCGAATTATTTATCTGAAGAAAAATCGGATTATTGCGCAATGCTGACGTCATCGGAGGACGTTCGGACGGGGTGACAACTGGTCTGACAGGTGGGACCCACATGTTAGTGACACGGCTCACGGTAGACTAGGTCTACCGAGCCTTGGGACTTGGGATCTGGTGGACTAAGCCACGCGGCTCTGACGTGGACCAATCACGGGGCGACACATCAGCGGCGACTGCTGACCGAGATGCTGACTCGGCCGCACACGCACAGGCTGACGCGGGCTCTGATGCGGCGCCACGCGGAACGACACATGTGCACACGGGCTGAGGTGGCGAGCCACGCGGCATGACTCGTCAGATTGGCAGGCGGCGGTGCTCGGAAACCGACGGCAACGGCGAACGGCGGCGATCCACCGGCGGTGAGTGGTACCGACGTGTAGAGGGCGCTATTGCAAACCTACTGGTGCAACACCGGGTGCTTGGGGTAGACGGTGGTGACCGGCAGCGAGCTCGGAGCGGCGGAGCAACCTCTGGTTTTGTCGGACGAGGGCTCCGGCGAGGTTTAGGCGGCGTGGGTGGTCTCTGGAGGTAGCCCTGGTGACGGTGATGACGGCGGTGCACTCCATGGGGTAGGCGCCACCGCAGCAAGACAACAGAGAAAAGGCGGCGGTGAGAAAACCCTAAAACTCCGATTGCGGCGACACTAGGGCTCTCGGGGCGAGGTGGGTGGCGGCTCTGGGTTGCGGTCGAGAGGGCGAACCCGGGGGTGCCTTTTATAGGGCCGGGGCGGCACGGGATAAGGAATCCCCAAATCGAGTCCGAGAAGAACACGAAACCGATTTCGAAAATCCGGGGATAGGATTTGATTCGAGATACGATTTTAACAGAAACGGGTGCGGAGAGGTTAGGGATAGGATTTGTACGTTTTCTAGAAGGGCTTTAGTTGGAAAGGAGGCGTTGTTGAGCGGAGCTTTGAGCTCAAGCAATGGCGGACGACTCGGGCGCCGCGAGGAAGACGATGACGCGGGGAAGACGATGACCTGACACACGAGGCCCACACGTCAGCGGCACGGAGGCGGGGCGTGCGGGAGCTGGGCTTCGCGCGGGAGATGGGCCGACACAGCGAAGAGATGGGCCGGAGCTTCGGAAATTCGGCCCGAAATGATTTCTGAGATTTTAATAGCTTTTCTATTTTAGAAAATACCAGAAAATCAAATAAGCAAAAGAAAATAGCAAATGAACTCAGAAAAATTCTAGAAAAATCTAGAAAATGTATCTGAGCACATAGAACCCAAATAAAATAGTTTTGGCTAATGTTCATGTTGGGATTATTCACATTAAATGTTTTTGATTGTAAAGTCCAATATTAAGCTTTTGAATTTAAATTCAAATAAATCCAAATGGTGAATTTTCTTCCTACTAACTCTTAAAAGATTTTTAAACTTAGAAAATTGGGATGTTACAACATCTAATAGTGAACAGTCTGAAGACCCTGTCCTTAGAGGAAGTACTAGTCGTCAGTGAATATCGTATGTGTTTCCAGAAGAATTACCAGGAATGCCACCAGATCGTGACATTGAGTTTGTCATCGACCTAGTGCCAGGGACAGCACCAATTTCAAAGAGACCCTATCGGATGCCAGCCGATGAATTGGTAGAGATGAAGAAACAGATAGAAGAACTTCTTGAGAAAGGTTTCGTGAGACCTAGTTCGTCGTCATGGGGAGCGCCAGTGTTGTTTGTCAAGAAGAAAGATGGAAGTATGAGAATGTGTATCGATTATCGTTCGCTCAACGAGGTTACTATCAAGAACAAGTACCCACTACCCTGGATAGATGATCTGTTTGATCAGATGAAAGGAGCCGGAATGTTCTCAAAGATCGACCTGTGATCAAGTTACCACCAGCTAAAGATTAGTCCTAAGGATATACCGAAGACCGCGTTCTCAACACGGTATGGACATTATGAGTTCTTAGTCATGTCCTTTGGTCTAACTAATGCCCCTGCATACTTCATGAACATGACGAATAAAGTATTCATGGAATATTTGGACAAGTTCGTAGTTGTGTTCATTGATGATATTCTGGTGTACTCCAAGTCGGAGGAAGAACACGCCGAACATCTAAGGATAGTCTTGGAAAAACTTAGAGAGCATCAGTTGTATGCCAAGTTCAGTAAGTGTGATTTCTGGAAGAAGGAAGTTGATTTCCTTGGTCATGTGATGACAAGTGAGGAGTAGCGATTGACCGGTAAAGTCAAAGCGATGTTACATTGGGAGCAAGACAAGACCGTAACTTCCATTCGCAGATTTCTTGGGAATGGCGAGTTATTACATTGTTTCATCGAAGGATTCTCATCGATTGCTAAGCCTCTTACGCAATTGTTGAAGAAGGAGAAAAAGTTCACTTGGACTCCAGCCTGTGAAGAAAGTTTTCAAGAGTTGAAGAAGCGTTTGACTTTAGCCCTAGTGCTGATTTTGCCAGATATTTGGAAAGATTTCGATATTTATTGTGATGCTTCGCTTCAAGGATAAGGATGTGTCCTGATGCAAGAAGGAAGAGCTGTCGCTACGCGTCAAGGCAATTAAGACCTCACGAGGAAAATTACCCTACTCATGATCTGGAATTAGCTGTCGTGGTGCACGCTTTAAAGATTTGGCGTCACTACCTCATCGGTAATCGCTGTGAAGTCTACACAGATCATAAGAGCCTGAAGTACATCTTCACCCAGTTAGATTTGAACATGAGGCAGAGAAGATGGTTAGAATTGATCAAGGATTATAATCTTGGAATCCACTACCATCCCGGAAAAGCCAACGTAGTTGCAGATGCTCTAAGTCGTAAGAGTTACTGCAATGCTTTGGAAGTAAAGGAAAGTTGCCCAGAACTTTATGAAGAATTTCAGAAGCTGAAGCTAGAAGTTGTGTCCGAAGGATTTGTAGCCAATTTGGAGGTACAGTCTACCCTGGAGAAGCAGATTCGTGAAGCGCAACCAAAGGATCCTGTGTTGTCAGACATCAAGGTCAAAATGGCAGAAGGGAAATTCAAAGATTTCACCAAGGACGATCAAGACATACTCTGGATTAATGGTCGTATCTGTGTACCAGATATCGATGGTCTAAGACAGCTAATCTTGAAGGAAGCCCATGACTCCAAGTATTCGATTCACCCTGGAAGTACTAAGATGTACCAGGATGTTAATACTAAATTTTGGTGGCCAAATTTGAAGCGAGAAGTCGTAGAGTTCGTTGCCTTGTGCGACATCTGTCAGAAAGTAAAGGCAGAACACCAGAGACCAGCAGGTTTGCTGCAACCGCTAAAGATTCCAGAGTGGAAGTGGGAGGAGATCGAAATGGATTTCATCACCGGTCTACCCAAGACTCAATCGGGTTACGATTCGATCTGGGTAATAGTCGATCGTTTGACCAAGGTCACCCATTTCCTGCCAGTCAAAACCACGTACTCAGGAGATCGTCTCGCGAAATTGTACATGGCCAGAATTGTCAGCTTGCACGGTGTGCCCAAGAAGATAGTATCAGATCGAGGATCTCAGTTCACCTCTCGTTTTGGCAGAGTTTGCATGAAGCATTGGGTACCCATCTGAATTTCAATACCGCGTATCATCGATGCATGATGGATAGGTGAAAGAGTTAATCGATATTGAGGATATCTTTGAGAGCTTGTGCTCTAGCTAATGCTGCCCGATGGGATAAGAGTTGACCATATGCAGAATTCTCGTACAACAACAGTTATCAAGCTAGTCTGCAAATGTCACCATTTGAAGCTTTGTATGGTCGTACTGCGAACCCGTTGAATTTGTCGAAACAATTTGAGCGTTGATTCGCCCCGACATTATTCAAGAAGCAGAAGAGCAAGTGGCCATGATCAGAGAAGGATTGAAGATAGCTCAGTCCAGGCAGAAGAGCTATGCGGATAATCGTCGTCGTGATCTCAGCTTTGAACCCGAGGATTTCGTCTATCTTCGAGTTACCCCGCTCAGAGGTGTAAAAAGGTTTCATGCCAAAGGGAAGCTTGCCCTGAGGTATGTTGGTCCGTTCAAGATTTTGGAACGCCGTGGAGAAGTTGCTTATCAGTTGGAGCTACCGCAGTCGTTAGCAGGAGTGCATGATGTCTTTCATGTCTCGTAGTTGAAGAAGTGTCTTCGTGTGCTAGAAGAGCAAGCCCCGTTGGAATCGATTGACTTAAAAGAGGATCTTACCTACAAGGAGCAGCTAGTCAAGATTTTGGATGTCGTAGAGTGCCACACCAGAAGCAAGACGGTTCATTTTTCCAAAGTCCGGTGGAGCAACCACTCGGAAGGAGAAGCAACGTGGGAACGTGAAGAAGAGCTGAAAGCCGAGTTTCCTATCCTTTTTTCTAGCTAGCCTGAATCTCGGGGACGAGATTCCTTTAAGGGGGGAGGTTTGTAACATCCCAATTTTCTGAGCTTAAAAATCTTTTAATAGTTAGTAGGGAGAAGATTCACCATTTGGATTTATTTGAATTTAAATTCAAAAGCTTAATATTGGACTTTCCAATCAAAAATATTTAATGTGAATAATCCCAACATGAACATTAGCCAAAACTATTTTATTTGGGTTCTATGTGCTCAGATATATTTTCTAGATTTTTCTAGAATTTTTTGAGTTCATTTGCTATTTTCTTTTGCTTATTTGAATTTCTGGTATTTTCTAAAATAGAAAAGCAATTAAAATCTCAGAAAATACTCTCGGGCAGAATCTCTTTTCCCTCCGGCCCGATTTCTTTCCTCCGGCCCAGACCACGCGGCCTTTGCCTCTCCGCACCAGCCCGCGCGCGCCCGTTTCCGCTCTCTCTGCCAGGTGGGCCCCGCATGCTTCGTCGTCTTCCTCCAGCTCCTTCCTCGCCCGAGTTCGCCCTCGGCTGCCATGGCTGGAGCTCAAGCCTCGTCCGACAAAGGTGGATGCGGCCCTGTTTTTTTGCGCGGATGATTCCTTCTAGAAGCCCTATTATCCCGAACTCGTTTCCATTGCAATCATATCTCGACATGGACTCTATCTCCTTCCAATCCCAGACTCTCTCTCTCGTGTTCAACACGGACTCGAATTGGGGATTTCCAATTCCGAGCCACCCCGGCCCTATAAAAGCCACCCCGATGTTCGCCAGAACTCCCTGAACCCTAAGTCGCCACCCTCTTCCACCGTAGAGCCCTAGCGCCGCCGCGAGTCAAGGTTTAGGGTTTTCGCCGTCGATCTGTTCTTCATCGATTCTACCGCCGTCGTCAACGCTCCGTCGCCTCCGACCGGTGCTCTGACATCGCCGCCGCCTAGGCTCCACGGTGCGCGCCCCCGTTTCGTCAGCCAACCCCCGTAGCCCCGTTGTCGTTTTCACCGTGCCACTCCGCCGCCAACCATGAGCGCCGCCGCAGTTTTGGTCACCGCCGGTAGCACCCAACCGTGTCACCAGGTTCGCAAGGGAGCGAGGAGTCCAGCGCCACCGCCGGTACCGAAGCCCTCGCCGGTGTCCAAGCTGAGGTGGCATGCCACGTCGTCGTCCAGCTCGGCGGCCACCTCAGCCTGTTTGCTCGCGTGTTGCCCGGTCACCAACCTCGTCAGCAATTTATCAAATGTGACTAAGTGACTATGGAACTATATGTAAAACTGTGTGCTATGTGTTATTACTTCGTGATGGCATGTGTTGCACTAAAACCAACTGGGTGGTAAAGGATTTAGACTGAGGCAAGTGGTGGAAACTGTGTGATATGGTGGAAGTTGTGTGCTTGGGTTCGATAATCTGTGTGGCTTAGTTAGAACATGGAAGTCTTGCCTTGGTCAATTAAGAACTTAACTTTGTGCGCCATTGAATCGAGCCTTCATGCACGCCACATGCCTGGTATGGGACGGGCCTAACTTAGTAAGTTATGGATTCTCGGCATTGATGTTCAGGTGGATAGGTTAGGCTGTGTGACAGGGTGGAGGTGTGACTACTTGGTGGTTGCATCGCGGGACGGTTCGCCGCTTCCCTGTCCAGCGGTGTGTGTTATACCAATTCTATGTGAACCGATATAGCGGAAAGCACATCGGGAATGTCAATGTTTGAGATGAAGTTTCCGAACTGTTTTGTTACGATTAGTGCTTGCTACACTAGTTGTATCTTGTGGGTAAAGTGTACAACCTCTGCAGAGTGTTAAATCAATCTATTCGAATAGCGCGTCATGATCATGGACATGCTCGGGATTTCACACGAGGGGTAGTTTTCATAAAATGTTGGGATGGGAGCTGTGTGACCTCAATCATATGGCTATGTGAAATAATCTGTTTAGCTGTGTGTCTTTGTGGAAACAATTGTTAAATTAATATTGTCTATTTGCTTTGAATCATGCTTTCAATCTATTATTCGTATTCAATTGCAAATGTTGCTTTTATGCAAAAGAACCATAGAAGCCTTTTTCTTTGGAATAGGCCTGCATCTATAAATTGCATTCTGTGGTATGATTTGCGAGTACGGTTGTGTACTCACGCTTGTTGTAAAACTTGCGCCCAAACCTACAGAAGAGGAGTCTACGCCTGCTTTCGAGGAGGAGTTCGCCGAAGGTTGTTGTTCGTTAAGGTCTGGATCCCAGTCGGTTGCCTGTGGTGAATTGGTGGGATCTATGCTGGAGTTATTTCCGTTCCGCTGCTGTTTTATTCTCTGTTAGCCCTGCGTGGCTTAATAAGTGTAAACTCGACCATAAGGTCAAAACCCTTATTTGTTATTCAAACTAATCGTTTACTTTATTTATCGCTTGTGTGGATCGATATTTACCTATGTTGACACTGTGTGCACTAGCGTGATCCTAGACTAGTGCAGTATACACAGAGGGTTTCAGAATCGTAATTTTGGGTCCCGACAAAAGGGCTCAATCAGAGTTCGGATACAAAAGTTATGAGCTCTCGAAGTTTCAATCTAAAAGAAAAACCCTAAATTGAATTTTCTGGAATTTTCAAATTATTTCTTAACAGAAAAATCGGATTATTGCGTAAGCATGACGTCAGCACAGAGATTTTGAAAAATAGAAATAAAAAGAAAATACTGACATGTGGGACCCACATGTTAGTGAGATGGCTCATGGTAGACCAAGTCTACCGAGCCTCGGGATCTGGAGACCGTGGACCGTGCCACGCGGGTGCTGACGCAGCACTGACGGGGATGCCACGTAGGTGACACATAGGCGATGGGCTGATGCGACGTTGAGGTGGCGGCGAGGTGGGACTGACGCGGCTACGGCGCGGGCGGCGATGGCTCGAGGAACCGAAGGTCCCGGCGATCGGCGGCCCCTCGTCGGTGGTGGGTGGTACCGGCGTGAAGAGGGTAGGGTGCGAAGGTGAACTTGGAGGTGTGCTCACGGGTGCACGGGGGTGACGAGGGTGGCCGGCGGCGAGGTTTAGGCGACGAAGGATCTTCGAGCTCGACGGCGACGATGCTAGAGGGGTTCCCCGGCGAAGGCGATGGCGGTTCTGAGATGCGGGCGACGCGGCAGTCCCGAAGATGGCCTCCACTGACGACGAGGAGGTCTGGAACGGCGACGATGGCGAAGAGGTCCCTCGGCCAGCGTTGAAGACGAAGGCGGCGCCTAGGGTTTCTGGCGGTGCTTCGATGGCGGCGCGTCATGGGGTGCGTCTCACGGGGGTCCTCGGTGCCTTAAATAGCCCCGGGAGGCATGTCCGCGAAGAACACGGTGCGGCGGCGGAGAAATCGGGAAGGAAGGTGGAGTCCGCTTTGGAGACGACGATGACATGGCGGGGTGGGACCCACACGTCAGTGGCTAGGGATCGGACGAGGGCGCGTGCGAAACGGCGCGGCTGCGAAACAGACTCAAAAAATCTGACCGTCCATCCAAGATCGAACGCCCAAAATCAATAGGATGTTCGGACCTCCGAACAGATCACGCGCATCTAGCCATCCATTCTTGATCGAACGGTGGAGAATGAGCGGGGCGCTCGGAGAGAGAGAGGAGAGGCTGAGGGACTGATAGGTGGGGTCCACCTATCAGCGGAGGCGGGCGTACGCGCGGGCGAGCTGGGCCGCGTGCGGGAGTTGGGCCGGGGTTTTGGATTTCGGCCCGAAGCAATTTCTGAGATTTTAATTAGCTTTTCTATTTTATAAAATACCAGAAATTCAAATAAGCAATAGAAAATAGCAAATGAACTCAGAAAAATTCTAGAAAAATCTAGAAAATATATCTGAGCACATAGAACCCAAATAAAATAGTTTTGGCTATTGTTCATGTTGGGATTATGCACATTAAATATTTTTGATTGTAAAATCCAATATTAAGCTTTTGAATTAAATTCAAATAAATCCAAATGGTGACTTTTTCCCTACTAACTATTTAAAAGGTTTTTAAACTCAGCAAAAATTGGGATGTTACACGCACTGTAGTAGTACCACTCAAAAGATAAGGTCATACCATTTTACAGGGAAGAAGAAACTCTCATAAACATGCTCTCTAGAAAAAAACTTACCGCCAACTAGAATTCAGTCCTACCGTGCTACGTTAGTACCACTCACTAGAATTCGATCCTACCATGCTACGGTAGTGCCACTCAACAATTGTGGGCATACCAATTTTCCTGAATGCTTTCAAGTCTTTCTACAAACTCTCAACACTATTGCCAATTGTATCATTATCCTAAGATCATGAGCATATCCCCATGATATCCACACTTGTTCAGTGCCTTCAGATCGTCATTATCACTGTCGTTGCCCATGGTTGGCTTTGATACCAAGTTGTTATGACCTCGAGACTGATATCGTAACCAGTAGCTGTGGGAGACGTTAGGCCTTTGCTTAGCTAGTAGTCTACCATGTGGTTTCGGGGCCGTGACATCGAGGACGATGCATGGGAAAAAAGAGATGATAAAATAGAGAAGGAGATGAGGTAATGGAGGCTTTATTCTTGCTTACCATAACAATGTGTTGCAGACCATCTTATAGATGATGTATCGGCCCCTAACACAAGGAACTAACAAATCTTAGCTCTAACAAATTTTATCTCTAAGAAACAAACTTATCTCTAGTAAGCTAATCCTGCCCAAACTGAATTGAACTAACCTTATCTAGTCTTACCAGTTGCCGAATGCCACCGCTAGCCTCCTGATCTTGTACGCCAAGAAGGGCGCCTAGTCTTTCTAGTTTATATGTTTGTTTATGTTGATGATATTGTCATGTCAAGTTCTTTGACAAAGGTTGCTACTGAGATTCTTCAGCAGTTGCAAGAGGACTTTGCTGTAAAAGATCTTGGCAACATTCACTTCTTTTTGGGAATAGAAGTTGAGAGAAATTCTGAAGGTGTCGCCTTGACACAAAAGAGGTGCATTCTTGATTTGCTAACAAAGGCTAATATGGAGGGGTGAAAACCAGTGGCTACGCCTATGGGGACATTAGAAAAATTATCAACGATGGAAGGAGATGCTTTGTCAGCTACCGAAGCAACCAATTATAGGAGTATAGTTGGTGTGCTGCGGTACTTGACCCTCACTCGTCCTGATATACCATTTTCTGTTAACAAGATGTGTCAGTTTTTAAGTGCACCCACAGCTCAGCATTGGTCTGCAGTCAAGAGAATATTGTGTTATCTTAAGAACAATCCTTCAGTAGTTTGGTGATCAACAAGTCTTCTTAAGTATTGATCAGTGCGTTCTCGGATGCTGACTGGGAAGGATGCCCAATGATTGTCGGTATACAGGAGGCTGTGCAGTGTTCTTCTATTCCAACTTGATTTCCTGGAGTTCACACAAGCAGCCCACAGTGTCAAGATAAGTATCGAGCTGAAGTACAAAGCTTTGGTTAATGCTACTACAAAAGTTGTGTGGTTGCAGTCCTTGCTCAGTGAGCTTGGTATTTTTCAGAATCAACCTCCCTGTCTTTGGTGTGACAATTTGGGTGTGACTTATCTTACAACAAATCCAGTATTTCATGCCCGGTCTAAAGATATCCATGTTAATTTCCATTTTGTTCGTGTACGAGTGGCACTCAAGGCATGGGAGATAAGGTTTATTTCCTCTCAAGATCAAGTTTCTAATGGCTTTACGAAGCCCAAGCCGATACAATAGTTTTTAGCAATTCGTTGCAATCTCAATCTAGTAGGTTGTGATTGAGAGAGGGTGTTAAAGTATCTATTTTGGTTCTTATCTCTTAACCTTATCTCCTGTAATCTAGGAAGTATAGCTAACTCTTGTTGACTTGTTGTAACAGCGCACGACGCTTATCTCTTGTCGCATAATTGTAGTCCATCCGGCAAATATATAAAGCAATACACTGAGCCATCCCGGGCTGTTGGATTCTCTCCAAATCTTCTTCTATCTATTCTTGTTTACAGAAAACACTTAGACATTGCAGTGTTAGTGATATGCCCTAGAGGCGATCATGGAGATGATTGTATCACTTCTATGTTTATGATCTATTGAATAATATGTTATTTTGTTCCTTGAATAAATGCCTTTCATGTTGATCAACAAATATGTGACTTGTTCGTAGAATTCTTTATTCATGTTTTGATGTTATTCTAAATTATCCTTGATCTTATATCATTATGGGGGATAATTATGATTTGTAGATCAGCACATGTATTGATTGATGATCATTGTCGGACCCCCGGGAGTGGAATACCCGAAGACCTTATGTGTATACTGTGCTAGTCCCTGGATCAGTGGCTAGCACACACATTCATTAGCATTTGGTATTTACATCCGTACAATCACAACTAAAAGTAAAGAAAATGGTATTCTACTTAAGTTACTACAAAATTATTACAACAACGGTCGACCGGCAAAATAAAAGCAGTCATCAGAGTAAACATATAGCAACGGGACTAGAGGCGGATGATGGGCTGCGGCAACTCCTCGACGGGCACTAGTACGACATCCTCCCCATACAATAGCTCCTGGGAGAAGAAGCCCGGAGCCACCATCGGGGTGATGCTGTCCTCCAGGAGGGAGATCCTCCGGCGGGCCTGCAATAGCTCTCGGGTCACTCAACCGATATACCCATCAAGGGACCTCACAAGGCCAGCGAGGTGTAGGTGAGGAGTGAGGAACTACCTCCCCTCCACCTGGTAGGTGTGCTCTGCCCCGTCTGCGGACCATGCCAGGAAGTGGAAGAAGGACTCCTCTAGCTCTGGTAGCTCGTGCCACAGACGGACGATCGTGACATATGCTGCATCGAGCAGAGACATTCGGACCGTTGAGCCTCTCCCATAGCAACAAAAAAGACGGGTCTCCAAAGTTTCATCCCTGAATAAGTACCATGGTGAGGTAATCTATGGATGTTGCGCTCGAGGGTGCACTGTAGACCATATATTGGGGCGTATGCGACCATTCAATATGCTGCAGCATCGCCCACAAGGTGTGCTTTAGTGTACCCTCCTTGAATGCACTGGTGCAGCAGTACTAAGGCCCCTACTGGCTGGCCATCTACAAGTGTTAAGAAAAGGAGGGTTAGTGATCATGTGAATAGAGATATGGATAAGAAATGACAATAGACAGGAAAGAAATCTCAGCACAAGCTTTTACCCATGCTCTAGTTCTTTTAACTAATCCTTAGGGCTTATAATAAGGTAATACTACCCCTTGGTCTTTATATAAATAGACCTTTGTAATGTCACTCAATTTAACTTCAAATGAAGGTAGGAGAGGTTTAAAGGATAGCACATTACAAAAATTTCAAAGAAGCATCATGTTCAAATTTTGAGAAAAGAGAGATCTAGAGTGGTATCCTTAGTAGTTCAAAGAAGACTCTTCAAAAGTTGTGCTTTAGTGTACCCTCCTTGAATGCACTGGTGCGCAGTACTAAGGCCCCTACTGGCTGGCCATCTACAAGTTTTAAGAAAAGGAGGGTTAGTGATCATGTGAATAGAGATATGGATAAGAAATGACAATAGACAGGGAATAAATCTCAGCACAAGCTTTTACCCATGCTCTAGTTCTTTTAACTAATCCTTAGGGCTTATAATAAGGTAATACTACCTCTTGGTCTTTATATAAATAGACCTTTGTAATGTCACTCAATTTAACTTCAAATGAAGGTAGGAGAGGTTTAAAGGATAGCACATTACAAAAATTTCAGTAAGCATCATGTTCTGAAATTTTGAGAAAAGAGAGATCTAGAGTGTTATCCTTAGTAGTTCAAAGAAGACTCTTCAAAAGGACTTTGCGTGGGATGTTTTAATGACTTTTTGAAAATATTGTGGCTCTGTTTTAAGGTCGTAAAAGTGATTAAAAACTTTCATTTTCAGAGAGCATCCCTTCTCTCAAAACTAGACTTAGTTTGAATCAAGATGAGAGGATGATTTAAAAGAGACTTTAGATGAGAGAAGAATGCTAAGAGTGATAAGATTAGCAAATATTCCTAAAATTTCAAGTTGCATTTTTAATTCTAAGTCCTAATATATTAACAATTCTACATAGGGCTTGTCCTACAGTCAGCATGGCTCTGATACCAAGCGTCGTCGGACCCTCGAGCGTGGAATACGAAGATCCTATGTATATACTATGCTAGTCCCTGGATCAGTGGCTAGCATACACATTCAAAATATTTGGTATTTACATCCATACAATCACAACTAAAAAAGTAAAGGGTACTCTACTTAAGTTATTACAAGATTTATTACAACAATAGCCGACTGCCCAAATAAAAGCAGTCATCAGAGTAAACATATAACAGCGAAAGACATAATAATAGTAGCAAAATCCAGTGGCATGCCTATCTGATCCCTCAAGCAACCGACAAGGAACAAAGCCTAAGTAGACCCGTCACCGAACCCTCCGGTGCTGGGAGCAAACTGGCATCTGCTCATCTTCGATCTTCGAACAATAATATTAGCAAGATTGAGTACTTGTGTACTCAGCAAGACTTGTAGTGTATCACAAAAATTATATTAGATGCAAGGCTATCAAAGGATAAGGCTCTACTCTACAAGTTATTTTGCTAAAAGACACTTTAATTTGCAATACTCATAAGTAGTAATTTGCAATGGAATTTGAAAGAGCAATTTAAATAAATACAGGACAACAAGTAAAGAACTGAATCAAATAATAACAACACTTGCAAACCTTCTCGGTTGCGAACAAAAATTCATATTAAGCCATAGGCATGGCACTGACAATTCAAGTTCAGCCATAGAAATGATAGTCTTGCTATAGACATAGCAATCGACTATAGATCGTAGGGAAACGGGTAGGCTACACTAGCGCAAATTAAAAATTCTACCCGTAAACCAAGATCACTGCAGCTTATAGATCACGGTCTTACCACTAGACGCGCAGTGCGGAAGTTGATGCGCTGCGTCGGGGCGGTGTAGTCGTACCAAGTTGATGCGATGCGTCGGGCGTAATAGTCGTACTACTTCCTCGCCCTCGCCGTGGCGCCCCACGCATGCCTCCTTTCTTGTGGTTCGTCCCAACGCCACGTATGGCGCCTTCAAAGGTATCCACGTGCACGGAGGAAGCGACGACGCCGGACTACTAGATCCGCGCGAGCGACAAGAGCGTGGGAGGGTGGCGGCGTGGTTTGGGGATGTCACGAAAACTCAACACTTAACCGGTCGCGCCCTTCCTCCTTTTATAGATCGTCCTTATAATGGGCTTCTACGAATAGAAGCCCATTAGGACTCAATGCCCGACCTAGTCGGATCCAATCCGAATTAGGCTTCACCCTTAAGTGTGTGACCTATGGTTCACATATGTTTAGACATGACGCGAGTACACATACTTGGTCAATAGTTGGTAGCGGCCTCTAGCAAGACGTACAACTCCTAAACATACGTAAAGATCATATCGGACGAACCATCACAACGTTATGTACATGCCAATCCCTTTGCCTCACGATATTCGGTCGAGCTCCAAGTCGACCACTCTTTCTCGATCCTCGTGATCCGAATCCCTTACTAGGTTAACTCTTAACCTTAAGTAGCATGGCCATGCATTTACGGATCCGATCACTCGAGGCCCGAGATATCTCTCTGTAGAGAGGGCAAATCCCATCTCGACCGACCATGCCTCGCAAAGATGCTTCATGACAAACCCAAAGCTACCTTTATAACTACCCGCCACGGAGTAGCGCTTGATAGCCCCTAAGTAGGTCGATTCACATCTCAAGTACATGCGACAATCTCGGATCTAAGGACAAGGCGTACACATTGTGTAGAGAGAACCATAAGAATAATTACTATATCTCATGTTGGGTCGGTCCAACCCCATGTTCTAAACATGTGTCCACATTATTGGTTTGACATCTCCATGTCTATGACCTGTGAAACATGGTCATCAACCGATACATGTGCTAATCCATCATTCACGTGTGTCCTCACATGAACTCCGACTAGGGACAACTTTAGAATAACCATACAAGTAAAGAGTTTCACAAACAAGTCACATACTTGTTAATCAACACAAAGGCAATATTCAAGGAACATTTATTAAATCATGGATACAATGAAATATCATCATCAATATGACTGGCTCATCATCGATCGAACCATGTCCATGTGCACCTTCTGTTAACTTGCATTCCAGAAAAGCCTTAGAGACATTGAACCGTTCAGTCCTGGCCTGTGTCTGGAACATGTCCTTAAGCGCTATGATCATATCACACGCTTCCTGATCCTCAAGCTGCTTTTGAAGGTCAGGTTCCATGCATGCAAGTATAAGATAGCTAATCTCAAGAGAGTCATCACATGCTTTCTTGTAGGCATTTTTTACACAGCAGCACGCATTGTTAGCGTGTTCTTCGGGATTGGGGTGTCCGAACGTTTTCCTTTTATCTCGCCCCGAGAACAATTCTCGTGTTACTGGACCCATCAATAGTTTGTTCCATTTAATTTCTCTTTCTTAAGAATCGACCGCAAAGCAAAAGGGTGTGCGTGGTTGCTAGATGCCATTGATCTACAATAGGAAATGCAAAATACTAAGACAAATAAAACCATGATAGAGTAAACAGTATTAAACAAATTTAATAGAATGTACTCCCACTAAAATCAACACCCTCTATTGATTCTTAGCGATTCAAGATCCGCAATTAACGAGTCTACTAGTGAGCTTTTGCATCACCGCTAGAGACAAGGTAATTGATAAGCAACACCTTACTAATCATATCTCTATATGACTCTTGTTGTTGGGTGACATCTCTATGCCCTGGCGCCCAACCTTTATGCCCCAAGGCCCATAACCTTTGTGATAACCTTGTTAAGTTCACCAATCCTTATGCATGTAAGTATCCGATACAAAACCCATCTAGTCAAGGAAAGTTGATGGTGCCCTAATTTTATAGACCCACCATCAATTTACAAGACATGGGATGGTGCAAAGTTTAATTGGGAGGGCATATGTTTAACTTAACATTTTGTGAGGGATCGCTATACTTCTACCATTCAAACATGCATAGGAGTAAAACAATAGGAATAACATTCACACAGTTGTGACTCAGTATGGCCCATTTTATCATGGTGATCTCCATCGCCATAGAATCTGTCCACCTTGATGATCTCCATCTCCATGGTTCATGTGTGCCATCCCTCCAAGTGATGTGTCCTCCGAGTACTACTATAAGCTATTACTCATAATAGCTAGTAATAAAATACATGGATACTAGGAATCATCACAAGTCGGCACGCAGGCCGTTAATACAATACTTTGACAACACAATGGCTCCAGCCGTATTGTCGTACCCACGACACGCAGGTCATGCAAATATTACAAACATGCATCACATACACAATAGGCCATACTGGTCACATACATCCTGCAAAAACAAGTTTATGCATAGAATCGCACCCATCGGATAGGGGTCGAGGGGTTTCCCCTCGGGTTCGAAGGGCGGCGCCCTCGCGCAGATCCGGACATTCGTAAAAAAACAGAGATCCAATCTATGCAATTTTTACTTAGGATTTTGATCGGCAAATCATATTTACCACAAATCGACTACTGTTCCGATTCGACCAATTTGTACTGATCTTCGCATGCCGCAACCGGTTTTACGTGTCACTGTCTACCCCGATGGCGAATTCGACCGGTAGGGGTATGTTGTTTCACGACCTTAGCAGCATGATCACGGTACATCAATTATTAATCTAGGTTCCGATTCGATCAATCATATTGATCTTCGCATGCCGCAACCGGTTTTACGTGTCACTGTCTACCCCGATGGCGAATCCGACCGGTAGGGGTATATTGTTTCACGACCTTAGCAAAGATGATCACGGAAACCGCACCAATCCATTACGTAACTATACAATCGATCACATCGATCATACCGATTTACATATCGCCATATGCAAATCACCCGAACCTATAACATGACAGCAACCGCTCTGATACCACTGTAGGGAAACGGGTAGGCTACATAGACATGGCAGTTAACTCAACAAAGAAAAACCCCTGGTCATTACCCCAAGTTTTTGTTACAACAATTTTGGAAAAACAAGACTACTGCCATACCAGCCGCATTAAGCATGTTCATGACCACGAGCGTGGCTATTTAAATAGATTTTTACTCTGTAGAGGTGTATAACTTTACCTATAGTACGCGGTATTCTAGATGCCTAGAATATCTCTATATCACTGTTCACTACCGAAGGTAAGTAGTCTAGAGTTCACGACACAGCTTTTACATTATCTAGCCCTAACTTTGCACTAGCCCTGCGAAACATTATCCTCAATTACCCGGATAGAAACCCGTTGCACGAGGAGCCTCACTCACCTGGATAGAAACCCGTTGAGTGAGTCCCTCACTTCGCCTGGACAGAAAACCATCGAAGTGAGGCATCCGCAGTTGTGACGGCATGCCTAACCAGTCATGCTCGCACTACTCTTGCCTACTAATCATGCAAGGCTAAGATTCGACAACTTAGTTAGCTACGACCATCCCATACTAGCACATATGGTCGTACGATTAGGTCTTAGTCCTAGATTTGCTGGCTTCATTCCTTAATTGACTATGGGCGAGAGTATCCACCGTATCTACTAGTGAGCTACAATCCTCACTTTTTCAGATTACAATGTAACTCGCCTGCATCTAAAGACTACATTTTCATTTTATTTTCATACAAAATAACAGACATACCCTCTCTAGATATTTTTCAAAGTATCCAAAATTCTCAAATTATCATATTGTCCTTTTATCAATTTTTCAGAAAATCTATCGTTCTAGTTACATTTGTGTGATAATCGCACTCAAAAATCCCCAAAAAACATTACATATTGTCTAACCCATATTCTAATAGCTACGACAGTAAGGGATCAATATTACAAGGAGATATATGCAGCAATTAGGATTACAATTACCAATTTCGACAATAGTATTTTTCATACACAACATACACACATGCATAATAGAATTTATAAAACAAGGTACAATGATTAAAATACTAGGATCAACATGATCAAAGGAGGTGATTGCCTTGCTCTTGCTATTCTAGAAATATGGTGGATTGGTCATCAAAATAATTACCGGAGCAATCGATGTCTAAATCAAAAAGAGCCGAAAACGAATTAAATAACACCAAATACATTCAGCAGTGGCCAAAATTAAATATTTTTGTATATTATGGTAGATTATGATTTTATACCAATTTAGAGATAAATTTCATTCAATTTGGAGTTTTGTAGTGAAAGTTATTAAGGTTTCATTTATGTTCGGTTTGATAAATTCAGATGAAATTTGAAATACGCTTTCTAATGGAATGCGCATTCTCGCGTTTGTTCTAACGAGGTTTACGCTTTCCAGTGAGGAAAGTGTATTCTTGTCATAACTAAAAACGTATTTTCTATTTTCATTTGATTTTCATGAATAAACTAACAAGTGGGTCCACTGTCAGCGACTCGGTCTCGCATAGCGCACATGCTCACGGTGTGGGGTTCACTGTGCACTTAAATCATGGGCCCGCATGCCATAGACTCATTAGAGAATAACGTTTCGATTTAAGTTTTCTTTAAACTAATGACTTGGTTCCACACGTGAGTGACTTGAGTATTACTAACCCGATAGTTAAATAGTGTTTTGGTCTTAATAACCATAATTAGACATGTTGATGATGAGCTACAGTGCTCATCACCGTGTGCTGTGTAGTGGCGCTCGCGCGTCCCGCCAGCGATGTGGTGCTCGGAGAGTTCGGAGAATGACCGACACGAAATCCCTATGCTAATGCGCACCTGCTGGCACTGACGGCATGGCTGGAGATGGCTCCTAGCGGTGGTGCGCCAGCGTTGAGTGGCGGAGCCGCTAAAGCAATGAGTCATTGCTCGAATGAGCAACGCTCGCAACAAAAGAATGCATGCAATAGCAACTAGGGCTACTAGGAGTCTACTGGAATGAAGCGGAGGCTCGGAGGTGGTCGGAGTCAAGTTGTCAACAGTGAGTCGAGGTGGCGAGGTCGGTCGCATGTGGAGAAGAAGCTCGGCTGAAGGAGAAGGCTTGGTGATACATGGAGAAGCTCGAGAATGGTCTGGTGATGCTCCTGGTGCAGCCGATTGGTCAGAGGTGTAGTGGATCTCCAGCGATGGTTGGAGTAGCGGTTCTGACCGGAGACAAAGAAGAAGGGTTGCATCGGGGCTCCTGTGGATCATAAGTGAAATGACTTAGGAGTCTCTAGAATGTGATATGACGTGATAGAAGTGACACCAAACCCTTCACGGCGTCGGGGACGAAGGTGGTGGCACATGGCCATTTTAGGGCTTGCACTCTCCGAGCTCTAGAGCTCGATTGAGTGGAGGAGAAGAGGAAAGAAGGTGTGCACTAGGTTGGAAAAGACGAGGCGAAGCTCGGTGTTGGCTATTTATAGGCAGAGAGGAAGAGAAACGTTAGGGAGAAGCTCAGGCACATGCGGCAATCGACGAAAGTCTTGGTGTCGTACGGGCAGGGATGGGGCTTGGCTGGGCAGGAATGGGTGTGGGGGTTGATGACGAAGCGACCGATAGGTGTGGCCGGTGGCAAAATGGTGGGCGACGAAGGAAACCGCGGGTGATGCATCGGAGAGCTCGCAATGCCGCATTGGCACGCCCAGGCACGAGGTGGATGAAGGTCCCTGTGCCTGGGGCCCATCGGTCTGCGAGGGTGAGAGAGATTAGGGTTTTTGATTTTTGACTTTTTCTGCTGAATTATTGACCGAATTTATTTACTAAGCACAAAACTTCTGAATTTAATGAATCTTTTTGTGGGTTTCTGAACTATTGTAGTTTCTCTTGTAAAATTTTTAGATGTTAATACTTTCTGTGAATTTTTCTAAAATTCATACAAGTTTCTTTTTTGTGCTTTTGTAATTGTTTTTCTAAATAAGATTTCATATAAAAGTTTTGGTGAATTGTTCCTGGGATAATATGCCCAAAATAATTCTCTACTTTAAAATTTTTACTTTGTTTCATCTATTTCCTTTTTAGCACCCATTTGTTTGTAGTTCAAATCTTGCCTTCAATTCAAAAACCAAATTTAAACATGGTATATTTCATATGCAATTTGTCAAATTAATTTCCCTAATGCATTTATAATATATAATCCCAGAATTAAGATTTTGGGATGTTACAATTATATTCCATGGATCATGAATATGGGGATATCAAATCAATAATATGAACACATGTTAGAAAACATGGTATTGGCTTGACCTTCCATGAGACACTGTGGGAATTGTTATATTCTGAAGTACCATTAGTTGGTCTCATGCATAATATATGTAGGATCCTTAGACCTGAGATCGTCATAGTTTTCTACATGTGTAATAGTTTACGTAGGGGTTGTCAAACACCGCTCTGTAACTGGGTGATCATAAAAGTAGCTTTTGGATTTACTATAAAACATGTGAAGGAATGTGAGCGATTAAGATAGAATTTGCTCCTCTTATATAACGATAGAGATATCTCTAGACCCCTCGATATGGTTGGATTAAAGAAGTGCATAGCCATGCCGAATGTGGTTGATGAGTCAATCACAACTGAGTAATCCACTACAGGTTCGAGTGAAGGATCGAGCTATCAAAGGATGGCACGCTTCTCGCCGTGAGTTCGATCTGGTATCGTGAGGCAAAGGGATCGGTACATAAGCACTATATAGGTTCGTCTGATATGATCTTTATGCACATTTGGGAGTCGCTATGTCCTGCAAGGGACCTCTACCGACTTATGGGTGGAAAGGAGTTTTCGGTCCATGGCCGGATATACATGAACCTACAGGGTCACACACTTAACGTGTTGGAACGATAAGGGTCCGGATAATAGTCTCCGAGTGAGATACGATGTCTACTCGTATCGGATAAGGATCCGATTGGAGACTATATAAAGAGAGATGCAGGGCTGAAGGAGGAATCCCGAGACATACCCATCGAAACCCTAGCCGCTACCTCTCAAAGCCCATGTCGTGCGCGCTGGTGCTAGCACACCGACGCACCGCGTTCCATCCCTAGACGTGTGAACTTTTGTAGAGGCGCTGCTGAGACTGCGGCGCTGTTCGGGTCGATCGCAAGGAGGAGACGGTTGGCCAGAGGACGATCGATTACTTCCACTATACCGACGCGCGTAACGTTGAACCGACCACTTCAACTCTACTTCCGCTGCACTGTGCGTCTAGCGGTAACAATCTATGATCTCTTACTCCCATAGCTTTCTAGTTTACACGGTAGAAATTTTAATCTGCGCTGGTGTAGCCTATCTATATTCCACATATCAAACCAAGACTGACATAGGGGTTTCACACTTTCACTTCCCATGCAGTGCTATTTTGAAATCGATAAATTCTGTTCCTAACACAGTTTCCACTTCCAATGCAGAATCCCAGAACCAGATACATGAACCGCATCCATTCTTTCTGCCATAGCTTTTGCAAGTTGAATTGCAGTAGGTCCATGAGGAAGTTCTAGCTCTCTCAAGTACACAGGGAGCATACCTGCAGTAGACCGGAGCCTAAGGGCAAGCAATAACAACATATAACACATAACGGGGTAGTCTACATTATGAAATTACGAGCATTCATGCCAAGGCTACAATAAGAGAATCCAAATGAACTCCAACAATTAAAGCGTTACCGCGGTTAATCATAGTCTAGCCGCCTCATAATTCAAAACCAAATACATCTAATGCACTAATGATAAAAGCCAATGATGTCTAGTTCAGGAAAGCAAATGCAGATGCAGGCGTTCAGTACAACCCCAGCCAGGCAAATGAGCTCAGCGCTTCGTCTGGTTCGTTCGCCACTGCTTCAAGACGAACATGACGACTTCTTTCAGCGTTGCCTTCCGGCTCTCCTTGTAATTCCACAGCTTCTGCACAGGATAGCGGCCACTGGGGTTGTACTCATTGATTTCTAGCAGTGCCTTTGTCACCATGGCATAGATTTCTTCACCATGCTCTTCTTTTAGTTCTCGAAGCTTCTCGTCATCCTCCGAAAGAATTTCCTACACCATTAATAGACGGTATATTAATACGCTGTACCATGGAAATGTTTGGGAACTGATGACTCAGGTTACTACAGGCTACCAGAGCTAAGCAAGTATATGTGAAAGCAATGGTACAGGGGCTCGTACCGTCTCTTTTCCATCAACCATGACAACCCTAAAAGGGTGCCAGCCTGCGTTCTTAATTTCAGCCTCCCACTTTGAACAAAGAAGAACAGAAGTTGTGCATCCTCTTGTGGTAGATTTTTTTGCAAGCATTTACAAATGCCTGCAGATCAAGCTCCCATTCTCTTGACGCTGATGTGTGCTCGGCCAATTGTATGCCCCTGCAAGCGCTGCAGAGCATGCAACAGATAATAAGGAGACTGGTCATGAGATATGACGAAGAAGGAAATAAGATAAATTACATGGAAAAAGCAATGAAAACGCATAGCATAATGTAATATGCTGGGCAGTTGGTGAATAGAGAAGGTAGGTAACCTACATTTGACAGCTCTTTACGAGCATCTTGCAGCTCAGCATTGTTTTCCCTTTCCTAGAGAATCAGGGCCTGGTTGAGGAACTCCGTTGACTCCATTTCATCAATCTTGTCTTGCAGCACCTCGCTAAGTTCGTCTATTTTCTTCCTTGATTCACAGTCTTCCTCATCTGGCATATGCTTCATCACTTCCAATTTTCCCTGCAGCTGCTGTATCTCTAACTCAAGCTCTTGTTTGGCATTCAGTTGCTGTTCTAGCTTCAGAATCTTGTCTAGAGCAGCTTGCTTCTCTCTCTGCATTTTCCATACAGTAAAACACTCATAGAAATTAGGCTTCTAAAACAAAAACTTAAAGTGAAACAATACATATTTGACCAGGACCCAAACCTTGTGTTGTTCCACAAGCTTCAGCACGATTTCATCGGCCCTCTGTTGCTCCAATGCTGCCATCTTAAGTTCCCTTGTTTGGATTTCATTCTGTATGCAAACCACAACAGCTTGACATAAGTTGTATACATACTGCACCATTAAGGGGAATTACCGAGCACTAACAGCACCCTGCATTTTGTTGCTAGCACCATTACCTCCCTACAAAGTGAATCGGTAAAACAAGTTCCCTGCATAGTGTGGATATTATTGAGATATACTCATAATCTTAGGATGATGTTACAATTGGCAATGTTGTTGAGAGTTTATCGAAAAACATGTTTTCAGCAATTGTCAGGACAGTTGGTAGTACCATGTGAGACCCCAGGGTATTTAGCTTGTAATGCTTGGTCTTCATTTGACTCTAGCATCACAAACAAAATATCATGTGCCTTGGAAAAATGTATACTTCCCAGAATTGCAGTATACACAATCTTTTACAAAACAATACATCAATTACATACAATCCATACAACCGAACAAAAGCTTTACAAATAAAAGACATACATAAATAGTTATTACAAAAGAGACCAACCGGTCACAAGACAAGCTAAAGAGCTAGAATAAATAGCGGAAGTAAAATGCTATAAGATGGCTATGAACAAGAGCCAACCGGTTTGCCACACACCCACAAGGCAATCCGACGAGGCCGCCAAGCTAGTCGCACCCACCGCAGTAAAACTCACAAAAGTCAATCCCTTGGGGATCAACTTTCTCTACAACAATTAAGCAAAGCAAATGAGTACAAAAATGTACTCGCAAGACTTACGAGTAACAAATCTCATGCAGGCTTTAATCAAAGGAGAAGGCTAAATGTTTATTTTCAGCATAAAGCAGATTTGATTTGCAATAAGTAATAGATTGAAGACAGATTTAAAATCTGAATTTTATTTGTTCAAATAACAGCAAGACAATAAGTAATAAAAGTAAGACATCCTGGAGATGACTAACCCAATAGCCATCGCAACAATAGCACGAATTACCCATTCGTACCATCCACATAAAGTTTTAATTAAAAGGTTGTAGTCTAGTTCTTGCGGAAAATAACCAAGCGTGTCCATAACCTAGGATAAGGCTATTCGAATAGATTTAACCATGCAGGGGTGTACCAATGCACCCACACTTCAGACCACCTTTTTGCCACTAGATTAAGCACACTTCCTTAGGTGTGCCGGCACGGCTAAGTCCTACGAGACATTTCTAATGGATTGTATTAATCAAGAGTCGCACGTATGGGGGTTAACCCTTAGTGATCCACTGACGACGAAGATCACAAGGACCCACACGTTGAGTCGGAGACACCGACCCAGTCGAAGCAACTGCGGGTGCTCCTGGGTATGGAGAACCTAACCAAAACCCATCCCTCTCAGCCCAAAACGAACATTTTTCTCTATCACTACCACCAGCGACTCATCAATTAATACCTCCCAAAGTACTAAATCAAGAGAGGTCTCATATCCCCCTAGTGTAGTTAGCACGCAAAAATGCTTGGATCAATGGCGCAAGTAACCCGGTCCTTGATGACCCGGGCACCATTCGATTCACACCATAAGATCACACCATCATACTGATGTGCCCAAGTCTAAAATATTTCATTTTCAGTATTAGTTTTCACAAATAAACAAGGCACAAGGTATTGTACATAAGTAATAATAAGTTTTGTGTGATCAAGGTCATCGACTAAATCGATAACCGCCCAATTCTACCGTAACTAAGCATTGCTAAGCATCATATCGTAAAGACAATAAGAGAGCATAAATCATTCACCAGGCTCTAATTCGCCAGTGAGAATATTAACTTAGGTTTGTGGCAAGGGTGAACAATTTCAGGGAAACAATGCAATAGGATTAGCTACCTCTAATCGACAAAATTAATTTTGACATAAAGAAGCATGCATACTTATTCTTTGCAAACAAGATATTAGACTTTAAAAGTAATAGGAGCAATATGATCAAATGATGCTACATCTGCTTGTCTTGATGGAGATCACTTGATTGCTGTAGAGGATCACTCTCGTACTCAACAATTTCTTCGGAACCTATCGCAAGAACGAGAAAATCCAATAAAAATGATATAATGAAAACCCATTCTACACTAAAGTATATTAACAGAGGAGCCTAACAAATTTGAGTTTGCTCAATTTGAAGTTACAACGAAAAACTTATGCATTTTGCAAGTTTGAACAATGTTTAGTGCAAGAAAAAGTTAAACTTTTAAGGTGAAGAGGACTGGAGGAGGTCCTAAGGGTCAAGATCCAACTAGAGGAGGTACTAATGGCTAAGATCTCATAGAGGTGGTCCTAAACGGCCAAGATCTCCACAGGGAAGTCCTAAAGATCAAGATATACAAGAAGGAGGTCCTGACAGCTAAGATCTCTCAGAGGGAGGTCCTAACGGTCAAGATCTACAAGAGGAGGTCCTAGACGATAATATCTAATAGAGGGAGGTCTTGAACGGCTCAGATCTCCATGGGAAGGTCCTAAATGATATCTTTACAAAAGCTTAGGGAGGGTGGTCTGGATGGCCCAAATCTGCACAGAGGAGATCGTGAGAAGCCAAGATCAACAAGGGGTGGTCCTGAAGTTTGTCAAGATGGTCTAGTGTATGACAACGGGAGTCCAGTACGGTGTGGTTTTTCTTGCCGGCTCGCCGCCGGTGACTTCGGCCACGGTGGCGCCAACCAAAGGCAGCAAAATGATCACAATAACTTTGCGCACCCAGGGGACATACTCTCAACGGCTGAACCGACCTAGAACGTCGGTGAGCCGAAAAGTGTCGGCGGCACAAACATGGCCAAAAATGAAAACAGCAAAGGAGCTCCGCGGCGGTCCAGATAGCAAGTGCCCAAGCAACTAGGGACTATCGAGGAGCTACCTGAGCACGAAGAAGGTCCAGAGGTGGTTAGGGGTGCTCCGGCGACGACGACCATCGCCGGCGCTGAGGAAGACACGCGGAGAAGAGGTCCTGAGCAAAACGGAAAAGCACGGAATGGTGAGGACAGCTTCGCAAAGGTCCAGAGGTGGTCCACAAACAGCCGATTGAAAGGGGGAGGTCCTTACCGGAGTTGAGGATGAAAATGACCTCCTTCGGCCGCATGAGGGCAAATCCAAAATTAGTTGCTTCCTATTAAAGCAAACCAAAATTGTATTAGGGGATTTGCTCAAGATGACGAGAGGGACCGGGCGACGCAAAAAGATCTGGAATGGAACCACTGGAGCACCGTCGACGACGAGGAGCTCGAGCGGCCAATAATGGCGGAAAAGAGGGTCCTCTGGTGTTTTGAGCACAAAGACACAGAGGGGTGTTCGGGTTTGAGGCGATGTGGAAAGAGAGCTAAGGAAGGGCTTGGGGACCCTTTATAGCCGGAGGGCGAAGGAGTAGAGTAAAGTCGAGCTCCACGGTTGCACCGAGTGAAGGCCCCTGCCATGGGCGCACTTGAAGTGACGAGGGCAGGTAAAAGGGGGACTTCGGGGGCAAGGTCACTGGCACGCATTTGATGTTGGCAGTAAAGAGCCGTTGACGAGGACGAAGAAGAAATGACATGGCTCTACCCCTCTGCCATGGCGCTCGTGTGCGAGGAAGGTGTTGATAACCAGGCTCAGAGGTCCCACCTGCCAGTGAAAGAACCCAAAGTGGTCTGGTCAAAAGAACAGAACGGTTAGGTTAAGTCGAGAGATCGAGTTGGGGAGGTCTTGACGGTAGGATTAGAAACGGAGGGCCACGATTTAAAGTAAGGTTCGGAGGTACCAAACATTCAAGGAGATCTGGGACACAGATCAAGACATGGACGGTCCACAATCACCTAGGCGCTACACACGCACGCCCAAGGGTGGTCTGGAGGGTTGTCTTTGCAAAAGACCATTGGGGTGGTCTTTGCAAAAACGCAAAAGGTGGTCTGAGGATGGTCTCAGGGGAGGTATTCTAGGAGGTATTTGGGGAGGTCTTTGCAACCGACCCAAGGTGGTCTTTGCAAAGGCACAGGAGTGGTCCAAAGGGAGGTCCGAGAGGGTGGTCTTTACTAAAAGACACGAGGTGGTCGTGACCAAGGGTGGTCTGAACGATGGGGAGGTCCGAGCGCTGAAGATCTCAGTGGTGGACAGGAGATCCAACGGCTGACATTGATCGCACCAAAAGGACTGAGCCCGAGTGCGCTAAGAGGTCGGGCTCGACCAAGAGCTCGAGTCTGACTCAAATTCAAACCAAAAGGTTGACTTAGGGTTTGAAATTGAGCTGGAAACTTTGACAAATTTTCAAAGGAAGCAAACTAACTCCAAAAATTCCAAACTTTTTACAGGAGCTTGCTGACTTTAGGATTGACCTTGTGTAAAATCTCCAGAGGTTTTTATGCAAAGCATTTTTCTCTAGAAATTCTGCAAGGTTTGTTTCATGGTTTGACTGGCCCCTAAAAATATTCAAACAACTTCTAAAAATTGTAAAATTTTTCAGAAGGGTCACCCAACCAAGGAAAATATTTTCAGGGAGTTGAACACAAGATTTTCAACAAGGAGTTTTTGACTTTAGTCAAATGGAAGCTTTAGGTTTTTGATTTCCCATAATTCCTTTACAAGAATTACAGAAAAGTTCAAAAACTTCAAGATGCAAGAAAATTTTTAATTTCTACGCATTTTCTTACATGTGAAACACAATCCAAGAATTGGGATGTTACATACCGGCATGTAAGGAGCGGTACTACCGCAAGTGAGATAGTGGTACTATCGCATGTCAAGGGTCCGAACGTGTGGTTCGATCGGATGGTTTAAATCGTGGTCCTAATGTGTGGTCCGAACATTTGGCAATTGGTACGACCGCTAGTTGTTTGGCGGTACTACCGCAGCGCAGTAATACCGGTGTTAAGAGCGGTACATAAATTCCAGAGAAGGTATTTTGGGAGTTTTTGGTTTTCTCCTGGAGAGGTACTACACGTTGGTTGGCAGTAGTACCGTATGGTGGTAATACCGCAAATGTGCGGTATGTAAATTCCAGAGAACATTTTTCTTGGAAGTTTTGGTCGTCTCAGAAAAATGGTACAACCGCAGCTATTGGAGCGGTACGACCGCTGTGCAGTAGTATTGTTGGTTATTGGCGGTATTACCGATTGTGTTTTAAGTGTCGGCCAACTTGGAGAATTGGCTATAGGTTAGGTCAAGTTCATGGGTTTCAGTGCATATGTGTTGCATGATGCATGTTTTGACTAACGTGGGTCATGTTGCGAAGAACTTATTTCCAAAATTGATTTCTTTGTCTATTGTAGTGTAGGAGGCTTGGAGGTCAACGACGGTCAACGACAAGGATGATCGGGACTAGGCTTGGAGAGCTGAGGTTCAGAACGATCAAGGATGCTGGGTGAAGTCAATGGACTCAAGCATGGTGCAGAATGGACAAGGATGACCGAACGGTAGTTCAGTGCGACGGGTTGCATCAAGAGGCGCGGGGGTCAATGCAAGTGACATAGTGGTTTCGGTGGGAGCCGGATGGGAGAGACTTGCCGACATGAAGAGAGCCGTTGATCAACCTACACATGACGAAGCATGCAATTGCTTTGCGAAGATTGGACTCGGTCTTCAGAGAAGGACCGAGAAGGGGTATTTTGGTAACTTCACCAAAATACTGCCTTGATGGCTTTTGGCTAAACCTCGACGCAAGACAGCGTAAGGAGAGACAGTTTAGGTCAAGAGAAGATGAAGATGGTGCTTTGAAATGCGTGTATAAGTGAAACCCGTTTGTACGTGGGCTTAACAGGTATCCATTAGGGTTTTTCTTCTAGAAACTAGCCTCCACTATAAATAGGAGAGGGTGCTGGTTGTGCACCTCCTAACCCTTGTATTCAAGAAATCTTAGTTTGTGTTTTAGGGTTTGGAGAGGAAAGTGGAGATGTTAGGGTTCTAGAGAGTTGGATTGATTGTGTGCTCAAGTGTTGAGCTTTTATCCTCCATGATAGAGTGGCTATAAACCAACTTCAATCTCCAATCAATCCAAACAAGATTTATCAAGATGTCTCTCTCTTTGTTCTTGCTTTTTCTTTGATGATTTTGGGTTTTTGATGATTCCTTGTTTTTCCTTTGGTTTCTTATGGTGATCTTGCTTGCTGTGACATGTGGGAGTGCATCTAGGATCATCTTGATCATTCTTTATCCACGAGCAAGTTTTTAGATCTAAGTTTGATTTTGGCTCGGTTTTGGAGCAACATTCATTCAAAAGAAAAAATATCAGAACTTTGACAAGACTCTTCACGATATTTGGTTGGAATAGGTTCCTGACAACCTAGGGAAGGCTTTTTTTCAAATTTCATTAAGTTTGGAGTTGTGGATCAAAAGTTATGATAATTTTTTATTTCGTTTTCATACTGTTTTTCCTATTCATCGCCCGATTTTACTGTTCATCCGATAGTATGACTTTGTTCATTGCGGTAGTCTCGATTTTACTGTTCATCAGTGTTTTTTGTGGTTTTAGTTGTTGCGTTTGGGGGTTTAAATTATATTCAGTACAAGTCTTCCGTCATACTTATCTATTGATCTTCGTAGCTCTCATAGCTATTGGAGTCAAGATCATATTGAATCCGATCAAAACGAAAAATAGATAGTGCTCCTATTCAACCCCCCTAGTCGTTGTTTCAGTCCAACACATAGAATGTAAAATTCGCATACCTTCAAGGTTCCTTCTATCATAGTCACTTTGCGCAGCTAGCTCATCAAGATGACTGGATCTTAAGTCAAGTTCTTGCATCTTGGACTTCAGTTCTGAATGGAGTTTTTTATTCTGATCCACGATCCTCTGTGAATGTGTACGAGCAAGTTTCTACCTCTTGTGCATTTCTGGTTTAAAAAAATAAAAAAAATTAGAAGACCACTGAACATCTGATCAAACTCTAAGTATACCAAAGAGGAGAAACATGCGTATAATAAGCTGATAACTAGACAATAACAGAATACACAGATAGAACATCAACACAAACCTTCATTGTAAAATTGGAGGATCTGCTCCTTTTGCTCCATAATCCGGTCAATTGACACGATCGTCTCATTGTACTTGCATTCAAGTTCTTGCACATGCCTGTCCTTTTCCATAATTTGGTTAGCCAAATCGGCAAGTTTGTTAGTTTTACGCATTCCTTCATTTTCATGTTCACGGATAGTTTTCAGATCACCATGCTTTTTCAGATACTTCCTATCAGCCCATGAGATTTGTAATCTTCAGCCCTTGCAATCCATCCAAACAGTTTGCCCCTCGATACTTGCCCACCTCCCAGTCCCTTTTACCGTTCCCTTCTTCCTCGAAGTGACTTTCAAAGGCAAGTGCATTTTTAAAACCAGTACAGTCTTTTGTGAACTCAACGATAGCAATCCCTGTGAGACCTCTGTAGTCCCACAAAGGAACAGCTTTCTTCGGACAAAAGCGCGATAATTGCGCCTTCAGTATGTTTCCGCTTTGTCCAACCTGTCCCCTAGCCTTTCTTTCGGTAGGCACATTGGCAAGAACACCCATCAAGGGCGAGACAAACTGCTCATCTCTGTTCTGAAGAGGTTGAGGCTCCATAGGAAACAGCTGTGGCTGATGCTCAGATGGCTTTTCATAGTCTTTTTCTACTAAAGTCCATATCAAAAACGAGGGAAAAGGCCGATGACCTATAAGAGAAATAAACAAGAGTAAATAATTTCATTGTTTTAGTTAAGGAAAACAATTAATATGAGCCATATGCTCATGTGAACATTTCCCTATGGAACACTGAGAATATATAAACACTTAGTATAGAGGAACAACATAGAAACCAATATGTAGCATAAAACCTTTACTTGTTGTAAGTAATGCATACAAAAATAGGAACGAAAGATACAAATTTTACATGGAATACCCTTTCGAGAAAAACCACGGACGCACGAAGGCAGTATCACTGTATGGGAGATGTTACAATTAAACTCTTACTCTTCTCTATAAATTAGAAGGATATATTTATAGTGATACAAAAAAGACTCCACGTAGGAGTAGAACTATGAATTGAAGTAGGAAATGAAATTTGTATCGCACTAAAACTCAATTCATATCACATTCAAACTCAACAATCTCCACCTTGAGACGAATTTCTCCTGTAGCCAAAACAAAACATGATATCCTCGAAATATATTAGCATGAACACCTTGTGTGCCGAACGACCATAAGATTACTGAATGATACTAAGTCTAAGTAAAGCTCAAACTTAGCGGTAGAAACTAGCTTTATCACCAGATTAGCTGGATTATCATGAGTACTTATTTTGCTAACTTTAATGTCACCTTGAGCAATGACATCTTGAATATAATGATATACGATGACAATGTGCTTCGTTCTCTCATGAAACATATGATCATTCATAAGGCAAATATCACTTTAACTATCGCATAATATTATAGTGTAAGACGTTCTTCCACAAAGCTTAGTAGACAAACCTCTTAGCCAAACGACTTCTCTGCAAGCTTTAGACATAGCCATATACTCGAATTCTATAGTGGACATGACAACAGTAGCATGCAAGCTTGCTTTCCCAATTAACGATACATCCTCCAACAGTGGACACTAAGAGATCTTCTCTTATCAAAATCTCTAGCAAAATCTAAGTCTACATAACCAATGATTCTATCTTTAGTCTTCCTAAATTGTAAAAACAAGTATCAGATGTGCCCTGCATGTATATGAAATTACATTGAACTGCTTTCCAATATTCTTTGCTAGGATTAATCGTATATCTACTAACAACACTCAATAATTGAGATAAATCGGGGCGAGAACATACAATGACATATATAAGTGAACCAACTGCACTGTCATATAGAACTCTAGGCATGTACTCAACTTCATCATCTGACTGTAGACATGACGCTAAAGAAAGTTTGAAATGTACAGCTAACGGAGTATTCATCAGTTTGGCCTTATACATGTTGAAATGACAAACAACTTTATGAATATACCCTTTCTGACTTAGGTATAATTTACTAAACCATCTATCTCTAGTAATTTCCATACCAAGAATGTTCTTTGCCGCACCGAGATTCTTCATCTCAAATTCACAGTTCAATTGTGCCTTCAACTTTAGAATTTATGTCTTGTCTTTTGCAGCAATCGGGATATCATTAACATATAGGAGCAAATAAATAGCTGAGCCATTAATAGTATTAAAATAAACACAGCTATCATTATCATAGTATTAAAAAAATGAGTGCTCAGCATAGATAGACAGAGAGAATAGATAGACAGAGAGAGGTTGCACGATCGGCCAAAATTAGTTCTGATTTTACTGCCAATTAAGGAGTATTTAGAGCTGTTCTTAGCGATCGTATTAATGGAGAGAGTTCTGCATCAAGAGGAGATAATTTTTTCTCATTTGCATTATGTTTATTAACTGTGTAATTAGTGTTAAATTAACTCATCACAATTATTTGGACCAAATTTACTAGTCGTAATTAATTAGTCATAGTTAATTAGTCGTAGTTAATTAATCGTAATTATTTAGTCCTAATTAATTTAGTTGTAATAAATAAGTCGTAATTAATTTGTCATAATTAATTTCTTGTAACTAATTTATCATAATTAATTTATCGTAATTGATTAGTCGTAATTAAATTTGTCATGGTGAATTAGTCATAATTAATTTAGTCGTAATTAATTTGTCACAATTAATTTATTGCAATAAATTTAGTCCTAATTAATTAGTCATAATTAAATTGGTTGTAGTTATTTAGTCGTAACTAATTTAGTCATAATTAATTTAATTGTACTTAATTAGTCCAAGTTCATTAGTCATAGTCAAACTCGTTGTAGTTGAATAGTCATAATTAATTTAGTCTTAATTAGTTTAGTCCTAATTAATTTTTTGTAATTAAATTTGTCATAGTTAATTAGTCATAATTAAATTAGTCATAGTTAATTTTGTCTTAATTAATTTAGTCGTAATTAATTTTTCCATTGTTTCATTTTGATGAATACTATTGTAATATTTGTGTCTCTTTGTACTTCATTTCGTTTTAATGCGTTGTTTCCTTGTATTTTGGCATTTTATTTGTTCCGAACTTATTCAACATTTCATCTCTTGCAAGCCATGTCTCTACCGGAGCTACTCTAACCATTCTACGACGAACATCACCATAGCAAGTTATGGATCATCAGGGATGGGGATGGTCCTCCACCCCTTGTGCGTAGGTTAGATAAGCATTATTGGGAGCTTCACCCTCGCTATGTCCCACTCCTTTGGCACATGGGCTTATTGCCCTTTACGAGGATGCTTCACGTCGGCCGCTACTTCACCTTGGATGGGGGTCTCATGTCGGCACTTGTTGACAAATAGAGACCCGAGACGCACACCTTCCAACTTCAGTTGGGAGAGATGATGGTCATTCTCCAGGACGTATCCTTCTTGACCGGTCTAGCTATCACGACAGATGCACTTGTTCCACCATGTCCACCGATGGATTGAAAGGCTTTCTTGGCGCATTGGTTTGGTCTGGCTGTCCCAAACCGGGCCCGTGGTGTCTCTCAGACATGGCTTAGGCATTTTGGTTAATGCCCTGCGAATTAACTAGACGAGGTTGTTAGGACGCACTTCATCGCATACCTTTTGTATCTTTTTGGTTGGGCCTTGTTTTCCACCATACAGGGTGATTAGGTGTACCCTAGTTTCGTCCATATCACCGAGTCTTTGGTTGATGCCAAGCTTGGGGAGATGCCCCATTACAGCTTTGAATCTGTCGTCCTTTGCACCACGTATAGGGGGTTGTGTGGCGCTTCACAGTGCTACACTAGTGTGAAACTAGTCCTTGCTATCTGCTATGTGTTGCTTCAGTTGTGGAGTTGGGAGCATTTCCCTGTTGGGTGGCCCACCTTTTTAAATGCAGTGCACCCGTATGTCGAGTTCCACGACCTGATAAACGGGCTCACTATGGGCACTTGGTGGACTACTGCCAAGTCACGCTGGGCCAGAAATAGACCAGTGAGATGCTACCTCGTGTTCCACAACGAGTTCAAAACGTTGCAGGATGACAACATCATATGGTCTCCATGGAGCACACATTTCGTGAATACGGTAGCACCGCACAAACTGTCTGTGAAATGCACATAGGATGTTGGGTTATGGGCAACGTCCTGCCACCTTATTTTTCTCATATGGTGGAGCCTTATGCGCCGCAGCACGCAATGCGATAGCTTGATTTTTACCAGGTTGTGCCCCCTCCCGACGGGAAGGATGCTCGAGCGAGCTGTCCACTTGTGAGTGCAACTCCATCCGAATAATGTTTACAGTTCATACCTACATCCATTCTCCTCACATAAATCCTTCTCAAATGTAGGCAATCGAGGATGGGCTGACATTCTGAGAACTAGAAGGTAGTCCAGCATCAATGGACTACGACTTGGACAAAGATGGCACACATTGAGGTTCTACAGGAGCAACGGTTGTACGGCGTTCGGACTTACCATGACTACATCGAGTAGTACATACCATGGTCGCACACCAGACTCACCTATCCTCTGCCAGAGCGTCTAGAGCTGGTTACACACTAGGAGAGGCTTCAGCACTCGTTCGATCGATACAACACTTTGCGGCGTAACGACACTGTAAAACACTCACAACCTATGCTCGCTTCAAGGATGATATTTTTATTGTTTGGTACTAAACAGCTACTGTCTATCACTTCAGTTTGACCGGGTCAAGTGGATCTCACATGCATCTGGGACCACCATCCGCAACCCAGATCACATTGTTATGAGGTTTCTAGGACTCTCAAGTCCATCTACGAGGAGTCCAAGTAAATCATCAAGTATGTGAACAGGTGCACCTCGCCGCTCGTCCTAGTGGACCTCATGGTCCACTCAAAGATCCCCACCTTCACAATGGAGTTGAGCATCAACTACGCCAACTCCACCCTACACAACCTCAGCATGCGGGTGACCAGATCGACGCTCGACAGCCACAGGCCCGCATCGAAGAATGCAACAAAGATGACTACCTTATTCGCCTAAGGCTTCGGCACCATCTCCGACCCCGGAGCACGCACCAGATCAAGGCTCGCCACCTTCCCCTCCTCCACAAGCGTGTGAAGAACCCGTTCTGTCACGGTCGAACACCCGAGCTTGTCCATATAAGACACTTCACCACCACCATCACCACCAGCCTTGCTTCACTTCGTCATTCCACCAACTTCGTGGGTTGCAAGGGAACCACTGGTGGGGCAGGGACACAAGGGTTGCATGGCGGAGGCAAAAGGAGCTAGGGTTTTCACGCATAAACTTAGGACAATGAAATGACTGGGGGAGGGTTGGCCCCCTTTTTATTGGCACCAGGATGCCCAAGACGACAGGGGCGAGAAGACGGAGAGTCACGGGCCAACCGTTGCCTGCCACATGCCCCACTCCCCTCGGAACAGTAATGGGTGCATGCTCCATGAACGCCAACCACCGGTATCATGGCGTATGCAACCCCAAGCAGCACTGTAATTGCCGCGTGCAATGCCAGCGCCAACTATTGGCATTATGGTGCACTCAACCACAGGCAACGCGGTAATGTACTGAATCAGTCGCCCGCAACACGAGGAGCCGTAGCATCTAAAAAGCTTTGCCAGGCTGAAGGGGACGTTGTGCCTAGACCCTTTAGGGCAATAAGGCGCGGTTTCGGCCATGACGAAGCAAGACCTTTGTGAGGATACCCGGTTATTGGAAATGTACTTAATTAAATTCATACTGTAGCATAATTGTTAATGAAGGAACAATATTGCCCCTTTATTAAAGATCATGCTAGGAGTATAAATTTAACCAGTAGTCGATCCAATACTCAGGATTCCCGGATATATATATCTCACAATGGTTCCCAGGATCAACGACCATTGCATATATATCCTTCATCAACATTGCATCAACACATACAAGTCATACATTGACATAATTAGACATAAGTTTACAACTTGCGGTTTTAGTACTACATTATGGAGTGACTTGGTCACTACAACAAGTTCAACAGCGGAAGCAAATTAAAAGTTCAAAATCCACCAATGGCCTCATCCACCCGCAGGCAATTGCGTGGAGGAAAGAAGTAGCTTTACTCGTTAGCGTCACCCTGATCGGCGCTAACGGGTACTTCATAAAGGTAACCATCCTCACCTGCAACAATAGGTTATAGCACCTTGAGTACGGAAGGTACTCAGCAAGTCTTACACAAACTAATAAAAGAAAGTGTTTATTAGAACCTATTCAAAGGAGTAGAATTTATACATGCATAAGGTTGCAACAGGAAGGTATAAAGGTTCAGATTTGCATAAAGCAGTACATCTTAGCCTACAAAAGCTAAATTTTGATAAAGGCATTTAATAAATCAAAGTTGGACTAGAACAGTAAGTAAATGAAATAATGGTAAACAGTACAGCGCATGAATCCCTCATGCTAAGCCAAAACCGAAACCAGTTTTTAAAACAAAACTTCTATACAGGTGACATCAATTCAAGTTATCGTCCATGACCGTGGACACGGCTATTCGAACAGTTTATACCCTGCAGGGGTGTACATCTTTACCCACATGACTTAGCTAGCCCGTTGCCTTCGGATGCCTCCGAATGATGACATACTTCCTTTGGTATGCCGACCGGGGAAACTAAGATTTGGTATTTTTCAACAAGCTAACACTATTGAGTTGGACCCCCATGTGTGAACTGATCTCGCTTAAACAACGACTGATAGCATCTGCTTAACCGGGGCACACATGTTGCGTCAGTAATGCCGATCCAAACAATTTAATGCGAACTGGGCTCACTACCCATATTAGGATGCAATCGGCATCTTTAAGGTACGTATATGCTACGGAGCACATATACGCCTCACCCTTCTAAGAACATCCGACATCGACATACAAGCTCACATGGCATACAACACAGTCATAAGACCTAAGCATTTATGCCATACAAGGTCAATACACATATTCTTACTTTCCTGTTTCCAACCCAATAGTCTTAACATTTTACTTAACCAAACAGCGCCCATACACTGGATGTGGAAGTACGTGGGGGACTTGAATTGAATAGTCAGAGTTCGGTCCTTAATTAACCCGGACAAGTCCACCACAATTCCCAAGCTCGTGCACAAAAGCATCATCACTAGCTTCCTCTTGTCCAGATCAATTTAAATATAAAATTCATTTCGGACATAAGCAAACTAGACAAAGAGTTTAAAGTAATGAAAGCCATTTAGATTCCATGTTTGACAAGATATTCTTGTCAAACTCTAAAGTTTCTAGACTGCATGTCTAAGCCAAATCTGAAAATATATTATAGTATACAGTACTATGCTAAGGTTGAGTGTATGGTGGCAATTGAGGTAATCCATCATGTTAGGTTATAGCTAGCTACTACAGATCACATTTTTGTATTTTCAGAAAAATAGCATGCACAGATGTCACTGGATTTAGAAAATCTATTGTATAAAACTTGGGATCAACATGGTGCAAAGAGGATGCTTGCCTTGATAATAGTATACTTCTGTTGCAGGCTCAGGATGCTCAGAAATAGGTTCAATCACTTCAGCAAAACCAGATTCTAAAAGAAGCAATAAAGTCCAATAAATGCCAAAATCGACAGTAAGTACAAAATGGAAGAAATATGCATGATCAATCTGGAAATGCATGATTGACAGTATGCTTAAGTTATATCTACCCTAATAGTGATAATAACCCATATTATAATACACAGCTTTTAAATATCAGAAACTAGTGTTTGAACCAAAGTTACAAATTTCAGATTTTTGAAAAGAACAGAAACAGGACAGATAGCAGATTTTGGGAAAAAGGAAGATAGATCAAGCAAAGGTTCAGAAATGAAACTTAGCATGATCTTTTAGGGTAATTAACATCTCAAGATAACCCTAATCTAACTCTAATCGATTAGAGCATCAAAAGCTGAAGAAAACTTGTATTGTCGGTTAAACCGACAATAAAGAACAGAGACAAATCTTTGCTAACAAGCTAAATAGATGATGACAAGAATTAAAAGAACAACTTGTTATGCTGCTAGGGTTTAGTTGAAACCTAACTAGGATGATAAGTTGACAGGAGAAACCCTAGATCTTGAAAAAGATATGAAAGACCGAAAAGTTATAATAACAACTTTTCAGTTTGAAGCAAGTTGAAGCTACTGATATTTAAAAGAATGATTCATATGATCTCCTAAGGTCCTTAAGATGCCCCAGATGTCAAAAACTAGGGTTTAGCTTACCAGAATAGGAAAGACACCAAAAGTTGAGAAAGTCGATTTTGCTCAACAGAGAGATAACCTTCGGTTTTAACCTACAAAAGATGTCAAAACCTTAGTGCAAGGTGAAACCAGTGCTTAAGATGGATAAGCAATGGACAAGAGCAAGAAACTCCACTGGACAACAATGGAGGATGAAGAACTCCTTCGGTCAACACTGGTAACAGCAAAAGCTAGGGTTTATATATATAGAGGTTGAGCTACAGGGCAAGATGGAAAGGTCTAGAGTTGATGAGGTGTCCACTTAGACTAAATATCAAAAATTAGTTGCATAAGCTTTGGATAATCCTCTCCTCTGATCTCGAAATGGCGCGCATAGAGATAAGGAAGAAGGGAGGCAACATATGACATGTGGGTCCTTTGTCAATCATAGCATGCAGCGCCTCTAAAAGCTCAAAAGAACATCAGCCGTCCGATTAGAAATGGGCGGCTGTGATAAATAGAGAGGTTAAAAGGTTTTAATCGGTAACTTTTAATATGGGCCGTGTGATCTAGATCGGTCGATCGAGATTTAAACAGAGCCCAAAAGAAATGCGGGGTCTACTTTCAAATCTGGACGTTGGATTGGAATCCAACGGTCAATTAAAAGGAATACACGTCATCCCTTTAGATGCGCTGACGCAGCACCGTCCGATGGAATTTCTACGGTCGGGATTAACGCGGGATCCGGATGGTCCGATTGCATACACTGACCTGGACCCTACGATTAGAATCCAACGGTCCACCGAATTTGGGCTTTAAAAGCCCACGGTCAAAAAGGAGCGCCGTGGGATTTAAATCCAAAGGCCCAGATAAAAGCGAGCCTTTGATTTCAAAAGGAAACGAGCGACGCGGTTAGATCAAGAATGGACGGCGGAGATCGAGAGGGAATCCGGAGTCGTCCGAATGCATACATCGCTCTGGACCATACGATGATAATCTAACGGCCCAGAGAAACACAGGCCTTAATAGCACGCGGTAAAAAGGGACGCCGTAGGATTTGAATCTGACGGCCCAAATAAAAGCGCCTTTAGGTTTAAAACGAAAAGGGAGGCGCTGTTGGATTGAAATGAACGGTGGAGATTGAGAAGGGCTCCGGAGTTGTCCGATTGCATACACGGACCTCGATCGTTAGATTAAGATCCAATGGTGGAGGTTAAGCGCATACGTGGACCGCTCGCGTAGCGTCGTAGCCTCGCCCGTTCGATTGAAAATCGACGGCTCACAGCACATATGGGGTTCGGGCTCGCGCCCGAGCGTGACAGAGCCGGACCGGTTGCACTGGGTTGGACTCAACCACGTGGCTCGAGTCGCTACAGTGCTTAGGGTTAGGTTTAGACTAGAATAGTTGACCAGAACCTATTTGAATGCTTAAAGGTTTGACTGGGCTTTTAAAAATAGCAAATAAATTTGTAAAATCACAAAATTTTTACTGGAGGCTACTGGGATGATATATTTCCCAGATAAATTTTTAAAATCACATTATCACTTTGTAAAATACATAAATAATTATTGCAGCCCGAAAGTGTTTATTTAAAAGTAAATATTTTTCTGTAAACCAAATAATTTCTAGAAATTCAACAAAAATTATTTTTAGTCAAGATAATTTATTTAGGCTTTAAGGAAAGTACTTCCCAGTCACAATACAAGTTTTATCTTGTATTTCCTTCAAAACTTCAAATAGGTTATTGGACTTTGGCTAGAAAAGGGAGGTTTCAATTGATAACAGCAATTCCAAATTGTTAATTATGAACAATAATGTCATGAACAGTGTCCCATTACTGTTTATAAAATTGGGGCTGTTACAAACCTACCCCCCTTAAGAAAATCTCGTCCCCGAGATTTGGAACAAGTTAGAGATTAGGAGAAAGTGAAATAGAAATGATTTGTAAGGAAATTCAACATCTGCTGTCTTGATTTCTTTCAAAGATAACAAAGAAGAACTTTACATAATAACATAGTGTTATCATTACATCTTTGTTTACATTACTTTGTTTAAACTTTCCTTTCTTGATTCAAAGGAAAATTCTAAACAACAAAAAGATGGGGGTGCTCAATCTGCATCGATCTTCGCGCTCCCAAGTGGCTTCATCTTCTAATGATTAGCCCATCGAATTTTCAAGAACTTGACAGTACGATTTCTTGTCCTGCGTTCCATTGTGTCGAGGATACGTACTGGTTGCTCTTGATAGGAGAGATCAGGTTGGAGATCAAGATGCTCATAAGCAGTTGCCTCAATAGGAACACGAAGGCATTTCTTTAATTGAGACACATGAAAAGTATCATGCACTGCTGAGAGTGATTCAGGTAGTTCTAATTGATAAGCTACAGCTCCTCGTTTTGCAATGATTCGGAAAGGTCCGATATAACGAGGTGCGAGCTTCCCTTTTACCTGAAAACGATGAGTACCCTTCATGGGTGACACTTTAAGATAGACATGGTCATCTACCTCAAAGCTTAATTCACGACGACGATGATCAGCATAGCTCTTCTGACGAGACTGTGCAGTTTTCAAACAATCTCGAATCGCATTTAACTTGCTCTTCTCGCTTCCTTTACCAAGTCCGACCATAGAATGATCTTTCACCGACACTGACCAATTCAATGGGGTCCTACAAGCTCTCCCATACAAGGCTTCAAAAGGTGACATTTGAATACTTGCTTGGTAGCTATTATTGTAGGAAAATTCCACAAATGGCAAAGATTTCTCCCAGTCTTTGCTATAAGATAGCACATAGGCTCGAAGAAGATCTTCCATTACTTGATTCACTCTCTGAGTTTGACCACTAGTTTGAGGATGGTAAGAAGTACTGAAAGAAAGTTCAGTCCCCATAGCCTGATGAAGACAATTCCAAAAATGGGAAGTAAACTGAGGGCCACGGTCAGAGACAATGACCTTGGGAACACCATGAAGACAAAAAATTCTAGCAATATAAAGCTCTGCTAGCTGCTTGCCACTGAAGATGGTTTTGACCGGAATAAAATGAGCCACCTTTGTCAAACGGTCGATGATTACCCAGACGGCATCGGATCCATTGGAAGTCTTGGGGAGACCAGTAACAAAATCCATACCGATCTCTTCCCACTTCCACTGTGGAATAGGCAAAGGTTGAAGAGTACCAGCTGGCTTTAGATGTTCAGCTTTAACCCTTTGGCAAATATCGCATTCAGCAACATACTAAGCAATTTGCCTCTTCATTTGGCTCCACCAAAATGTTTTCTTTAAATCCTGATACATCTTAGTACTTCCAGGATGTAAAGAAAACTTGGAATTATGAGCTTCTCTGAAAATTATACTCCTTAGTTGAGGATCTGCAGGTACCACCAAACGGTTGCGATATCGAATCATACCGCGATCATCTTCAGAAAACTCGTTGGCTTTGCCCGCCTTCAAGTTTTCCTTAATTTCGCTACTTGGCGCATCGCTGGGCCTCAAGAATCTGAGCTTCCAACGTAGGCTCCACTTGTAATGCAGCGAGAAAACCTTTTCCCACCAATTCAAGATTTAGGCGCTGAAAATCAGCACACAAGTCTTTGGCCGCAGGTAGGGAGAACATGCAGTTGCACTGTGACTTTCTGCTTAAAGCATCAGCCACAACATTGGCCTTACCAGGGTGATAATGAATACCCATGTCGTAGTCCTTGATCAATTCAAGCCATCTTCTTTGTCTCATATTCAAATCGATTGAGTGAATATGTACTTGAGCTTTTATGATCGTGATAGATCTCACAACGACACGAGGAGGTAATGTCGCCAAATCTTCAATGCATGGACTACGGTAGCCAATTCCAAATCATGAGTAGGATAATTAACTTCATGAGGGAAGAATCGCTCGATGCATATGCCACAACTCGGCCTTCTTGCATAAGCACACACCAAGTCCATGACGAGATGCATCGCAAGAAATGTCAAAGTTCTTATGAATATCCTAAGAGTGAGAACTGGAGCTTTAGTCAAGAGAGTTCTCAAAAGTCGAAAACTCTCCTCACACTTAGCTGACCATTCAAATTTCTTCTCTTTCTGCAAAAGCTGAGTCAAAGGTCTAGCAATTTTGGAGAAATTTTCAATGAACCTACGGTAATAACCCGCAAGTCCAAGAAAACTTCGGATCTCAGGGACACTCTTGGGAGGCTTCCAATCTAGTACATCTTGTACCTTGCTTGGATCAACAGCGATACCTCCTTCAGATAACACATGTCCCAGAAATGCAACTTCTCTGAGCCAGAAAGCACACTTGCTAAACTTAGCATACAGTCGATGCTTACGAAGTGTTTCCAGCACAAGCCTCAAATGTTGTTCATGGTCCTTATCAGACTTGGAATAAATAAGGATGTCTTCAATGAACATGACAACGAACTTATCCAAGAAATCCATGAACACCGAATTCATAAGGTTCATGAAATAAGCTGGAGCATTGGTTAGACCAAAGGACATGACAGTGTACCCGTACAAACCATAACGAGTAGAGAAAGCTGTTTTAGGAATGTCCTCAGCTCTAACCTTGATTTGATGATAGCCCGACCGCAAATCGATCTTTGAAAAGACTCGGGCACCAACCAACTGATCAAAAAGATCATCAATTCGAGGCAAAGGATACTTGTTCTTGATAGTGACCTCATTTAACGGATGGTAATCTACACACATCCACAAAGTGTTATCCTTCTTTTTGACAAAGATTGCCGGGCATCCCCAAGGTGAGGAACTCGGTCGAATAAATCCTTTGTCAAGTAATTCTCCAAGTTGTGTCTTTAATTCAACCAACTCGTTGGCAGGCATTCGATAAGGACTCCTGGATATAGGAGCAGTTCCAGGGACTAGTTCAATAACAAATTCCACTTCCCGATCTGGTGGCAAACCGGAAAGGTCTTCAGGAAAGACATCAACATACTCACAAACAATTGGTACTAACTCCAAGGAAGGAGTAGTATCAACTTGGTGAGCACACAGATGAGAACCCACTGTCCTGGATTGAAAAACGACCGAAGTGCCGCTTTCATTAGTTAAAGAAATGGATTTATGAGCACAATTAATTTGCCCAAGGTGCTTGGATAACCAATCCATTCCCAGGATAACATCCAACCCTTTAGAATCTATCACAATCAAATCAGCCCAAAAGTCTACCCCTTCAATATTTATATTGACATTAAGGCAGACTTGATTTGTCATAAAGACAGATCCTGAGTGAGTGAATGACATGAGGTGGATAAAGATGATGCACAATTAACTGTTGTTGAGTAGCAAACTGCCTACTAACAAATGAATGGGATGCTCCAGAATCAAATAAAACAGCTGTAGTGCTGAAATTAACTAGGAGCATACCAAGAACCACTTCAGAGAGGTACCGCTTCCTCCAGATGTCGATTCACGCGACCTCGAACCAGAACAGGGTTAGGCTTGACCACGGTCGGGGAAGGTGGTGCAGGACGTACAATAGCTGGGGAAGGTGAAATAGGTGGTATCCCTTGCGCCTTGGCATAGCACTGATTGGCGAAATGCCCTGGGCGCCCACAATGGTAACATATAACTCCCGGCCTGACAGTAACAACAAATGGCAGCCGGTTGCCACTAGGTCTTGGTTGATTAGTGGAAGAGGATGGACGAGGGGCAAACACTGCCGGCCTTGGGGAAAATGGAGCTGGTGCTCGCGGTGGTCTAGGCAACCACATGCGAGGCCGCGGCGAACTGCCACTAGGAATGAACTGAGAAGTCCGCTGTCGCTTGCGTGACTCCTCCAAGGCCTTGCTCTTACTTTCGGCCACAATAGCCTTGTTGACAAGATGGGAAAAATTCCGGAAGTCATGCAAAGCTACAGCCATCTGCAATTCTTCAGATAGCCCATTCAAGAACCGGTTTCGACGACGAAGGTCAGTCGAAACATCATCCGGGGCATATCTGGCAAGGAAGTTGAACTCGTGCGATACTGGCCACGATTTTCGCCCTTGCTTGAGAGCGAGGAATTCCTGTTGCTTGATCATCATGACTCCTTCAGGAATATGGGATTCGCGAAAAGCCTCCACGAACTCATCCCAAGTAGGGACATGTCCAGCAGGCTGAATGGCAAGAAGATTATCCCACCATATGCTAGCCGCCCATCAAGTTGATAATCGCAAAAGAACCTTTTCCTCTTGGAACACCGAGCAATTAGCGTTTCTTCTCAATGGTCCGGCCGCCTTCACTTCCATGGGATCATGGGAATCGAGAACACCGCGGTTAGTCCGCCGAAAGTCGCAAGACCGCCTCGCACAGATGACCTCCGCTCGACAACCGGTGCAAGTGAAGAAGTGTTGCGCGCACCGCTCCACGCGCGTCTGGTCCATTCGATTGCGCTCAATTTGCATGAGCACATCGGCCATAGAAGGTGGTGGAGGAAGCTCCTCTTCCTGAGGACCACCTTGCGGACCCTGAGAGCTGGAAGGTTCAGTCGGCCCTCCCTGAGAATGGGGCACGGGAGTCGACATGCCCTTCCCTTGTTGCGCTTGCGCACAAGTAGTAGGTCCTGTCATCCTGTTACCACACAATGGTTAACAACATAACAAGGATGTACTCGGCAAGCACAAACAAGGTTGACATTAGGAAAGAAACAAACTCTGTACACATAATGCGTCAGGTTATGCCATGCATTCAAATCAACACCAAAACCAGAAACTTTATATAAACAACAAAAAGATTCGGTTCCAGTCTCACATCATAGTCGGCCATTAAGGTCATATTACAACCCCAAAAGTCAAACTTACATACTCTGTACAAAATACTACTGCCCTATTACATACAGTTTATTTAAGGGCAACTACTAGACTAGAAGACACTTATCCACGAGGGTTCATCGTCGAGGTACTAGCATAAAGATCCCGGTTAAAGTTCACCGGAAACTCATTCAAAAGATGAGCTCCAGGGGAACCAGTATCAATAGGATCCAAAGGACTAATAAGACGCCTCGGGGAACCCAACAATGGTGATGACCTCCGTGAGGTGCACCGCAGAGTGCGAGGAAAACTGCATCATCCGGCTTGACGACTTGTCCATAAACAGCACGCACCCTGGTCACTTCTAGAAGTCGGTAAAGAGGTGGTGCAAAGAAGAATGGAGAAGTCTCGTTGTCACCATAAAGCACGCTGCGAGGAACGCGGTTCATGTTGACTCAAGAAGCGGTACTCCGGGCCTCATTAAGACGATGCCGAAGTTTCCCACAACTCCTCACAATGCAACGATGGACTTGGTCCATGATGCGGACCATCCTCGCCAACCGCCGCACTGGGGTCTTCGCCAAATCAGATCTCATCGAACATGCTCACTTCGGAGGTAGGACCTTGATTCGGGAAGTGGTCATAGGGGGGTTGAGACAATTCCGTCAAATCATGACGAAGAAGGCTCATCATCCTACTAGCAGCTTCCTGAACCGCCATAGCCTCAGAGGTGGCAAGTGCTTGGACACAGTAGGGAACACTGCCGGCTACATGCCTAGCGATAACGTTGATGAAGGCACGATACTCCTCCATCACTGGTCCTCGGTCTCGTCGATAGATGGCGTACTCCGGCTGGTAGGTGAAATTGGCTCGCCACATCATGTCCCGCAGCAAGGCTGGAAATCCATCAACATCCTCAGCTCGGGTCTCCTTGACCAAGTACCACCCGCTCATCTATAGACAAAAGGACAAGGTAAGAAACAATTCACTTTTAGGAAAACCAACAGAAAGTTGGGACAAGAATTGATATTAAGGAGGATAAGAAATAAAAGATGTAATTCTTAAGCTTTCGAAAATATATTACTGCTTGAAAATAATTTTATTAGGAGACTCTCTAATTGTTTCGGCCAGGCTACTTCTAACCTACAGGCAACGTATGCTCTGATACCAACGCTGTGAGGATACCCGGTTATTGGAAATGTACTTAATTAAATTCATCAGAGCATAATTGTTAATGAAGGAACAAGATTGCCCTTTATTAAAGATCATGCTAGGAGTATAAATTTAACCAAGTGCCGATCCAATACTCAGATTCCTGATATATATATCTCACAATGGTTCCTGTGATCAACGACCATTGCATATATATCCTTCATCAACATTGCATCAACACATACAAGTCATACATTGACATAATTAGACATAAGTTTACAACTTGCGGTTTTAGTACTACATTATGGAGTGACTTGGTCACTACAACAAGTTCAACAGCGGAAGCAAATTAAAAGTTCAAAATCCACCAATGGCCTCATCCACCCGCAGGCAATTGCGTGGAGGAAAGAAGTAGCTTTACTCGTTAGCGTCACCCTGATCGGCGCTAACGGGTACTTCATAAAGGTAACCATCCTCACCTGCAACAATAGGTTATAGCACCTTGAGTACGGAAGGTACTCAGCAAGTCTTACACAAACTAATAAAAGAAAGTGTTTATTAGAACCTATTCAAAGGAGTAGAATTTATACATGCATAAGGTTGCAACAGGAAGGTATAAAGGTTCAGATTTGCATAAAGCAGTACATCTTAGCCTACAAAAGCTAAATTTTGATAAAGGCATTTAATAAATCAAAGTTGGACTAGAACAGTAAGTAAATGAAATAATGGTAACAAGATGCAAATGCATGAATCCTCATGCTAAGCCAAAACCAAACCAGATTTTTAAAACAAAACTTCTATACAGTGACATCAATTCAAGTTATCGCCCATGACCATGGACACGGCTATTCGAACAGTTTATACCGCAGGTGTACATCTTTACCCACATGACTTAGCTAGCCCGTTGCCTTGGATGCCTCCGAATGATGACATACTTCCTTTGGTATGCCGACCGGGAAACTAAGATTTGGTATTTTTCAACAAGCTAACACTATTGAGTTGGACCCCATGTGTGAACTGATCTCGCTTAAACAACGACTGATAGCATCTGCTTAACCGGGGCACACATGTTGCGTCAAGAATGCCGATCCAAACAATTTAATGCGAATGGGCTCACTACCCATATTAGGATGCAATCGGCATCTTTAAGGTACGATATGCTACGGAGCACATATACGCCTCACCCTTCTAAGAACATCTGATACTGACATACAAGCTCACATGGCATACAACACAGTCATAAGACCTAAGCATTTATGCCATACAAGGTCAATACACATATTCTTACTTTCCTGTTTCCAACCCAATAGTCTTAACATTTTACTTAACCAAACAAATACCATACACTGGATGTGGAAGTACGTGGGGACTTGAATTGAATAGTCAGAGTTCGGTCCTTAATTAACCCGGACAAGTCCACCACAATTCCCAAGCTCGTGCACAAAAGCACCATCACTAGCTTCCTCTTGTCTAGATCAATTTAAATATAAAATTCATTTCGGACATAAGCAAACTGGACAAAGAGTTTAAAGTAACAGAAAGCCATTTAGATTCCCATGTTTGACAAGATATTCTTGTCAAACTCTAAAGTTTCTAGACCGCATGTCTAAGCCAAATCAAAATATATTATAGTATACAGTACTATGCTAAGGTTGAGTGTATGGTGGCAATTGAGGTAATCCATCATGTTAGGTTATAGCTAGCTACTACAGATCACATTTTTGTATTTTCAGAAAAATAGCATGCACAGATGTCACTGGATTTAGAAAATCTATTGTATAAAACTTGGGATCAACATGGTGCAAAGAGGATGCTTGCCTTGATAATAGTATACTGCATGTGCTCTCGGGATGCTCGAAATAGGTTCAATCACTTCAGCAAAACCAGATTCTAAAAGAAGCAATAAAGTCCAATAAATGCCAAAATCGACAGTAAGTACAAAATGGAAGAAATATGCATGATCAATCTGGAAATGCATGATTGACAGTATGCTTAAGTTATATCTACCCTAATAGTGATAATAACCCATATTATAATACAACTTTTAAATATCGTAAACTAGTGTTTGAACCAAAGTTACAAATTTCAGATTTTTGAAAAGAACAGAAACAGGACAGATAGCAGATTTTGGGAAAAAGGAAGATAGATCAAGCAAAGGTTCAGAAATGAAACTTAGCATGATCTTTTAGGGTAATTAACATCTCAAGATAACCCTAATCTAACTCTAATCGATTAGAGCATCAAAAGCTGAAGAAAACTTGTATTGTCGGTTAAACCGACAATAAAGAGCAGAGACAAATCTTTGCTAACAAGCTAAATAGATGATGACAAGAATTGAAAGAACAACTTGTTATACTGCTAGGGTTTAGTTGAAACCTAACTAGGATGATAAGTTTACAGGAGAAACCCTAGATCTTGAAAAAGATATGAAAGACCGAAAAGTTATAATAACAACTGTTCAGTTTGAAGCAAGTTGAAGCTACCGATATTTAAAAGAATGATTCATATGATCTCCTAAGGTCCTTAAGATGCCCTCAGATGTCAAAAACTAGGGTTTTAGCTTACAAAGATAAGAAAGACACCAAAAGTTGAGAAAGTTGATTTTGCTCAACAGAGAGATAACCTCTGGTTTTAACCTACAAAAGATGTCAAAACCTTAGTGCAAGGTGAAACCAAAGCTTAAGATGGATAAGCAATGGACAAGAGCAAGAAACTCCACCGACAACAATGGAGGATGAAGAACTCCTTCGGTCAACACTGTAAAAAGAAAAGCTAGGGTTTATATATATAGAGGTTGAGCTACAGGCAAGATGGAAAGGTCTAGAGTTGATGAGGTGTCCACTTAGACTAAATATCAAAAATTAGTTGCATAAGCTTTGGATAATCCTCTCCTCTGCTTACGAAATGGCGGCGCATAGAGATAAGGAAGAAGGGAGGCAACATATGACATGTGGGTCCCTTTGTCAATCATAGCCGCGCGCGCCTCTAAAAGCTCAAAAGAACATCAGCCGTCCGATTAGAAATGGGCGGCTGTGATAAATAGAGAGGTTAAAAGGTTTTAATTGGTAACTTTTAATATGGCCCGTGCGATCTAGATCGGTCGATCGAGATTTAAACATAGCCCAAAAGAAATGCGGGGTATACTTTCAAATCTGGACGTTGGATTGGAATGCAACGGTCAATTAAAAGGAATACACGTCATCCCTTTAGATGCGCTGACGCAGCACCGTCCGATGGAATTTCTACGGTCGGGATTAAAATGATCCGGATGGTCCGATTGCATACACCGACCGACCCTACGATTAGAATCCAACGGTCCACCGAATTTGGGCTTTAAAAGGCCCACGGTCAAAAAGGAGCGCCGTGGGATTTAAATCCAAAGGCCCAGATAAAAGCGAGCCTTTGATTTCAAAAGGAAACGAGCGACGCGGTTAGATCAAGAATGGACGGCGGAGATCGAGGGGGAATCCGGAGTCGTCCGAATGCATACATCGCTCTGGACCATACGATGATAATCTAACGGCCCAGAGAAACGCAGGCCTTAATAGCACGGTAAAGAGGACGCCGACGAGATTTGAATCTGACGGCCCAAATAAAAGCGCGCCTTTAGGTTTAAAACGAAAAGGGAGGCGCTGTTGGATCGGAAATGAACGGTGGAGATTGAGAAGGGCTCCGGAGTTGTCCGATTGCATACATGGACCTCGATCGTTAGATTAAGATCCAATGGTGGAGGTTAGGCGCATACGTGGACCGCTCGCGTAGCATCGTAGCCTCGCCCGTTCGATTAAAAATCGACGGCTCACAGCACGTATGGGGTTCGGGCTCGCGCCCGAGCGTGACAGAGCCGGACCGGTTGCACTGGGTTGGACTCAACCACGTGGCTTGAGTTGCTACAGTGCTGAGGGTTAGGTTTAGACCAGAATAGTTGACCAGAACCTATTTGAATGCTTAAAGGTTTGACTGGGCTTTTAAAAATAGCAAATAAATTTGTAAAATCACAAAATTTTTACTGGAGGCTACTGGGATGATATATTTCCCAGATAAATTTTTAAAATCACATTATCACTTTGTAAAATACATAAATAATTATTGCAGCCCGAAAGTGTTTATTTAAAAGTAAATATTTTTCTGTAAACCAAATAATTTCTAGAAATTCAACAAAAATTATTTTTAGTCAAGATAATTTATTTAGGCTTTAAGGAAAGTACTTCCCAGTCACAATACAAGTTTCATCTTGTATTTCCTTCAAAACTTCAAATAGGTTATTGGACTTTGGCTAGAAAAGGGAGGTTTCAATTGATAACAGCAATTCCAAATTGTTAATTATGAACAGTAATGTCATGAACAGTGTCCCATTACTGTTTATAAAATTGGGGCTGTTACAACCTTGATCGTGAGGGGCTTATCATAGGGGCGGCCCATCGGATAGACGATAGGATTGCGGACTAATAGACTTTTATCGATAGATGATAGGATTGCCTAGTGATAGTGTGACGACATATACTATAATTGTCGATAGATAGTTTGACGCCAACCTTTGCTCACATTAAAAAAATATTTAAATATTTATAAAAAATCTTATATATCCAACATATATATATATCATTAATTCTAACTAATTATTGCTCAAAAGTATATTTGGAGAAAGGATTTTGATATAACTTTTTGAAATGCAATCCAAGTTTTTGGAAATTCACCAAATGCAACAAAAGTTTTTTAAATCCCATAAAATTCATGCAAATTTTTAGAAGTTCATATGTTGGTTTAACAATTTCGCCGGTTGATGGGCTCACATTTCCGGCTAACATACCATATAGTTCAAAAGCAATCTTCAATGGAACAGAATAACACTACCATCACTCGCGAATAATCATCCAAGAGTTATGATCTACAAATACAGCATATCCCAAACCCAATCAATCATTGCCAACAAATAGCCTTGATAATCAAGCGTATTTTACAGCATGCATCTTGTACAACATATTCCATGAACACAACTTCATAATTGTTGAAAGTGAAGTATGAAAGGTCATTAAAATCATACATGGTATGGATAACCCTTTTGGCACAAAAATATAATGTGCTAACCTCAACAGTTTCTCCCACTTACAATTTTCTAAAATACTCAGGCATTAAAATAGAGTAAACCATAAATAAGTAGAAGAAAAAGAGGAAGACAAAATGTGAAAGTATGATGGCCTCACACCTTGAGGTACTCATCAAACCTGAGTCTTCATTTGCTTTGCCTTCAATGCATCATCTACATCACGCATGATCTATGCATTATCTACTTCACTCATCAGACTTGCCATAGCAAAGCATGAGCAAAATAAACAATACTAACTGATCTTATTTCCATGCATGACACCGGCCTATTCAGTAGCTATATAATCCATCTTTTAAAAATTAGTAACACTTCTGTTCAGCAACATAATAATTAGACATAGTATGCAAGCCCCATTTTTATGACATTATCAAGAAAACAAAAATAAGAGCCTATATTAGAGTAGCTTATAGGACTATTTACACTCAAATCTATAACCATATTTTCATTAAACATGCAAACAAAATGAAGAATATTTTTCAAGCAAACAATTAAACTTACGCAAACAGAATTATTGCAAGCTTGCAAACAAGAGTGATACTGTGGCAGGATAGATGTATCCATTTTAAAAACAAATCCTAGAGGACATACGTGTTCAACATCAATAGGAATATAGGATCCATCTTTAACCTCTGCAAATGCCTACTTGTCTTGATCAAATATGTATACTTGAGAAAAAATCTGGCATGGCTGCAAGTTTCACCAAAATAGATACAAAGCAAACTCAGAATCTGACTCAAGATAAAGGGCATAGTAACACAAATACAATGTTTAATATCAATTCCACCAGACAGATAGATCAAAACTAACAGCACAAGGATTCTATTTTGATTATCTCAATAAGTTCATAACTGACCATATCAGCCAAACATTAAAAGCATTATAATTATAGAATTTGAATGACCCAATTAAGGCAGTCAAATTTCCAAGCAATATCAATGTAAAAATGTTAGAAGTAATAGTCATTTAGTTTCAGACCGACAGATAAACTATTTCAATGTTTTACTCATACAAATGAAAGATGCCATTGCAGATTCATTAAATCACCATTGAATCAAACGGCAAAAAGAACAACAAGGTGCGTCATACAAGAAATTTTGTCACTTGCATTTTCCTGCCAATAAGACATGTTTGTGCGAATTGTAGCTCATAAAACACAAGAGAAATGGCGTAATGCCCCAGCCCAATATAAGCCTGGAATGCTACTAAAATAACATAACAAATTACTAAGCTAAGACTTCTATTTAAATTTCAACAGAGTCTACTTTGAAACTTTGACCATTAAAGGGATTCTAAGCATCTAACAAGTATATGAGCAAGATAATCATGTATCAAACTTTAAAACATAATCATAAGATTTATCATGAAAACACCGACTAACTCTATTAAAAGTAAACAAATACACCTCGAAGGGTGCTCACGACCATAAAGAAAAATTATGTTCTCTAGTAGGTTCCTCCAATTAAACTTAAGGTTCTGAATTAACAAGCATGGTGTTTAACATAGTGGAGTGCATCAAATTTTCTAGCCCCTTCCCATGCATGTTGCCTTCACAAGAGGTACGTAAAAAACATAGCAAAAAGTGTGAGTCCACGACTCAGCAAAGTACAACCAAGACAACAAACCAAACCTCATAAGCAGACTTTGATTATAAAAATAAAATTGCTCACATACAATCATTCACAATAACATCATAACTGTTCAACTTTTAGTTTCATGTAATGCAAATGCCATAAATGCATATATCTTTTCTCTTTGCAATTACCGATAATGCGGAGTATGCATCCATCGATGCATATCCATGCCTGTGCCTTCTAGCATAGAGACCTCAAGCCCACACTACACAAGTGTGGGGACCTCATGCCTGTCTAAAACATGACGGGGACCTCAAAATTATCATTACTTGGCTACCATGTAGACCAAGCCTCAAGGATCAATGAAATGATGCAAATGATGGTGATAAATCATTAACCTTCATCTCTTTCATTAAACAACATAATCACATAACCTAATCAATAGCAAGAACATGAATAAATAATTATATATGCGAGACTTTAACAAGGCATAGATGTTTCCACATAGACTACCGTCTACTTGTACTTGCCTCAACCGTGTGACGAAGGATGACGAGTAGAGGGCCTTGCCCCCTGATTCACACCACCACCTTAGCATTCATAAAACACACTAAAGAAACAATCCAAGAGCAGTACAACATTACAAAATAAATAATTAACTCCGCTCCTAATCAAAACCCAAAACATCCATGTTTTTCTCCCTGAACACGACTCTGTCCAAAACAGAATAGTAAATTGCTAAAATCATAACTTTTGATCTACAGCTCCAAAAATCATGATCTTATACACTATGAAATCCTCAAGACACTATATATTTTTTTGATGGAGTTCAAAATTCCAAAATACTTCATCTACTATTTTTAATTCACAAGTTTAGCACGCTGCCCAAACCTGATAACTGATCAGATAGACAGACACAAAAAAATCATATCTCCCAGTCTACCCAACCAAAATTCACATTCTTGGATCCTCTGAATTCCTTAAAGAATTATCTACATCTTTCATGAAGGTCAAGAACCCTAATTAATCCATTTAGTAATTTTCATCTGCATTTTACCGAATTGCTGCCAAAAGATGATGCCTCTCTGGACAGCAACCTTACAAAAACCATAACTTCCATTCTGTTTATTCAAAAATTGCATTCTTGGTCTCTGTGGAAACCTTAAGGAATTATCTACAATAGTCATTTGGTCTAATTCCCTAACTAGATCGTTAACTATTTTTAATCAACCGATTACTACAACTGCCCAAACCTGATAGAAATTCTGGACAGCAGGATTGCAATGGCCATAAATTTCTAACGATCTATGCAAATTTTGTGATTGAGAACTCTACGTAAAGATCAAATAGGGATCTACAATTCTCTAGGAGATGACAAACCCAAATTTTGCAATTACAGAATCCAAAATTACAACACAATACTATCAGCAGAAAACCGATCTGCTACCCGATATCGCCCGAATAGCAAAAGTAATAAATAAAACAAAGGAGATCTGAATGTCACCCTTGAAGACCATGATGACGACCACTGAAATACCCACAAAACTCCCTTTCCTTCTTCCCTCTTCCCTTCTCCCCTTCTTCTTTCTTCCTCTTCTCCTTTCTTCCCTCTCCCTTCTTTGCTTCTAGCTAGCAGCACACAAAGCAGTAGGAGGGATGGAGGCTAGGGCTGCCATAGGGAGGAGACACCAGGGGGTGGCGCTACAGTACCAGGCTAGGGTTTCCCCCTCTCCCTCTTTTGTTGGTGGCCAGCCCACCTCTTGGGTATGGGCCGAAGGTCCATAACTATTTTCCCACTAAATTCAGATTACTAATCTTTTTCTAATTCATTAAATAATCATTTAATAAAATAGGATATTACAAATGGTAGGCCTTAGCCATTGCCAAATATGGCCGAAAGTGATGTTGGTCATGTGTCTCTAGCCTTCTTGCAAAGCTCATGGGAGACATGCAAACAGAGTCCGAGTGTGCTGACCTAACCATGAAATCATCAGGAGCTTTCACAAGAAAGGCAATGATGTGGACAACAAGATGGTAGGAAGTGTCGTCATTGGAAAAACTGATTTTTTTAAGAAATGAAAGATGCAACTGCGGATCGATTAAATCACCATTGAATCAAACGCCAATAAGAACAAAGGTATAGATGAAATACAAATTGTGGAAGGAAATACATGGATGTCATGAGGGTAATACCATATCAGAGATGTCGCAAGAATTGTCCAGCCGGTGCACAAGCTAGAAGCAAAGTCGATCAAGATTGATGGTTTAGGAGCACTACACCATGTATGTGAGACTCTGGATTAATTGATTAGAAACGAAAAGGGATTAATTATATCATGTTTCTATAATTCTATTCCTAAATGTCAAATTTGGTAGAGGTTAATAGTAAAAAAAGAAATAATAGATTCTATTGTTTACAGAATGTAGACTAGAGAAATTAAAATACATTGCCGCAATCAAGTGTCATGTGTATGAGGCACCTACATACATATCAAGGAAAAGATGGCATAGTTTTTCACTACTTTCTTATTGCAAGAGTCCATTATTGCTCCATATAGATATGCAATAATAATTTTGATGAGCACATACCATACTACAGACTTAGCCAACAATAAGTCAAAGTTGAGAATACCTATTAGATAAAACTAAATGCAAGGAAAATATGATGTAGTCAATGTCGTAGGGGCAGCCCAATGGCCCCAACGACCTGGTGAAGGGGCTAGGAGGGCATTCGAGGAGCACCAAAGAACCAAGCTGGGAGTGTGCCTAGGCCACCCTAGGGGTCAACATGGTACCCCTCGCACAGACCGGAGGGGTACGCAGGAGACCATGAGGGTGGCAAGCTGGGAGGCTATCGCGACCCTGGCAAGGGGTGCCGTGGGTACCCTCACACAGCGAAGGGCACACGGAGGCTCCAGAAGGTGCCCGTTCAGCTAAGAAGGCATCCTGAGGTAGGGGCCCCAAGGGCCCTTAGTCCTGACCACCTCGCAGTCGGCAAGGGGGGCCCGAGGGGTCCTCGCCCCGGGGTACCTTCTCTTGGGAGTGAGGGGGCCGCGCGCAAGGCCGTCGATGGACCAGAGAAGCACAGGTGCGGTGGACCCAGCCCAGGAAGTACCACCGTGCGCCAGAGGCTACACCTAGGGAGGCGTAAGAACCCTGCAACCCCTACACCTAGGGGGCCTTTGTAGGGATGGAATTGTAATTTCGTGTATCTTCTCTTATGACCCTATAAATAGGGCTTTGCCCCATGTAATAGAGGAGGACTTTTTTCAAGGCAATAAGGACACATTACTACACTCTTGACATTGTTCCACCTCTGATGAGGATCTCCAAATTCCCCTTCACATATGTGGGATACTCGGGGTCCCCTTTTCTCTACTGCCTAGTTCCGTTGCTATGACAATCAAGTAGAGATATTAAATGCTTACATGTTGCTCAATAAACTTAAAAACAAATACAAATTTACATGTTTGTTTTTTGTTGATCTCTGCTACAACCCTTTTGCAGAGTGTGTTAAAAACATGTTGTGGAATCAATAGTGAAATTTTTCAAGAAGGGTAAATTCTCGGTAACAACAGACATGCATGCTTAGGGGATCAATCCAAGACTTCACCTTTGTTGGTTTTTCAGAAAATGTGAAAAGATAAAAAAAATCCTCACAAAGCATAGGTTGCTATCTCCTTACATAGAATCATCCAAACATTAATGCTAATTCAGATTGACAAAAGGGCACCAAAAGAACACCTGATCAGACCAGAGTGAAAAAAACATTTACTCCTATCAGTTCAACTTGTATGCAAGTGCATTTTTAACTAATTCATTTAGTGCAAAAATAATTGCAAATGTGTAAGATAACTTAATAAAGTACTGACAATCCCAAAACACATGTGTATTACTCTCAGCTAGATCACAAAAACATACACATACTGTTTTCTATAAAAGGAATTCACAACACACACATAAATTTAGAATCTCGACTATGAATACATCTACAAGTAAATTACTACACTATCAATGAACTAATCAGGTAAGCCACCCTGATCATGCTAGAATACACGTTGTGATCTATCTAATATGAACTCATCTATCAAAGTTCAAATAATTGGTTGGCAAACATTTAAACTAGATATATGCAGACACAAAGAAGCTAGTGTACAAGTTCCACACAACCTATTTGTTGAGACCCAAATATGCAAATCTGGACCCTCTGTGTATAATGCATGTCGTAGGGGCGGCCCCACTGACCCCAATGACCCGACGAAGACCGCAAGGTCCCTCACCTGTGTTGGTGATATGCCCTAGAGGCGATCATAGAGATGATTGTATCATGTCTATATTTATGAGTTATTGAATAAATGTTATTTTATTCATTGAATGAATGATCAGTTATATAGATCAACAAGTATGTGACTTGTTGGTGAAGCTCTTTAACTTATATGATGTCGTTCTAAATGTATCTCTGGTCGAATGTCACTAATCGGAACACTAGTGACTTATCAACCAGCACATGTATTCATTGATGATCATGTTTCACCGGTCATGGATATTGGGATATCAAATTAATAATGTGAATACATGTTTGAGACACTATTGAGATTGTTATGATTCTATGTATCATCAGTTGGTCTTAAACAATGATGATGTATAATCCTTAGGCCTGATATCAGTATGGTTTTCTACATGTGTAATAGTATACTTAGGAGTTGCCAAACGCTACTCCATAACTGGGTAGTTATAAAGGTAGCTTCGGATATGCTATGAAACATGCGGAGGGATGTGACTAGTCGGATATGGGATTTGCCACTCCTAACATAACAGGAGAGATATCTCTGGGCCTCTCGATGTGGTCGGATAAAGAAAGTGTATGGCCATGCCATTGGTGGTCGAAGAGTTTGAGCATATGAAATTATTCGACACTTGATCGAGAAAGTATTGAATAGTCCATGGATGACAAAACACATCACCTGGAGTTCAACCAGATATCGTGAGGTAAAGGGAGAATACACGAGCGGGTCATTCAGTTCGATCAGACACGGATTAGTCATATGGAGATACAAGCTAGTCGTAAACTGGTCGAACATAATCACTGAGTGGACGAAACCCAGTCGTAAGGAGTTACAAACTGGTAATGACTAATATGAACTGGTTTTATAAAGACATGAGCTGGTCATTAGTGACAAGGACCTGGTCGTAGATCATATTGCATTAAGGTTCGTCCGATATTATTTATGTGTATTTAGGAATCTTTATGTCTTGCTAGGAACTGCTAATTGCTCGTAGTCGGAAAGGAGTTTTCGAGTCATAACCAAATACGCTTGAACCTATAGGGTCACACACTTAACGGGTTGGAACAAACATGTTCAAATAGGATCCGTCATGGGCTCTATATAAGGAGATGCTTGAGTGTAACATCCCAATTTTCAGAGCTTAAAAATCTTTTAATAGTTAGTAGGGAGAAAATTCACCATTTGGATTTTATTAGAATTAAATTCAAAAGCTTAATATTGGACTTTACAATCAAAAACATTTAATGTGAATAACCCCAACATGAAAAATAGCCAAAACTATTTTATTTGGGTTCTATGTGCTCAGATATATTTTCTAGATTTTTCTAGAATTTTTCTGAGTTCATTTGCTATTTTCTATTGCTTATTTGAATTTCTGGTATTTTCTAAATTGGAAAACCTATTTAAAATCTCAGAAATCCGATCGGGCCGAATTCCTTAACTCGCCCATTCCTTCACAGGCGGCCCATCTCCCGCCAGCTCGCTCGCGCTGCTGTCGCAAGCGCGCTCGCCATCGACGTGTGGGCCCCGCACGTCAGGTCGTCGTCTCCGCGCCGCTTCTTCCCCGAGTCCGAGTCGGCGCCGTCCGCCATTGGAGCTTCTAGAAGCCTCGTCCGACAACGGACTTTCCTAACTAAAAACCTCTGGATTTCTTTGCCAAACTCTATCTCTAACCTTCCCGCGCCCGTATCTACTCTCAATCGGGATCGAAACGAACTCTATCCCCGTTTCCGTTTTCAACCGAGAAATCCCCGATTTAGGGATTCCTTATCCCGGGCACCCCAGCCCCTATAAATAGCACCCGAGCTTCGCACGGTCCTCCGCAACCCAGAGCCGCCACCCTCATCTCCTTCCGAGCCTTAGCGCCGCCGCAATTGGAGTTCTAGGGTTTTTGCCGCCGTTCTGTTCTTCGTCGGTTGCGCCGCCGCCAGTGTCGCCGCGTCGCCACCGAGTGCACCTTCAGTTCATCGACGCCGTGGCTACCTCGAGATTCTCGCCGCTAATATCACGGAGCCGTCGTCCGACAATACCGAAGCCCTCCGCCGCTCTGAGCTCGCCGCCGGTCGCCACCGTCCCTCCCGATCACCCGGAGTTGCATCAGTAGGTTCGCAATAACAAGGGCTACATGTTGGTACCACTCACCCTCGCCGGCGAGCCGCCGATCGCCGACGACCATCGGGTCCAGAGCCGCCGTTGTCGGCATGGGCAACGTGGCCGTCCACGTCGGCGCCAGCGTCAGCCCCGTGCTCGCGTGGCAGCCAGGTGTCGCCCAGTCAGCCTCCACATCAGCGCTGACGCGGCAGATCAGATTCAATCCAAAACCCCGGTTCGGTATACTTAGTCTACCGTGGACCGTGAGGCTGACATGTGGGTCCCACATGTCAGAATCTTTTCTGATTTCTTTTAATTCCGAAATTCATTCGCTGACGTCAGCATTGCGCAATAATCCGATTTTTCAATAGAAAAGTAATTCGTAAATTCCAAAATCCAAATTAGGTTTCTTTTAGATTTCCAATCTTCCAAAGCTCATAACTTTTGCATCCTAACTCGATTGAGCCCATTCAAATGTCTAAATTTGTCTAAATTCAAGCTCTATTTATCTGAGATTTTTATTTAATTTTTGGAGCTTGTTTTGCCTCTGTTATTTATTTGTTTTGTTTGTTTGTGTCTCGTTTATAGTAGATGTCGGTCGTCGGAAATTTTGTGGAAGAAGGAGCACCCCAAGATCAAGACCAGTACATAGACCTTTTCCAAGGCAAGTCATACCTTTGATCATATTGAACCCAGTTTTCAAATTACTTTGTGTTAAATTATTGCATTCTACTTTAATTATTTATTTAAATGTTTTGGGCATAGTTATTATCCAAATTGTTATCACACCTTGGCCTTGTATGTCATAATTCCTTGTCACCCTAGATTGGTTATTAGTTGGTAATATTATAGCACCAACGTGGGTTGGTTAGATGCGAGTACAGTTGCTTAGCCATGCTACGAGTCTCACATCATATGTAAGTTGCAAATACTAATTATGACTAAGTGACTATGGAACTTTGTGTAAAACTATGTGCTATGTGTTATTACTTCGTGATGGCATGTGTTGCACTAAAACCAACTGGATGGTAAAGGATTTAGACTGAGGCAAGTGGTGGAGACTGTGTGACATGGTGGTCTATGTGATGGGAATGATGGTCTTTGTGACTTAGTTAGAACGTGGAAGTCTTGCCTTGGTCAATTAAGGACTTAACTTTGTGCGCCATTGAATCGAGCCTCATCAGACGACCACATGCCCGGTATGGGACGGGCCTAACTTAGTAAGTTATGGATTCTCGGCATTGATGTTCGTGGATAGGTTAGGTCGTGTGACAGGTAGAGGTGTGACTACTTGGTGGTTGCATCGACGACGATTCGTCTTCCCCGTCCATTTGTGTGTGTTATACCAATTCTATGTGAGTTGGTATAGCGGTTTGTAAGCACACTGCGAATGTCAATGTTTGAGATGAAGTTTCCGAACTATTTTGTTACGATTGGTGCTTGCTACACTAGTTGTATCTTGTGGGTAAAGTGTACAACCTCTGCAGAGTGTTAATCAATCTATTCGAATAGCGCGTCATGATCATGGACATGCTCGGGATTTCACACGAGGGTAGTTTTCAGTAAAATGTGGGAATGGGAGTGTGTGACCTTAATCATATGGCTATGTGAAATAATCATTTAGTTGTGTGTCTTTGAGGAAACAATCTGTTAAATTAATATTGTCTATTTGTTTTGAATTATGCTTTCAATCTATTATTCGTATTCAATTGCAATTGTTGCTTTTACGCGAAAGAACCACAGAAACCTTTTCTTTGGAATAAGCTCGCATCTTTACATTGCATTCGTGGTATGATTTGCGAAATGCAGTTGTGTACTCACGCTTGTTGTAAAACTTGCGCCCAAACCTCTGAAGAGGAGGAGTCTACGCCTGCTTTCGAGGAGGAGTTCGTTGAAGGCTGATCGTGCGTTAAGGTCTGGATCCCAGTCGGTTGCCTGTGGTGAATTGGTGGGATCTACGCTGGAGTTTTCCGTTCTGCTGCTGTTTATTTCTCTGTTAGCCCTGCGTGGCTTAATAAGTATAAACTCGACCATAAGGTCAAAACCCTTATTTGTTATTCAAATTAATCGTTTACTTTATTTATCGCTTGTGTGGATCGATATTTACCTATGTTAACCCTGTGTGCACTAGCATGATCCTGGACTAGTGCAGTATACACAGAGGGTTCCAGAATCGTAATTCTGGGTCCCGACATTGAGGCTATTGGGTGTCATGCGATATACGTGAGTTGTTCCACCAAAACTCTAGCCACCATCTTCTCAAGGAAACCCTGCCGTGTGAGTTGGTGCTAGCACACCGGCGTATGGTGTTCCTTCCCTAGATGTGTGAATACCGTAGAGATGCTACTGCAGTTGCTGTTGCACTCGAGCACGATCCACGATCATCAAATCACAAGGAACACGATTGGTTGTTGGAGGAGACGATCGACTACGCTGGACGATCGACTGCGTTGGACTATCGACTACGACCACTTCATCTATGCGCTCTACGTTGGATCAGGCTACTCTAACTTTTTTTTCTGCTGCACTGCACGTCTGGTGGTAATGATCTATGATCTCTTGTTTGCATGGCTTCATGATTTACGTGGTAGATTTTTGAATTGCCAACTAGCGTAGCCTACCCATATCCCTTCAACCTGAGGGCCAGGGGCTGAGGCTTGGCCCTGGGGCCCCCAAGGGTACCAAGTACACCTTCGGGAGGGCCCTGAAGCCCAAGCGAAGGCCACCAAAAGGCCCACGTGGGCAAGCAGGCTGGAGGCTCGGCTAAGGGCCTCCTCGAGGGTACCAAGCATACCTTCAGGGAGGACCACCGAGCATCACGAACCCATGGGTCAGGAGGCCCTCGGAGCCACCTCGGGGGCGTCGAAGGGTGTCTAGGGCCCCTCAGCCTGAGGATACCCCGCATGGTGCAAAGCCCGATGGGCACCGGTGGACCGAGCGCACTAGCTAGATGGACAAAGACTAGGGAGGTCCACCATAAGCCGAAGGCTACGCATAGGGGAGGAAAAGCCCCATTGGCCCCTATAGGCATAGGGCCTTTTTGGGGGCAGAACTGAAATCTCATGTACCGTTTCGAAAGGCTATAAATAGCCGCTTCCCCCATGTAATAAGATACACCCTTCTTATGGGGAAGACAATTAATACACATTTACTTTTCTTGACAACCGGTCCCTTTAGAGGATCCCCTAGTTCTCCTCGTGGCTACCAGGGGTTGTAAGATCGAGGAGGCCAACTAGAGGAGGGGTGAATAGGCGTTTTAAAACTCTTTTGGCTAAAACCAAGTTTTAAGCGAAAATGTGAATCAAATCGATTTTGCACAATTAAAGCATAAATCAACTAGTCTTTACTAAGTGTACCAACAATATAAGACTATTGAAAGATAGCAATCATACAAAGACATATAAGCAATTTGATAATAGGAATGTAAATTGCAATAGAGTAAGCACAAGAATACAAACCACAAAGACATGATGATGTTTTACCGTGGTGTTAGGAGACTTGTTGGTCTCCCCTAATCCACGTTGAGGTAAGCCCAACCACGTTGGACCAGCTCCACAAATTAAGCCAACACCTCTGAGGTAAGTCCAACCACTTGGACCAGTTCCAAAACAAACCAACACCTCGATCCACTTGGGGTTGCTCTTCCTCCACTCTAGAGATGGCGAGCACCAAGCCACTCACAAACGCCGGGCTTTCTCACAAGCTTCTTGAGAAGATCATCGGACCACGATGCCTTCACGCCGTCTAGGTGTCGGCAAACACCAAGAGTAATAGGCCAAGCCTCTTGCTTGACTCTCACCAAGTGCAACGCATGCATAGTTAGGCACTCAATCCAATTCTAGTTGCAACACATGCAACTAGAGCTTCTCCCTTTACTCACAAGGTGCAACACATGCACAATTGAGAGGAGAAGGTTTGCTCTTAGCTTAAGAGAATAGAATGGGGGCTTAGCTACACTCAGCAGCCTCACTAACAACAGCAACAGTAGCACATGCTCCAACCGACCAAGGTGGGTATTTATAGCCCACACATAAAAACTAGCCATTGGAACCAAACTTTGAAAAGAATTAGCAAATACGGTAGTACTGCCAATCAAGGCAGGTATTATCAGTTTACTCCAACAGCTATAAAACTAGCCATTGGACACAAGGAGCAAGCCAAACCAGAAAGCACATTCTCTGGTAAAAACATACCGCTCGATAGAATCAGTACTACAGCCATGTGGTAATACCGCAAAACAAATGCGGTCTTACCACTCCATAAAGGAGCAAGTCAATCTAGAAAAACACATTCTCTGGAAAAGACATACCGCCAATAAGATCGGTACTACCACCATGCGGTAACACCGTTGAACAAATGCGGTCATACCGATTGATCCTCGACTAGATCCTCGACCACATAGGTCTACGACCACGCAGGTCTATGACCACGTAGGTCTACGACCACTATTCACGAGCAGGTCTACGACCACTGTTCTACGACCAGTGTCTATGACCACTATTCACGAACAGGTCTACGATCACTATTCTACTACCACTGTCTACAACTAGTGTCTACGACCACTGTCTTTGACCAATGTCTTTGACCACTGTCTTCAACCAATGTCTACGACCATTGTCTATGACTAGTGTCTTTGACCACTGTTTACAACCAGTGTCTACAACCACTGTCCACGACAAGGTCTTCGACCAGGTCTATGACCAGTTGTGGTAATACCACCAACAGCCTGTGGTCATACCGCCAGAGATTGGAAAACAAGGATTTTGCATTCCGCTTCAACTCAATTTGCAAAACACATTTGCCAATTGATGCACGATGCAAACAATGGTTAAAAGCGAGATTCTTAATAAGTTGCAAAACACATTTGCCATCTTTTAGAATCACACCACAAGGAATAAGGTACATGAACTAAGACCATTTGCAAAACACATTTGCAAACTAAAATCACATGCTACAAGGAACATGCATGAGCCTTAATTATTTGTAAAACACATTCGCAAACAATAGCATCATGCCTAGATGAGCTAGAGCAAACGGGATTGAGCTATCAACACATGATAGACTCAAGCTACTAGACAAGATCCCTCTTAATAGTACGGTAACCTATACTAGCAATGTAACACCCTGGCTATTCGGAAGCCAAGATGTCACCTAAAACATCTAACATACATCCATATTGCGGGAGAATTTGAATAAAATCAACTAATGATAGTATCAAAACAACCAGGACATGATGAAGGTATCCTTCCTTCACCATCTAAACTATTTATTTCAGTTCATTGATAATGAAAGTTCATATGCGATAATAAATCAACCTCAATGTGGAGAAGGTATCCTTCCTTCACCAATTATAATTTAATTATTACAGTTCATCATTAACGAATGTAAGATAGAACTAAATTTAATCTTGAACATGAATAGGGTGATGTGAACGAGTAGTGCGTGTCTACTCCCTCCCAAGTGAGCCAACATCAAGGGGTTACCTAAAATAAACAAACAACGCAAGAGTGAGTCCATGACTCAGCAAGTACATATATCAATATGATAATCATTCAATATGAATAAGACAATCTCATCATCGTGTTCGATCACATCACAACCGACTACATATGAAGACATGATATGAATGCTCAAAATCAAAGGAATGGATCGCACACATGCATATGCGGTATAGCAAGTGAAACACCGTCGGTGTTCACTCAAGCCCGCATCTTAACAAAAATGCGGGATCCACTTCCGTATGAAGAACGTTTCATACGGGTGTCCAACATTGCCCATCTTGGAGTTAATGGGTCTTACATGCCCATTCGGAATTAATGGGTCTTTCAAATCCACTCCGTGGACGGACATGACAATGTCCAACACCGCCCCTGCGGAATGGTGGGACTTGCAATCCACTTTCGTGGAGGAAACATGCATAATGAATGCATAGAATGAAATACGAATATTGAAAGACATGATAACAAAACATGGATTCAACACATATGAAAGAACATAGACAATCCATCTTCTCTCGTATCATACCAAATCACAGCATGACCATATAAACATTCATCAATCACAATCATTAAGGGTGGCAATGTACTTGCCTTCGCGATGCGACACGTTAGTCGGCAAAGGTGATACTCCTAAACCCGAGGCTTCACCTCTAAACAAGTAAAATAATTTCAATAAGGACATAATATACCCAACACTACTAATCGACGTTAAACATCGCTTCCTCGATGACTCTAGTCATTAATACAAAACTTAAAATGAAATCAACAATTTCTGACATAACTTAATTCTGGACAGCAGCACGGTAATTGACATATCTATTGGTCTGGAACTCGGAATGAGGTGAGACCAATTTCCATGGATTCTTAACTGACATATCTACAATACTCTAGTTGGGCAAAGTTCAGATTTTGCCTCTAATAAAATTTGGCCCACGGCTCAAATCTGTTGACTGAATTAATTGACAGAAATATCGGCTAAAATAAAATATCCATAACTTTTGTTGTACAACTCCAAATTGAACATTCTTTATCAATCTGAAAAGGTTATCGAATTATCTACAATAACTTAGTTGGTACGACATTCATATATTGTCTTTAACAAAAAGTGGCACACGGTCAAAATTAAAGATAGAAACTGACATACAAACTGGACAGACTGACATACAATCTGGACAGTCACAAAGAAAAGTGCATAACTTTTGATCTATAAATCCAAATGAGGTGTTCTTTATCAATCCTGAAAGCTAGTGATATCACCTTCAAAATTTGTTATGGGCAAGACCTCTGAATCACCCTCTAACTAGGCCATAAATCAACCTATACAGAGACTGCTATTTCTCGTCAGGATTCTGGACAGCAGATAATAAATCTATCATAACTTTTGACTCGAAAGTCGGAATGAGGTGATCGTGGCGGCCAACGAAAGCTAAGAACAAGACCTACATAACTCCAGGAGATGATCATCTCAGATTCGGCCTCTAAAACCACGAAACAGACCCCGCAACATTCTGGACAGAATTGATTTTCTGAACGCAGCAGTTCGATCTAATCAAATATGAACCAAATCGCATCTACCACTAATCAAACGACGAGGATCGGTATTCGTTACCCTTGTAGAACCCTAGGAAGGCACTGATCAAACACCCCGAAGAAGATCCCTTCTCTTCTCTTCCTTTCTCCTTTCTTCTCTTGCCGAAATCCCTTTCTCCCTCTTCCTTTTGGCCAATGGCAGCAGGATGAAGGGGTGTATGGGGGCGTGCTACAGTACCTGGTGGCGCTACAGTACCTGGGGCGGCGCTACAGTACCGTGCTACAGCAATGAGGGTGGTTGTCTAGGGTTTTAGGAGGAAAAGGGGCAGCTTGGGCCATGGGCCTTAGGCGCGCCCCCTTAATGGCCCACTTCATGGCCGGCCAAAGACAGCCCTTAGCTTGGGCTGGAGGCCCAAATTCCCAATTCTAACAGAATCCTTAAATTTAATTTAATTTTTCTCTTCCAAACAAGTTTCTCTCTTACCGATATACGGGATATTACATTCTACCCCCCTTAAACAGGATTCGACCCCGAATCCTCACACAAGATCTGCGAAAGGACAACCACAACCGAGAACTATTAACGGTAACCACGCACAAGTGATCAAACCGGATAACGCTCACGCATCTGAAACTCCAACTCCCAAATGGCCTCTCCCGAATTGAGGAGACCACAACACAAAGATGTAAAACGACATCTGTCCTAACACTCAACCCGAACTTTCCAAGTATACTCATCAGAAGAGGATCGAATGTAAGACCTTACTCGATGGTCAACGTTTTTAATGAAAACTCAAACTTTGAATGGCCCACTACTCACTCAAGACTGAACACGGCGGATGTTGCGTTCTTCGCATATGGACCTTAGACGGTCAAAGCGATCGCCAACTTCCTAATTTCTCGCCATTGTTGGAAACGAGCGAATGAACTGAGACAAACTCCTTTGGTACGAAAACACAACGGGCTCAAAATCGAACTCTTCATCTAAGAAAGGACAACTCCGTTAAACAAGAGTGTACAACAGAGTGGTTCCTAAACCACCAATTCTCAAAAGAAGCCAACTGGAAATAGAGTCCTCATCGCAACCACGCAATACTAACTCTTCACCAAAAGTGTAAATCCCAAATTTGATGATTCATCACAAAACAATTCCACTTTCTAAATAGGCGGTTTACGAATGAACACCACGAAAACCAAAGGAGGAATCATTTTAAATGCCCGAATAAAAACTTCCTTTATTATTTATTTATTTATATATTTTTTTGCTCAATTGGAAAGAAACATACATACTAGTACAGTGCCAACTCAAATTGCCAAGGACATCACCAACAACACAAAGCTCATGTGAGAATAAAGAAAACGCTTCACTACTCAAAAGACATTTTTTCTTAGTTTCACTTTTGGAATAAAATCTCTCTCACCTTGGAATTGAATTCATCGCATACCACACGGCTCAAACCTCTTAGTTTAACATCCTCAAATTAGGCTTAAACCGAAATACATCATCCACACCTTTGTAGAGAGACTCTATTGATTCCACTGAACACTCTAGAGAACTCCTTCAATCGATGACATTAATTTGATAGAAGGCACCAAAGCACCTCAAAAACCCATGCAATATTATCACCTCCAACTTTCAAGAATAACACGTCGAATCCTCAAGACACCCGCTCATGAACTACATCAAAAGAGTTCTATCGACAATCATTCCGCTACTCGAATACTCCAGCTTTTCTATCCTCTACACGCAAATCTTTGGGCGACCAAAAGTCTAGCATGAAAATGAAAAGCCCAAATTTAACCTCCGAGACCTCTACAACGAATTCCTCTTATAACAAATAGTGAAATCATCGGATTAAATCTCTAACATCCCCACAAATCCGACATACTCACTCATTGACATCATCAGAATCACTCACACAACATCGCAATACTTTCCAATTGTTTTACTCTATAACATTGATTAAGGTTTCCATACATTTGATAATCCCCAACATTTCAACATGAACCAAAGTTCGGAACTACACTATACCATAGGTCCTACTTAGTCGAACAATATACGCTTTTACTTCAAACCATACATCCCATCTGAATCAACTTCCTCCAAGAGGCTCGAGTCAAAACCAACTCATCTTCTATTACTACTCCAATAACTGGTAGCAAAATCTCACCCCTACAATCACTTAACCACCACCAAACCAATTAACAACTTACGATTTGTAAAACTTTACAAGACACAAACGGTTGATCCTTTCTCAAAAGAAAGAGGCGAACAAGAACAAATTTCACCACACAGAAAAAAATGTGCTGCTCACGGTGAGCACGAGACCAAAAGAAATAACTGTAAAGAAGATCCGGGAAAACAAAAATTGAGTTCACAATGAGTGCACGATCCTCGAAAGGGAATAGCAAATAACCACCAATAAGAGAAATGACATTGCGATTGAAACTCGACAACTCTTGAGTGTAAAGAGCAAAAGTTTATGAACAATTCAAATAACCACAAGTTACAAAACTTGACTCAAATTCTCAAATATTCCTCTGCACTCTTTCCTTTAACACTGAAATTAATTTTTGACTAACATCGCTTTGCCACAACGCACAAGATAAGATCTTTAGTCCAAACCACAAGGACTAATTAAGAACCAATGAAATTCTTCAATACGTCATATTTGTTCGTAACAGTTCAACTACACAAGAAACATGAGATCCAAATAATCTCACCACCAAACTCAAACATTTTCAATTACAGATTTCGCGAAAAGCAAGTAGATTATTCTCCTCTTAAAGGAACCAACATAACTTCTTTGATTGCAACCTCACGTTGCCAACTCGGACAAAGAGCCTTTAAAATTAAATCACACAAATCTCTTAAGAAGCAACAGACAATCCAATACCTTAATTTATTTAAAATAATTTCAGCTACGGATGATTCATGGGCTCAAAGAAAATATCACGAAAGCTAAACTTGAATTATTCTCATCGAACGATATCACCAAAGGCGATCAAATTACTATGGGTATTAACATCAATTTCACAACAACAATTAGAAAACACTTCAAAAGACCCACGTGAAAAGAATGAATTGATTCTTTCTCAAAAGAAGAGACAAATGGAAACGATTTTCACCAACTAGAAAACTCATCCACCACTGCTTTGAACATGGGACCAAGAGAAGAAACCAATTAAGCAATGAACTCACAGAACATAAGTGGAGTCCATAGTTGAACGATAAGCCTCACAAGAAAAGAATATCGAACCTTAACAGATAAGAACAAATAAGTATTCAAAATCAAGCACTTGCATCACTGAAGAACCACTGCAACTTTGTAACATATCGTTACTCGATAAACTTCATTTACCACATAAAGCCTGAACCCCCAAAAGATCATGAATACAAATCTTGAAATTTGATCATTTAGAGAATATCACCATGGGTGATCAAATTACCACAGAATTAACCTCATTCTCACATTTTGACGATTTAATAACATCGACAACATACACTAGTACCAAGAATCATCAAACTTTATTACTCCATCCTAAAACTTCCCAAATGGAATACAAACCACAAGGTTGAAACAAATTTATTATAACCAGATTATGCTAAGCAATAACAATATCACAACGCACGCTATCAAAGACTACTTACGAAATTCATCTACTCAACTGTTGGTGTTGCTCAACACCTTCTTCAATACTCATTAACAATTGATGATTGTACTAACCATGTGTATACATACGGTACTAATTCCATTTGCAATCACATAACCAAATATAAACATAGATTCACATTTCACCTTTATTCGTAAATCATTTCAAAACATGATTAAAGATTCACTAACATAATTTCCTATAAACAAGGTTTCATGAATCGATACACCAAAGACCCATCCGGTACTTTATACAAGTTTCAACAATTTTTGCATACCAGAAATAGATAAATCTAGCTTTTATGTAAGATCTATAGGTTACGAATGGATATGGACAATCTTTATTTAACATACACTGTATCAAATACAAGGACATTTCAAATTAATAAATTTCAATTTCATGGATGGTAGTTAAGAATAATTGATTTGCACCATGCTAAAAACCCAACTTGGTAACCCACATCATAGCAATTTATTCGTTTAGTTATAACTTCTCATTTTAAGCATGGCAAGTCATCACAAAAGGATTCTAACGTCTTACTTGAGAAAAGAGAGACTTCAAATTTCAACGTTCAAGTAATCCAAAAGAAACACATAAAGCAAAAGCTTTTCCATGCAAACGAACTTACATGGGAAACTCTCACTAACCAAGCTATCAAACGAGTAAATGAGTCATTTTTTCAATGAGAAAGAAGGAGCAACCATGAAAACATCAATCTTGCCAATTGACAACGATCACAAGTAGTAAAAGCAACTCAACAATCGAAAAGCAATAATTGTTTGAGAGAACCAAGAGGATCTATTGAAAACCATAAACTATCATGAACCACAAACCTGGAGAAATTCATCAACCACCACAGACAAGAAGCGCCAAAATCGAATTCAAGGAAGAGAACAACTTTCTAAAGCAACTCACGCTTAACACTTGAAACTACGGTGCTCTGGGTCACTACTCCTCTAACCACGATCGCGAACGATGGCGTAACTGGTGAATCGGAGTAACAACCACGATCTCCACTTCTTATCATCCGTTAACAACACGCTTCACCAAAATACTCAATTATGAATATACTGGGACCATCTCATGACAATCATAGTATTAGTTCATATTAACAACAAGAACGATAGTACGTAAGAAATTCAAGAACAGTTCAATATGATGAAACACACCACTAGAAATACGAATCGATGGATTACCCAAACCCCACCCATCATGTACACAGTGTGTCAATTTAATAACTTAATTACCACGGACCTAAAGCCCGCTCGATACCAAGCTGTAACACCACGGCTATTGGAAGCCAAGATGTCACCTAAAACATCTAACATACATCCATATTGCGGGAGAATTTGAATAAAATCAACTAATGATAGTATCAAAACAACGGGACATGATGAAGGTATCCTTCCTTCACCATCTAAACTATTTATTTCAGTTCATTGATAATGAAAGTTCATATGCGATAATAAATCAACCTCAATGTGGAGAAGGTATCCTTCCTTCACCAATTATAATTTAATTATTACAGTTCATCATTAACGAATGTAAGATAGAACTAAATTTAATCTTGAACATGAATAGGGTGATGTGAACGAGTAGTGCGTGTCTACTCCCTCCCAAGTGAGCCAACATCAGGGGTTACCTAAAATAAACAAACAACGCAAGAGTGAGTCCATGACTCAGCAAGTACATATATCAATATGATAATCATTCAATATGAATAAGACAATCTCATCATCGAGTTCGATCACATCACAATCGACTACATATGAAGACATGATATGAATGCTCAAAATCAAAGGAATGGACTGCACACATGCATATCCGGTATAGCGGTGAAACACCCGTCGGTGTTCACTCAAGCCCGCATCTTAACAAAAATGCGGGATCCACTTCCGTATGAAGAACGTTTCATACGGTGTCCAACATTGCCCATCTTGGAGTTAATGGGTCTTACATGCCCATTCGGAATTAATGGGTCTTTCAAATCCACTCCGTGGACGGACATGACAATGTCCAACACCGCCCACACTGGAATGGTGGGACTTGCAATCCACTTTCGTGGAGGAAACATGCATAATGAATGCATAGAATGAAATACTGAATATTGAAAGACATGATAACAAAACATGGATTCAACACATATGAAAGAACATAGACAATCCATCTTCTCTCGTATCATACCAAATCACAAAGATGACCATATAAACATTCATCAATCACAATCATTAAGGGTGGCAATGTACTTGCCTTCGCGATGCGACGCGTTAGTCGGCAAAGGTGATACTCCTAAACCCGAGGCTTCACCTCCTAAACAAGTAAAATAATTTCAATAAGGACATAATATACCCAACACTACTAATCGACGTTAAACACGCTTCACGATGACTCTAGTCATTAATACAAAACTTAAAATGAAATCAACAATTTCTGACATAACTTAATTCTGGACAGCAGCACGGTAATTGACATATCTATTGGTCTGGAACTCGGAATGAGGTGAGACCAATTTCCATGGATTCTTAACTGACATATCTACAATACTCTAGTTGGGCAAAAGTTCAGATTTTGCCTCTAATAAAATTTGGCCCACGGCTCAAATCTGTTGACTGAATTAATTGACAGAAATATCGGCTAAAATAAAATATCCATAACTTTTGTTGTACAACTCCAAATTGAACATTCTTTATCAATATGAAAAGGTTATCGAATTATCTACAATAACTTAGTTGGCACGACATTCATATATTGTCTTTAACAAAAAGTGGCACACGGGTCAAAATTAAAGATAGAAATCGACATACAAACTGGACAGACTGACATACAATCTGGACAGTCACAAAGAAAAGTGCATAACTTTTGATCTATAAATCCAAATGAGGTGTTCTTTATCAATCCTGAAAACTAGTGATATCACCTTCAAAATTTGTTATGGGCAAGACCTCTGAATCACCCTCTAACTAGGCCATAAATCAACCTATACAGAGACTGCTATTTCTCGTCAGGATTCTGGACAGCAGATAATAAATCTATCATAACTTTTGACTCGAAAGTCGAAATGAGGTGATCTTGGCGGCCAACGAAAGCTAAGAACAAGACCTACATAACTCCAGGAGATGATCATCTCAGATTCGGCCTCTAAAACCACGAAACAGACCCCGCAACATTCTGGACAGAATTGATTTTCTGAACGCAGCAGTTCGATCTAATCAAATATGAACCAAATCGCATCTACCACTAATCAAACGACGAGGATCGGTATTCGTTACCCTTGTAGAACCCTAGGAAGGCACTGATCAAACACCCCGAAGAAGATCCCTTCTCTTCTCTTCCTTTCTCCTTTCTTCTCTTGCCGAAATCCCTTTCTCCCTCTTCCTTTTGGCCAATGGCAGCAGGATGAAGGGGTGTATGGGGGCGTGCTACAGTACCTGGTGGCGCTACAGTACCTGGGGCGGCGCTACAGTACCGTGCTACAGTAACAGGGGTGGTTGTGTAGGGTTTTAGGAGGAAAAAGGGGCAGCTTGGGCCATGGGCCTTAGGGCGCCTCCCCCCCCTTAATGGCCCACTTCATGGCCGGCCAAAGACAGCCCTTAGCTTGGGCTGGAGGCCCAAATTCCCAATTCTAACAGAATCCTTAAATTTAATTTAATTTTTCTCTTCCAAACAAGTTTCTCTCTTACCGATATACGGGATATTACAAGCAATCCGGTCTCCAACCAAACACCAAGACCGGTAAAAGACTAGGAACACGTTCTTAGCCCTAACTAGTCATACATTTGCCTTGCATACCTTCTTGAAGCTTGATGACGCAAATCTTCACTTCAAGTCCGGGTCATTGTATTGACTTTGATAATTATCAACACATGATGATTTTCTTTACTTCGGGATCTTAACTTGATGCTCATCAACACATGATGGCATCCTTCATCCCGAGTCTTGATATGCATCAACACATAATGCATCCTTCACTTTTTCCTCCATTAGCACATGATGGATCTTCTCTTCACTTGATGATCAACTCATGATCATCTCCTCTTCGAGATCTTGATACGCATCAACACATGTTGCATCCTTTACTCCAAGCTCTTAACTTGATGACGATCAACTCATGATGTTATTAAAAGTCTTCATCGCCATGGAACATAACCTATTCATCTAACTCATGGAAAATATTAGTTCCACAGTATAATTACATTAATTACCACAACATACCATTAACTAATGATGGTGGGACAAGATACTCCAATCTTTCCCTCTTTGGTAATTGATGACAACCATCACAATTACAAATAATTGAATATAAAGAATGAGTATATATGAACTACACAAGTTTTATATACTCAGGGATATGTTTCAAAGTAGAGATCACAAATATATGTGGATGAAGAAATATGGATCAATACTAATGAAACCACAAAACATAGAGTAAACTCCCCCTAATGTTGTGCATACACGAATGTGTAAAAAGAACATATGCACATATTCAAGTTGACCTTTTGGTGGAGTTCAACCTATATTTTGGATCCGAGGAAGCAACAAGATATACGAATATAATGTCAAATGCATACCTCTTTGATTTTTCACCTTTATATCCAATTGAGACTAAATAATAGGTATAACAATAGAAGTGTTAGTCTCACAATTAGATTTATCATTAATAACCAAAATAATTCATTAACTCATAATGGTGGGTCTAGATTCTTCAGGGGTCCCCCTTTTATACTATCTAGCCTTCTTGGCTACGATAATGTACTAGTTCAGGATCACGCTAGTGCACATAGTGTCAACATAGATGAATATCATTCCACATAAGGTGAATATAAGAATAAACGACTAATTTGATAAATAAATAACGGTTGTGACCTTATGGTCGGGTTTACACTTATTAAGCCATGCAGGGCTGAGCACTAAGTAACAAAATAGCAACAGAATGGAAGCAACTCCAGCGGTAACCCATCAACTTGCCACAGGCAACCGACTGGGATAAAGACCTAGCGATCAACCTCCTCGTGAAGATTTAAATCGAAGAAAAAGAGAGAGAAAATACTATTTCAGATTTTTTGAATTTTCTTTCTAAACAAAATCTTGAATTATTGCCTCAGCAATAAATTTTGAAATTAAAAGAAAATCCTAAAAATATCAAATAGTGACTGATAGGTGGGACGCACGGTCTATAGACTAGGTTCATGATTTGGTCCACAGGTCTACGAGCTCACGGGTCTATGGGCTAGGGCTCTAACATGTGGGGTCCACACGTTAGTGGCTTGGTCCATGACAGACTAGGTTCACCTAGGGATAGGTTTAGGGTTTAGGTGCGGTGGCGCTGAGGTGGCGGTGGTTTGCACATGTGGCGCACACGTGTCAGACACATAGGTGTGACGGAGCGACACGTAGGATGAAGTTGTTGACATGGCTATCACGTGGAGCGAGGCTAACATGGTACATGCTGGCACTAACGTGGCACATGTGGTGGCCCGGTGGCGAACACGTAAGCAGTCACGTCAACTAAAATCGATGGCTGCCACGGCTTGATGGCAGCGACGGCGATCAACGGTGACCAGCGGCGAAAGGAGGTCGTCACTGGCATGCTTATGCTCCGGCAAAGCCATTCCTTGGCTTAGATGTGATGATGGAAGTCAGCAAAGGGGTCAATAGTGGAGGCTCGGGTCGGCGGTTAAATGGTGGCGAAGGGCTCTAGCGAGGTCTAGAATACACGCACTGGGTTCCTTTGGGGAAGGTGATGCGAATGGGTGGTGCACGGGACCCAATGGTCACTGGCGGTGACGGGAACACGACGATGATGACGAAATAGAGCAGCGGCACAGGCTCGACAGCGTGATAGCGTTATGGGCTTCCTCCAGCGAAGATGGTGCACGGACGGGATAGAACACGCCAAGGCGGTTCCAGCGGTGTATAAGATGACAACAGGAGCTCACCGGCGGCGACGGAATCGAAGAAATTCTAAGGCAACGGTGCTAGGGTTGGATCTCCAAATTTGCCATGGTGGTCTAGGGCTTGAGACTTTAGGGGATTGGCAGCAGGGACTAAGGTGATGGGTTTGACGCGGACATCGAGTGCTTTTATAGCCTAGAGCCGCAGGGCGGTAGGAGTGTCCAGGTGTGAGACAGCGGTAGAGTCTAGCTCGTGCATGAGATAGAGATAATGAATAGTGTTCAACGTGGGCCCACATGTCTGTGACAAAGGGTAGGGAGGATTTGCGTCACACACGCCATGTGTGTGACTAATGGGTGGGACCAGTGCGGGCGCGGGCGGAGAGAGAGAGAGAAGGATGGGTCATGGACAGAAATTGGGTTGAAAGTGAACGAATGGGCCGAGGAAAAGGAATCCGGCCTATTTGACATTTTTTGGATTTTTAATAGTTTTTCTATTTTACAAATTACAGAAAATCCATTTGGCAAATTAAAAAACAAATAAACTCCAACAAATTCCAAAAAAATCTGGAAAATACTTCCAAGCACAAAGAACTCAAATAAAATAATTTGGAACTAATTAATGTTTAGATTAATTACATTAAATTGTTTGACTTTAAAAAGTATCATTTAATCTTTATTAAATTCAAATAAAATTTGGTGAAATTTTCCAAGAGGCTAAACTACTCAAAAGGGTTTTTTTAATCCAAAAATTTGGGATGTTACATTGTGAAAAGATGTGCTTTTCTATCTCTTGTTAAAATTGATAAATTAACTAAAAAAACTATAAGTTCTCTAACAATGATCAGGTTTTCCATTACTACAATGTTGCTATTTCTCTAAGGAAAAAGTCTGGTTTACTCCCTCGAACTATTAGAAAAGTCTGGTTTACCCCTTGAACTACAAAACTGGTTATTTAACCCCCTAAATTTGCGAAATCCGATCAAAAAAACCCCTCGAGCCGGTTTGCTAGGGTGGTTTTGCACGCGTGGCAGCGGTTTTGCCAAGTCAGCATGCAACATGTCTTCTGGCACTACTTTATCTCCTTCTCTCCTTCTAGTGGGCCCACCTCTTCCTCTCCTTTCTCCTCTCTTCGCCTCCCCAAGAAACCGAACCGAACCAATCACCGCCATGGATGTGCCCGAGAGGCGTTAGAGCAGTGCATCCTCCTCGTAGGAGTTCGAGTTCTGGCCGGTTGACGCCAACCCCGCCACGTCCCTATCCTGCGCCGACGAGTTCTTCGCTGATGGGGTCCTCCTCCCGCTCCCGATTCAACTCCCCAAGGTTGCTCCGGACAGCCATAACTGTACCACCCCAGAGCTGGAGCCAGAGCCAAAGCTGGAGGACGCCACCGTCGCTGCTACATCCATCGCGATCACCTCCCCGGCACCACCCGCAGTCACTGGTGGCTGCAAGCAGTGGACGGACATCTTCGCCAAGAAGCCAGCGGAGGAGAAGGAGAGGTGCAAGGATGGTGCTGGCGACCAGAAACCGGCCGCATCCACTAGGGGCGGCGGCAGAGGCAGAGGCTCGGAGCTGAACATAAACATCTAGCCCTTCTCCCGGAGCTACTCGGCCGACGGGGCAGCGGGTCGTCAAAGCCTCGGCCACCGCCGCGGAAGGCCAGCAGCACCCCTTGCTCCCGCAGCAGCTCCGCGGTGCAGCGCCACCGCCTCCTCACCGATGGGCTGTCGTGGTTGCCGCATCGCTCGCCGCTATTCAACCGAGCTACCCGCAGCACGCCTTTCTCGTCGGCATGGGCCGCTACGCCCGACCTCCTCACTACACTCGCCACCGGGTCACCACACTCGTCATCCAGTTAGATCTAGGAGGAGTCAGGTGGTGGGGGAGGAGGCGACGAAGGGGGAAGGAGGTGGCGGAGGGAGACCAAGGTGGAGTGGGGAGGAGGCCACACAGGGAGGTGGTGGAGCCAGTGGAGACAGCGATGCCGAGCCATCCGATCGCGCCAGGAGCAAGAAGGGGCGGCTGGAGGCGCAGGCCAGTGGCGTCAGGGCACAAGGAGCGGGAGGTGGTTGAGCCGGGCCGAGTTGGGGTAGGAGGTGGTGGCACCATAAACCGAAGGAGCTCAGGGGAGAGAAGAGGAAATGGAGTTAGGTTAGGGAAGGAAGAAGAGAAGAGAAAGGGGGAGACATGGAGTGGAGAGAGAGGGTGATGTGGTTGTCCATGTGGCAAAATATGTGCCACATCAGCAAAACCGCTACCACACGTGCAAAACCACCCTAGCAAACCGATCGAGAGGTTTTTTTACCGGATTAGCAAATTTAAGGGGTTAAATAACCGGTTTTGTAGTTCAGGGGGTAAACTAGACTTTTTTGATAGTTCGAGAGAATAAACCGGACTTTTTCCTTTCTCTAACCTTTAGTTCATTTCATCAGGAAAGCATTTGACTTAAGGACTCATGCTTAAATCACCATCCAGCACTTATGTAGCATCATCCATTCATTCAAACATGCATCCATCCATCCATTCAACATTCCATTGATGCATAATCAGAATCGGCTAAACAGGGAAATTATGCCATCACAGAATTGATTAAATAAGCCACACTAATCAAGCTATAGCACTTAGACATCCTACTAATTTACAACAGATCAAGACAAATCAATTTATAAGACTTGGGGAAACAGTAGTGGTAGGGAAGACACAAAGAAAGAGGGGAAGTATTTTGACACTTATCTGAGAGTAGAGTAGCAGCAGAAGTAGGGAGGCATCGCCAATGTGGTGATCGATGGCAGTACTATTGCGGCATGGCGAGCACACCTCGACCCAATGCCCAAACCCTATCAGTAGAAGAACATTTCGACCAAGAGAGTAGGGAAGGGGAGGAATAGGTGAGAGCCTGAGAGGAGTGCACTCACATGGGACTTGCCAACATCTTAATTACTATAAAGTGTGGGGGCGGAGGGGGCCAGGTGTGATTTTGTCTATCTCGGAGTGACTCCACTTAGAGGTGTGAAAAGGTTCCGGACCAAAGGAAAATTTGCACCTAGATTTGTTACACCATACAAGGTATTGGGAAAAAGAGGCAAAGTTGCATATCAGCTCAAGTTACTAGAATAACTATCCAGAGTTCATAATGTCTTTCATGTGTCTCAGATGAAGACATTTCTTCAAGTACCAACAAAGTAAACCCCGCTTGAGAGCATTGATCTGCAGGAAGACCTCACTTATGTGGAGAACCCAATCAAAATTCTTGATGTGGCAGAACGCATCACCAGGAGCAAGGTCATCCGTTCGTGCAAGTACAGTGGAACAATCACTCAGAAGAGGAGGCCACGTGGGAACGAGAAGATTTGAAAGCCGAGTATTCCCACCTCTTTGCTAGCAAGTCTAAATCTCGGGGTTGAGATTCCCTTTAAGGGGGTAGGTTTGTAATATCCCAAAATTTTATTTCTATTAAAAATAAAGCTTAATTAATTTTCTTGAATTTTCTAGATTTTTTTAAAAAGTTTTTCCTATTTATTTTAAAGGAATAAATAAATTATTTGCAAATCTACATACCAATTTTGAGTTGGAAATATTTTATTTAAGTTCAAAATAATTTAGGGAATTTATGTGAATTTTTTTAGAATTTTTTAACTCTATTTGCTATTTTCTAAAAACTTATTTGATTTCTCTTAATTTTTGTAATTCAGAAATCCAACAAAAATCCAGAAAACCCTATCGGGCCGAATCTCTTTCCTCGGACCATTTTCTTTCTTTCCCAGTGGCCCATTTTTTTCTCGCGTGGCCCAGCTCGCGCTCCTGCCTCTCTCTCCTCTCCTTCTCTCGCTGACGAGTGAGCTCGCCCCGTCAGCCTCTCCCTCTTCGTCTCTCTCCCTTACTCGCTAACCATGGGGCCCACTTGTTAGCTTGGTCTTCCTCCTCCGGTCGTGCCAGCGCCGCCATCATTTTTGGCTATTCGAGCGTGTAAATGCGCCCGTTTTCACTCGCGATCGTGTGCAATTATACCCACGATCCACCCCTACTCTCTTGCGCATTCAAATCGCTAGTTTCTTCCTCTTTTACTCGCATTTGCTTTGCCGCCGCGCACGTCCTAGCCGCCTAGTGCCACCCTCGCCCTATAAAAGGGAGCCCCTACATCGCATCCACCCCCTTATCTCATTCCCACAAACCACCGCTCCTATCCTCTTCTCACATCACCGAGTCGAAGATCTTCACTGCGGTGCCCTAGCTTTGCTGTTGGCAATTACACCACTGCTGTTGAAGCTCCGTCGTTTTCATCTACACCGAAAGCTTCGCAAGTCCATGTTCTACCCTATGTGCATGCTCTTGCCGCCAGAACGCCTTCGCCGTCATATGCTCGAACACCTCCGCCGCCTCTTCCTCGTTGCCGATGAACCATTCACGCCTCGCCATTATTTTGGTGCACATAAGGTTGCCCAGACTCCCTCTTTCTTTTGGTACCACGCACACTCGTCATCGTGGCGCGTAGCGCCGACGACCATAGGTTCCGTCTGCGACCGGTCACTGATGTGATGTGGCAAGCCACATGGCGCCACTGGAAGCCATGTGTGCACCACGTCAACCCCAGTGGCCCTGTCAGCGCCCACGTGGTTGCTGGCGTTAGCGCATGCGCAAAACCCGTATTGTTCCTTGAACAGAGTTCACCGTAGACTAAAGTGATTTTGTGGACTTGGTCCATGGACCATGGGCCCACATTTCAGTGGCCATTTAGGATTTCCTGTAAAAAAATAATTTTGCCAAAATTAAAAGTCAACCGCTGACGTCTTGCATACGCAATATTTAGATTTTCCTTTAGAAAAAAAAATCATTAATTCTGAAAATTGAAATTAGGTTAATTTCTTTAGAATTCAATCTTCCGAGGACTCATTCTCCTTCATATGAGCTCCAATTCTAGTGATTAAAATTCCTAAATTCATCTAAAATTATAATATAGCTAATTAAACCAAAATTATTTAATTTGGAGTTCATTTTAATTTTAATTTGAATTTATTTGAATTTGTCTCGTTTTCGCATATAGATATTTGCAACTCTAGAGAGCAAGAGTTGTTTGACGACCAGGCATTTGAGCAAGGCAAGTTACATCTGCTAGCCATATTTGAATCCTAGTAATTTAAATTATTTAATTTCTATTTTAAATTAATATTGCACTGCTTATTTGTATTCAATTTTATTTAAATCCCCATTTTAAATTATTATAGTTATTCCTAATTCCTTTGAATGGCCAAATTTTGTCATTGAATCAGTTATACTTTGTCACCTTAGATGAAAAACATAGTTGGTACAATAGTATGAAATATGAAAGATATGGAAATATTATGCAAAGATATGCCTAGACCAAAAATATTTAATTTAGGAATTTAGCCAAATATTAAACTTAGTGTAAAAATGAGTCTATGGCTTTGGTTAGCCATGGAAAATTTTGTAAATGATTGGAAAAGCAATACAAATTTTAAACTGGTTTAGACTTGGGCAAAATGGTTGCTAAGTTTGGTGCAAGTTGATGCGCGAGATCAAATCATTTCAATAATCGAGAACAGGGTTTTAATTAGAAGTTACCAAAGTCAATTAAGGACCGGTCCGTGAGTTGCGGCTTGTAAAGCCCTACCACAAGTCTGGTAAGGGATATAACTAGCTTAATAATTTGAAAAATTCCTCTTCTTGTTGTGCCATTTGGATGTGCGGGTGTGGGGTAAGACAGAAATTCCCACTTAGCGCAAGAGGGAGACTTCCGGCACACTCGTAGCCCAATGGAGGTGAAACCTTAGCGGGCATAACTGTTTTGGGATGGAACATTGTAACAGCCTTGTGATAATTACTTCGTCACACGCCATCAGAAGCGTGTCATGGCCAACAGTTAAATTGATTATCTCTTGTAGGTAACATCGTACAACCTTTTTAGAGTGCAAAACTATTTAAATAGCAGTATCCATGGTCATGGATATACTGAACAAAGCTTTTCATGGATTAGACTTAGTTTTGTTTTAAAAATGATTTTAGCACAGATATTTTAGGATCGTTAATCCTTTGGAAATTGGGCGGTTAGCCATGTAATATGAGGGTATCCTTTACCAAATTTTGAATGGAGATTATCCTCCTATAAAACATGAGAATTTAGAAAATGAATTTTCGTCATATAATAACTGCTTTGGAACTTTGTACAAATATTTAAAAGAAAACATTACTTTATGCAAATTCAACCCTATAAGCCTTCTTTTTGATAAATCCATGCATGCATTATAATTTGTTATTGGGTGTAACTTGTGAAGTACAATTATTTGTACTCACCTTGCTTAAATAAATTGTTGTTCAAAGGAGGAGTACTACGAACAGGGTAAGGACTTGGATGACTAGGTTACGTGTAACATCCCAAGTTTAGACTTGTGTTTAAAATGTAAGAAAATGTGTAGAAATTAAAAAAAATTCTTACATCTTGTATCTCCTGTATGTTCTAAACAATTCTTGTAAAAGGAATTATGGAAATACAAGTCACAAGTCATTTTGACCAAAATCTTGTCTTCCAAAAATATTATTGTCAAACCTTATGGTCATCCCTTGAAAATATTTTTCCTAAGTTCTAGGGTTGATGTGTGACCTCTCTGAAAATTTTTACAATTTTTAGAAATTGCTTGAATACATTTGGAGGTCAGTCAAACCTGTTTAAATCTCAGTCAAACCCTAGTCCAGCACCTTGTTGAATTTTTAGAGGAAGATGTACAGCACCAAAACCTCTGAAAATTTTACACAAGGTCAATATCCAAGCTAGCAACCTCCTGTAAAAATTGCAGAATTTTTGGAGAGGTTTTCTACCTCAAACAATTCCCCACGTTCAGCCCTTCTCAGAAATCAAAAATTCAAATTCTGGTTTGAGTCAGACTCGGGCTCGAGCCCGAGCCCAACTCAACCGACTCGGTTGGACCAAGTCCACTTAACCACACTCGGGCGCGCAAGTTGAGCCGTTGGATTTGCATCCAACGCTCACGACCTCCCCTACCCCCTTTGAACCTCGGGAGCTCTCGGGCGACCTCAACCGTCCGATCAAGATCGGACCGCCCACGACCTCCCCGCCTTCACTGTTCCTCTGTCGTCTTCTTCCTCGCGCCGCGCGCGACCACTGTGCGGTATGGCACTGTCCCATCCCGCGCCCACGCCCCCGCGTGCTGTCGGAGCAGTAGCGGCACGTCAGAGCTTTCGGCAAAGCCGTGCTCCGCGCTGCCCTATTCCTTTAGCTCCAGTTTAGGCGCGGCCGAGCCCGCCGTAGCTCACCTCGGACCCCTCCCTTGTTCCCATTGCTCGCTGGTTCCTTAAGGCCTCCGAGCTCCTACTCTAGTTCCCTTCCACACCTCCAGTCGCCCCCCAGCCCACTCTTTGTGGTTTTGAGCGAATCACCGCGAACACCATTTCCGCCATTATCGACCTCGCAAGCTCTTTGTGGACAACAGTGTTCCTGGGGTCCTCTTGCTCTTCTTTCGGTCCTCCTTGGCACCTCTGGACATCGCAGGGCCATCCTCTAACTCCTTTTTGGGTTGCCTTCTCAGGAACAACTCGAATCGAGGTTTTCGCGGTTTGCGGCCGAAAAAGGGACTTCATCGTTCCCAACTCCGGTAAGTCTCCTCCGTCCAATTCTGTGGTCCTGGATCACCTCTAGGTCCTTGCAAAACTTTCCTGGCCATTATTTTTACCTCTGGTAGCCGAGCATTTTGTCGTAGTCATCCTCTCCGCCTCCGGTGTCGGTCTCCATCGCTGGGCCTCCTCCGACTTCCCTCGGACCACTCCTGTGCCCAGGTGAGTTCTTATTAGTCCCATAGAGCTCGGGCATTAGCTATCTTAGCGCGTAGTGGACCTCTTCACCATTTTTGGATTTTGCCGAAACCTAGCCTCCGCCCTTCTCTGGCTCGTCGGCGTTCTAGGCCTGCTCCGCCGCCAAGAGTGCTCCCACTAGGTTCACAATAGTATTAGGAACATATTGGTACAGTTGGTTAGCGCCGCTGTGGACTTGGTCGTCGGCGACGTGCCAGCGAGCTCAACGTGGAGCTCTGTACTTTGTCGCGATTTTGTCAAGTCATTAGACCTCCTCGAGTTCATCCCAGCCGTTCACGACCCCCTAGGTCAGATCTAGATCGTAGCGTCTTTCTCGGTAAAACTCTAAGTCGCGGGACCTCCCTCCACTTTGATCTGGACCGTTCAGGACCTCCCTTGGGTGATCTGAGTCGTCCAGATCTCGTCCCATGAAAACCCTATCCTTAAGGACCTCCCCGGTCAAATTTGGACCGTTCAAGACCTCCTCTGGTAGATCTTGACCGTCCCAGACCTCCTCCTCGCGGAGATCTAAGCCTTTAGGACCTCCTCGCGTAAATCTTGACCGTTGAGGACCTCCCCTATGAGATCTTAGCCGTCGGGATTTTCCTCCGTTAAGTGTCAACCCATAGGACCTCCCCCGTTCGATCTTGGCCGTCCAGGATCTCCTTCGGTAGATCCTGAGCGTCCAGAACCTCCTCTCTAGGGCCTTCCCTCATATCTCCCTTTCTGAGATCTTGACCATTAAGACCTCCTTGGTGAATCTTAGCCGTCCAGACCTCTCCTCCTTTAGATATCACCGTCCAGACCTCCTCCGTTAGACCTGTTACCTTAGGACCTCCTCGTGGAGCTCTGGACTGCCAGATCTAGATCTGACGGTCACGACCTCCGTTAGGCGCGAGGAGCTCGCTGCGCGTGCGCTGTTCATCAACTCGTCGGGGCCGTTCGATCCAATCTTAACGGCTTGGACCTCCCCAGTGCACGCCGTGTGGGCACTGTGCTCCCGTGGGCCATAGCCGTTCGATGAGGGATCGATGGCCGCGACTTCCCCGTTGTTACCAGATTTGTTTGGACCTCCCGAGAGCTCGGGTTTTCTAAGTTTTTTGATGTTTAAATTTCAAAAGTGCATAACTTGGTCATTTTAACTCCTTTTTGTATGATTCAAATTGCATTAGCTCTGGAGTAGAATGAACTTTAGATTGAGAATGATTTCAGGTGCTGTTCTGTACTAGGAATTAGTATATGCGGTAGGAAATGTTTAAAGGAAATGAGGCTTAGAAAATCACTTCAAAATTTGTAAAATGCATAACTCTTTGTGTATAACTTCAAATTGAGCAAACTAAAATCTGTAAAATTCCTCTGGTATTGTACTTTTACATAGTATAGGTGTTGTTCATGATATTGCTTCTGAAAGGTGAAATATGCTAGTTTCATAACTTAGGAAAGTCATAACTAAATCATTTTAACTCCAAATTGTGCAAACTCAGTTTTGCTGTTGTTAGGATACTATTACCTACCCACTATAAAAATTTCAGACTCTAGATCATTCTGGAAATTTATGCCATGAACAGTACCAGTAATTAATTTAGTGGGATTTCCAGGCTGAGAGAAATAGTTTTAGCCATAACTTTTGTATGCCTTGTCCAAATTTCATAATTCTTGTTCCAAAATTTGTATAAAATCATACCCTTGCTGCTGTATAAATTTCATGGGATTTGGATAACTTTTGTTGTTGAGTTTTGTTTGGTGTTCTTCGTTCTTATCGGGTTTTATCGCATTTCTGCGTTAGGTTCAGAAGGGTTTATTGATCCTGAGAGTTCTTCTCTGCAGCAAGAACACATCCAACCAGGCAAGCAGTTTGATCATGTTAATCCCTGTATTTTCAAACATAATGTGTTGTTTACAAATTCTAAGTATGCACTGCTATCTTGTTTTAACTATTGTCGATAGTTGGCCTATTAGATGCATGATTTGTAGGTAAATGTTTATCATCTACTACTGAGCCTAAGACTACTTTGCTGTGATTTTGGGTTCGTTGGATGAGCCCTTGTCACTTAGTAGTTTTCGAGTATGTTGCTTAGCCATGCTTAGCTATCGATAGAAATGGGAAGTTATCGACTTGTCGATAACCTTGATCACACAAAACTTATTATGACTTATGATTTTAGCCTTTGTGCTATGGTTAATTGTGAAAACTAAAAACTGAAAACAAAATGATTTGAACTTGGGCACAATGGTACGTTGGTGTGAATTTGGGTGTGACTGGAATGGTGCCCGAGTCAACAAGGACTGAACATCTTGTTACACTAAACCAAGCATTCTTGCGTGCTAACCAAGCTAGAGGGTATGTGACCTCTCTTGACTAAGTACTTTGGGAGGTGATAATTACGGGGCGCAGGTGGTTAAAACTGTTTTCATAAGGGGGGAGCATCCGCAGCGGCTTGAGCCATGGGCTGATGTATCCTACTCTTCAAGTTGTCGCGACTCTTAATTAGCATCATTCATTGGAAATGTCTCGTAGGACTTAGTCGTGCCGGCACACCAAAGGAAGTGTGCTAAATCATGTGGCAAAAAGGTGGTTTGAAGTGTGGGTACATTGGTACACCCCTGCAGGGTTAAAACTATTCGAATAGCCTCGTCCTAGGTCATGGACACGCTTGGCAAGGTCTTTCAAGAGTTAGACTACAACATTTTTAATTAAAACTTGATGGGTGGTACGAATCAGGGATTCGTGCTATGTTGTGGTGGCTAATGGGTTAGTCACCTCTAGGTGGTTACTTGTATTTATTGTTATTCGCTGTTATTTCAATAATAAAAACATATTGCAAACTTGCTTTCAAATGTATTACATTATTTGCAAATAAAGTTGGCTTTGTGCTAAAATGAGACATACAACCTCCACTTAAAGAAGCCTGCATGTAGCATATGTATAGGTCTGTTATCCTACACGTCAGTCTTGAGAGTACATTAGTGTACTCATTTTGCTTTGCTTAATGTTTTTCTGCAGAGGAAGAAGGTGAGCCCCAAGGGCCTCACTTTTGTGAGACGTGTTGTGGTAGTGTTTGGGACGACTAACTTGGCGGCCCGGTCAGTTGTCTTGTGGGTTATAGCTAGCCGGTTGACTTTTTTTATAACCATCTTATGGCACTGTTGCTTTCGCTATCTTATGTTCTTTTGTTATCATTTGGCCGGTCGGCACCTTTTGTAATAACTCTATTTACCTTATGTCTTTTGCTAGACTTGTGGTCTTATGTTGTATGAGAATGATGCATGACTTTGTATGAATGTATGTGTGCTGCAACTCTGGGAAGCACATGTCCATTGAGACTCGGTGTATTTTGTTTGTAATGCTAGAGCCAATGGAAGGCTAAGTATTACAAGCTAAATAAACCGGGGTCTCACATTACGTCCCCAAATGATTGCCTATGGCAAATCGTGTGGCATACTTAACATTTTTGCTTCCACTGTACTTTTCTTTTTGGCTTATAGCCCTTATGTAATAAACTTGAAATATTGTGAATAAGTTATGTATTATGGTTGTGTTATCATCTTTTATTTGACCGTATTCACTAGCTGTCCCTGGACTAGTGTGTGAGACACAAAGAATCTTGGATCCTTTGCTCTCGGGTTCGACACGTACCAAGGCTAGAGCTCCGCCACACCCAGGGTCACTGGTACATCGTACGGTAATGGCCAGAGCTTCTCCGCACCGAGGGCCGTTCATACATCGTACCTGGGGGCCATGGCTCGGGGGCAGATTCCTTGATTCGTTCATTATAGATATGATGGTAGTTGGTAGTCAGTTTGGCATGACTCAGCTAGATGATATTGATATTGGACAGACTCAGCTTGGCGAGAGTCAATTTGCTGAAGCACCTCCGCCAACTCAACAGTCTCCATACGTTCTCGAACAGAGACGCGCTTTCTGGACCGGTCCACGTACCCCCACGGTACATACTCAACGCAAGACCAGGGCGTGGATGTAGACGCAAACACAGCGAGTAGAAAGTGGCTCAGACGAGTGAGTGAGCCATATTGTATACATTATGTGGGTATGTATCCAGGATGTTGTGCACTTATGTTGTACCCGATTTATACACATATTTTTCATAACATATCTGTATACATTTTGTGTGTATTGTCACATGAAATCATGTGCTTTGTTATCAAATAAAATCATTCAAACAATTTTTTTTTGCATGAAGTCACCTAATTTTATTCTAAAAATGTACCAAAATTTCCATTGCATAGATTTTTTTTTCCACATTTTTTTAAGAGGATGTCCGCCCCCTAGGGGCACAGCAGTGGGAGCTCTGGTCCGTAGGGGCACCGATCACGTGTCACGTCCCCTCGGATCATGGTGTTATTTTTGCACTTAACATGGAGAGGTGTCTATATTTGCTAATTCGTGCGTAAACAGTACCAAATGCACCAAAAAAAAATTCCAATTTGCTTACCGGCTTCATGCGTCCCTGATAATGTGTAGGCGTGTACTCAAGAGTGTAGTGTCCGCGAGTATCGTGTTCGTAGCCGATCAAGTGTACTGTGAAAAATTCACGACAACATAACGGTATTGTGAAATTTTCTCGCGTACTGCAGAGGATCCGATTCTTGGTGTCAACATGGCCCCGACTGACGAGTGATAGATAGCTCGGTCAAACTCTGTCCCCGCTCAAACAGCCACAGGCGCCCGACCATGCAGATGCAGAAGCCCAAGTTTAGCATCGCCACTGTCCAAGTTTAGCTCTATATTACTCCTGATCACGCCTCAAACTCCGGTGAAGCAAGCGGAACAACCATGGCTCCGAACGCCTCAACCGCCGCCGTCGTTGCCGCGCTCCTCCTTTTCCTTGCCCTGGCGTCGCCAGCGGCGGCCTTCAACATCACCAGGATACTTGGCGAGTTCTCCGACTTCTCCACCTTCAACGACCTCCTCTCGCAGAACAAGCTCGCCGACGAGATCAACCGCCGGCAGACCATCACCGTGCTGGCCGTCGACAACGGCGCCGTGGGAGCCATCTCCTCCCTCCCTTCCGACGTCCAGCGGAAGGTGCTCGCCGTGCATGTCGTCCTCGACTACTACGACACCGCCAAGCTCGGCGCCATGAAGAACCGCTCCGCCGTGCTCACCACGCTCTTCCAGTCCACCGGCCAGGCCACGAACCGCATGGGCTTCCTCAACTACACCAGGCGCGCCGACGGCGTCATGGTCTTCGGCTCCGCCGAGCCCAGCGCGCCGGTCACGTCCCAGATGGTGAAGTCCATCGCCTCCCGCCCCTATAACATCTCCGTGCTGCAGGTTAGCTCCGCCATCGTGCCGCCAAGCATCGGCTCCACCGACAACAGCAAGCCTGGCGCTCCGCCGCCCGCCCCGGCTAAGGCTGCGACGCCCTCTCCGGCGCCGGCGCCGACGCCGCCAAAGAGCCGGAAGGCGGCTCCTCCGCCCAATCCGAAGGCCCCCGCTCCGGCCCCGTCTGACGATGCCAGCGCTGACGCACCTGCCGATGCGCCTGCCCCGGCGGCAGACTCGCCCATGGCGGACGGCCCGGCGGAGGCCGACGCGCCAGCGCATGAGAATAGCAACGACGACGCTGCGGATGGGCCCCAAGGGTCCGCCGCCGTCAGGGCGGTGGCCAGTGCAGGTCTTGGTATCGTGGCGCTTCTCATGATGATCGTTTCACTCTGATTGATGCTAAACTAACGGAGGCTGAGTAATTGGACGGAAGCGTTTATAATTAGTGGGATCATTAGGAATTGACAATATGAAGCTAGTCCTTTTTTTGTTTTCTTATTAATATTTTACGCAGTAATCATGCATGTAGATCGTCTTAATCGGGTCTTCTTGGCATATTGCTAGTCCAACGTGAGACAAACATGACTCGTCAGAGTTATTTTCTTTCGAGGAAATTGTACCACACCTATATGTTATTTGCCAAAACTATGAATTTTCAGCAAGCAACTCATCATAAGTGTTTGGTTGGTAAAATAAGATTGAATAAGGTGTTTCAATCATGTTTGGCAAACGGAATGATTTTTGGCAAACAGGATGGTTTAGCATCTAGAAAGTATATTCCTCGAACTTGTATCCCACCAACCAAAGCTAAGGTGAGATGGTTTAGTTCAGCGATAATGCTTCCTAGCTACTAGTCGCGCCATGGCCTGACCGCGCGATCACGCTCGCGTGCCGTCGGATGGAGGGAGAGGCGATTCGTGGACTGACCACGCCGTTGCCTGGGAGGCGGGGCAGTGAACGTGTGTATGACTTCCAGGGTTTGGCTAACCGGTTTCAAATTTTTATCAGGATTCAATAGGACCGATTTTGCCAAAAATTTTAAAAATTCAGCCAATTTTGGTGAAAGTTTTAAATTAAAATTTGAATTTTTCAGATTTTAATTTTAAAAAATCAAATTCAAGCCAATCTGATTTTGAGGGCCGATTTTAGCCTGTTTGAATTTTTACCAGGTAGCCTATATAACCGATAATCCTGATTTTCAGCTGATTTATCGGCCGGTAATCAAAACTACGATGACTTCAGTAATAGGATACGAGATAACAGTATGGGCTTGTTCATCATTTTTTGTTTCAATGATTATAACTCTTGAACCGATTCTCCGATTTACGTTCCGCCTGAACCACTGTGATCTATATGACGAGCTGAACAAAACAAGACATATATTGACTATGTTTTAGAGACATAAGCCTAGAGTTGCTAGCTAAGTGTCCTCTACTAGCAACTAGCAGAGTTGCTAGTAACTAATGTAGCAAGGCGACTATAGTTGCTAGCAACTAACATGGAGCCACCACTACTAATTGATTGCACAAAATCGTTGATAACTATCATCAAGTAACAGAGAGATGATAAAAACTAACATGTAGAGCTACTAGTAACTACTGAAGCAAATAACATATAGAGCTAGCAAGTAATGTAGCAACTAGTAGCGGAAATTTACTAGTTAACATCCTAGAGTTGCTAGTAGTTGACACATAAAGTTGCTAGCTGAAAAATAATTTTATCAACGTCTTCGAAACATATTCAATATGAGTTTTGTTTTATTAATATCGTCGTATATATCAACGGTCAAGCGGAACACAAATCAAACACTCGAATTAATAGATATGATCATTTAAAGAAAAAAAAAACTATGAACAAATTACAAGGTTTTGTGTTTTGCTTGGTCGTGTTAGATGGGCAATGCGGTTTGTAACGACGTTGCGGGAGTGCTGAGTCGAATAAAAAAAGAGATACTACAACGCCCCGCAAGCCCGCCCGGCCCCACCTCGCCGCCCACACCTCCGTTTGCTGCTGCCTCCTCCTCCTCCGATCAGCCCGCACGCCGCCTCCTCCTCCACAAAGCTCCTCCTCCTCCGGCCGGCCCCACGCGTCGTCTCCCTCCTCCGCGCCCGCTCCCCCTCCTCCGGTTGGCCCCGCGCCAACTCCCCCTCCTCCGACCGCTCCGCTTGCCTCCCATCCTCCGACCGCCCCACCCGCCGCCTCACTCCTCCTCAGGTGTGTCGCGAGGATCAGACGTGAAAACATGTGTGTACAGCACTCATAAAAAGAGGAAAAAGCACGTGCACACATAAAAGGAAAGGTTGGAGGTTAAATCCCCACAGCACTGCGCACTCACCCGATCACAGGACTAATCACACGTTAGACGCTCGGTAGTTTAGTCAACCAAACAGCGATGATGTTTTCTTTATGACCACTCTATACATGTACCACTTGATACAAGCAACCAAATATAGCACCACTTGTATTTTAGTTTTGGTATATCCACAATTCCATTTTAACTAACCACATTCAACACCACCACGCGTTCTTGGTGTGGTAGTACTAGGTATAATATTTGAGAGCCCTAAGTGTTTCGTGGGATTTAAAACTTGGGATCCACCATCTATATAGCACAGCACCATCGAGCACATGGCGTACAAACACAGGTTTGTAGTCATCTGGATTGTCGCAGAAGAGATTCAATCTTGATTCATCCTGACCAATGAGTAGTGAACCTTCACAATATGTTCAGAGTAAAACCAGAAAGTTTGCTTTGCATAGGGAACAACTGATTTCTCCTAGCAGCAATCTGCTTCTGAACCTCAAGTTCATGCACAAAAGCATTCAGCATAGCAGCAGCATTCGCAGTTTCAACTTCCACAAGACTTTTAATTGATTTTGCTATGTTTGCAAACTCCGAAGCGACAAGATCATCTTCAGCAAACACCCTCTTACGAACAACTCCAGGTTGAGCTCCAGTTGAGGGGTTGTTAGTATGACAAGGTACTTGAGAATGAGTCATCAACTGTTGATATATGTGATCCACGAATTTCTAATATGATCAAATCCAAATTTGCCATATTAGCGAATTAGTTTCTTACTTGGACTCAAATCCTTTTACCCCTTTATATACCTATTGTAAACCGCACAGGAAGAGTCGACGCCTTATTGTAATTCATCTGTGTTTTGTAAACACTCCTCATATAATGATCATCGTCGATTGGTACCTGTGGTTTTTTTCCCCTAAGGGTTTTCACGTAAAAATTTCTGTGATATCAGAGCACAAGAGATTAGGGTTTTGAGAGATGAAAAAAAAAACAGTGGCGGCAGCGCGGGAAGGAGAGCACGGGGATGGCAGCGGCCGACGATGGCGGCGGCGAAAACCTTAACCCTAACTTTGCTTTGATACCATGTTGGAATAGAACTACATCTATTCCAAATTTCCAATGGGCCAAAAGGTCAATATAATATGTACTGGGTTGGTCAACATGCAAAAAACATCCTAAGCTATATACATATCTAACAATCTACCTATGTCAAATTTCTCGCATCCTGCTTCGTTCTCAACCTTGAACGATGATACAAGGCTGCTATAAACTTTCCAATTCTAGATCCATCTCCAGCATTTCCAAGGAATGTGATGAACCATACTATCAATTCAGGTATGTAACATTCGATCAAAATAGAACTGAGTATTGGCTTAATGTAACTTTCATTGTGCAACTCGAGGTATTATATTATCTAGCACAAAAAATGCATGTGTTTCTGTATTTAATGTCTAAAGAAAATGGTATAATGTTAGTGGCTCCATGACAAGAGGTAAATTGGATTTAGCACCTACGAAATTTCATTGAATGGAAATCCTTTTTCCCTTCAGTAAATAATTTTCACAAAAATAACAATTATCGTAAATTTGTGGTTCAACATAAAATAGAACAATTTACCATAAGTTAGGAAATCACTCATGCTGCCCTTTGAAAATCCCTGCACATCACTGTCCAATGTCCATACTGGCCAGCTAGAGCTTTACCAGGGATGGCTCCAGTGGTGCACCAAACAGGACATGACAACAGCAGAAGACATCTAGTAGCATGACCCAACTATAGAAAAGGTAAGCTATAGAATGCTGAGACTTTAAACCATAAGGAGTTAAGAAATGGAGAAAAAAATTAGATTGAGATCAATTGAGAAATTGAAAAAAAAAAAGGAAGCTAGATAAAATGTTCTTCAAAGATGGGGAAGCCATGGGTGAAAGATAGTTAAAAAAAGGATCGATATGTACAAATGTTAGTGACGATACTTACATCCGACATTCGGGGTGACCTTCTGGAACTATTCAAAAAGCTCTGAAGAGACACTATGCTCAAAGAGCCTGGTGATTGGCAAATGTTCGCTTGTGTAACATTGGAAGTCAGATTCACAGAAACTATCTCCTTGAGATCTTTAGTCTTTTGTTTTTTATCACACAAAGCCTCCTGCCGCTGATCCACTTGCTGGAACTATACCGAAGGCTCAGTGATGCGACATCATGCTCAAAAGTGGCCTCAAGCCCGACAAATCTAGGGTGTGATTGGTTAAGATGTGAGAGGAATCCAGAAAACAGGCATCGCCCGTACCTTCACCTCAGGTGGAGACACCGCTGCCGAAGAGCTCTGTCCTCGCGCAAGTGGGCAGCAGTTTGCCAGAGCTCCCATATGAGAGAAATTCACCATGACGTCAGCAAAAGAATTCTATACAGAAGCCAAAGGAAGAAAGAGAAGACAAAATAAGAGGAAAACTAACTTAGGGAAGGAGTCGGTCCCCCTCACGCTCGTCGCAGGCGAGCTCGCCGGAGCTGGAGGGGGAGAGGGGCCGGGGGTGTTTGGGGGATTGGGGAGTTTCTACTGTGGGAATGTTCAGCAGTCCCCCTCGGAGGCTTCATTCTTTTGTTTTTGTTCACACTGAGTCTCTTGCTTCGGATCCATTTCTCATCCATATACTTCTTAAATTTCTTGTGTTGCGTCCACCAACTTGAATAATCCATACCTGGTTTGCATTCAACAAAATCCATGATATCATTCCACTCTGAAGAGTTCCGCTTGTATTCCGGAAGGCACTCGAAAAAGGATGGAGCATCACCCCTTCTATCTCCGAATTTACACCTCCGAAAGGTGCCCAAACTGCAACAAGTTAATACAATTCAAATTTAACTTCCATTTGATACAACTAACAAACTTTTCAGCTATTGGACACAAGAAACACAGATCAAAATGATAAGAATAACTGGTCTACCAAACAAAAACATCCAACTAGTATTTCATGTGAAAAAAAAATGTCCAAAGAAAATAACAACAAAACAGTCCATCATTACCAATGTGTTCATCTACATGAATTCAGGTTGTGATCAAGTTAGCTAGCGGTGCTTAACTTCATCTTAACAATATATCATGGTAGCACGATGTCACTAAATGAACAAATCAGTAAGTATTGCAGGCAAATGCAATTTGGTGAGCACCAACATTTCTTTTTTTTCTCTTTTACATAAAAAATATCTGCAGAAAGAATTTTTTTTCATTTGGATGAAACCATATTCAGGATTATGTTGAGTAGTGAAAATGCTGGGCCTTCTATTCAGTATATTTTCTTTTCTTCCAGTTCTAAAAAGATGCCGTTTTAGACATATACACGGTGTCCAAAGTATATCCTCAACTACTACTAATATATTACAAAATTTACGAAAAAATATAATATCATGGGTGTAGTTCTGATGAGAAATCTACTAATGTTATTTCCATCTGTTGATCTGGTCAATCCAAGTACTTTTGAATCTATTATTGGTCAAAATTTAAAAGTTTGACAGTATGCATTCTGTAACAGCGTAAACTTGGTAAAAGAGGAAGCATTCTTTACCTTTGCCCTTACATTTATTTAACCTATTATTGTCTTTATCTATGAAGCTACATTCCATAGCTTTTACAAGCACTCATGTGCGTGCATACCATTTCGGATCACACCAAAACTACTAATAATGCAGCCTTCAAAAAAAAACATGCTTATTCACAAGGATAATTTCCAGCTCACAAAGGTACGGAGGTACTCCAAAAGAAAATGGGTAAGAAAGTAAACTAAAAGAACTGCTATGAGATCTAGTTCTCTACATCATTCCCACTTTTATCATATAAAATGTCCACTAAGACTAGCAAGAACTATTGTGCATCCCCAATGGCTATATATTTTTTGAGCTTACCTGCTGCCCTCACCAAAATCATGCCCAACCTCATCTTGAATATGAACTTTCTGTAAGTTACTGAACCGTAATGCTATTACTGTAGAAGATTTTCTCCGAGAAGAGCCCTGCATGCATGGTCTTCAAATCAAATAAAATGACAGAGAAAAAGAGAAGACGAAAAAAAGATAGGTCAACAAGAATCAGAAAGAAACCAATATCTGAGTGGCTACAAGTGCTACCTTAGAATTACCCTCTTGGTCAATGGAAGAAATTGCAGAATCTTTTGAACCATCAAGGCACTGAAATAAACCCAGACTTTCCTCTTCAGCAATCAAAAGATTCATGGCCACCATCATCATGATAATGCAACCTTTCCACAGAAAGCCAAACCTCATTCTTAAACAACAAACTGATAGGCTAGTAAAATGAGCCAGCATTAGCATTGAGGCCCTTTCCCTGTCAACAGGCTTCCCAATCATACCAAATAAGTCATGTCTATGAAGTTCATTAGCTTCATACGGTCCAAGCAAGCGGATGGTTTCGGATATGAAACTGTACTCCTTGCAAAGCAATAGATAATTTTCATTTTGCCTGCCATCTGTGACCCTCTTTTGAGTAATGCAGTGCAGAACTTGTATAAAAGAGGAACCCATCAACCGAAGTACTGCAGCAAGGCAGATAATCTCCTCTGAAACCGTAGCATCCAATTCATGCATCTCCTTTTGCTTTGCACAACCCAGGATATTTGACACTATTCTCCTCACAGCAAGAACAGCTTGCTGCCTGAATTGTTCATGAACCAAATGCTGGTTATCTTCAATGAAGCGGACAGCAAGATCAAAGATTTCCCCCTCATTGGTGTGCAGGTCATCATCAGAGTGCAATTTGCAGAACGAAAGAAGCCTATTGATCTGACAGCTTAGCTTCTGATTAGTTGCATCTTGGATACAAGAGTTCAAAGGTCTCTTCTTGGCAAAACAACTCAACGGGCTTTTCAAACCACTAGTTCTGTCGAAAACACCCAATGCCGGCAAGTATCTCAAGTAAGCATTCATGGCATGCTCAAACGCTAGCAAATGCGGGTCCAGATCCCCATTGCCGACACATCTGGATGCAAGCAATACAAAATGAGCTTGGACAACAACCGGCATAGAGAACAAACAGCCCCTGTGGACCAGGGAAATAGCTCCCAGCAAGCCAATTTCCGGAGGACCCTCCGTGTGCTTCCTCGACCAAGAGAGTGCACTAAAAAACTGCTCAAATCCCCCCTCATCTTGCACGGATGAAATGAAATGGTGGGACATGAGCTCTAGCACGACACGGAGCTCAACCCGGCACGACGGGGCAGTGGAGACCCTTGATCCTTTCCGTACGGCACCATCGGCCAAGGTGAAGCACCTCCTCAGTTGGTCGCTAACCACAAGATTCTCAACGAACATCTGCAGGAACCAAATGACCAATCAAATTCTTGAAATAAATCAGTGAGTTATCGCCTCTTCAAGGAGGAAAAAAAATCAGTTCTTGCAATCAGTTCTTCGCCCTTGTAAGAAAGAAAAAACTAGTTCTTGCAACTCGTCCCTGGAAATTACATTTTGTGAAGGAATTGAGGAACCAACGAAGCGTGTGGGTACTTACCTCGAGAGCGGGGAGGAGGGAGGGGTCGGGATCGCGGGAGAGAATGGCGCGGAGGGAGGCGAGGAGGCGGCGGCCGCATCGTACAGCCAGGTTGGGGTCGCCGGCGTCGAGGATAGGCAGCAAGAGGAGGCAGAAGCGGAGGAGCGACAGGAGGTCGGCGCGAGGCTGGGAGGGGAGGAGAGGTCGTGCCGGGAAATCTCCGCGAAGGCGAGGTGCGCCAGGCGCCGGGTGCCCTCCAGCTCGTCGGCGTCGGGCATCAGCGGGCGGATCGGTAGCGGCGGAAACCCTTCGGATTTGGTGCCTAGTCGCGCGGGGCGGGAGGGAGTAGAGACGCTTGACTGAGAGAGAGGACTGGTGGGGAACGGAGTGGACGCAGGACGGCAGGAGACACTTTCTGGGCCTTGTCTATTCGGGGGCGCGCGGTTGCTGTTTTCAGTTGTTTCTTCTGTTTCTGGAGTATTGCTTCGGTTGTTTTGCTTTCTCTGGTATGATCGTTTTATGGCCCGCAGCCGAGCGTACCAAATATTTCGTGGGCTACGGATTCTGGTCTTTTCGCGGGCCGTGCCTTCCGATCGATTCGTGCCCTTTTTTTTTTTCATTGTGTACTTCTTTTCATTCCCAACTTGTTTACGCCGTGTCTGGGCTCTTTAAGCCCCAAACGCGCTAGCTTCGAAGCAGGTTTAGGGATAAGCCGAAAGTTAGCTTTGGACAATGAACTAGACATGTTCAAATGCCGGGTCAGGTCGGTTCAGGTCAAGCTTGAAAAGTCCGGTCTCAAACTGACAGGTCTGAACCTGGCCGGGTCCGAAATTTGAATTTTTGATTAAAAAAGATTATTTTGATCCTTCTTGAAATTAAAAAAAATAATTCATTTCCAGAATTTAAAAATAGATTTCTATTTTTATTGCTTTTTCGCTTCCGCCGAGCTTCGAGACAAAAATCAATCTCAAGCCCACTAACAAGCAGTGTGGGTGACAGTGGTCGCTGTGAACAAGTCTACAATTAACTAAAAGCTGAAAGCAGGTAAGAGATGTTTTTCGGGCTTTTTGCATGGTAGGGATACCTATTTATTACTAGAAGTTGGAGAAAATTAACCACCAAATGACACTGCTTAAAAAGGGCTTGGAATCCTAACCCACCACCTCCTCACCCTCATTGATGAGGATATCGACCCTAATGATTCAACCATTACTTCGACCCGCTGCACTGCATCTTCCATTTCAACCACATCTTCTCCAATTGAACTTTCGGCTACTACAATGTCATATTCCCCAATTAGATTGAGCTACTTCTACTCCTACAAGCCGAGTTATGTCTATATGCCATCACTACTATAAAAAGGCAAATACTAGACGCCTCATCACAGACGGTTAACCAAAACCGTCTGTATTACATGCAATCATAGACGGTTTTGGTTTAGAGACCATCTGTGTTACTGGCTGCACTAAAAACCGTTTGTGAAGAGGTAATATCACAAACGGTTCATGATGAAAACCGTCTGTGAAGTATCACAAACGGTTTGTAAAAATAACCGTTTGTGATATTTAGAACTATCACAGGTGAAGTATCACAAACGGTTCGTAAAAATAACCGTCTGTGATATTTAGAACTATCACAAACGGTTTTCAACAAACAGACGTCTGTGATACTTCCTAGATGGTTATTAACACGAACCGTCTGTGATAATTAAATGTTTCAGCTCCCGCGCGATGTGTCTCTTCGTCTCCTGCATCGACGGGCGATGCGTCTCTTCGTCTCGCGCGCCGACATTATATACGATGCTTCCCTTCGGCGTTTTATAAGAATGATCATCGTGCACCATGGTGAGCACACATGGTATTGATCAATACGTACACCATGGTGAGCACGCGGAGCATGACTGCTAGGACCAAGCTAGCGAGGAGGTCGGCGATCGCCATCCTTCTTCCTGACGATGTCGTCATCCACATCATCGGGCTCATGGCTGCGAGCTCTCCTAAGCCCATGGCTGACCTCTACAGCCTACGAGCCACGTACGTGATGATTTCGTTTTGTGTCCAATATCCAGTTCTGAACTGTGAATTTGATTATAAGCAACAACGATCTTAATTTGGCCTTTTATTTTCTCTTATGGAGTAATTAATTCTTGTATTAAGATTCAGTCATCTTGAATTTTAGTTGCAAGGCCATGTATAAGGTGTCCAAGAAGCGCGTCGTGGGGAGGCGTGTGGCGCTAGAGTAGGACGACGCGATGAAGTGGCAGGACAACGAGCGCTACCTTACCATCATCAACCACCTGGCCGGCACCGGCAACCCGGAGGCCTGCTTCATCGTCGGCCTCACGCTTGTCTTCGCGCCCCAAGACATGCAGTGCGGCCTTGTGTTCCTTGAATGGGCGGCCGTCGCCGACCACAAGACCATGGCCTACGTGCTCGGTCTCCTCCTCTACATGACCAGCGAGACGCGCGATGTTGGAAAGCACTACATCAGGCAGGTCGAGGGTGAGCCGGGCGGCGACGGGTGTGAGACGGCCAAGAGAACCAACCGAGAGTGCAGGCGGTGCCAGAGGCTCGCCACGGACATGGTCCAGGCGGTGGTGTGGAAGAAGATGGCTAGGCCGCTGAGCCGGGTGTAGGCGCTATCGGAGGACGGCCATCGGTGCATGAGCACCAGCTGCGGCGTGGAATGGTGGGACGACTACGCCGTCTTCTGCAGTGATGACTGCAAGATTAGGCACGAGTATGCCAATTTCTTTGTAAAGGTGTTGGACTACTTGCTATAAAATTAATTATCAGTTTTAGATATAGTTTTAGCTAGCAAATCCGTAATAGAGAGTGTCTATGCTTCAGGTGACTAAAATTTCTTTATCCATCAGTCACATTTTCTCACCGTTAGATCAATATTCTATGGCCCAGATTGTCTCTTTATAAAATAGACAAAAGTATTACAAGAAAAATACAAAAAAAAAGTCACAAACGGTTCTATTATGGAACCGTCTGTGATATTAGACCATATCACGGACGATTCTTTTATGGAACCGTCTATGATAAGTATCACTAACGGTTCTATAATAGAATCGTCTGTGATATCCCTTTATTAATAATAGCTCACGTGCTAGGGTTTGTGCCCTAACTCGTCACTCCCTAGCGCTCGTTCCCCTCCCCATCGTGCTTTAGGGTTCGGGACTTTGGGCTCCCGCATCGCGCCTCCCCCATCGCCGATTCGACCTTGCCCCACCATCTCCTCCGTTGAATCGAGCTCACCACCATCTCCCCCTGTCGAATCAAGCTCGCCTTGCCATCTACACCATCTGTAATGCCCCAAAAGTATTTGAAAGGAATTAGTCGGGAGAGATTAATTAATCGGGAAGGAATAACTAACAACGGAGAAAGTTTCTTTCAGCAAAGCATCAAAACAAGGAAAAAGAGGGGGGTTTTTCGTTGTTTCTCGGCAACCTGGGCCTGGGCCTAGGCCCATGATGGCCTAGTGGTGGCCGGCCAAAGGGGGGAGGCGCCACCCTCCCCCAACCCTAGCCGCACTCCCTCCCCTCCCCCTTGGCCGCCCCCACTCCCTCCCCTCCCCCTTGGCCGCCCCCATCCCCTCCCCCCCTGCGCCTCCCCTCTTCCAACAGCACCTCCTCCTCCATTGAAGCCCCATGCTGCCAGCCAAGATGGTGTTCCCGCTGCCGGAGTCGAGGAAGAAGGAGGACCGCTCGGGAGATCGATTGGCCAAGAAGAAGAAGAAGGAGAGGGAAAGGGAAGGGAGAGATTGTGGCCTGGGGTGGTGCTCATCGCGTTCAACAGCAGGTTCTTCAAGGGTAATCTCAATTCCCCTCCGATTAGTTGTGCAATTGGATAATTAGGCAATATCGGTATTAGATCTGCTTAGGGTAGACAGGTTTGGCCGACATTTTTGACGAGGTTAAAATCATAATCTGTTCTAGACGCCTCCTAAAAAGTTGTAGCCAACGTCGATACCTTTTCGTAGAGTTCAAGATCGCATCGTTTGGACGAGCGGATCAAAAGTTATGATTTTTGTAGCGCTGCTGTTCCGCAAATCTGCTGTGGTTCTGTCAGATTTTAGTAATTGGACTTAAACTGTTAGCTATAAGAGTTTCGGGGAGGTCTCACTATAATAAAAAATGTAGATAATTGTCATAGCTTTTAGGGAAGCTAAAGAACGCGAAATTTGGATCAGTATTCTGAAAGTTATGATGGTTTGAAGTTGCTGTCCAGAAACTCTGACGTGAAATAGTTGCTCTGTTAATCTGTTTGGTAGGGGTATTAGGTGACCGAATCTGTAAGGCTCACCAAATAGGTTTAGGTGGAGAATTTGATAAGCTTTTCATAAAGACTAAGAACACCTCATTTGGACTCCTGTGCTAAAAGATACGAATTTTAGAACACGACTATTTCCAGAGGGGACAGATTAGCTTATAGGAAATTGGAGTTGGGATCGCGTTACAAGCTATTGCGAGTTCGTGTTTACTCTTATGGTTTGATTGGTCCATTACTGTTGTCTTAGCATTCTCCTAAATGAATTTTAGGTGGGGGACTGGTTCCAGAGGCGGCACCCTCTTCGCGTCCTTCGTTCCCGCACGGTTGAGGCAAGTGCATCGTTTGTACCTTGGTTGTGATTTGCTTGGACATGAATGCGTGTGTAACAGCCCTAACTTAGGGTTTGTATTTCAAATGTAAAATTTTGAGGAGAAATAAAACTTTTGTTGTCTCTTCAAATCATTTGGAAGTTTTCCAAATTTTCCTAGCAATTTCAATTTTCTAGAAGTTAATTCTTGTGATTGGAAATTGTTGTCATCAAATTATTAGCCTTCAAACTTGTGATCATCATCTGCAAATATTTTCCTAGCATCTTGATCATCTTATCTACCTCCTGAATTATTTCACAAATTTTAGATTTTGTTTGCTATTTCAAATAGCCAAGTCAAATTGGTTTGAAAATTTGGTCAAACTATGGACAACAGCTTGTGAATTTTCTTGGGAAAAATCTAGTGCATGAAAATTCATGGAAAATTTACACAAGGTTGCCCTCTGTCCCAGGAAGCTACCATAAAATTTCAGAATTTTGGAGCTCAGGAGCTACCTCTAAAAATTCCCAAACCTTCTCTGTCTTTCTAATTCAAATCGGAATCATCATTCCTCTGGCTCGAACCCAAGCTCGACTTGAGTCCGACCGCGCCCTTGACTTCGGTCGCGCCAACTAGCTGCACCGCCAATCACGACCATCCGATGCAAATCGAACGATCCACGTCGCGTATGCATTCGACCGGTCCGAATGCATACAGAGATCTCGACCGCCCACCTCGAGATCCAACGGTCGGCATCCTTGATCAAGCTGCACTCGCTCGCGCCGCTTCAACACGATGGCCGGAAAGCGGACCCCTGTCGATCCGACCGACTTTCTCCGTTGCTGAAGCGCGTCGCCGTCGCGCGCGATGCGCGCCACGCTTCGCCCGCCGCACGTCGGGACGCATGTCCTCTCCGCGCCGCGAGCTTTATAACTTCACCGCACTCATTCGTTCTCCGCTTCTTCGCTCTCTCGCCTTCTCCGCCCGATTCTGTTTGGCGAGAAGAACCGAAGCGTAGCGCCGCGTGCTAGCGCCGCCGCGCCAAAGAACCTCTCCATCGCGATCCACTCTCTCACCGCACGCTTTTGCCCATCCGAGCCATCGGTGTCGATGTATCGCCGGAGCGTGTTTATCGTCTCCGCTCCGGTGATCTCGGCCGCGCGAGCTAAATCGCGCTCGGTGAGTCTCGACCACGACACGAAGTCCTAAGGATCGCAATCGACCACCGAGTCTAAGCGTAACGTTGTTTCACTCTTTGGTGCTTCTCCGAGGCCGCGCGCGCTTTCTTCTCCGAGCTCGGCAGAGCGCCGCCGTGCTGATTCCGGGCGCCACCGTCCTCCTCCGTCATCAAGGCCGTGGGCTTATCCTTCCTGGCGTCGAGGCGAAGCCGGTGCGTGTTTTCGGCATCTCGCCGCCGTAACGCGTCATCTCCGTGGAAGCCGCATCCTCTTCTCCGCCTCCGGCCGTCGCGGGCTCGTCTCCGGCGACCATCGGACTCCGCGTCGCCGTCATCAGGTTCGCGAAGTCTCTGTGAACCTTAAGGTATCACTCGCTCATTTTGAACCCCACTGGATCGCGTGATCCATCTGCGCGCGCGCCGTCCCGTCTTGGCGCGCCGAGTGAGCCGGTGGAGTTAGTTCAGCGCTAATCTTGTTTAGTCTGAGTCTCTGACTTGTGGGCCCTCTCGGGTTAAGTGAGTTTAGGAAATCCTTTAATCCAGCCCGTTATTTATTCTCTGAGTCGCTGCCATGTGGGTCCATGCTGTCAGTTAGGGTTGTGTAGCTCTGGTAATGCGTTTTCTCTGTTGGGAAACGTATTTCTTTGTGAGAGTATGTCAGGTTTGCACTTTGGTAAGCCGAAGACGTATTCTTAGAATACGCCTTCGACGTCGCCTCGTGGCTGGGCCGTCGATCAAGAATGCGGGCCCATCGTCGCGGTGGGCTAGGCTGGGCTGTGAGTGCGAATTGGAATAAATGCATTATAGATTTCGGAAATGATTTAGTATTTCTGGTTTGTGTTTTCTGTTGAACTGGTAATTCAATTAAACTTGTAAAATGCATAACTAATTCAAATTTTATCCAAATTGCATGAAACCAGTGCTGTTAATTTTCATTTTAAGTGTACTACTTGATAAAATTAGCTTCATCCATGTCTCTGTAGCAAAAATCTGTTAACTAATAAAATGATGTCTTATGTATCTTCTAAATTAGAAAATGCATATCTCTTTCAATAATTGTCCAAATTCGATGAACCCAATTCTGTAAAACTCTATTTTCAGTATACTAATTGTTAGGATAGGTTTTAGATACTGTTTCTGTTCATGAAAATTTGTTAAGTAATTAACTAGTGTCTTGTTGTGTTTTTAGCTTAGAAAATTCATAGAAAGTTCTTAATAACTTAAAATGATTTGTTCTCTGTTTCTAAAATTTTGTTATATCATGCTTAGGTTGCTGTGTGAGTTTTAGTATGTTTGTTTGTTGTTGCATGTTTGAGTTTTGTCGGTGTTATTCGTTCTTATTCGCTGTTTTGTTCAATCGTTAGGATTCGATATTTGCGGCAACCCTGAGAACGATCCTCCGCAACAACTTGAGCAACAGCAGCCAGGCAAGCAGTTTGATCATGTTTATCCCAGTATTTTAAAGTCTAATATTTTGTTTCAACTGTATGTATGCATTGCTTAATTTGTGTTAAATTGATTAGTTAAATCCGTAGCTGCATATCCTGTAGGCAAAATGTTGATCTCTACTACCTGAGCCTAGGTTATTTGCTGTGATTAGAGATCGCTGGATGATCTCTTATCACTTAGTAGATCCGGGTCAACTTGCTTAGACATGCTTAGCTATCGGAATCAGGCGGTTATCGACTTTAGTCGGTAACCTTGATCACACAAAATTTACTATAACTTTATGTTTTAGCATTTCGCTATGTTTAATTGCAAAATTAAAAATGAAAACAAAATGATTTAGACTTGGGCACAATGGTAAGACGGTGTGATCTGTTGGGTGACTGAAAGGTGCCCAGAGTCGCTTAAGGACCGAGTTACTTGCGCCACCGCATTGAGCATTTTGCGTACTAACCACACTAGAGTATATGGGACCTCTCTTGACCTAGTACTTTGGCGTGTATTGGCTCCGGTCGCAGGAGGTCGCAGGAGGGACGGAGGTGGGAGCATGGTAGTTGTCCAAAAGCTTTATCCGAGTGGGTAGTTGTCTTTTCGGCTTTACCATGTAAGCGTATGGATTTCTATCCATACGAGCTGCTCGTAGTTAATACACAATATTGGAAAAAGTCTCGTAGGACTTAGTCAGGCCGCATACCTTCTAAGTGTGCTTGGCTTAAAGGCGGTCTGAAGTGTGGGTACATTGGTACACCCCTGCAGGGTTAAAACTATTCGAATAGCCTCGTCCTAGGTTATGGACACGCTCGGATACGCCCCGTAAGAACTAGACTACAACATTTAAACTAAAACTTGATGGGTGGTACGAATCTGGGATTCGTGCTATTGTTGTGGTGACTATTGGGATAGTCACTTCTAGGTTGTTTATCTTTCGCTTTTGTTATTAGTATCCGTACTGTTATTTCAATCTTAAAAAAAATGAATTGCAAACTTGCCTTTAAACTGTATTACCTTATTGCAAATGAAAATTGGCTTTATGCAAATGAAACGTATGACCTCCACTAAACAAGCCTGCATGTAGCATATGAATAGGTCTGCTAGTTCACACGTCAGTCTTGCGGGTACAAAGACAATCTTTGTACTCAGGTGCTTTGCTTAATGTTTTCGTTGCAGAGGAAGAAGGTGAGCCCAAGGGCCTCACTACGTGAGTGTGTTGCCGTTTCGTGGACGACTAGACTTGGCGGTCGGTCCGATGCCTTGTGGGTTGGAGGCACACCGATTGGCTTTGTTTATAGCCATCTTATGGCACTTTGCTTCATTGTCGTTCTTGTTTATTTGTGTATCTTGGCCCATCGGCCTTTGTCCGTAATAACTCTACTATTTGTTTATCTCCGCTTGGTAGTGTGGTGTTTGGACTCTATGTTCGGTATGGAGTTGATGTCTAATTTTGTATCGAGTGTGTATCTTTGCTCGAAGTATACATATCTCGAGGATCGATTATTTGATTTGTGAGGCTAGGACCAGGTGGTTGGTTAAGCATTACAAGTCAAATAAATTGGGGTCCTCACAGCGTGTTGATGCATGTTAGTGTCGTATGGCTGTGAACGAGTGTGCATAACAAGAATGGTGGATGTTCAAAGTATGGCTATGCCTTATTCATGAATGTCGTTATTGCTTTTGGTACTTTGATGATAAATAGTGTTGGTGCATGTGCATTTTGATATCATATTGAGACCTGGTCTTGTGAGGACCAAGTATGCATAACTTTGAAGTACCAAATACTTGCAAGTACTTGTTTTGATAAAATGATTATGATGAATTGTAACATCCCAATTTTGGGCTTGTGTTTCAAATGTAAGAAAATCAGTAGAAATTAAAACTTTTTCTTGCGTCATGTATTTCAAGCAGCCAAACAATTCTTGTACAAGGGAGCATGGTAGTACATTGTCACAAGTCCTTTTGATCTAAATCTTGGCATTCCAAAAACAATCTTGTCAAATCTTATGATCATCATCTGGAAATATTTTTCCTAAGTCTCTGTGATGGTATGTGACCCCTCTGAAAAATTTCACAATTTTTAGAAATTGTTTGAATATTTTTAGAGGCAGTCAAACCTGTTTGACTCTTAGTCAAACCTTAAAACAGAGCCTTGCAGAATTTTTGGAGATTTATTCACAGTATAAAAACCTCCGAAAATTTTACACAAGGTTGATAATTGAGTTAGCAAGCTCCTGTAAAAATTTCATAATTTTTGGAGTTAATTTGCTACCTCAAATAAATCTTTCAAAGTCTCTGTTTTAATTCAAAGTCAAGCCGGTTTTCTTGTTACTCGGGTTCGAGTCAGACTCGGGCTCGAGCCAACCGACTTGGTCCAGTCAACTAGATGCACCGAGCCACTCTTTAAAACGCGCGGTGGATCTCAACCGTTAGATCTAAATCGCACGGCCCGCGCGCGTGAAACCATTCGGACCCTCCGGTTGCAAGTTTGATTGTCGACCGTTAGATTCCCATCCAACCATTGAGATCTCCCGAACCCTTCGGACCATCCGGTTGCACTTTTGAATCTGAGCCGTTGGATTAAGATCCAACGCTCGCGTACCCCTTCGTGATAAATAAGAGTTTGCGACGTGGAGCAATCCGAGTCGTTCGTTTCTGATCGTAGGGCTCGTAATCTCCCCGTGTGCTTTAACCCTCGGTGGCGTGGCGTAATCTCTGCCGTTCGTTTTGAATCCTGCGGTTGAGAATCGCCCGAGTGTCTTTCCTAGTCTTCTTCAACCTCTAGCCGTGCATGAATAGTGGAGGGCATGGCAGTGTCATTTCATGCCTCCTACTGTCACTCTAGCTGACATTTAGGGGCATGGAGACCTCGAGCGTGCCATACCTAATGCACCATCCCCAACCTTTTTCCCTTGTCGGCCGCTCATTGTGCTTTGTGTTTTGCCGCCCGAGAGCTTGTGGTGCAAACCCTAATGTCCTCAAGGCTTTATAAGCACCCTCATTGCTTCCTAGTATCTCTTTAGATCACCACCAAGCCTCACTCACAGTATTGGAGCTTAATACCTCAAAAATGGCAAATCGCCATTGTTGACCCGTGGAGCTCCATCAGTGTTCTTGGTGTTCCAGTGGTCCTCCTTCATGTTTCTTCGCCCTAACCTTATCCCTTTATTATCTTGGACATTTCCCCTCACTTAATTTTGGATTTGATTCTCAGGAATTGTCCAATTTGGAGTTTGTTCAAATTCAATTTGAAAAGTGAGTATCGTCTTCCTCGGCTCCGTGAGTGCACCACTTCCTCATCTCTTGCTCTTATAGCTTCGTGGATCGTAATGAAGCTATGTTCATGCTAGTATCACCCATGTGGCTCGTGGTGTCATTTTCGGTTTCTTCTCCAAGTCCGCGAGCTTCCACCGTGGTCAAGCTTCTCGACCGTCTGTGAAGCCTCTTCTCGCTAAGGTAGCATCTTATTAGTCCTTAGAAGCTATGGCACGTGCCCTAGGCTTGCAAAGTGGAGCTCATCGCGATTTTCATGTTTAGCGAAGCTCCCATTTTCGTTTTCAGCCAGCGGCGTTCTAGTCCTCGCGCGGCGAGAATGCTACCATTAGTTTCGTCTTTGCTATTGCGAATCCATTTTGGGTCTTGTTCACGCGCGCGCCGGTGTCGCCGGCGATTAGCCGTCAAAGACGACGGGACTTTCTTACACGAGCTCCGTTTGCGTCACCTAATTAGGACACATTAATTGCTAATCATTAGTTGTTAATTGTGTCTTAATCATTATTGTTGAGCCAGCGACTAGTGGGCCCAAAGATCCTTTAATCACCTCGTGCGATCCCGCATCGTCCACGCCATTAATATCTAATCATTGCTTAATTAAATAAGTCGGCATTTAATCGTTGTCGAATTAACCTGCGGGTTATTGCCGATCAGGCCCGAGGATTAAAATCAAATTCGGTAGTCTTTAGTGTTTAGTTAATGATCATCATTAGTGGCATTAATTGCCCCATAGCCATCCTCTCGATGCTGTCGTGGGTGGGCGGATTACGCGCGCACGTGGGTTAAACCAGCGCATGTGTGCCTCAGGTCGGCGGCGATGGTCCCCACGTGTCGGTCCATCTTTTGAACTTCGATCTTTAGCCACCGTCGATCCCTTGATCAACGGCCAGATCGTGAGGGCATTGGACCCTCGGATGCCTTGATCATTCTTAGCCGCCGATCTTGCGATCAATGGTCGAGATCGTGTGCAATCGGACAATCCGGTTGTTGAGTGCGCTCTGGACCGCCCATCCGCCGTCTGCGGTGGGATTGGCCAAGCAACCGCCGTCGTCCGATTGCAAACACTCGTGTGGCCGTTGGATCTTGATCCAACGGTGGGTTTCTAGTGGCTTTGCGCGTGCGCTGTTTTACGGCGTGAGCGTAGGATGTTAGATCAAGGGTTGGGGTTGTCCACGTCATTTACTTTTTATTGGGTTGTTACGTATTTGGTAAGCATTTGTTTATCAACTGAAAATGATATAAAAACTTTAGAAACTCACAACTAATTCATTTTAACTGCTTTTTGGTTAATTCCAATTGTAATAAATCATGTTATCACGTTAGCTTATTATAAAATGGATTTAAGCACGTTCGATGAGAGTAAAATTGTATAACTAGGAATAAGTTGGTTTCTGTCATTTTGAATATTCCAGAAAATGAATAAAACTTTAGAAAATGCATATCTTGCTCTGTGTATGTCCAAAATGAATGATTCCAACTTTGATAAATTTGTTATTAACCCAATGTTAATATAAAATGATGGTAGGTCCAAGATTGTGTGAAACCTTGATTAATGATTTAGTACCTATTTTCAAAGATTTAGAAAATTACGGAAGACTTATAAAATGCACAAGTAATTCTCTGTAAATGCAAAATATATAGGATAAATTCTAGAGAACCCCTCTGTTGGTATACTTCTCTGTAAAATTAGTTTTGAACATATTTATGCTCCTGGAAAGTGCATTATGCCAATTTTGCATCTTAGAAAAATCATAACTAAATCACTTTAACTCCAAATGACCTGAAATTTTATATGGGTTACCTCTATACCAGTAGGTAGCTACCATAAAAATTCCAGCTTCAAAATCTCTCTAGAAAATATTTTTGCTACAGTGCTAATTATGGCCGAAAATGTATTTTTATGCATTATCTTTTGCACCACAAATCCAAATTAGGTTTTTCCAGTTTCTATGTCTAGGTATATTCGTATTCTACCTTATGTGTAAATTTCGTCGCATTTGGTTAAGTTTTGCTTGCTCTTTTGTTTATTTGTGGCTCGTCTTATTGGTTGTTCTTGGTTCTTTTGCCTTTCGCTTAGGATTCGACATTTGCGGTAATCCCAGAACGATCCTCCGCAACCAATTGAGCAACAGCAAGAAGGCAAGCAGTTTGATCATGTTAATCGATATTTTAAGTATTTATGTTGATTACAAATTCTATGTATGCATTGCTACTTTGTTTTAATAGTTGGCCTAGTAGATGCATTTCCTTAGCAAATGATTATCCTCTACTACCATGAGCCTAGGTTACTTGCTGTGATTTAGAGTTCGTGGATGGGCTCTTGTCACTTAGTAGTTGCGAATTAATTGCTTAGCCATGCTTAGCCGGTAGAAATGGGCGGTTATCGACTTGTCGATAACCTTGATCACACAAAACTTATTATGATTTATGATTTCCACCTTGTGCCATGTCTACTTGTGAAAACTAAAACTAAAAGCAAAATGATTTAGACTTGGGCACAATGGTATGTTGGTGTGATTCTCGGGTGTGATGGAATGGTGCCTAAGTCAACAAGGACCGAACATCTTGTTACACTAAACCAAGCATTTTAGCGTGCTAACCACACTAGAGGGTATGGGACCTCTCTTGACTTAGTACTTTGGCGTGTATTGGCTCCGGTCGCAGGAGGTCGCGGGAGGGATGGTGTTGGGAGCATTGTAGTGTCCGAAAGACTTCACGGGATGGGATTTGTTGTCTTTCGGCTTGCAATGTAAGCGTATGGTGTTTCTACCCATACGAGCGGCTCGTAGTTAATACACAATATTGGAAAGCGTCTCAGAGGACTTAGCCGTGCAGAAGCATACCTACGGAAGTGTGCTTTTGGCTTAAAGCGATCAAGTGTGGGTACATTGGTACACCTGCAGGTTAAAACTATTCGAATAGCCTCGCCCTAGGTTATGGACACGCTTGGGAGGTCTTTCAAGAGTTAGACTACAACCTTTTAAATTAAAACTTGATGGGTGGTACGAATCGGGATTCGTGCTATGTTGTGGTGACTATTGGGATAGTCACTTCCAGTGGTTACTTGTATGTATCTGTACATCTTTGTTACTTTGATAACTAAACAGATTTGCAAACTTGCTTTTAAAATGTATTACATTATTGCAAATAAAATCGGCTTCATGCAAAATGAGACATACAACCTCCACCTAAATGAGCTCGCATGTAGTTTATGAATAGGTCCGCTAATCCACACGTCAGTCTTGCGGGTACAAAGACAATCTTTGTACTCGGTTGCTATGCTTAATTGTTTTGTTGCAGAGGAGGAAGGTGAGCCCAAGGGCCTCACTTTGTGAGTCTGTGTTGTGGTAGCTATGGGCGACTAGCTTGGCGGCCTGTCGGTTGCCTTGTGGGTGTGTGGCTAACCTGGTCGACTTTTGTTCTAGCCATCTTATGGCACATTTTGCTTCATTTGTCATTCTTGTTTATTATTCTATTTGGCCGGTCGGCTCTCTTTGTAATAACTTTACTTTATGTCGTTGTTGAACTTAGTGATGTATGTGTATGGAATTGATGTATAATTTTGTGATGATGTGCATATGCTGCAGTGGGAGCATATGTCCATCGAGGCTTAGAATGTTTAATTAGTAATGCTAGAACCATTTGGAGGTTAAGTGTTACTAGTTAAATATTCGGTCCTCACAAAGTTGGTATCAGAGCCATCTTGACCAGAGAAACCCCTAGCTTGGTCGCTTTAGGATATTTTGAAAACTTACTTTCAAATAGTTTATGAAAACTTAAGTAAGTTCTCTAATTTTACTCCTTACCTATCTTAGCTTGTTCATCTCACCTTATTCTTGGTTAGATTTGGAAAACTTTTTCCTCTCATTTTCTTTTCAAAAGGTAAGTGTTTAATCGATTAACTTGGTTTTGGGAGCACCATGAGAGCCTTAAAGCGAGTCTTGGCTGTTTGGAGTATGAAATAGGCGCCCTGGAACTTCAAATTTCGGCTAAGGGATTGAAGGAGAAATTCGGACAGCTAGTGCATATCTTTGGACAGCTAGCTAGTGGTGAGTAATTAAGGTAGGAAATGAGAGGTAAATACAACTAAAAACTTGAAGGGTTAACGGGGTAAGAAGTGATATGAGTTAGCTTAGTTTCGACCCTCCTTTGTACGATTTTCACCTGTTCCTAGCTGTCTCGAGCGAGAAGTTAGTGCTCTGAAATTTGTCTTCTGAAAAATTGATTACTCGTTTTTCCATACGAGTTAGTCATAACAGAAGGTGGTTGTTATCTTTATGACCTTGCTGCAATTTTATGTTGATACTTGAGCCTTTAAAGAATGTTTTGTTAAGAGGTTAGTAGTTTTCTTTGTCTCTGTTCGGAGTTGAGTTTTAACCTATTTTTGTGGAACAGGATGACAAGAACCACCCATACATCGGTTTACTGGTTCGATGAGGAGCTTCCCCTCCTCCGACCATGGTGAGGTTCGGCTCGATCGAGCGGAATCGCATGGACCGCACCCGTATCTTGGAGGTCATTGCGAGGAACACCTCCGCCTCCCCGCCGCGCCGGGATCTCGGAGGTGGTGGCCACGGCCTCGTGGTGGGCTTGCGGAGTTTCTCCGTCGCAGCCACCCACTTTCTCTCGACGGAGGATCCACTCGACGCGGATGATTGGCTGCGTCTTGTTGAGCGTAAAGCTCAATATCGCCGATGCGGGGCGGGCGGGCACTCTTTGCATCCCATCGGCTGAGGGTGCGGCACTATCTTGGTGGGAGAACTTTCGCCATGCGGCCCGCAGACACGTTGTCTCGTGGGATGAGTTTCGACCGCTTTCCGTCGGGCCCACATTCCCGATGGCTCGATGAAGCTCAAGAAGAAGGAGTTTCTTGCGCTTAGCGGGCGCAAGTCCGTCTCGGAGTATCTTTACGAGTTTAACCACTTGGCTCGTTATGCTCGGAGAGGTGGCCTCGATGAGGCTAAACAGAGAAGTTCATGGATGGGTTGTCCGAGGAGCTGCGGGACAAGCTATCTATAGTGGACTTTGTCGACTTCGTGCCTTGGTTGACAAGGCCATAAATCGCCGAGCACAAAGCGAAGGCGCTGGGTGAGTCATAGCGCAAGTGGGAGGCACATCGGTGCGACAGTGGCCTCACTCGTCCCCGTGTTGGGCCCACACCAGGGGCTCGTGCTTTGGCTTCACCACCGCCAAGGCCGTCGGCACGATTGCTCGCCCCCGCAGCCGTGTTTGACCACGCACACTGCGACCAGCCAGCGAGTTGCGCCCGCAACCACCGCCGATGTTACTTTACTTTGCAACAAGAAGGGCCATTATGCTAGCAGTTGCCCTCAGAGGACTCGAGCAGCCCCTCGTCCTAATGGAGGACGCGGGAATGGTCACACACCTGACCAGAAGGTGATCCAGAAGACCCAGGGTGTCGGGAGTGGTCGAGTCAACCACATCTCGGCTGAGGAGGCACAGGAGGCGCCCGACGTTGTGTTGGGTACGCTCCTTGTTAATTTACATCCTGCGCTACAGTTTTATTTGACTCTGGAGCTTCGCATTCTTTATTTCGAGGTCTTTTCTTTGTTGATTGTGGACTTCTTTGTGTTCCTTTGGGGATTCCACTGTGATTCGCTCTCCGGTTCGGAATTGAGAGTGACCAAGTATCTTGGGATGTTCCTATCCACATCGAAGGAGTGGGATTCTTGGCGAATCTTATCCTACTCGACTCGGCGACGCTTGGATGTGATTCTTGGCATGGATTGGTTGTCCCAACACTTGGGGCAAATCGATTGTGCCAGGAAGATTGTCTACCTCACCAAACCCTTCAGGTGAGCAGTTGGGTTTTCACCGATTCGAGAACCCCACCTTTTGCCCTTGAAGCAAAGCCGAGATTGGAGATTCACGATGTCCCCACGATGTGTGACTTCACTGATGTCTTTCTGAAGATTTGCCCGGATGCCTCTGCTCGAGATCCGAGTTTGTGATAGAGTTCTTTGCTGAGTACCGCCTATTTCTAAGAGGTCAGATCGCATGCCTCCTAATGAGTTGGAGGAGCTGAAGGAGCAAGCGGGTGAGCTGCAAGAGAAGGGTTTTATCCGTCCTAGCTCATCTCCTTGGGGTTGTCCAGATTATCTTTGTGAAGAAGAAGGACAAGACCTTGCGCATGTGTGTTGATTACCGTCAAGCTTAATGAGGTGACGGTAAGAACAAGTATCCTTTGCCGTATTGATGATCTTTTCGATCAATTGACCGAGCACGAGTCTTCTCAAGATTGACTTGAGATTGGGCTATCATCAAGTCGGGATCAGACCGAGATATTCCTAAGACGGCCTTTGCTACTCGTTATGGTCTTTACGAGTACACCGTCATGTCTTTTGGTTTGACTAATGCTCTGCTTTATTCATGAATCTTATGAACTCGGTATTCATGGAGTATTTGGATAAGTTTGTGGTGGTATTCATCGATGATATCCTTATCTACTCCAAGAGTGAAGAAGAGCATCTTGAGCATCTTCGACTTGTGTTGGGCAAGGCTGTGAACACCATTTGTATGCCAAATTCAGCAAGTCGCGAGTTCGTTGAAGGAAGTGGCGTTCTTGGGCCATGTTCTTTCGCGGGGAGGTGTGGTGTGGATCTAGCAAGGTCGGTGATGTGCTATCTCGGGTCACCAAGTCGGTCACCGATGTGCGGAGTTTCCTTGGTTTGGTGGCTACTATCGCGCTTCATCGAGAATTTCTCCAAGATTGCGAAGCCTATGACCGAATTGCTTAAGAAGGACAAGAAGTTTGAGTGGTCCATTGCTTGTGATGTGAGTTTTCAGAACTCAAGAAGCGGTTGACCTCGGCCCAGTCTTTGGTTCTCCCGATATTCACAAGAGTTTCGATATCTATTGTGATGCTTCTCGTCGTGGTCTTGGTTGTGTTCTTATGCGGGAGGGCAAGGTCGTGGCCTATGCATCGCGGCGATTAAGGCCTCATGAACTCAACTATCCTACTCATGACTTGGAGTTGGTCTTGTGGTCCATGCACTCAAGATTTGGCGGCATTACGATTGGTAACCGTTGTGAGGTGTATTCCGACCACAAGAGCTTGAAGTACTTGTTCACCCAACGGATCTGAACCTCGGGCAAAGAAGATGGTTGGAATTGATCAAGGACTATGACATGGGCATTCGGTACCATCGGGCAAGGCCAATGTCGTTGCGGATGCACTCGATCGGAAGGTGTATTGCAACATGTTGATGCTCCAAGAGCAAAGCACTGCTCTCATTTCAAATTTCAGCGCCTTAATTTGGGTTTGACCGAGCACGGTTCTCTTGCTACATTGGTTGTGCAACCAACCTTGGTGGACCAAATCAAGGCGCATGTGAGCAGAGATGTTGGTGTGAGCCGGATCGCGAGAACATCAAGGATGGGATAGCCAAGTGCTTTTCGTGAGGATGAGCATGGCGTTGTGTGGTTTGGGGCGTCTTGTGGTCCCTAAGGTCATGGAATTGCGGGATTTGATTCTCGCGAAGCCCATGATTCTCCTTTGTCTATTCACCCGGGGCTACCAAGATGTATCGGGATCTTAAATCGAGATTCGTGGACCGAATGAAGCGCGAGATTGCTAGGTTCGTTCTTGAGTGCGGCGTGTCTTTGTCGTGTGAAGGCGAGCATCGTCCGGCAGTCTCCTTCACCCTTGCCGATGCGGAATGGAAGTGGGATTCGGTTGGCATGGACTTCATCACGGATTGCCCGCTCGTCAAAGGGAATGATGCTATTTGGGTCGTGATCGACGAGTTGACTAAAGTGGCACATTTCCTTCCGTCAAGACTTCGGCCGTGTGGGGCCTTTGGCCGAACTTTATGTCTCGAGGATTGTGAGTCTTCACGGTGTCTGAAGACGATCATTTCGATCGTGGTGCGCTTTTCACCTCGCGGTTTTGGCATAGTGCGCAAGAGGCTATGGGGACGCCTTCATTTCATCTGACCTTTCATCCTCGGATCGATGGCGGGACGGAGCGAGTCAACCAAGTGTTGGAAGATATGCTCGGTGCTTGTGTTCTTTCCTATGGGAAGAAGTGGGAGAAATGCCTACCATTTTTGAGTTCTCCTACAACAACGACTTCGAGCCGATCTTGGCATGGCACCATTTGAGGCTTTGTATGGGAGGAGATCACGAACCCCATTGAACTAGTCGAGAGGCGGTGGCGTCGATTTTCGGCCCGATTTGATCAATGAGGCGAAAGCGAGTTCGATTGATCCGCGAGCATCTGCGCACGCCCGATCCGGACAAAGAGCTATGCGGATCGTCGTCGCCGTGAGTTGAGCTTTGAGCCCAATGACTTTGTGTATCTCAAAGTCTCACCCTTGAAGGGCCATCGGCGTTTTGGCATCAAGGGCAAGTTGGCTCCTCGATATGTTGGGCCTTATCGCATCATCGAGAGAGTTGGGGCGGTTGCATCTGATTGGAGCTACCGGTGCGCTTGAGGTGTGCATGATGTGTTCCATGTTTCACACCTAAAGAAGTGCCTCGCGTCCGTCGAGGAAGCTCCATTGGAGGTTCTCGATGTGCGGGAGAATTTGACCTACGCGAGCATCTGTTCGTATTCTTGAGAATCGAGCGGAGAGCGAGGAACCGTGTCATCAAGTTCCTTAAGGTTCGGTGGTCAAACCATTACGAAGATGAGGCAACTTGGGAGCGAGAAGATCGCCTTCGTGCGATTTTCCTTCTTTCTTCTCGAGTGCGGAATCTCGGGTCGAGATTCTTGTAAGAGGAGAGTTGTAACATCCCAATTTTGGGCTTGTGTTTCAAATGTAAGAAAATCAGTAGAAATTAAAACTTTTTCTTGCGTCATGTATTTCTGTTGTGCCAAACAATTCTTGTACAAAGGAGCATGGTAGTACATTGTCACAAGTCCTTTTGATCTAAATCTTGGCATTCCAAAAACAATCTTGTCAAATCTTATGATCATCATCGGAAATATTTTTCCTAAGTCTCGTGATGGTATGTGACCCTCTGAAAAATTTCACAATTTTTAGAAATTGTTTGAATATTTTTAGAGGATCAAACTGTTTGACTCTTAGTCAAACCTTAAAACAGAGCCTTGCAGAATTTTGGAGATTTATTCACAGTATAAAAACCTCAGAAAATTTTACACAAGGTTGATAATTGAGTTAGCAAGCTCTGTAAAAATTTCATAATTTTGGAGTTAATTTTCTACCTCAAATAAATCTTTCAAAGTCTCTGTTTTAATTCAAAGTCAAGCTGGGTTTCTTGTTACTCGGGTTGAGTCGGACTCGGGCTCGAGCCAACCGACTTGGTCGATCAACTAGATGCACCGAGCCACTCTTTAAAGCGCGCGGTGGATCTCAGCGATTAGATCTAAATCGCACGGCGCGCGCGTGAAACCATTCGGACCCTCCGGTTGCAAGTTTGATTGTCGGCCGTTAGATTCCCATCCAACCATTGAGATCTCCCGAACCCTTCGGACCATCCGGTTGCACTTTGAATCTGAGCCGTTGGATTAAGATCCAACGCTCGCGTACCCCTAACCTTCGTGATAAATAAGAGTTTGCGATGTGGAGCAATCCGAGTCGTTCGTTTCTGATCGTAGGGCTCGTAATCTCCCCGTGTGCTTTAACCCTCGGTGGCGTGGCGTAATCTCTGCCGTTCGTTTTGAATCCTGCGGTTGAGAATCGCAGAGTGTCTTTCCTAGTCTTCTTCAACCTCTAGCAGGTGCATGAATAGTGGAGGGCATGGCGGTGTCATTTCATGCCTCCTATGTCACTCTAGCCGACATTTAGGGGCATGGAGACCCTCGAGCAGGCCATACCTAATGCACCATCCCCAACCTTTTTCCCTTGTCGGCGCTCATTGTGCTTTGTGTTTTGCCTTGAGAGCTTGTGGTGCAAACCCTAATGTCCTCAAGGCTTTATAAGCACCCTCATTGCTTCCTAGTATCTCTTTAGATCACCACCAAGCCTCACTCCACGTATTGGAGCTTAATACCTCAAAAATGGCAAATCGCCATTGTTGACCCGTGGAGCTCCATCGGTGTTCTTGGTGTTCAGTGGTCCTCCTTCATGTTTCTTCGCCTAACCTTATCCCTTTATTATCTTGGACATTTCCCTCACTTAATTTTGGATTTGATTCTAGAATTGTCCAATTTGGAGTTTGTTCAAATTAATTTGAAAAGTGAGTATCGTCTTCCTCACTCAGGTGAGTGCACCACTTCCTCATCTCTTGCTCTTATAGCTTACGTGGATCGTAATGAAGCTATGTTCATGCTTAGTATCACCCATGTGGCTCGGGGTGTCATTTTGGGTTTCTTCTCCAAGTCCGTGAGCTTCCACCGTGGTCAAGCTTCTCGGCCGATCTGAAGCCTCTTCTCGCTAAGGTAGCTTCTTATTAGTCCTTAGAAGCTATGGCACCGTACCTAGGCTTGCGGTGGAGCTCATCGCGATTTTCATGTTTAGCGATAGCTCCCATTTTCGTTTTCCGGCTGGCGGCGTTCTAGTCCTCGCCGCGAGAATGCTACCATTAGTTTCGTGGTCGCTATTGCGAATCCATTTTGGGTCTTGTTCACCGCCGCGCGGCGTTGTCGCCGGCGACAGCGTCAAAGACGATCGGGACTTTGCCGCACGAGCTCCGTTTCGTCACCTAATTAGGACACATTAATTGCTAATCATTAGTTGTTAATTGTGTCTTAATCATTATTGTTGAGCCAGCGACTAGTGGGCGGCATCCTTTAATCACCCTGCAGTGCGATCCCTTGTCAAGCGTCATTAATATCTAATCATTGCTTAATTAAATAAGTCGGCATTTAATCGTTTGTCGAATTAACCTGCTGGGTGTTGATGGTGGGCGAGGATTAAAATCAAATTCCAGTAGTCTTTAGTGTTTAGTTAATGATCATCATTAGTGGCATTAATTCGCCCATAGCCATCCCTCTCGCCGTTGTCGGTGGGCCCGGTGCAGAATCGTGCGCGTGGGTTAAACCGGCCGCATGTGTGCCTCAAGGTCGCGGCGGTGGTCCCCACGTGTCGATCCATCTTTTTGAACTTCGATCTTTAGCCACCGTCGATCCCTTGATCAACGGCCCGCATCGTGAGGGCATTGGACCCCGGATGCCTTGATCATTCTTGGCGTCGATCTTGCGATCAATGGTCGAGATCGTGTGCACCGGACAATCCGGTTGTTAGTGCGCTCGACCGTCCATCCGCGATCTGCGGTGGGATTGCACAAGCAACCGCACCGTCCGGTTGCAAACACTCGTGTGAGCCGTTGGATCTTGATCCAACGGTGGGTTTCTAGTGGCTTTACGGCGCGCGCTTTTGCGCTGGCGTGAGCCGTGAGGATGTTAGATCAAGGGTTGGGGTTGTCCACGTCATTTACTTTTTATTGGGTTGTTACGTATTTGGTAAGCATTTGTTTATCAACCGAAAATGATATAAAACTTTAAAACTCACAACTAATTCATTTTAATCGCTTTTTGGTTAATTCCAATCGTAATAAATCATGTTATCACGTTAGCTTATTATAAAAATGGATTTAAGCACGTTCGATGAGAGTAAAATTGTATAACTAGGAATAAGTTGGTTTCTGTCATTTTGAATATTCCAGAAAATGAATAAAACTTTAGAAAATGCATATCTTGCTCTGTGTATGTCCAAAATGAATGATTCCAACTTTGATAAATTTGTTATTAACCCAATGTTAATATAAAAATGATGGTAGGTCCAAGATTGTAGAAACCTTGATTAATGATTTAGTACCTATTTTCAGCATTTAGAAAATTCTGGAAGACTTATAAAATGCACAAGTAATTCTCTGTAAATGCAAAATATATAGGATAAATTCTAGAGAACCCCTCTGTTGGTATACTTCTCTGTAAAATTAGTTTTGAACATATTTATGCTCTGAAAGTGCATTATGCCAATTTTGCATCTTAGAAAAATCATAACTAAATCACTTTAACTCCAAATGACCTGAAATTTTATATGGGTTACCTCTATACCAGTAGGTAGCTACCATAAAAATTCCAGCTTCAAAATCTCTAGAAAATATTTTTGCTACAGTGCTAATTATGGTAGAAAATGTATTTTTATGCATTATCTTTGCACCACAAATCCAAATTAGGTTTTCCAGTTTCTATGTCTAGGTATATTCGTATTCTACCTTATGTGTAAATTTATGCGCATTTGGTTAAGTTTTGCTTGCTCTTTGTTTATTTGTGGCTCGTCTTATTGGTTGTTCTTGGTTCTTTTGCCTTCGCTTAGGATTCGACATTTGCAGAATCCAGAACGATCCTCGCAACCAATTGAGCAACGACAAGAAGGCAAGCGTTTGATCATGTTAATCGATATTTTAAGTATTTATGTTGATTACAAATTCTATGTATGCATTGCTACTTTGTTTTAATAGTTGGCCTAGTAGATGCATTTCCTTAGCAAATGATTATCCTCTACTACCATGAGCCTAGGTTACTTGCTGTGATTTAGAGTTCGTGGATGGGCTCTTGTCACTTAGTAGATGCGAATTAATTGCTTAGCCATGCTTAGCTTGGTAGAAATGGGCGGTTATCGACTTGTCGATAACCTTGATCACACAAAACTTATTATGATTTATGATTTCCACCTTGTGCCATGTCTACTTGTGAAAACTAAAACTAAAAGCAAAATGATTTAGACTTGGGCACAATGGTATGTTGGTGTGATTCTCGGGTGTGACTGGAATGGTGCCTAAGTCAACAAGGACCGAACATCTTGTTACACTAAACCAAGCATTTTAGCGCTAACCACACTAGAGGGTATGGGACCTCTCTTGACTTAGTACTTTGGCGTGTATTGGCTCGGGTGCAGGAGGTCGCGGGAGGGATGGTGTTGGGAGCATTGTAGTGTCCGAAAGACTTCACAGGGATGGGATTTGTTGTCTTTCGACTTGCAATGTAGCGTATGGTGTTTCTACCCATACGAGCGGCTCGTAGTTAATACACAATATTGGAAAGCGTCTCGTAGGACTTAGTCGTGTAGCATACCTACGGAAGTGTGCTTTTGGCTTAAAGGCGATCCAAGTGTGGGTACATTGGTACACCCCCGCAGGTTAAAACTATTCGAATAGCCTCGCCCTAGGTTATGGACACGCTTGGGAGGTCTTTCAAGAGTTAGACTACAACCTTTTAAATTAAAACTTGATGGGTGGTACGAATCGGGATTCGTGCTATGTTGTGGTGACTATTGGGATAGTCACTTCTGTGTGGTTACTTGTATGTATCCAGTATTTCATCGTTACTTTGATAACTAAACAGATCGCAAACTTGCTTTTAAAATGTATTACATTATTGCAAATAAAATCGGCTTCATGCAAAATGAGACATACAACCTCCACCTAAATGAGCTCGCATGTAGTTTATGAATAGGTGCGCTAATCCACACGTCGAGTCTTGCGGGTACAAAGACAATCTTTGTACTCGGTTGCTATGCTTAATTGTTTTGTTGCAGAGGAGGAAGGTGAGCCGAAGGGCCTCACTTTGTGAGTGTGTTGTGGTAGCTTATGGGCGACTAGCTTAGCGGCCGATCGGTTGCCTTGTGGGTGTGTGGCTAACCTGGTCGACTTTTGTTCTAGCCATCTTATGGCACATTTTGCTTCATTTGTCATTCTTGTTTATTATTCTATTTGGCCGTCGGCTCTCTTTTGTAATAACTTTACTTTATGTCGTTGTTGAACTTAGTGATGTATGTGTATGGAATTGATGTATAATTTTGTGATGATGTGCATATGCTGCAATTCTGGGGAGCATATGTCCATCGAGGCTTAGAATGTTTAATTAGTAATGCTAGAACCATTTGGAGGTTAAGTGTTACTAGTTAAATATTCCGGGTCCTCACATGAATGATCTGGGTTGCGAGAATAGTGATGGATATGATAGAAAACATTGCATGCCATTGTTTGATAAATACTAGGAGTATTTGTGTTATCCATGATTGCTATGGTGGTATGTTTGGTATTGTTCCTGGTTTCTAGTAATATGAGTTACGTCTTATTCAATGATATTTTAAAGTTATGAAGTCTATGGTACATGCTAGCATTGATATATTAGCCGTGTTTTATTGATAGTATGATATGCTGGTTAAAGATGAGGAATGCTTATGGTACGAGTGACTGTTAATCATGTATGGTATTGATGTTGTTCATGTTTATCGTAAAATGGTAATTGTTCATGTCCACCATGAGAGCATTCATAAGACCTGGTCACGTGGTGATCAGGAATGCATATTTGAGGTCCCCGTCATGTAGAAGACGGGCTTGAGGTCCCCACATTCATGGAATGTGGGCACAAAGAAGAGGTCCCCATCATGTAAACGATGGGCTTGAGGTCCCCACACTTGTGGAGTGTGGGCTTGAGGTCCCCTTTACTTGCGGAGTATTGGGCAATTGGTCCTCGCGCTATGAGCACGAGCATGGGTATGCAAATGTGGTTGCATACTTTGCATTTACCTGTAAAATGCAAAAGTTAAAGAGAAAGAGAAAGTGCACTTGAGCATCTTACATAGCATGAGCATATGACATGTTTATAATTGAGATGGTAGATGGATGTTGATGATTACAGTTGACTATGTTATTGTTGCCATTTATTGTACTTGCTGAGTCTTTGGACTCACTCTTGCTGTTGTTGTGTTTTTTTTAGGTACCCCCTTTACAAGAACGGCATGCATGGGAGGGATTAAAAGTGGTTGCACAATAGCACGAACTACTCACATTTGGACTGATAGATTGATAATTTAGTAGTTGAGTAATTGCTTAACGAACTTCTTATGATTACTCCCTATGCTTGGAATAATTTGTAATAGAGTTGATTAGAGGATTATGGATGTCCTTTTGTTTATCTTTGTAGTTGTTTAGCATGCTATGGATGTTGTAGTGATGATTAGCATAGTTTTGGTTATCTTTGGATTATGCTGGATGTTGGATTATTTAACTATGTTATTTTTAAATGTTGGGACCTCCGGTTTAGTAACTAAACAAAGGAGGCTCTGTCGGATTTTAGAGAATTGTATCAATGTTAAAATGTGGTTGTGTTAGTTTAGTAGCATTCTAGGTTCGGATGAAATTTGAGGGTGTTCTGATTGGTATCGTGAGGGCGATGAGGTCCGTGGTGATTGGATTTACAACTTAGGCAACTTAAATTGCTAAAATTTTGTAATGGTTAATGAACTTATAAACCCGACACACTTGGTGCATGATGGATGGGATGGGTCAAGCATTGCATTTACGCTTCTGTTGAGTTGTATTAATGATTCCTGTTATGAGATGATCTGATATATCTATAGTATAATACTATGGTTATTATGTGTGAGGGTAACCCATGTTGAGAGGTGGAGGTAGTGGTTGTGGTCCTGGGCTATACCAGGTTACACCACCGTTCGTGGTATAGGATTAGCGAAGTGTCCACACTGGAGATCGTAGTACAGGCGTTGATAGTGAGTTTTTATAGAAGAATTGTTCTCTCCTTTGAAATTTGATTTGGTCAACCCTTATCTTGTGGTGATTGATGAGTTTTTCCTTGGGCTTTAGTTCATCCCGGTTGATGGGTTGCTTTGAATTATGTTTCTTTTGGCTTAATTTGTCCCTAAAGCAATCATTGTTTTCCCAACCGATGAGTTATTCTTGCGGTTGGTGAACTGGGTTGATTGTTAAGTTTGACCTTTATTTTGGAGTTTTGTCTTTCTCATCGGAAAGCATGACCCATTTATCCGGTTGATGTGTTTGCTTAATGAAAGTTTCCTTTTGCAAATCCTTTGGAACATGGAGGCTTCGACTTAATGTATCTCTCTTGGCTATTTTGAGTGTTGAAGATTAATGGATTTCTTTTATGGAAGAAGATGTTAAACCTTTTAGTGTTGTGTTGTCTTGGTTAAGTGAGAGGATATAACCAAAGCAATTAATAGTTACGATATGGGTTATCATGTTAGATCTGCCGTGTGTGCATGATCGATCCTAACGAAGATCCTTGAAAGGAAGGTGATTAATTTGAAAGTGTCTTGTAGTAGTTCTCGAGGAGCTGTAATTAAGAGTATGGTTATACCTAGTTGTAACCAATAGAGTTAATAAGAGGTGTAGAACGTTGATGAAGTTGGACCGATGACTAAGAGTGATACATTTGGTAAGCTTATTTGGTAAATTGGATTAACGTGTGTCGACAGTTTAATCAAACCTTTTGGGATGGTTAAGTTTAAAAGGAGTTAGATTATTGTCTTAGTGGGTACTAATCTTGGAGTAACCTTTTTGTGGATATTTAGTGATTATAAGTAATTACTAGGTGCAAGTAATGTCTATTATTGTTTGGTGATGAGCAATACTAAGAGACAAATTGATGGGATTTAACAGATGACCAATGTTTACATGATGGTAGAACTATCAGATAAAAGTATGTCTTTGACGAAAGGATGTTGGAATAACCTTTTAATTCGTGCAGTAGTTTTCCTCAAAAATAAAGTGGTTGATGTAGTGAGAATATAAGATTTTGGGTATACATTCAATTGAGAATGAGATGGTAAAAGGGGTCTGTAACCTTTTGGTAAGCCTTTGGGGGGGCTTAATAAAAGGAAGAGTTAACGATAACGAGTCTTGTCAAGGGTAGATCATTTTTGATGTTATTAAGTTGTCCATAAGAGATTCTGACTCGTCGTAGTGGTGATGATTGTTCTAGAAAAAAAAATTAATTGCCTTTCGTAATATCAGTCAAATGAAATATTTGGAGTGTTGTATTCGTGGACTTTTGGGAGTTCATGATTTAGGTAGTAGAGAGAATTAATTGAGCAATGTGACGTATGGAAAGGTTCTGATTGGTTCCTTGGTGGTTAATGTGATTTGGTTTTAAAGGACATTTCTGGTTGGTGTTGGCAAGTAATGTTGTAACCAAAGAAAATTGCTTTCTTTGTTAACGGAAAATGTGTACCATAAGTATTGGAGGTTGGGGTTAAGTGTGGTAATTTGCAACCTTTCTGTTCTTACCGCTTAAGAGTTTCTTGGGTTTTCCATAGCAGTGTTTTATTTTAATTCTTGGAGGTTGAAAGTTCCTTCTTGTGGGACATGTGCCCTCGTCAGCAGATTTGTATTTTGTTTTTGTTATCATTATTATTCGACTGTTTCTCTTGTTCTCTTGCTCACTCGAGGAGCAACGTTGTTCTTGTGCGTTGAGACTAGTTTTTGTTTGTTTCTTCCTTTTGAGAAAGGAATTAACTAAATTGTGTTGCTAGAGTCTTATAAAATGTAATTTGGTGGACAAGTATTTGATAGTGGTGAGATTTTGGGAACCCAGCTATTTGAAGAGCAGTAGAAAGTGAGTTGGTTTTGATCAATAACCTTTGTCCATGTTGGGATATTGGGATTATCGAAAGTATGGACTCTTGGTAAATTTATTAGAGTATCACACTTGGATACCTAGTAAGATTGTGTAGAAGAGTTTTGATGGTGAAGTTTAATGAGAATAGCGGTGTGGAGAAACCTAAGCGTTGTGCTAATTAATGGGATAGCAGGAATAGTTGAGTATTGTCAAGTGTGACTCGGTCTCAATGAGTAACCCTATAGGAGTTAGATTAACTCTAAGGATAGCTTGGTCAAGAATTTATATATTCATTTATTGATGTTAGTGATTGAGTATGTTTGAATTCTGATCAATCAGTTAGGATATTGTGAGTGGATATATTGTGGACAAGTAGCTGCATTTGATTGGTGTAGGTAGAGAAGGTCTAAGATTGGTAACATGAATCGCCTTGGGTGGTTACTTGATTAGTATGGAATGTTGACATTAATGAACTGAGATTATTGTTGAGCTGTGTGAAATTTTGGTCATCAGATTTGAGGGTTACATATCAAGTATACCGAACATTCATTGTAAGAGTCGTAGAGGTTGAATTGGGCTTTGCATTTGTTATGCTAGCATCTTGGTTCCCAGGATTAGGTTCTAAGAGTTATGGTGATCTCTGAAAGAATCCTGGGGAAACAGTAAATGAGAGTGAATGTGGTGAATTTCAAGTTGATTATCCTTAAAAGAATGAGGGATGTGATGGTGGGTGAAACCTACAATGAGTTGCATTGGAATTATTTTGTCAAAGTAATTCATTTGGTAGAAAAGTTAGCTAGAGTGTGATATTGTGAATTGGAAGAGTTTCCCTGTATAAGTGTGGATTTTGTGTTCGGTTGAATAGCTTTAAGGTTGCCAATTTAAGAGAATTGAGTTAATGTGTCATGCGATGATTTGGGATCCTATGGTTTAATAGAAAGATAAATTCTTAAAAAGAAGTTGATCTTGGATAGAGAGATATTCTCTTAGTTCTTACTTGAATTATGTGGTTATGACAGATGTCAATTACAAATTAAGTTGATTCTTGCCGGTATGTGTGATTCCTTCTAGTTAAAAAAAATGGTTAATCTGGTATTCGAGTGATTTCGCTTTTGGCTTGTGTGGCATTTATTCCTAAACTGCCTACTTGAAAAGTGGAAAAGTTTTCATGGTAAATCCATCGGGTTTTTTTGGTTTAGCCTCTTCTAAGAGAAGATGGTTTTGAGTTGGTTGCATTAAGACTCTTTTGGTTTCAGAAGGGAACTGTTGTGCATCCCTGGTTAAAAGATATGCTCATTGTCAAAGTGAAGAGATCGACTGATACAAGGGTCAAGAGTTTTGTGTGTTTATGCAGGATCGTGGCAATGTTAGTAAGATTTTAGCGGTGATTATTTCTGGGCTTAAGCGTGGTTAGAATTCGGGGTCGAATTCCGTTTAAGGGGGGTAGAATGTAATGCCCCAAAAGTATTCGAAAGGAATTAGTTGGGAGAGATTAATTAATCGGGAAGGAATAACTAAAAATGGGAGAAAGTTTCTTTCAGCAAAGCATCAAAACAAGGAAAAAGAGGGGGTTTTTCGTTGTTTCTCGGCAACCTGGGCCTGGGCCTAGGCCCATGATGGCCTAGTGGTGGCCGGCCAAAGGGGGGGAGGCGCCACCCTCCCCCAACCCTAGCCGCACTCCCTCCCCTCCCCCTTGGCCGCCCCCACTCCCTCCCCTCCCCCTTGGCCGCCCCCATCCCCTCTCCCCCCTGTGCCTCCCCTCTTCCAATAGCACCTCCTCCTCCATTGAAGCCCCATGCTGCCAGCCAAGATGGTGTTCCCACTGCCGGAGTCGAGGAAGAAGAAGGAGGACCGCTCGGGAGATCGATTGGCCAAGAAGAAGAAGAAGGAGAGGGAAAGGGAAGGGAGATATTGTGGCCTGGGGTGGTTCTCATCGCGTTCAATAGCAGGTTCTTCAAGGGTAATCCCAATTCCCTTCGGATTAGTTGTGCAATTAGATAATTAGGCAATGTCGGTATTAGATCTGTTTAGGGAAGACAGGTTTGGCCGACATTTTTGACGAGGTTAAAATCAAAATCTGTTCTGGATGCCTCCTATAAAGTTGTAGCCAACGTCGATACCTTTTCGTAGAGTTCAAGATCGCATCGTTTGGACGAGCGGATCAAAAGTTATGATTTTCGTAGCGCTGCTGTTCCGCAAATCTGCTGTGGTTCTGTCAGATTTTAGTAATTGGACTTAAACTGTTAGCTATAAGAGTTTCCGGGAGGTCTCACTATAATGAAAAATGTAGATAATTGTCATAGATTTCAGAGAAGCTAAAGAACGCAAAATTTGGATCAGTATTCTGAAAGTTATGATGGTTTGAAGTTGCTATCCAGAAACTCTGACATGAAATAGTTGCTCTGTTAATCTGTTTGGTAGGGGTATTAGGTGACCGAATCTGGAAGGCTCACCAAATAGGTTTAGGTGGAGAATTTGATAAGCTTTTCATAAAGACTAAGAACACCTCATTTGGACTCCTGTGCTAAAAGATACGAATTTTAGAACACGACTATTTCCAGAGGGGACAGATTAGCTTATAGGAAATTGGAGTTGGGATCGCGTTACAAGCTATTGCGAGTTCGTGTTTACCCTTATGGTTTGATTGGTCCATTACTGTTATCTTAGCATTCTCCTAAATGAATTTTAGGTGGGGGACTGGTTCCGGAGGGCGGCACCCTCTTCGCGTCCTTCGTTCCCGCACGGTTGAGGCAAGTGCATCGTTTGTACCTTGGTTGTGATTTGCTTGGACATGAATGCGTGTTGATGCATGTTAGTGTCGTATGGCTGTGAACGAGTGTGCATAACAAGAATGGTGGATGTTCAAAGTATGGCTATGCCTTATTCATGAATGTCGTTATTGCTTTTGGTACTTTGATGATGAATAGTGTTGGTGCATGTGCATTTTGATATCATATTGAGACCTGGTCTTGTGAGGACCAAGTATGCATAACTTTGAAGTACCCAATACTTGCAAGTACTTGTTTTGATAAAATGATTATGATGAATGATCTGGGTTGCGAGAATAGTGATGGATATGATAGAAAACATTGCATGCCATTGTTTGATAAATACTAGGAGTATTTGTGTTATCCATGATTGCTATGGTGGTATGTTTGGTATTGTTCCTGGTTTCTAGTAATATGAGTTACGTGTTATTCAAGGACGTTTTAAAGTTATGAAGTCTATGGTACATGCTAGCATTGATATATTAGCCGTGTTTTATTGATAGTATGATATGCTGGTTAAAGATGAGGAATGCTTATGGTACGAGTGACTGTTAATCATGTATGGTATTGATGATGTTCATGTTTATCGTAAAATGGTAATTGTTCATGTCCACCATGAGAGCATTCATAAGACCTGGTCACTTGGTGACCAGGAATGCATATTTGAGGTCCCCGTCATGTAGAAGACGGGCTTGAGGTCCCCACATTCATGGAATGTGGGCACAAAGAAGAGGTCCGCATCATGTAAACGATGGGCTTGAGGTCCCCACACTTGTGGAGTGTGGGCTTGAGGTCCCCTTTACTTGCGGAGTATTGGGCAATTGGTCCCTGCGCTTGCGAGCACATGCATGTGTATGCAGCGACGGTTGCATACTTTGCATTACCGGTAAAATGCAAAAGTTAAAGAGAAAGAGAAAGTGCACTTGAGCATTGTCGGGACCCAAAAATGCAATTCCGGACCCTCTGTGTATTCTGCACTAGTCCAGGATCACGCTAGTGCACACAGCGGTAACATAGGTGAATATCAACCCACACAAGCGGAATATAACATAAACGAATAGTTTGAGTAACAACTTAGAGTTTTGACCTTAAGGTCGGGGTTACAACTTATTAAGCCACGCAGGGCTAACACTTCCTCTGGATCTTCCTCAGATTCTTCATATTCTTCTAGATCTTCTTCCTCTTCTTGAGTACTTTGGTGGTGGGCGTCCGTATCTCTTCGGGATGGCGATCTTCTCTTCAACTTGGTGCGAGGCTCTTGTAGGCACCGTCAGATCAGCCGCCATCATCTCCATGGATTCCTCTTGGCGGCGACGTGCATCGGCGAGGTGTACCGCTGTGGCATCTTCTTCTCCCTCCGTGGATGGATAGTGTGCGAGTAGCTCCCGGCGGCTTGCTCTGGGGTGGTAGCGGAAGGCGGTTCCTTGCAACTCGCATGTAGATGTGGCGGATCGAAGCATGGCGAGCGCGGCGATTCTGTATTCCTTCACTCCAAGTGATCCTCCGACGGAGATGTTCGTGGTGGCTTGCCTTGGTGTTCATCCTGGCGTAGATCGTCAAGCAACGGTCGTGCCCGCTTATGTCCATCCACCATCCAGTTGTTTCCTCGGTACAACGGACGATCAAAACCTCCAAGTACCTGCAGAAGCTTCCAAAGTTCGGCAGTGTAGCCTCCACAACGCTCACCATAGGTCTGAAGGCGAGGCATCTGTCCAAAAGCAGAGAGGGTAAGAACAACTTAAAAACAGCGGAGAGGGAAAATTCTTAGCAATAGAGGAGTCTAGAGAGACATGAGAGGAGTTAAGCAATAGGTTACTCTTGCAAGTTAGTTTTCCTTTAGAAAATAATTTGGACTCTCTAAAAACGGCTGATCTAACTAAGGTCAAGACCTACAGTCAGTATGGCTCTGATACCACCTCTGTCGGGACCCAAAATGCACTGGACCCTCTGTATTCCTGCACTAGTCCGGGATCACGCTAGTGCACACTGCAGGTAACATAGGTGAATATCAACCCACACAAGCGGAACATAACATAAGCGAATAGTTTGAGTAACAACTTAGAGTTTTGACCTTAAGGTCGAGTTACAACTTATTAAGCCACGCAGAACTAACACTAAAGAAATGCTGCACGTGAGCGAAATAAACTCGCAAACTCCAATCAAGACACCACAGGCAACAGTGGGATCGATGACCTAGCGATCAACCTTCTTCCACAAACTCCTCCTCGAGCGGTGAAGACTCCTCCATACAGAGGTTTGGGCGCAAGTTTTACAACAAGCGTGAGTACACAACGCATTTCATAAATCATACCACAGAATGCAATATATAGATGCGGAGCTTATTCCAAAGGAATGGCTTACGTGGTTATTTTCGAGAATGCAACATTTGCAATTGAATATGAATAATAGATTGAAAGCATAATTGAAACAAATAGACAATAATAAATTTTATGATTGTTTCCACAAAGACACAAAGCTAAACAGATTGATCCACACACCACATAGCTTATGCCACACTGGTGTCCCATACCCAAAGTTTTATGAACACTACCCGTGTGAAATCCCGAGCGTTGTCCATGGCCAGGACGCGCTATTCGAATAGATTGTTTAACACTCTGCAGAGGTTTGTACACTTTACCCACACGATACAACTAGTGTAGCTAGCACCAATCGTAACAAAACAGTTCGAAACTTCGTCTCAACATTGACGTTCTTTATTCACACAGTCCCATGTCACAAAGCTTAACCTATCCACCTGAACCCCAATGTTGAAACTCCGTAACCTACTAAGTTAGGCCTGTCACCAGACATGCGGTCGTACAGTATAGCTCAGTTCAATGGCGCACAAAGTTAAGTCCTTAATTGACCAAGGCAAGACTTCCAGTTTTTCTAACTAAACCACACAGATAAATCCCAATCACAAAGCCACCGGTTCACACAGTATCCACCACTTGCCTCAGTCTAAATCTTTTACTACCCAGTTGGTTTAGTGCAACACATGCCATCACGAGTAATAGCACACAGTACACACAGTTTTATCACACAGTTCCATAGTCACTTAGTCATAATTAATATTTGCAACTTACATGTGATGGTGACTCGTGGCATGGCTAAGCAATTGTACTCGCATCTAACCAACCCACGTTGGTGCTATAATATTACCAACTAATAACCAATCTAGGGTGACAAGGAATTATGACATACAAGGCCAAGGTGTGATAACAATTTGGATAATAACTATGCCCAAAGCATTTAAATAAATAATTAAAGTAGAATGCAATAATTCAACACAAAGTAATTTGAAAAACTGGGTTCAAGATGATCAAAGGTATGACTTGCCTTGGAAAGGTCTATGTACTGGTCTTGAACTTGGTTGAAGCCTTCTTCGACAAAAACCCCAAATATCGGCGTCTCACGCACAAAGCGAAGCAAAACAACCAAAACAAATAAATAACAGCAGCAAAACAAACTCCAAAAATTAAAGAAAAATAATAATTAGGTAGATCTCGAATTTAGACAAATTTAGAAATTTGAATGGTCTCAATCGGAGTTAGGATGCAAAAGTTATGAGCTTTGGAAGATTGAAATTACATAAAATGCTGAAAATCAGATTTATGAATTTCTTGAATTATTTTCCTAAGGAAAATCAGATTTATTGCATGGTGGCGTCAGCGAGGGCGTTCGGACGGGGTGATCGTTGATCGGCGGTGGGTCCCACACTGCCGGTGGCTCGACTCCGCGGTGAGACTAAGTCTACGAGCCTCGAACTCTGGAACGGTGGGATACCACGTGTGTACCCACGTGGCGCCACGTGAGGTGACACGCAGAATGCGGTGCCGTCGGCGATGAGTGTCTGCCACGCGTGCGCCACGTCGGTCGGCGGTGGCCGAGCGCGGTGGCGGCGACAATGGCCAGCGGCTCCTTGCCGTGGCGAGTGGCAGGCGTAGCGAGGCTATTGCGCACCTAAGGACCAACTCCGGGTGGTGGGGTGCGAGGAGGCGGCGGCGAGCTTGAGCGGCGGAGAATGCAGGTGTTGTCGGACGAGCGCCCGTGAGATCCGGCAGTGAGTGCCACGGAGGTAGCTCACGAGCTTGCGAAGGTGGTGGTGTGGTCGGAGGGTTCCGCGGCTCTGGTTGCGGAGAAGCTCGTCGGAGAAGATGAAGGTGAAGAACCAAAATCGAGAGCGGCGGCGCGCGAGGGCTCGGGTCACAGGGTTTGGGGTTTCGATGCGGGAGAGAGGCGAACCTCGGGGGCTTTATAGAGGGTCGGGAGGTGTGAGGAGGCGGCGGAAAAACCTAAAAGAGTCGAGATGAACACTTAAGGAAAATCCGGATTTTGAATATGATTCGGGATAACATTTTTATCGGCAAAGCGTGTGGGGAATAGGAGATAGGATTTAGCACGTTTTCTAGAAGGGGTTCTGTTGAAGATATCCCATTGTCGGACGAAGCTCCGACTTCCGGCAATGGCGGCAGGCGGGCTCGCGAGGAGGAAGGCGAGCGGAGGTGGGCGCAGCGAGGCGGGGCCCATGTCGCGCAAGACGGCGGAGGCGGCATGGCGAGCCTCGCGGCCGGCCGCATAGCGGGGCGCTGCGTGCGGGAAAGCGGTTGGGCGGGAGGATTCGGCGAGAGGATTCTCGAGATTTTAGATAGGTTTTTCATTTTAGAAAATACCAGAAAATCAAATAAGCAATAGAAAATAGCAAATGAACTCAGAAAAATTCTAGAAAAATCTAGAAAATATATCTGAGCACATAGAACCCAAATAAAATAGTTTTGGCTATTGTTCATGTTGGGATTATTCACATTAAATATTTTTGCTTGTAAAGTCCAATATTAAGCTTTTGAAATTAAATTCAAATAAATCCAAATGGTGAATTTCTCCCTACTAACTATTTAAAAGATTTTTTTAAGCTCAGAAATTTGGGATGTTACAAGCATCTTGCATAGCATGAGCATATGACATGTTTATAATTGAGATGGTAGATGGATGTTGATGATTACAGTTGACTATGTTATTGTTGCCATTTATTGTACTTGTTGAGTCTTTGGACTCACTCTTGCTGTTGTTGTGTTTTTTTAGGTACCCCCTTTACAAGAACGGCATGCATGGGAGGGATTAAAAGTGGTTGCACAATAGCACGAACTACTCACATTTGGACTGATAGATTGATAATTTAGTAGTTGAGTAATTGCTTAACGAACTTCTTATGATTACTCCCTATGCTTGGAATAATTTGTAATAGAGTTGATTAGAGGATTATGGATGTCCTTTTTGTTTATGTTGTAGTTGTTTAGCATGCTATGGATGTTGTAGTGATGATTAGCATAGTTTTGGTTATCTCTGGATTATGCTGGATGTTGGATTATTTAACTTTGTTATTTTTAAATGTTGGGACCTCCGGTTTAGTAACTAAACAAAGGAGGTTTTGTCAGATTTTAGAGAATTGTATCAATGTTAAAATGTGGTTGTGTTAGTTTAGTAGCATTCCAGGCTCGGATGGGGCTGGGGTGTTACACCATCGAATCGAGGTATGCCGCTCCTCTCTGCTCCCGCATTGCAGCTCCCCCTCCTCCCATGCTCTGCTCCTCTACCTCCAAGCGCTGCTGCGTGTGGTGAGCTATGATGTGCTCTACCCCCGGCGCTGCTGCTCTGCTATGAGTTTGACTGATTTGTGATTTTTAAACTAATGAACTGAATACTGTGGAGGCTTGCTGATATGCTTTGTGATTTGTGATCAACTGATGAACTGAACTGATTTGCTTGTTGATCTGTTGTGCCTAATGCCTACATTTGGCTTAAATCCATATACTGCTTCTTGAATACTGAATACTAAATAAGTGAATATTGAATATACTCCCTCGACGACACCACGGTTCACTGCCGCCATTGCCACGTCGCACTGAGGTAAACTACTCATCTTTATTCTCTATCCCGTTCCCTTCCCTTTGCTCTGTGATGGTGTTGGTGATGATATGAATGATACTGCTAGTGTGGTATGAGCCCTTGAGTAGCATTGAGTGGTGTTCTGATGTTTGGTTGATTTATGCATAGTGGGGAGATGGATGTCGGTTGTGCTAGTGGTGGTGTTTGCCGTCGTTGCCGCGTCGCACTAAGGTAAACTATTCCTCTTTATTCTCTATCCCGTTCCCTTCCCTTTGCTATGTGATGGTGTTGGTAATGATATGGGTGATACTGCTAGTGTGGCATGAGCCCTTGAGTAGCATTGTGTAGTGTTCTAATGTTTGGTTTATTTATGCATAGTGGGAAGATGGATGTCGGTTGTGCTGGTGGTGGTGTTTGCCGCCGTTGCCGTGACACACTGAGGTAAACTACTCCTCTTTATTCTCTATCCTATTCCCTTCCCTTTGCTTTGTGATGGTGTTGGTGATGATATGGATGATACTGCTAGTGTGGCATGAGCCATTGAGTAGCATTGAGTGGTGTTTTGATGTTTGGTTGATTTATGCATAGTGGAGAGATGGATGTCGGCTGTGCTGGTGGTGGTGTTTGCCGCTGTTGCCGCGTCGCACTGAGGTAAACTACTCCTCTTTATTCTCTATCCCGTTCCTCCCTTTGCTCTGTGATGGTGTTAGTGATGATATGGATGACACTGCTAGTGTGGCATGACCGCATGAGCCCTTGAGTAGCATTGAGTGGTGTTCTTATGTTTGGTTGATTTATTCATAGTGGGGAGATGGATGTCAGCTGTGCTGGTGGTGGTGTTTGCCGCCATTGGCACGTCGCACTGAGGTAAACTACTCCTCTTTATCTCTATCCTATTCCCTTCCCTTTGCTTTGTGATGGTGTTGGTGATAATATGGATGATACTGCTAGTGTGGAATGAGCCCTTGAGTTGCATTGAGTGGTGTTCTGATATACTTGTATTGTTTCGAGCATGCAATTTATACATTCTAATATACTTGTTGTCCTACATCACAGTTGATAGTATCTTGATAGATTTTGTTCCTGTGTAATAAGTTAATTTTAGTTGATTTGCTTGAACTAGTCTGAATATATTAGCAAGTTTTAATCTTATGCAATTAGTCTTCTGAGAGCAATAATCAATCTTCTTAATCTTACATTTGTTTGTGTAATCAACTAGTCTCTTGCCATTCAACTAGCCTCTCGCCATTCATTTCACCTTTGCTAGGTACGTCCTACCATTCCATTCCTGATCTCTTCTCTATAAAGTTTCTAAGCAATGGCGGCTTGTGCCTTTAAAACCGACATCATATATATATATATAATATTTTTCATAGTCTCTCAGCCACTTTTGGGGGGTCGTCCACGCAACATGAGGAGGATGAGACAGCAGCCACGAGCAACTTCATCGAGCCCATGCAAGTTTAAGAAGCATGGTTGCTAGGAGAGCGTCAGGACATCCAATTACCTGGATGTCATCGATAGATAATTGAACGTCGCTTTGTTCAGAAAGTGACGTGAACGCACAGGTACTCCGACTATCAAGTGACTTCATGTATTAGCAACCAACCATTCCTTGATGTCAAGTCACCGTAGAATTAAGTTCCTTGATCTAAGTCCCTAGAATGTTAGCACTCTAGAACGTTAGATGTCAAGTCACTTCATAGTCGAAGTACCTGTGCGTTCACGTCACTTTCTGAACAAAGCGACGTCCAATTACCTATCGACGACATCCAGGTAATTGGATGTCCTGGCGCTCTCTTGGCAGCCATGCTTTTTAAATTTGCATGGGCTCGATGAAGTTGCCCGTGGCTGGTATCTCATTCTCCTCATGCTGCATAGATGATCCCCCGAAAGTAGCTAAGGGACTACGAACAATATATATAATACATGATGCCGATTTTAAAGGCACAAGTAGCCACTGTTTGGAGACTTTATAGAGAAAATGCATCACAGACGGTTTCAGTTACAAACTGTCTATAGAGAAAATTCATCACAAACGGTTTCAGCTACAAACCGTCTATAGAGAAAAGTCATCACAGACGGTTTCAGCTACAAACCGTCTATGATAGTTCCCTATCACAGACGGTTCTGAGTTAATAACCGTCTGTGACAGTATGCATCCACTACTACAGAAAACCTCATCCCAAACGGTTCAGAACCATCATCATAGATGGTTTTCGAATCGTCTGTATTTTTATGTCTGTATTTTTATACCAACCATTTGGGATATGCCTGATATCATAGACGGTTAGTAAATAGAACCGCTGCGTGATATCGAGCATATCCGAGCATTATTAAATAAAAGAATCGCAGGATAGCGGCATATCACAGATGGTTCTATTTACCAACCGTCTGGGATATGCCTGATATCACAGACGGTTCTATTTACTAACCGTCTGTGATATCAGGCATATCCCAAAAGGTTGGTATATAGAACCGTCTATGATATAGTAAATAGAACCGTCTGTGATATGCGTAATATCCCAGACAGTTAGTTAATGGAACCATCTATGATATACGTCATATCACAGACGGTTAGCAAATAGAACAATCTGTGATAGTTCTATATACCTAACTAAATTTTTTTGCTTTTCGGCTAGCCTTAGGAATTGCTAGCCATGCCCTCTGAAAACAAGCAGTCAAATGAATCAATCGTTGACAACTTACAAATTATACATCACAGATGAAATAAAGTGATCATTTACAATATGTATCAAGTATTGTCGCTAGAGTTACAATTGAATTACAACTAGTCAAAGTGAAGGTCGTTCAGGTGTCGATGGAGTAGTGAAACTCTCCGTCGGCGTTAATGATCTCCGTCTTGATGAAGTCTCTGAGCCTCCCTCGAACCTCCGAGATCTCTCTCATAACGAGTGCATCTAAATGTATGTTCAAACTCTGTCGCTAGCATGAGTAAAGTAGTAAGCATATATATTTAAATTTATAATTAGGAAATAATTATTACGAGATTGACCAACCTCGGGATCCTTCAACTTAGCACTCATGAGTTGCTGCATATGATGGCAAACGTAGAATGCACAATCTTCTTGTTTTTGCTGGCGGCACTACAAAAATAGAATTACATATATAGGTATAGTCAGTCGAGACGCATTATTACGAAGTATGATATAGGATTATTGTGTTATAGCGCGTACCAGAAATTGCGTCCTGTGTTGCAGTGTGGCGCTTGATCCCTTGTATCCCCTCCCTCGGCAACATAGGCAATGAATGACCTACATGTTTCCAAAAAGTTAACCTCGGCCATTTCAAACGAAGGAAGACTACAATAGAGTTATGTATGGAGGAAATAAGCATACCTGTCGAGTATTTCTTGCACAAGGGTGAAGTCGTGGGTTACCTTGAGTAGGGAATCAAGGTATATTATCTTATTCCTCCTTGGTATAATGACTAAAAGGATCCAGTGGTTCCTACTCATGTATGTCGCTATAGTCATTAAACCTATGTTCGTGCTGCGTATAAAGTACAAATGAAATTTATATAGCAAGTAGTGAACACTTACTTTTGGTTGTAGGGCACCATTATGTAGTCCTTGTCGTCCTAAGTAGGAAATGATGTCGTTATGTATTTCACGACGTAGGATGCGTCTGCCAAGATGGTTTGCTCAGTGACCATGTGTGGGTCGAGAAAACCCACCGGTTCTTTCAATTACCGGGCATTTTTCATTATGTATCGATACATAAGCAATGAGTCGTTATATTAATCGGTATTATGTGAATGTAGAACTTGATTGTACACACTTACAGTGTCCAGCATCGTAGAAGTGAGGCATCGAGGTTTTGAGGTTGAATAGGTCGAATAAGTCGTCGAAGCCCATGACGAATGGGGCCGGCTCGTGGAGAAAATGCTCCTTCGTGTATCTGATGGTGATTCCACCAGCGCACCCTTTCTCTTTGGTCTTCTACATGTACCAGGCATGCAAACCCTGACAACTTAATCCAACGTAGGCTAATACTGTGGTGGTCACCAACGGACTTTCGAAGGAGTATTTCTTAGGGTTAGGAGGCGGAGGCACCTTAATGTTCTTCGATTTCGATTTATCCTAAACGGCTTGGCCGCTACACGTCTTCCTGTGAGACGACTCTGAAAGCATCTAAGCCCTAAAAGGTGTTTTGGTATTTAATGACAATATGTTTTGTGGGACTAATATGATTATTGAGTGTTTAAAAAGGTTTAGTCCCAGTGATGAACACAACTACAAGGAAATGCATGCTTGAGGACAACATGAGGATCAATATGGCTCAAAGACAAGGTACAAACAGTTGAGGATTATCTTTCTGTTTACCGGTCTCAGGAGAATTGGTTGGGAGACCGGATTATAGGTTAGATGCCGTACTATGAAGAGGGATCACAACTAGTAACTTGATAAACATATTCCTAAGCACAATGGATCAATCTAGGATCATGCATACTTTTGGAAGTTGTGTTGAAAACAAATCCCTAGTGTTTCTCAAATGGAACGATAGTACCAAAATATGATTGGTGGAACTACCGCTCAACGGTAGTACCGCAGTGTACTTGGCGGAACTACCGCTCAATGGTAATACCGCAGCTCCTTTTGAAGGAACTACCTTAAAGCCCTTGGGGTGTTCGAGAAGTGTTCCAAGTTGTATGGACAAAACCCCTGTTCCGTAAATATTAAAATGCTTTTTGGGGTCCATTGGACACTTTCTTTAAGAGCTGTTCTGTGTATTTTTTATATGCGGTTGTACTGATGTTCTAATTGTGGCACTACCGCTTGGCGGTAGCACCGATCCTTGTGCGGTACGTTTTTTCCGAACACTTGTTTTTCAGAGTTGTCTTGATCTTTTTAGAAATGGTAGTACCGCTGTGCTTCTCACGGAACTACCGCACCTTCGGTACATCCGAAAATTTCAACGGTACATTTTTTACAGAACGTATGTTTTTCGAAGTTGATTTAATCTTTTGTGGAACGGTAGTACTAGAGTGCATCTCGCGGAATTACCACAATTCTAGTTCTTCCGATGATTTAGTAGCGGTGCGTTATTTCCAGTACTGATGTTTTTGGAACTCAAGTTAAACGAAAGTACCTGCTCTTAATAGGAACCTCCGCTAAAACGAAACTACCGCATGATAGTTAGCGGTAGTACCGCACCGAACTTCAAACGGATTTGTCAGAACATTTAATGTTTGTCTGCGCTAGCCATTACAGGCCGTTTTGGGATGGTGCGGTAGTACTGGCCGTTCAATGGCGGTACTACCGTTTATGCTGTTTTTCTCTGTAATCTGGTCCCAACAGTCGTATTGGTTGTGAGGGGCTATAAATACCCCTCCACCTGCTCTTGGACAAAACCAGTGCTTACACATTTACATTCTTGAGCTAAGAGCATTCACTACTCCACACCTCATTTACACTTGTGCATTCATTGTGAGGTTGTTGAGCAGAACTTCAAATGCATTCATTCTAGTTTGATCCATTGCACTTGAGTGCTGTTAAGCAAAGATTGTGATTTATTACTCTTGGTGCTGTTAGCACCTAGACGGCTTGGCGGGAGTTTACACGTGATCTCTTCAAGAAGATTGTGAAGAGACTCGGTGCCAATTGTGAGTGGTTCAGTGTTCACCATCTTCGGAGTGAAGAAAGAACAACCACAAGTGAAATCGAGGGAAGGCTTAATTTGTGGAGCCGGCTTGATTGGTTCAAGCTTCCTCAACGTGGACTAGTGAAGACTTAGGTCTTTGATACCACGGGAAAAACTTCATTGTCCTCACTGTGGTTATTTTCTGTCTTTACTTTCCGCATTTACAATTTTAGCTTCTCTACTGTGATTTATTTGTTCAGCTAGAATTGTATCTTGTATTTATTTGTTCAGCTAGAATTATATCTTGTATTGACTTTGCTTCACTATCCTGAGTAGCTGTTTAGCTCTACCTTCTTGTTTCTAAATTGCTCTGTTAGAACTGTGTTGCTGAAAGTTTAATTTGGTCGATTAAATTTAGAAACCTTATATTCACCCCCTCTAGTTGGTTATCCTTGATCCTACAAACTCGGGAACCGATACGACGACAAGCTTTTCTTGTTCCTTCGGCGTCTTCTCCACGAGAACCGATGAGGCGGGCTTTTGAAGCGAAGGTTGAGGTGGAGTCATCGAGGGTCTAGAATAGGTCATTATATTAAGTTTTAATCTTGCGAGAAATCATAATGACCTATTCTAGGTTTGAATATAAACTATACCAATTAAATCATGAAAAGTAAGGTTTAAGAATTTTTATGAACACTAGAACTTCCCAGGAAGCCCTATGAATTATTTCAAGATTTTAAGAAATTTATTTCTATTTATAAGACCTAGGTCAAAGTTGTAATTAAGTTTTAAATCTCAGTCAACCCTAATTAGACTTAGATCAACCAGAGGCATTCAAGACCGTCCAATATAGATCGCACGATCCACACAGGCCACGCGTTCAGCACTCCGAACGTACTCACGCGCCCAGCCGTCCGATTTTAAATCAACCGTCTAGATCAAGCGTAAACGTTCGGACCATCGGAACGCACAACGATTATGGACCGTTAGATCTCGATCGGGCCCGCCCAAACACCAGGTCCGAACGTCGCTATCACAGATGGTTCATTTTTGAATCGTCTATGAAGACCTTTTTCTGTAGTAGTGCATGGTGCTGCATCACCTATTGTTGGTTCATGGGCTATGTAATGAATGGGCTGACTTGATCCATATGGCCCATATGGTTGCCGGCACCTTAGGGTTGATACTGTTCATATGGTACTATTTATGTAAACAGTACCCGTGGCTGCCCTCCCTTCTCCTCTTCCTCCTATACATGTGGCCACCTCCCCTAAGGTTTGATGAGTTTTGTTGATTGAAGTTTAGCTTTGCTACTTTATACTTTGTCCTCTTGTTCGACGAAATCAATAGCGACATTATCTTCGGAATCCTACTTATCAATACACTTTCAATTCATATTTGCAATATATTAGATTGCGTTTTACCTTGTTCTTGTGTGCTTCTTCGGTGTATGCAGGAATTAATCTTTGTGATCAGGTCATCCGGGTATTTGCGCATGGTTGATAACACTTGTCGAGCAGTTCAGCGATTGCGTGATTTTGGGCCTTGCGAGTTCGTAACCAGGATCATGAGAGTTGAGCGATTTCTACCGAATTTACCTTCTCTTCGAAAGATCAGGCCAAATCAGGACCTCTGTGGTTCATCACTCATTTCGCATTTGCGTCTCTCTAGGAGGGGCTCTCGCCTGACACCGTTGCCGGTCGTCACGTCCCATCCTGACATTTGTCGCTGCTGGCCCGTTCCACTCGATGCCTCCCACCCGATCTCACCCAACGCGACCATCCTCCTGACGGCGCCAGCCCGTTTCGCCCAACGCCTCCCTCCGATCCAGGTTGCCGCCGCCATCTACGCCCTCCCGACGCCATCCGTCAGTGTCCTCTTCTCCCTCCCAACGCTGCGGCCAAAGACCTCAGAGTCGCTTGTCTTCTCGGTCGACGTCGCCTCCAAGGATAAGGTGACTTCTCTATCTCTGATCTGGCTAACTATGTGATTGGTAGCATGGATTTTCAATTTGTGTGATTGGTAGCCAAAGATTTTGCATTCTCATTGATTATATACATAATAAGAACATCATGTACACTTGAACGGAGGGAGTATGTTTATGTTCTATACAAATAAAGATTCAATTTCTTATTGATTGTACCAGTATACAAGGTGATACATTGCTTACATGATAGCCAGTCGGGTGGCCAGTCCCTTTAAATCTACCTAACATTAGAGCATTATTTTCAACTATGGAAACCAATTATTGTATTAGCCAGTATAAACTAGCTCTTCACACAATTTATTGACTCTAGAAGTAGAACATAGTTTACCTTGGGATCAGTTCTGACATAGGGTCCCCTAGCAGTGGGATACACAGTTAATGTATTATATTGTTTCTTTTATGGTCTTTATTATGTCTGAGCATTTCTATTTGTTTTTAGTTAGGCTCTTCAGAGTGTATTTGTCATATAAGTGATGTCTAGTACAACATGCAAAATTGAACTGAAGGTTAGTAAAGTGGATGTTAGTATGAACATGGGCAATACATCATATTAGCTTTCTATGATGGTGTGTACAGCATGTAAGTTGGTCCTTGTTCAATTTTATTGAACTAACAGTAAGGTGTCATGATGTACTAGATGGATTCATTTGCCAATGAAGCGTTATTTGAGATATATGCCACTAAGGTTCATCCTAGTAATAGGCCAACTAGACATTTGAATCCCAAGGGATACAAGAACCTAGCTGAAAAATTCATTAATTACAAAGACATGGACACTTTATGAGAAGAAGCAATAAAAAATCATTAGGATGCTTTGAAGACCAAGTTCTTATTGTGGAAAGAATTGAAGCATGTAGCTATTGGTCTAGGTTGGCATGTTGTGAATGGAACAATTGTGGTTGATGATGGCTGATGGGTGAAAACAATAAGGGATAATTCTTTATTTGCCATTAAAAGTTTGCATCATTCCTTATGTGCCACTCATTGTGTCCTTGACATGTGGATCCAACCCCACATGTCAGTGACACAATTAGGAATTTTGGAAATGTCCAATGGCATATAAAAATAACCCAAAAAAATAAAGGTACAAACTTGAAAAAGTTTTTTTCTTCCTATCCAATATAACCTTCTACTTACGTAACTTGTTTTATTTTGTTTCAGGCCAACTCGAAGTATGACCAATTTGAGAAGACCCATTTGAGAAGCACCATTTGAGAACCTAAATGAGCTTGAAATCATGTTTCAAAATGCTAATGACACATCTCAATCTGCTGTTATCCCTGGCATACCTGCAAAAGTCACAATTGTACATGATGATCGTTCAGATGATGATGATGTGGCCATTCTTGAGGGGGCAAATAAGTTTGCCGGCAAGGAACCAAAGGGCCCTGCGAAGCATAAGTCTATTAGTGTTGGTCATAGCCCAAAGAAGAACAAGAGGAACCCTATGGTTAAGAAAGTTAAGCGTCTAGTGGATCATATGACTAGTAACAATTATGTGACATCACTGAGGGGTGATCAACCTGAAAATGAGATCATAGAGCACATACGGTTGGATGCCCAATTTGGAGTAGAGGAAGGGAGTGACGAACATTTTATTGCATCAAATATCTTTATAAGACCAGAATATTGTGCAGTGTTTTGGTCCACATAGAGCAATCATGGAAGGGTTGCATGGCTGAAAAAAGGATGTATGAATACCGGAAAAAGAACTAGACGCTTTCTTTATGTTATTTTTATCAAAATATTTTATGTAATTCCTCTATTTGCGCTTGTTATGTTAGATTGAACTAATATGTATGTTTGAATTAAGTTCATATATGTCTATGTTTGAGCCAAAATAATTTGTGTATTGCCACCATGTTATGTTTGAACTAAGTTCATGTATGTTAATGTTTGAAACACATTAATTTGAGATATTTGCATGCAGACCCTCTGTGTATTCTGAGCTAGTTCCATGATCAGTGGCTAACACACACAATACATATATCGAGGAATATCACATCTGTACAACACATATATAAACAATACTTAAATATTATTATAGAACATAGTGAATAGGCCTTAAGGCCAAAGTTTATTGAATGGGCCAACAGGCTAAATAGTTCAAAGTGTCAGAGTAGCAGTGGAAGAACGTTATAAGAGCACGTGGCCTCCATGCATTTCCAGAGGCAACCGACTGGAGCTAGGACCTAGTTAATGACGTCTTCATCATTTCCATAGCCGGATGCATATAAATATCCATACACCAGGTCTTCATCTTCATAGTTTGAATCCACGTGTTTGAGCAACCATGAGTACAAAAAGTACTCAACAAGTCCCACTACTAAAGAAACAGCCATCACAGACGATTCGGAACCGTCATCACAGACGGTTTTCGAACCATCTGGATAAGTTGGTCTCTGATAACAGGTGGTTATCACAGTCGGTCGGCAAACCGTTTGTGATATGAATATCACAGACGGTTTTTTATAAAAACCGTCTATGAATGCCAATATCACAGACGGTTCTGTACACAAAACGTCTGTGAAGTCAGAGTATCATACGGTTACGCGTGCGTGAAGTCGAGTATCACGCACGTTTATATACGTAACCGTCTATGATACTGTGACTTCACAGACGGTTTTTACACAAAACCGCTCTCGTGATACTCGACTTCACGCACGTTTCGTATGCGAATCGATGCGTGATATTGGCATTCATAAACGATTTTTATAAAAAACCGTCTGTGATAGTTCATTACACAAACTACATTTTTACAGATTTTTGGCTAGCCTTAGGAATTGCTAGCCATGCCTGTAATAGCCCAATTTTCAAATTTCAGTAAAAATTAAATTTATGCTTTTTTGTGGAATTTTCTGAAATTTTAAAAACTTTTATGGATATTTTAAAGCCAAAACAAATTTATTTGCAAAATTAAAAGCCAACATAAAGTTGGAAATAATTTTATTAAGTCCAAAATAAGTATGAGAATTTCTGTGAATTTTTCATAATTTTTGAAACTATTTTGCTATTTTCTAAAGACAATTTGAATTACCAGAATTAAATCAAATAAGAAAAGAAAAAGAAAAATAAAAAATAGCCTTGGGCCGAAACCTAAAAGCCTCGGCCCAAAAGCCTGCAAGACACCCACCGCCCACGCCCCCGCGCGCTTCTCTTTCTCTCCCACCGTCCGATTCAAATCGGACGGCTACCAAGCTGCCACGCTTCTCCCTCTCTTCCCTCCTCCACGCCATTGGATCAGCATCCAACAGCCGCCCGTGCTCGTTTCCCTCCACGTCACCACGCACGGCTTCGGCCGTTGGATCAAAATCCAACAGGCCGCACACCTTCTCCTTCCTCCCCTTCTTCTTCGCACAGCGCACACCGCCTCCGCCATTTTCGCTTCGTCCGAGCTCCGTCAAACTGCCGCCCCCAATCTCCCGCGTCTCCCTCGCGACGCGCACACGACTCGGCGCCTCCAATCACCCCACTCCCCACCTTCTTCCCCCTTCTCCGCGTCGATTTTACCCACAAACGCCGAAACCGCCGCCGCACGCCCCCACCTCCTCCACGCCGCCTCGAACCCTCCCGGCATGTAATACCCATTAAATTAAATAGTTGAAGATGAAGTAGAAGGGGAATGAAAGGAAAAGAATTAAGGGAAGGGAGAGGGCTTAGGGGAGGTATGGGCTGTCGGCCCATAACCCAAAACCCTAGCCGAACTGCCCATACAAGAGGTAAGGGGGAGGACAAAAGAAGAAAACCCTAGACCTAATTTCCCCTCCCCCCCATTTTCCACCCGAGCCGCCTCCCACTTCCGCCTGTGGAGTTGCGCCGCCTCCCCTTCTGCCTATGGAGCCACGCCGCCTCCCCCTTCTGCCTGTGGAGCTACGCCGCCTCCTCTTTCCGCCCTCGGTTGCCACCCTAGGGTCACCGCCGCCGTCGAGCACGGCCTCGCGCCCGGCGGCCGCCGCCTACACCTAGCCCCTGTGCGCCTCGCTCTCTGCCCGCCTGGCTTCCTCTGGTTCCTCCCTGGCGCTGCCGGCCCAGTCCAGCGCCGCCTCCTCCTGCCGCGGCCCGGTCCAGCGCCGCTCTTGGCTCAATCACCCCGACGCCGGTCGGTCCTGCCGCCTCTGTCGCCCCCTGGCTCGGTGCCGGCTCCACCGCTCCGGCCCCAGCCCGACCGCCGCCGTCGCCGGCCTCCCCAACTCCGGTTGCTCCTTCCTCCCCACCGACCACATCTCGCTGCAGCATCCTAGCCCGGTTGGTGTTTGATGAAATGCCCACAAGGAAGGTCGTTTCTGCAGGCCGCGGTGACGGTCACCAAGGAGGTGCCGCTACCGCTCCGCGTCGTCCAGATGGAGGCCATGGTTGTCCTGAAGATCATTAAGCAGTAGACGATGATGAGGTGCTTGAGGGAGGTTAATGCTGACAACTACACTGTTGGATGGTATCAATCTTGCTTGCTTGGATCTTTTCAAATTGTGGAACTGATCGAAACATTTATGAACTATCAGTTGTGGTGAGTGATGTTGGAGGTGGTTGGTCTTGGCTTAGTTACGGGTGGTGGTGACGTTGTTGTGCCACCACCATCGTGAGCGCGCCCCAAGAGGATGCTCCAGGTGGTGCTGGTTTCCCCTCTGGTAACTGTTCGACTTGCGACCTTTTCTTCTGTATTCGATTGATGTTGTATGGTTGAACTTGGGGCGTCTCTACTGATGATTGTGGTTGTGAGCCTAAATTGTAGATATTGCTGCACATAAGCATATTGAGGGTCAAAGTGTTGATAGTGCTTCTTCTGGGAAAGGTTCCAGTGAACCATCTAAACATGAGGGCACTAGAAGGCGAAAGGGAGCTCGTAAAAACAGTAAAAGGAGATCGTCGTCCAAATTATCTGGAGCTCCTAAAAAGAACCATAGAGGTCCTACATTTGGAGGCATCCTTTCTAGGGACTACACGTGTGATTGGGTGGTTCAGTCTAATGCTTGGCCCATATATCTACCACCGCTATTGTAAGCACATGAAACTCAGGAATATTCTTATGTTTGCACATGTTGGTCTTGCCATAATTAGCGTATTGGACTTTCTTTTAGGGTCGTGATTGCATGTTCAGTATGGAATTACAGATAAAAACATGGTGATGTGGGGTTCTGCTTTGGCTGATGCAATCAACCAGTTCAAGTGGTGGTGAACTTCAGTGTTAGAGTGTTCCGTCTTTTGTCTTTCGTCTCACGGTTGAGGCAAGTGCAAGTAGTATTAATGAGTTTTATATTTCATACTTGATGAATGCCATAGTTAATTGTTGATGATTACTGCTTGGTAATGTGGATGAGCATGAATGTCATAGTTTAATGATAATGTTTTTTATGATGATGCTTATGTGATGAAATTTACATGGAACTGTTTACATGACGATGCATGCTAATGTTTACGTGATGACACCTACATGGTGGTGTTTACATGAGGATGTTTACCTGGTAATGGTTAAATGGTGATATTTACATGGAAAAGGTTTCATGAGTGATGGCAATAATGATGGGACAAGGTGAGCAATGAGGCTATCTTGTTAATGATGACATTGATGAATCATGATAATGACATGGGACATGTGCATTTGCATCATGTCATTGGATCCCTGTGCCTAGAGGGCACAGACCTTGAGAATGTTTTTGGATCCCCGTCATGCATTAGACGGGCTGGTCCCCACACTCGTGGAAAGTCATGTAACTAATCCGGTGAGGTCAGTGAGAAAGATACATGACTTGGAGTGTGGGCTTTGTATCCCTGTGCCTTGAGGGCACAGGCCTAGAGTATGTATCGACGGATACACTACTCGGCATTACCGGTAATTGCTAAGAAGTGAAGTATTTTGCATTCATGGCATATTCATTGCATTTCTGCATAAGAGATGGATTTGTGGTATATAATGCTGTGTTCATGATGGGAGTGTTTGGTCCCTTGATTGCTTATGATGCTATAATAAGAGATGGATTTGTGGTAGTAATGTTGTGTTTATGATGGGATTGTTTGTTCCCTTTGACTGTTTATGATGCTATGTTTGATTTACTATTGCATTTTGCTGAGTCGTGGACTCACACTTGCTGTGTTGTGCTTGCTAGGTACCTCTCGAGGCAACGTCATGCATGGGAAGGGGTAGACATGATGCACAACATATCAAACACAAACCGCACTGAATAATCAAACCCAATTATCCATAATTCATATTCTTGTTAATTATCTTAGTTTCGATCCTGTGACCACCCTTCGTGGTGGATGTTTCATTCACGATTATAGATGATCCATTTATGTTCTCATTCATTCGTTGATTGAGTTCATTTAACCCTCGTAGGTATGCTGATCTTTGACGTATTAGTTGATTAGCGTATTTTGGATGTCCTTTGATGATTCGTTTACATTGGAGGATTTGATTGTGATTGATGCTATATTAAACAGTTTGAACCTCGGTAAAGCCCTCCATACAAAGGAGATTCTACCAGATTTTACAGAAATGTCTTAGTTTTTATTGGTTAGAATGTTAGTTGAGTAGCGGACCAGGCTCATGTGGAGCTTGATTGTTAGCATTAGGTCATTCAGGAATTAAAAAGCTTGGTTGGTGGTTGATATTATCAACCTTCAGGATATGGTTGGATTAGCAATGGGTTAGCGAACTGCGCATAGACCCTTGATAGTATTATCGTAATCGATTCAATCTGATTAGATGTTTGAGATTGAATTGTTGACGAATTCTGACTCACTTCTTGTATCCATTCTTCCGGATATTGACCCTTTTAGGTTACTATTTGAAAGTTGGTTGAATTTATATCGTAGTGTTGGTGTATATTAGTCTTTTAGGTAACATTTTGGCTTCGGCTTAGCCAGGGTGTTACACGGCGCCTATAAAAGGCAGCCCCAGGAGCCTCTCGTCACACCAATCCCAACGCCACCATCAACCTACTCTCTCTCGTTGTGAGATCGCCGGAATTTGAGTTTTCGTCGCCGCCAAGCCGCAAGCTCTTGCCGCCGTTTATGCTGCCGCCGTCGACACCGCGTCCCCGTCGCCACCACCATCAGCTTCGCCACCTCGTCGCGATCCTGGTACGCACACCCACTCCACCATAGGATCGCCGAAACCCCTACATCGTCGACGACCGTACCTTCGCCGCCTTCGTCCTCGTCGCCGGCCACTACCTCACTCTTTCCGGCCGCGGTGGTGAGCATCATGATCGCCGCCCTCTCCTCTCTCTTCTAGTGCCCTCGCCGGACTCCGCCGCGCAGCACAGCGCCGGACCATCGGTCCCCGCGCTGGCGCCGTGTCCGCCGACGTGGCATTGCCACCGAGGCACCACCTGTGCGCCACCTCGGCAAAACAGCCCGCGTGGCGCCGCGTCAGCGCCACGCGTGTGCGTGCGTGCCACCTCAGGCGCATCAAGCCCCACCCGGCTCGGTAGACCTAGTCTACCGTGAGCCGAGCCACTAACACATGGGGCCTACACGTCAGAAATTAATTTATTTCTTTTAATTCCGAAATCCTGTCGCTGATGTCACCAATGCGCAATAACTATAATTTCCTTTAGAAAAATAAATCAGGAAAATCTAATAAACTCTTAAATTAGGTTTTAAATAGATTTAAACTTCAAAAATTCATAACTTTTGCATCTGAACTCCAAATTGGGTGATTCAAGTTGCAAAATTTGTATAAAATCATAATCTAGCTAACTAAAGCAAAATATTTCAATTTGGAGTTAATTTGAACTATGTTTTTGAATTTATTTGAATTTGAATTTGAATTTATCGTATTTTCGCGTTTAGACTTCGACGACTCCGGAGAGTTCGACCAATCTGAAGACCTAGAATTCCAAGACATCAACGAAGGCAAGTTACACCATTGACCATATTGCCCCTAGTATTTTAAGTTATTTTCAGCTTTTAAATTATTTAATGCATGCATATGTTTGTATAAATATTTTAATATCCTGTTTTATATATAATTACTCCCATGTCTAATTGTATGGCCAATTTGAATATTGTACTTGACTACCTTGGCACCATAAACAAAATATTATCAAAACTAGACATATGCTTAGCCAGGCTTAGTTCACACTTAAAGAATTTGGGAGGGTTTAACCAAATTTCTTACAAATTTGTTTCAAACTTGGCATTGTGGTATTGTTTTACCACATAGATTTATAAAGAGAGTTTTATTCTAAATAAAATTAAAAATGGGTTTGGACTTGGGCGAAATGGACGGAATGGTGGGTGCAGGTTTATGCACGGGATTGATCTGGTTAAGATTAAGACCCACGGTTAGTAGGAATGACGCCCAAGTTAATTGAGGACCGGTCTTTGAGCCGCTTAATGCTATGCCTTACCGTACCACCACATGTCCTGTATGGGCAGGATTTGGCTAATTAATTTGTAATGCTTTAGTATATTTATGTCATGTTGATATGTGGGTGTCGGTTAGACTGTTATTCCCACTTGGCGCAAGAGGGGGCTTCCGGAGGACGGTTAGTCCAAGGGGGCGAAACATTAGTGGGCATGAGTACACTAGGACAAGACATTGTAAAAGCCTCATGGTACTTGCTCAGTCACATGCCTACGGAAGCGTGTTTTGGTCGACATAACGAGCATGTCACCTCGTGTGGGTAAAGTTGTACCAACTCTGCAGAGTAGAAACTATTCGAATAGTCGCGTCCGCGGTCATGGACATGCTAGCAGGGCCACTTAAAGTTAGAATTGTTTTTGGTTTTTAAATGCTTTATTAAATGTTGAGGATGGTTAATCCTTATGAAAAGTTGGGCGGGAAGCCAAGTGTTAGGAGGGGATCCTTCACTTAATCATTGGAGGTTATCCATATTACAATATCATCATTTTAAAATATGAATTTTAGTCATAGTATAAAACTACCTTAGAAATTACTATGTCTATTTAAACTGAAAATGTTGTTTATGCAAAACAACCCCTACCATACTCACTTGTTACCTTATGCATGCATTTCCATTCAATATTGGGTGTAACTTGCGAGCACGGAAGTTGTGCTCACTCTTGCTGAATAAATCTTATTCAGGAGAAGACTTTTTCCCTAACGGTGAGGATCCGGACGAGTAGGCCTTCGACCCAGACGATTGCCTGTGGCGCATCGTGTGGCTCACCTCTATTATTATGTTTTCGCTGTGTTATTCATTTGGCATTTGATATTGTTGTTCAGACTCATTTGTATTAAACAATTATTTATTTAATGTCATTTACGATTTCGTGATATGATTGTGATATCCATTTTGTAAGACTGTGTACACTGGAAATCCTGGACCGGTGTATGAACACAGAGAATTCGGGATCCTTCGCTCCCGGGTTCGACAAAAGTGGTATCAGAGCCATATCGACTGTAGGTCATGGCCCACGGTAGAAATGGTAAAACCATTAGGGACTATTTTCAAAAATTTAAAATTATTTACATATCTTCCAGAGTCTTACTCTTCCTTTCTCTGTTAAAAGATTTCTAAACTCTTGTCTCTTCTAAAATTGTAGATGGACGAGAGACCAACCCGCATCTCCCACGAGATTTTCGCTGGAGAATGAGCTGATATACTGTGGAAGATGATGCAGCATTTAAGCTTCAAGAAGAACCCCACATACCAAGGATACAAGTATATCGTGGGACAGCAGGAGCGCTAGAGAGTGGAGGTTATCCTCTACTCTAACTTAGCGCATGATACGACCTTCCACATCTTCGACGCCCCAATGCGTCGGGAGACCTTCATGGACGACATTCAGGACGCAGCAAGGGAAGCCGTTCACAGGCTTCGCTATACTTATGACGCCCACCTTCGGGACACTGGATTCCATTACTACCCCATGCACATTCCCACTCGGCTAGGCAGTGCTTTTAGTCCAGCCGACCATGAAGATTCCCCGGAGATCACCCATCAGGTGGATTTAGCCAAGGCGATGGATTACGCCTATGGCAACACCCTGGACGAGCTGTATCTAGTTCAGGGGAGATTAGAAGCCGCGGAGGAGAAGTTGAAGGCAGCCGAAGCGGAATTAGCTCTCTACAAGGCAGGCCAAGGTAGTACCTGCAACTCCCCCGACTACACTGTAACATCCCAAAATTTTCAAAATGCAAAAATACGAGACTTTTTAATTTTTTTTGTATGATTATCTGTTGTCGTTCAGCTTGTCTGTAATTTTTGTGAGTTATTTGATCTGCATTTCTTTTGTCAAAGACAATCATATGAAATGAAACCCTAAATAGAAAACCCTAGAAACATAAAATTGTAAAAGTAAAAGAATCAGATACAATTAAATCATCATAACAAAATTAACTTAAAATGTTGCCCTGTAAAATATTACTAAAATAAACCTTAGGTCAAAGACATGTTCAGAACTTAAATCTCTGAATTTATTTTGCTAACCCTAAAGTCCTACCTCGGTCCTTAGCATATTTTTCCTCTCTCTCACTGTTCTCGGTGTAACCTTAGTTGGTCGATCCAACCAAGCCGCCTAGAGCTCAACACCCATGCCGCTCTCTCTCTCCCGACGACAGCCTCTGAAGCTCCTCGCCACGTTGCAGCCGCCGCTCTGCCATCGCCGTGTACATCGCCCCACCGGCAAGCCATTTTCTCCACGCACCCGCCCAAGCCTGTGCATGCAACTCGCTAGCAAACCACCGCCCGCCCTGTTCTTGACCCGCCCATGTTTCGCCTTCGGCCGCCACGCAGCCGTATTTCACCGAGCGCCTCTCCATCGCGCTGTTCCTCGTGCGCGCAGATCGCCTGGTGCTCGCCTTATCTTCTTGTCATCTCTCTCCATCCTCCTTTCTTCTCGTGGCTCGAGACCAAGCCGTGACTCACCGCCACGTAACCTATCTCACGGCCCGCTCGGCTGCATGCCGCGCGGCCTCACCGCCCACTCCGTCCCTTTTTTCCCACGAGAGCAGTGCCGAGTCCCATCGTGTGCATCGCCCTCATCTTAAGCTCTCTGCCTCTCCACAGCTATAAGCAGCCTCCTGGAGCTTCCGAAGCATCCCTTCCCACCATTCCTCCTACACGTCTGCCTCCCAGATTCCCCATTTTCTCCACACAAAGCAAGGGAGCCCTCCCCCACCGAGCTCTCCTTTGCCACCTCCCGGCCCGGCTGCTCCGCCCCAGCACCCCGGCTCCTCCCTCTGTCGCCGGCATCAACAAGCCGCCGCCCTCCTCCGCTTGCTACCGCCGCACCCTGGAGTCGTCTGCCCCGGATCTGCGCCGGCCCCATCCACCACCGCCACCACCGCTCGCTCCTTCCTCCTCCGCCCCGCCGCGCCTGCCCCGCCCACCACGGCCCTGCCTGCTCGCTCGGCCCAGCCGCCGCCACACACTCGACACCCGAGCGCCGCGGCGCCTCTCGCTGCCGCTGCTACCTCCCGCCCACCGCCTCACCGCGCCTCCCGGCGCCTCGAGCCTGTGGCGCCGAGCCCCAGCCGGCTGCTCCGTCCCGGATCCGCCCCGGCTTCTCCCTCCGTCGACCCGGCTGCTCCATGGCCGTCGCCGCCTTTGTCGCCCCGGATCCGCCTCGGCTGCCCCGGCGCCGCCACCCCGGGTGCCATGCAGCTCCTCCACGCCATGGCCACCGCATGCAGTCGCCCCGCTGAGCTTCCGACCGCCGGCGACAAGCCTTGGCCGAGCCACCTTCGGTTCCTTCTTGATGCCCTCTATGTGTTTGTGTGTATGTCTCAAAGAATGTCTTGGTGTCTATGCAGGTGGAGCTTGCCTCGGCCACCCCTTGTCCCTTGCATCCGTGCTCAACAGCCGCCGTCAACCCTCCTCACTGGTGCCAAGACCTCCCACAGGATCACCTACACCTAAACAATCCATTCTGCCCATGTTCGCCTGCGCCACCCATTTCAGCCCGAGCCCCCTATTCATTATCTCTGTGAAGTCTCTCTCTGTGCTTGACAGTAAGGCCTCAATGTTATGCATGTCACCTGATGCTATCAAACACCTTGGCTGTCATTTAAGTTAAGCAAATAAGTAAGCAATTTTGATGTTTAAGTTCTGGAGGATGGTTAGCTGATCACACCTCAGTTCCGAAAATGTTGATGTTATAGGTTATGGGAATAGTGTTCAAGAATCGGTTTTGTCTACTTGCTAATAGTTTTTCAGTCTTGAAATTTTGGCTCTTATCAATCAAGAAAGAGTCGGTTTGTTAATAAACAAATGGCGAGAGGTTCAGATTAGTGGATGAATCGGAGTTGTAGGATTTGCTGTTAGTATGCACTTATAACTCTATTGCATCAATTAGTGATTGGTTAGGAATTTAAAGGGTAGTCAGTAATGGCAAGTTAACAGTTTTCAGAATAGTAAGGCAATAAGTTATCTGCATGCTAAAAAAAATTATTAGTTAGCATTCACATGTTAGTTGAGTGGTGCTTCGGATTGTGTATAGTTAAGTGTCAGTAAGGTCAAATTTGTTAGAAATCTGATTAGCATCTAGTAGTTGGCTAATTAATTAGTCAGTGTTCCAAATAGCAAATTTGTAGGTCTAATGAACTTATCACAGTGATGATTGCATAAAATAGTGAGCTATTTAAAATGTGGTAATTTGCTGCTTAGTTAATAGATGTGCACACAATCACCATCAAGTCTGCCGAAAGAATAAAATATATGAGAGGATTGATTTTTGACTGTATGATCATGGTGGTTGTATGCATAGAATGCTTGGCGAGAGAGTGCTTGTGAGTATTAGGTGGCATGTTAAGGAAAATAGCATCACCGAAGCTCTAGGTATCGTCCGTCGTCATATGTTCTCAGTAGCAATAGCATGACAATTTTCAGATTTGCCGATAGGATTATGTCTTGGTTAGTGCAGTAGTTAGATATGTTTATGAGTCACTTAGTTGGTTGGACAATTATCCGGTAGTAGTAACCTAATCTGAAAAATAAGCTTCGCTTGGATCCTCATAATCAAACAGTGAAATCTATAATAATGTGAAAAATAAGTGAGTTTGAAAAGAACAGTAACAAGAAATCCTATCTAATTTAATTAATCTCTGAATCAGCTAATTTGTGTTCCTAATTTCATAATCTGTCTTCTGTGTTGTTAATTTTTTTGGATCCTGTTGGCGTTCTGGTGTTTATTCGCTGTTTTTCGCTTTGGCAGTTTTTATCGTTAGATGACGTTGATATCGATAGTGATCCTCTGCAGCAAGTCAAATATCTCTAGCAAGGCAAAGGCAAGCAGATTGATCATATCCACTCAATCCCATTACTTTTAAAATCTAATACTTTGTTTTACTCGTACGTATGCATGCTTTTGTGTCAATGATTAATTTTATCGATTAGAGGTAGTTAATCCTATTGCATTGTTGTCTTGAAATTGTTCACCCCTGCCACTACCTTAGGAATATTATTCTCACTAGTGAATTAGAGCCCGGTGAATGATTTAGGGCCTTTTATTTGTCTTTGCGATATGATGCTTAGCAATGCTTAGATACCGGTAGAATTGGGCGGTTATCGACTTAGTCGATAACTTTGATCACACAAAAATTATTATAACTTTATGATTCGACATTTTTGCTATGTTTAATTGTGAAAACTAAAAACTGAAAATAAAATGATTTGCACTTGGGCACAATGGTAAGTTGGTGTGATTTTTGGGTGTGACTGGAATGGTGCCCGACTCAACAAGGACCGAACATCTCGTTACACTAAACCAAGCATTCTTGCGTGCTAACCACACTAAACCAATTTACACGAGGAGGTCTTGGATGGCCAAGATCTACTCGGGGAGGTCCTAAGCGACAGGGTTCTAATCGGAGGAGATCTGGACGGCTCAGATCAGGCCTTGGGAGGTCCTGAGCGGTACAGATCGACGCGGAGGGAGGTCCTGAGACTAAGGATTTTATCGGAGGAGGCCGAACGGTCAAGATCTACTAGGGGAGGTCTTGAACGATCCAGATCAACTCGAGGGAGGTCCAATGCGGCGGGGTTTTAGCGAGAGGAGATCTAGACAGCTCAGATGGAACTGGGGAGGTCCTGGGCGGTCCAGATCGAGGCCGAGGGAGGTCTAAAGCGATAAGGTTTTAAAGCGAGAGGTCTGGACGGCGAAGATCTCCACGGGGAGGCCTTCAACGGTCCAGATCTGCCCAAAAGAGGTCCTGAGACTTAGCTTCTTCGAACACAGGACCAGAGGGAGGTCTTTTTGCAAAGAGGACCCTGAGGGAGGTCCTAAGGTGGTCTTTGCAAAAAAATGACCAGGGGAGGTATTTTTGCAAAGAGGACCTCGGTGGAGGTCTAGCAACTTAACATTTTCGTAGAAAGGGTCCTACGCCACAGATCTAACCCGGGGTGATCTTAAACGGTTGAGATTTAACTGAGGGGTGGTCCTGGGACTTAAGATTTTTCGGAAAAGAGACCCTGAGGCTGAGGTTTAGCTCAGGGTGATCCTCACGGTGAAGATTACGCCCGGGAGGACCTAGACGGCTAGGATATAACCGAGGAGGTGGTCCTGGCGCTAATGTTTTACAGACAAGATCCTACGACTAAAAGGTAACCCTACAGAGGTCTTAAGCGGGGTTTTCTTTGTAAAAGACCAGGTGGCTTTTTACGAGAGGACCCCAGGGTGGTCTAGGTGGTCTTTGCAAAACGACCAAGGGGAGGTCTTCTTGCAAAGAGGACCTCGGTGGAGGTCTAGAGGCTTAAGTTTTTCGGAACGGAGCCAAAGGCTCGGATCTAACCCGGGGTGGTCATGGGCGGCCACGATTAACCCAAGGAGGTCTTAGGACTTGTCGAAAATCCGACAAGGTACAGAGCACCGCGGTTCACTCGCCGGCACGTCGCCGGCGACCAAGACCATGGCGGCACTAACCAAGCATTTAAAACGACCCTAATACTATTGCGCACATCATGGAACCACTCAACGATGGAGCGGGCACAAACGCCGACAAGCCGAGAGAGGCGGAGGATGATTTGTGGCAAACCGAAATGGCGAAACACGTGCTACGAGCTAACCTAGCCATTGCTTAAGCTCTACAGGGCTAAAGCGAACTCACCCAAGTGCGTGGGAGGTCTAGAGGAGGTCTGAGGAGACCCCGGTGGAGATCGACACGAGGTGAAGAAGATGACGGCGACTGGTGTTCGAGCCAACAGAGACGAAAAGAAAGGTTAGGATAAGCTTGCGATGGCCTGAGGTGATCCAGACCCAAGAATTGGACGGAGAACACTCACCGGAGATGGGAACGAAGGGAGCACTTTCGCCGCGATGATCCAAAACTTCAAATTGAGCTGTTCTCGAGAAAGCAACCCAAATTGAGTTAGGAGAGGACTTGCGGCGACAAGAGGTCCACAAATAAAGTGAGAATTGGGCTAAAGAACAACCAAACACCCAAGTCACCAATGGAGCTCCCACGGCAACAATGGCGGAGAGGAGTGCTCACGGTAGTTTGAGTTTAACTCAAAAAGAGTGAGCTAGGGTGATCGCGAGTGGAAGAGGAGCCAGAGGGGGTCCTCGGGGTATTAAGAAACTCGTGAGTAACGGGAACAAGGGAGGCCCGAGGCGAGCTACGGCGAGCTCCTCCGCAACTAGCCCGAAAGCTATGGGAGCAGGCGGCGCAGGCACGGCTTTGAGCCGAAAGCACCGACACGCCGCGATCGCCCGACAACACGCGAGGGCGCGGGCGCGATGATGTGCGATGCCATACGATGCGGTGGTCGCGGCGCGCGAGGAAGAAGATGACGGGGGAACAGTGGAGAAGGCGGGGAGGTCGTGGGCGTTGGATGCTAATCCAACGGCCGAAATGCCCGTACCCGAACCCAACTTAACAACTTGGTCCGACCGAGCCCAAAGGCTGAGCCTGACTCGGGTCTGACTCGAACCCGAGTCTGACTCAGACCCACTTTGACTTTGGATATTGAATTGAGCTGGACTTTTGGGAAGTTGATTGAGGTAGCAAACTAACTCCAAAAATTCTGAAATTTTTACAAGAGTTTGCTAACTAAAGTGTCGACCTTGCATAAAATTTTCAGAGGCTTTGGTGCTGCACAACTTCCTCTAGAAATTCTACAAGGTGCTGATCCAAAGTTTGACCAGGTTTTAAATTGGGTTGACTTGCCCCCAAAAGCATTCAAACAATTTCTAAAAATTGTGAAATTTTTCAGAGGGGTCACACATCAATCCTAGAACTTAGGAAAAGTATTTCCAGGAGATGATCCAAAGGTTTGACAAGATTATTTTTGGAAGCTGAGATTTTGGATTAAAAAGACTTGTGACTTTGTATTTCCATAACTTTTGTACAAGAATTGTTTGGTACAACAGGAAATACATGATGTAAGAAAAGTTTTAATTTCTACCCATTTTCTTACATTTGAAACACAAGTCTAATTTTTGGGATGTTACAAATCTCCCCCTTACAAGAATCTCGACCCGAGATTCCGTTTACTCGGAGAAGAAAGATGGATAATCAGCACGAAGGCGATCTTCTCGCTCCCAAGTCGCCTCATCTTCATAATGGTTTGACCACTGAACCTTAAGGAACTTGATGACACGGTTCCTTGTTCTCCGTTCAGATTCCTCAAGAATACGAACAGGATGCTCGCGGTAGGTCAAATTCTCTTGCACATCGAGAACTTCCAACGGAGCTTCCTCAGTCGGGACACGGAGGCACTTCTTCAGGTGGGATACATGGAATACATCATGCACACCCTCAAGTGCCGCTGGTAGCTCTAACACACGCACGCATGCCCCAACTCTCTTGGCGATGCGATACGGCCCAACATAGCGAGGAGCCAACTTGCCCTTGATGCCAAAACGCTGATGGCCCTTCAAGGGTGAGACTTTGAGATACACAAAGTCATTGGGCTCAAAGCTCAACTCACGGCGACGACGATCTGCATAGCTCTTCTGCCTGGACTGGGCCGTGCGCAGATGCTCGCGAATCAACCGAACCTGGCTTTCGGCCTCATTGATCGACTCCGGGCCGAAAAACTGCCGCACACCAGTTTCCGACCAGTTCAATGGGGTTCTGCACCTTCTCCCATACAAGGCTTCAAATGGTGCCATGCCAAGACTGGCCTGATAGCTGTTGTTGTAGGAGAACTCAACAAATGGTAGGCACTTCTCCCACTTCTTCCCATAGGAAAGAACACAAGCACGGAGCATATCTTCCAACACTTGGTTGACTCGCTCCGTCTGACCATCACTCTGAGAGTGGTAAGCTGAACTGAAAGTAAGACGGGTGCCCATAGCCTCTTGCAATTTATGCCAGAAACGAGAGGTGAAAAGAGAACCACGATCTGACACAATCGTTCGTGGCACACCATGCAGGCTCACAACGCGGGATATATACAAGTCTGCCAACTGACTCACATCAATCTTTGCCCACACTGGAAGAAAATGGGCCACCTTCGTCAACCGGTCAATGATGACCCACAAGGCATCCTTCCCAGAAGAAGTACGGGGCAACCCGGTGATGAAGTCCATGCCAACGGAATCCCACTTCCATTCTGGCACTGGCAAAGGCTGAAGAAGGCCTGCTGGACGCTGATGCTCGGCCTTCACACGACAGCACACGTCGCACTCGGCAACAAACTTGGCAATCTCGCGCTTCATTCGGGTCCACCAGAATCTCTGACGAAGGTCCTGATACATCTTGGTAGTCCCGGGATGGATGGACAAAGGAGAATCATGGGCTTCGCGGAGAATCAATTCCGCAACTCCATGACCTTAGGAACTACAAGACGCCCAAACCATACAACGCCATGCTCATCCTCCGAAAAGCACTTGGCTATCCCATCCTTGATGTTACGCTTGATTTGGCTCACACCAACATCTGTGCTTTGTGCCGCTTGATTTGGTCTACCAAGGTTGGTGCACAACCAAGGTAGCAAGAGAACCGTGCTCGATCAAACCCAAATTGAGGCGTTAAAATTCTGAAGTGAGGGTAGGTTGCTGCTCTTGGAGCATCAACATGTTACAATACACCTTCCGACTGAGTGCATCTGCAGCGACATTGGCCTTGCCCGGATGATACTGAATACCCATGTCATAGTCCTTGATCAATTCCAACCATCTTCTTTGCCTGAGGTTCAGATCTGGCTGGGTGAACAAGTACTTCAAGCTCTTGTGGTCGAATACACCTCACAATGGTTACCAATCGTAATGCCGCCAAATCTTGAGTGCATGAACCACCGCAGCCTAACTCCAAGTCATGAGTAGGATAGTTGAGTTCATGAGGCCTCAATCGCCTTGATGCATAGGCCACTACCTTGCCTTCCGCATAAGGACACAACCAAGACCCGACGAGAAGCATCACAATAGATATCAAAGCTCTTGTGAATATCGGGAGAACAAGCATGGGCTGAGGTCAACCGCTTCTTGAGTTCCCGAAAACTCACATCACAAGCAAGAGACCACACAAACTTCTTGTCTTTCTTGAGCGATTCGGTCATAGGCTTCGCAATCTTGGAGAAATTCTCGATAAAGCGGCGATAGTAGCCACCAAACCAAGAAAACTCCGCACATCGGTGACCGACTTGGTGACCCCAAGATAGCACATCACCGACCTTGCTAGGATCCTGACCACACCTCCTGCTGAAAGAACATGGCCCAAGAATGCCACTTCCTTCAACGAACTCGCATTTCTTTGAATTTGGCATACGGTGGTGCTCACGCAGCTTGCCCAACACAAGCTTGAGATGCTCAAGATGCTCTTCTTCACTCTTGGAGTAGATAAGGATATCATCAATGAATACCACCACGAACCTATCCAAATACTCCATGAATACCGAGTTCATAAGGTTCATGAATAAAGCAGAGCATTAGTCAAACCAAAAGACATGATGGTGTACTCGTAAAGACCATAACGAGTAGCAAAGGCCGTCTTCGAATATCTTCGCCCCGATCGACTTGATGATAGCCCAATCTCAAGTCAATCTTGAGAACACCGTGCTCCACCAAGCGATCAAAAGATCATCGATACGGGCAAAGGATACTTGTTCTTCACCGTCACCTCATTAAGCGGACGGTAATCAACACACATGCGCAAGGTCTTGTCCTTCTTCTTCACAAAAATAACTGGACAACCCCAAGGAGATGAGCTAGGACGAATGAAACCCTTCTCTTGCAGCTCACCTAGTTGCTTCTTCAGCTCCTCCAACTCATTAGGAGGCATGCGACACGCCTCTTGGAAATAGGGCGATGCAGGGCAGCAACTCTATCACGAACTCCAGATCTCGAACAGGAGGCATCCCGGGCAAGTCTTCAGGAAAGACATCCGCGAAGTCACACACAGTGGGGACATCGCGAATCTCCAATGCTGGCTTTGCTTCAAGGGCATAAAGATGGGGTTCTCGCAACTACGGTGAAAACCCAACCTGTTCGCCTGAGGAGCTGGTGAGAAAGACAATCCTCTTGGCACAATCGATTTGACCCAAGTGTTGGGACAACCAATCCATGCCAAGAATCACATCCAGGCACGCCGAGTCGAGTAGGATAAGATTCGCCAAGAATCCCACTCCTTCAACGTGGATAGGAACGTCCCGGCATACTTGGTCAACTCTCATTTCCGAACCCGGAGAGCGAATAAGTAGTGGAACCCCCAAAGGAACACAGTGGAGACCACTATCAACAGCAAACGACCTCGAAATAAAAGAATGCGAAGCTCCAGAGTCAAATAAAACTGTAGCAGGACGTAAATTGACAAGAAGCGTACCCAACACCACGTCGGGCGCCTCCTGTGCCTCCTCAGCCGAGATATGGTTGACTCGGCCGCTCCCCAAGCCCCGGGTCTTCTGGTCAGGTGGGTGACCACTCCCTTGCCCGCGTCCTCCATTAGGACGAGGGGCCGCTCCAACCTTCTTAGGGCAACTACTCGCGTAGTGGCTCTTGTTGTGCGAGAAGCGGTGACGCCGGCGCAGGGTTGCGAGGGCAACTTTCTTCGCTGGTCGCAGCGCACGCGGATCGAGTCACGGCTGCGAAGGGCGTGGGGCGGTGCCAAGGCCTCGGCGATGGTGAAGCCAAAGAACGGGCCCTCGTGCAGCCCAACTCGGGACGAACGAGGCGGCTGCGGCGGCTGGGCCTCCCACTTGCGCTGCGGGACTTGCCCAGCGCTCGCCTTGTGCTCGGCGATGATGGCCTTGTCCACCAAGGTGCGGAAGTCGGGAAGTCCACAATAGAGAGCTTGTCTCAAGCTCCTCGCACAAACCCTCCATGAACTTCTCCCGCTTGGCCTCATCGGTGGCCACCTCGCGGAGCATACCTGCAAGATGGTTGAACTCATGGAGGTACTCGATCCACGATTTGCGCCTGCTTGAGCGCAAGGAACTCCTTCTTCTTCTTCATCAGGCGGGGACATGGGCCCAACGAAAGCGATCGAACTCCTCCCACGAGACCACGTGTCCCGCGGGCTGCATGGCGAGGAAGTTCTCCCACCATGAGAGTGTCGCACCCTCCAACTGATGGGATGCAAAGAGTGCCCGCTCCTACTCCTAGCACTGAGCAACGTTGAGCTTCCGCTCAACCAGACGCAGCCAGTCGTCTGCGTCCAAGGGGTCCTCGGACCGGGAGAAGGTGGGAGGCTGCGTGCGAAGGAACTCCGCAAGTCCCCCACGAGACTGGTGACCACCTCCGGATCCAGAGGCACCAGAGGGAGTGGAGGTGTTCCTCGCGATGTCCTCCAACACCCTACGGTCCTCCGAACGATTGCGTTCGATCTGCATGAGGACTTCCGCCATGGTCGGAGGAGGGGGAAGCTCCTCATCAAGACTACCTGGCTGGTTCCGACCACTACGAGTTCCACCAGCCATCCTATTTCACTAAGACAAGTTAGCTACAAGCCCGAGATCAAAAGGCAAAGAAATCCAAACTCAATTAAAATGACCAAAGAACAACCATAAGAAGGCATAAGACCATAAGTCACCAAATTAACTTCCCAAAACGACTAACCCGTATGGAAAGAACGAGTAATCGTTTGAGAAGACCAAAATTTCAGAACTCAATCCTAGCTCTAAACAGCCCAAAAATCAAGGTATATCCACCTAATAGAGTATAGGCATTTAGCTAATTTCATATCACTTCTTACCCTTTTATTCCCTCAAGTTTTAGTTGAATTAACCTCTCATTTTCAACACTATTTACTAATTACAAGCTAGCTGTCCAGAATTTGTTCCTTTAAGCTTCTGGCCGAAACATCTTGCTCCAGGAACTCCCAATTTCGAAAATGGACAGCCAACCCTTCAAATTACAACACTCATGGTTCTCCCAAACCAATTTTAATCGATAAGTAGCTAGTTTTTGAAAGGAAGAGAGGAATAACCTTTTCAAAACTTAAGTGAGAGTAAGGTGAGATGAGCAAGCTAAGATAGGTAAGGAGTAAAACCTGAGATCTCACTTAAATTTTTATAAACCCTTTTTGACACTTGAACATAGGTTTTCCAAATATCCTAAGGGCGACCAAGCTAGGGGTTTCTACGGTCAGTATGGCTCTGATACCAACTTTGTGAGGACCCGGAATATTTAACTAGTAACACTTAACCTCCAAATGGTTCTAGCATTACTAATTAAACATTCTAAGCCTCGATGGACATATGCTTCCCATAATTGCAGCATATGCACATCATCACAAAATTACACATCATTTCCATACACATACATCACTAAGTTCAACAACGACATACATAAAGTAAAGTTATTACAAAAGAGCCGACTGGCCAAATAGAACAATAAACAAGAATGACAGCGGAAGCAAAAGGTGCCATAAGATGGCTAGAACAAAAGTCGACCGGTTAGCCACACAACCCACAAGGCAACCGACCGAGCCGCCAAGCTAGACGCCTCTCAGGCTATCACAGCACAACTCACAGAAGTGAGGCCCATCGAGCTCACCTTCTTCCTCTGCAACAAATACATTTAAGCAAGATAACTGAGTACACAAAGGTACTCGCAAGACTGACGTGTGGAATAGCATACCTATTCATAAACTACATGCAAGCTTATTTAGGTGGAGGTTGTATGTCTCATTTTGCACAAAGCCAACTTTATTTGCAATAATGTAATACATTTAAAAGTAAGTTTGCAAATCTATTTTGTTGTCAAAATAACAGCGAAATAAAGATACATACAAGTAACCACCTGAAAGTGACTATCCCAATAGCCACCACAACATAGCACGAATCCCCGATTTGTACCACCCATCAAGTTTTAGTTTTAAAATGTTGTAGTCTAGTTCTCACGGGGCGTATCCGAGCGTGTCCATAACCTAGGACGAGGCTATTCAAATAGTTTTAACCCCGCGGGGTGTACCAATGTACCCACACTTGCATCGCCTTTAAGCCACAAAGCACACTTCCGAAGGTGTGCCGGCACGGCTAAGTCCTACGAGACGTTTTCCAATATTGTGTATTAACCACGAGCCGCTCGTATGGATAGGAACCCATACGCTTACATTGCCAGCCGAAAGACAACCCACCGTTACGGGGGGGAAGCCTTTCGGACTCTACAATGCTCCCAACACCATCCCTCCTGCGACTCCCTGCGACCCGAAGCCAATACACGCCAAAGTACTAAGTCAAGAGAGGTCCCATACCCTCTAGTGTGGTTAGCACGCAAAAATGCTCAGTACGGTGGCGCAAGTAACTCGGTCCTTAATGACCCGGGCACCATTCCAGTCACACCCAAAAGCACACCAATCATACCATTGTGCCCAAGTCTAAATCATTTTGTTTTCAGTTTTAGTTTTCATAAGTAGACATAGCACAAGGCTGAAATCAGTAGTGATAATAAGTTTGATGTGATCATGGTTATCGACAAGTCGATAACCGTCCATTACTACCGGAAACTAAGCATGGCTAAGCAATTAGTTCGCAACTACTAAGTGACAAGAGCTCATCCATGAGCTCCAATCACAACAATAACCTAAGCTCAGGGTAGTAGAGGATAATCATTTGCCTAAGGAAATGCAGCTACTAGGTGAACTAACGACAATAGTTTAGCACAAAGTAGCAATGCATACATAGAAGTTGCAAACAACATAAATACTTAAAATACTGGGATTAACATGATCAAACTACTTGCCTTGCTGGATTTGTTCTTGCTGCAGAGGAGGATTCTCAGGTTCAAAGTTTTCTTCGGAACCTAACGCGAAAAGGCGATAAAAACCGATAAGAACGAAGAACACCAAAAGGAACTCAACAGCAAAGAACATCCAAATCCCATGAAATTTCTACAGCAGCTAGGGGTTGATTTTAGACAATTTTAGAAACAAGAATCACTTCATTTGGACTTAGCATGAAAAAGTTATGGCTAATCTAAGTTCTCTCAGCCTGAAAAATCATAATTAAATTAATTTCGGTTACTGTTCATGGCAAAAATTTCTAGAATGATTTGGAACTTGAAATTTTTATGGTAGGTAGCTAAGGTCATCCTAACAACAGCAAAGTTGAGTTTACTTCATTTGGGGTTATAATGAATTAGTTATGAATTTCCTAAGTTCTAAAACTAGCATATTCAAGAACATGAATAAAGACAAGGCCTGGTTCATATTAAAGCATGTCTACAGACAAATTTTACCAAGTTGAGTTTGCTCAGATTGGATTTACAGAGAATAAGTTATGCATTTTACAAATTTTCAATGAATTTCTAGACAACCTCACATATTAAACAAGCTAATGCAGTTTAAATCATTTTCTGCTACATAACAGTGCCAAATTCAATCTCAAATTAAAGTTCATACTACAACAGAGCTACAACAACTGGAATCATTCAAAAAGGAGTTAATATGACAAAGTTATGCATTTTTGAAATTTGAAACATCAAAAGACTTAGAAAATTTTGAGCTCTCGGGAGGTCCAAATGAACTGAAGGAAACCGGAGAGGTCGTGGGCCGTCGATCCTTCATCGCACGGCCACGGACCTCGAAGCACAGCGCACAAAAGACCTCCTCCCGCACTGGGGAGGTCTGGACCGTTGAGATTTGATCCAACGGCCACGACCAGTGCATGTACAGCGCACGCAGAGGAGGTCCTTGCGCCTAACAGAGGTCGTGGACCGCCGATCGAGATCCGCGGTCCCGAGCACTAGGGGAGGTCCTAAGGCTAAACCTACTGAGGGAGGTCTGGACGGCTAAGATCTCACGGAGGAGGTCTTCACGGTCTAGATCTCCAGAGGGAGGTCTTTAACGGTCACGATCAAGCGAGGGAGGTCCTGCCCGTTAGATCTAAATCTGACGGTTTAGACCAGAGGAGGAGGTCCTAACGCTACGGATCTCAAGGAGGAGGTCCTAGACGGTCAAGATCTCCAGGGGGAGGTCTTGAATGGCTAAGATTTACACGAGGAGGTCTTGGATGGCCAAGATCTACTCGGGGAGGTCCTAAGCGACAGGGTTCTAATCGGAGGAGATCTGGACGGCTCAGATCAGGCCTTGGGAGGTCTTGAGTGGTCCAGATCGACGCGGAGGGAGGTCCTGAGACTAAGGATTTTATCGGAGGAGGTCGGAACGGTCAAGATCTACTAGGGGAGGTCTTGAACGATCCAGATCAACTCGAGGGAGGTCCGATGCGGCGGGGTTTTAGCGAGAGGAGATCTGGACGGCTCAGATGGAACTGGGGAGGTCCTGGGCGGTCCAGATCGAGGCCGAGGGAGGTCTAAAGCGATAAGGTTTTAAAGCGAGAGGTCTGGATGGCGAAGATCTCCACGGGGAGGTCTTCAACGGTCCAGATCTTCCCAAAAGAGGTCCTGAGACTTAGCTTCTTCGAACACAGGACCAGAGGGAGGTCTTTTTGCAAAGAGGACCCTGAGGAAGGTCCTGAGGTGGTCTTTGCAAAAAAATAACCAGGGGAGGTATTTTTGCAAAGAGGACCTCAGTGGAGGTCCAGCAACCTAACATTTTCGTAGAAAGGGTCCTACAGCACAGATCTAACCCGGGGTGATCTTAAACGGCTGAGATTTAACTGAGGGGTGGTCCTGGGACTTAAGATTTTTCGGAAAAGAGACCCTAAGGCTGAGGTTTAGCTCAGGGTGATCCTGCACGGTGAAGATTACGCCCGGGAGGACCTAGACGGCTAGGATATAACCGAGGAGGTGGTCCTGGCGCTAATGTTTTACAGACAAGATCCTACGGCTAAAAGCTAACCCTATAGAGGTCTTAAGCGGGGTTTTCTTTGTAAAAGACCAGGGGTGGCTTTTTACAGAGAGGACCCCGAGGGTGGTCTAGGGTGGTCTTTGCAAAACGACCAAGGGGAGGTCTTCTTGCAAAGAGGACCTCGGTGGAGGTCTAGAGGCTTAATTTTTTCGGAACGGAGCCAAAGGCTCGGATCTAACCCGGGGTGGTCATGGGCGGCCACGATTAACCCAAGGAGGTCTTAGGACTTGTCGAAAATCCGACAAGGTACAAAGCACCGCGGTTCACTCGCCGGCACGTCGCCGGCGACCAAGACCATGGCGGCACTAACCAACTGTACGAAAACGACCCTAATACTATTGCGCACATCATGGAACCACTCTCAACGGCGGAGCGGGCCTGAAACGCCGGCGAGCCAGAGAGGGGCGGAGGATGATTTGTGGCAAAACCGAAAATGGCGAAAACACGTGCTACGAGCTAACCTAGCCATTGCTTAAGCTCTACAGGGCTAAAACGAACTCACCCGAGTGCAGGGGAGGTCTAGAGGAGGTCAAGAGGAGACCCATCGGTGGAGACCGACGCCGGAGGTGAAGAAGATGACGACGACCAGGTGTTCTCAGCCAACAGAGACGAAAAGAAAGGTTAGGATAAGCTTGCGATGGCCCGGAGGTGATCCAGGACCCAAGAATTGGACGGAGAACACTCACCAGAGATGGGAACGAAGGGGAGCACTTTCGGCCGCTAAGATCCAAAAACTTCAAATTGAGCTGTTTCTGAGAAAGCACCCCAAATTGAGTTAGGGAGAGGACTTGCGACGACAAGAGGTCCACAAATAAAGTGAGAATTGGGCTAAAGAACCACTGAAACACCCAAGTCACCAATGGAGCTCCCACGGCAACAATGGCGGAGAGGAGTGCTCACGGTGGTTTGAGTTTAACTCAAAAAGAGTGAGCTAGGGTGATCGCGAGTGGAAGAGGAGCCAGAGGGGGTCCTCGGGGTATTAAGAAACTCGTGAGTAACGGGAACAAGGGAGGGGCCCGAGGCGAGCTACGGCGAGCTCCTCCGCAACTAGCCCGAAAGCTATGGGAACAGGGCAGCGCAGGGCACGGCTTTGAGCCGAAAGCACTGACACGCCGTGACTGCTCCGACAACACGCGAGGGCGTGGGCGCGGGATGTGACAGTGCCATACCGCACAGTGGTCGCGTGCGGCGCGAGGAAGAAGATGACGGGGGAACAGTGGAGAAGGCGGGGAGGTCGTGGGCGTTGGATGCTAATCCAACGGCCGAAACGCCCGTACCCGAACCCAACTTAACAACTTGGTCCGACCAAGCCCAAAGGCTGAGCCTGACTCGGGTCTGACTCGAACCCGAGTCTGACTCAGACCCACTTTGACTTTGGATATTGAATTGAGCTGGACTTTTGGGAAGTTGATTGAGGTAGCAAACTAACTCCAAAAATTCTGAAATTTTTACAGGAGTTTGCTAACTAAAGTGTAGACCTTGCATAAAATTTTCAGAGGCCTTGGTGCTGCACAACTTCCTCTAGAAATTCTACAAAGTGCTGATCCAAAGTTTGACTAGGTTTTAAATTGGGTTGACTTGCCCCCAAAAGCATTCAAACAATTTCTAAAAATTGTGAAATTTTTCAGAGGGGTCACACATCAATCCTAGAACTTAGGAAAAGTATTTCCAGGAGATGATCCAAAGGTTTGACAAGATTATTTTTGGAAGCTGAGATTTTGGATTAAAAAGACTTGTGACTTTGTATTTCCATAACTTTTGTACAAGAATTGTTTGGTACAACAGGAAATACATGATGTAAGAAAAAGTTTTAATTTCCACCCATTTTCTTACATTTGAAACACAAGTCTAATTTTTGGGATGTTACAGTCCCCTCTCTGCCTCAGGTGCCCTTCTCTTAGCTTGGTCTTTGCGTTTTCTAGTCGTCGTAGAGCCCGTTTAGTTTTCGTAGTTTTGCCGTATTGTACTCCTTCCTCTATCTCCGGCTCGCCGGCGTTCCTGCCGTCGCCATTATCGAGCACGCCCTTAGGTTCTTGGCGTTATTTAGAACTCAGCCATGTCCTTGCTTCTCACCGGCGAGCTCCCCATCGCCGGCGGTGAGCTCGTGTTAGCACTCGGGCTTTTGTCACGTAAGATTCGGACAGTCCAGTAGCCAATGATTGGCTATCGGAATCTTTGAGGAGCCTCTCGCTGCGAGTGGGCCTCCTCCTCCTGTTGTCGTACGGCAAAACCCCACCCAGACCTCCCCGCTCGACCTCCCAGAGAAGATCTGGCCGTTAAAGACCTCTCTGTGGTTAATCTTAGCCGTCGGACCTCTTCTCGCATGTCCGCAAAGACCTCCCTCCTCAGGACCTCCCCCTAGTTTAATCTCAGCCGTTAAGATCACCCCCAAGTTAGATCTGTACTGTAGAGGTTTTCTGTGTAAATTCTAAGTCCCAAGACCTCCTAGAATAATCTCCGCCGTTAAAGACCACTCTGGATGAGCTCTAGACCGTTAGATCTTTGCCTGCGAAAACCTTAAGTGCTAGGACCTCCCCTTGAGTCGATCCTAACCGTCTAGGACCACCCCGGTTAAATCCTAGCCGTTTAGATCTTCCCTCCTGCGCAAAAAGACCTCCCCTTGGTCATTTTGCAAAGACCACCCCTAAGACCACCCTCTGGGTCCTCTCTGTAAAAGACCACCTCGGGTCTTTTATAAAGAGAACCTCCAGACCTCCCTCCGCGTTGATCTGGACTGTTCAGGACCTCCCTAGGTCTAATCTGAGCCGTCCAGATCTTCTACCGTTGAAACCCTATCGCATAGGACCTCCTCGCTTAGATCTTGGCCATCCATGACCTCCCTTGCGATATCTTAGCCGTTCAGGACCTCCCCCTGGAGATCTTGACCGTCTAGGATCTCATCCTTTAGATTCGTAGCTTTAGGACCTCCTCCTCAGGTCTAAACCGTTAGATTTAGATCTAACGGGCTAGACCTCCCTCCGTAGATTTAGCCGTAGGACCTCCCTCCGGAGATCTAGACCGTTGGGACCTCCCCCGAGAGATCCTGACCGCCTCGACCTCCTTTCTTGGATTTAAAGCCTTAGGACCTCCCTTAGAGCTCTGGACTGTCAAATCTTAATCTAACGGCCACGACCTCCGTTAGGCGCGAGGACCTCCTTTGCGTGCGCTGTGCATGCACTGGTCGTCGCCGTTGGATCCAATCTCAACGGCCCAGACCTCCCCAGAGCGGGACGAGGTCTTTTGTGCGCTGTGCTTCGAGGCCCGTGGCCTTGCGATGCAAGATCAACGATCCACGACCTCCCCTTTTCCTTCAGTTCATTTGGACCTCCCGAGAGCTCAAATTTTCAAAGTCTTTTAAATGTTCCAAGTTTCAAAAATGCATATCTTTGTCATTTTAGCTCCTTTTTGAATGATTCCAATTGCTTTAGCTCTATTATAGAATGAACGTTCATCTGAGAATGAATTTAGGCACTGTTATGTAACAGAAAATGATATAAACTGCATGAACTTGTTTAATATAAAATGGTTGTCTAGAAATTCATTGAAAATTTGTAAAATGCATAAATTTTTCTCTGTAAATCCAAACTGAGCAAACTCAACTTGGTAAAATTTACCTGTGGACATGCTTTAACATGAACTAGGCCTTGTCCTTATTTATGTTCCTGAAAAGTGATATATGCTAGTTTTAGAATTTAGAAAAATCATAACTAATTCATTTCAACTCCAATTGAAGTAAATTCAACTTTGCTGTTCTTAGGATGACCTTAGCTACCTACCATAAAAATTTCAGATTCCAGATCATTCTAGAAATTTTTGCCATGAACAGTAACCAAAATTAATTTAATTAGGATTTTTCAGGCTGAGAGAACTTAGTTTAGCCATAACTCTTTCATGCTAAGTCCAAATGAAGTGATTCTTGTTTCTAAAATTGTCTAAAATCAACCTCTAGGTGCTGTAGAAATTTCATGGAATTTGGATGTTCTTTTCTGTTGAGTTCCTTTTGGGTGTTCTTCGTTCTTATTGGTTTTATCGCCTTTTCACGTTAGGTTCCGAAGAATTTATTGAACCTGAGCACTCCCCTCTGCAGCAAGACCAATCCCAGCAAGGCCAGCAGTTTGATCATGTTAATCCCAGTATTTTAAGTATTTATGTTGATTACAAATTCTATGTATGCATTGCTACTTTGTGTTAAACTATTGTCGTTAGTTGACCTAGTAGATGCATTTCCTTAGCAAATTATTATTCTCTACTACCGTGAGCCTAGGTTATTGCTGTGATTAGGGCTCGTGGATGAGCTCTTGTCACTTAGTAGTTCGCGAATTAATTGCTTAGTCATGCTTAGCTTCCGGTAGAAATGGGCGGTTATCGACTTGTCGATAACCTTGATCACATAAAACTTATTATGATCTATGATTTCAGCCTTGTGCCATGTCTACTTATGAAAATTAAAACTGAAAACAAAATGATTTAGAATTGGGCACAATGGTATGTTGGTGTGCTTCTGGGTGTGACTGGAATGGTGCCCGAGTCATTAAGGACCGAGTTACTTGCGCCACCGTACTGAACATTTTGCGTGCTAACCACACTAGAGGGTATGGGACCTCTCTTGACTTAGTACTTTGGCGTGTATTGGCTTCGGGTCGTATGGAGTCGCAGGAATGGTGGTGTCGGGAGCATTGTAGTGTCCGAAAGGCTTCCCCCGTGATGGCTGGTTGTCTTTCGGCTTGCAATGTAAGCGTATGGGTTTCTATCCATACGAGCGGCTCGTAGTCAATGCACAATATTGGAAAGCGTCTCGGAGGACTTAGCCGTGCCGACATACCTTCGGAAGTGTGCTTTTGTGGCTTAAAGGCGGTCAAGTGTGGGTACATTGGTACACCCCTGCAGGGTTAAAACTATTCGAATAGCCTCGTCCTAGGTTATGGACACGCTCGGATACGCCCCGTGAGAACTAGACTACAACATTTTAAACTAAAACTTGATGGATGGTACGAATCTGCGATTCGTGCTATGTTGTGGTGGCTTTTGGGACCGTCACTTCTAGGTGGTTACTTGTATTTATTATTTAATTCGCTGTTATATTCAACATCAAAACAGATTTGCAAACTTGCTTTTAAATATATTACATTATTGCAAATAAAGTTGGCTTTGTGCAAAATGAGACATATAACCTCCACTCAAATGAACCTGCATGTAGCATATGAATAGGTCTGCTATTCCACACGTCAGTCTTGCGAGTACTGTTGTGTACTAAGTTATCTTGCTTAAATGTATCTGTTGCAGAGGAAGAAGGTGAGCTTGATGTGCTCACTTTTGTGAGATGTGTTGTGGTAGTCTTCGGGGCGACTAGCTTGGCGGCCCGGACGGTTGCCTTGTGGGTTGTGTGGCTAACCGGTCGACTTTTGTTCTAGACATCTCATGGCACCTTTTGCTTCCGCTGTCATTCTTGTATATTCTGCTATTTGGCCGGTCGGCTCTTTTGTAATAACTTACTTTATCTATGTCCTTTACTAGACTTGTTAATGTATGTTGTATGGAAATGATGTGTAATTTTGTGATGATGTGCATGTGCTACAAATCTGGGAAGCATATGTCCATCGAGGCTTAGAATGTTTAATTAGTAATGCTAGAACCATTTGGAGGTTAAGTGTTAATAGTTAAATATTCCGGGTCCTCACAGTCACCGAGGTGAGAAGTTTCCTTGGACTAGCGGGTTACTACCGCAGGTTCATCGAAAATTTGTCTAAGATTGCAAGACTAATGACACAACTTCTGAAGAAGGAAAAGAAGTTTGAATGAACAGATTCTTGTGAAGAAAGTTTTCAAGACCTGAAGAAGAGGCTAGTCTCGGCACCTGTACTAGTCTTACCAGATATCCGTAAGGATTTTAAGATCTTCTGTGACGCATCCCGTCAAGGTCTCGGATGTGTATTGATGCAGGAAGGCAAAGTCGTGGCTTGTGCATCTAGACAGTTGAGGCGACATGAAGAAAATTATCCGACACATGATCTTCAGTTAGCAGCGATTATGCATGCTTTGAAGATCTGGCGGCATTATCTCATTGGTAATCGCTGTGAGATTTTCACGGATCACAAGAGTATGAAATACATCTTCACGCATGCAGAATTAAACCTTCGGCAGAGAAGATGGCTGGAACTGATAAAAGATTATGATCTCGGAATTCACTACCATCCAGGCAAAGCAAATGTAGTTGCGGATGCCTTGAGCAGAAAGGCCTATTATAATACCATGATGGTACAGAAGGATCAGCCAGAACTACATGAAGAATTGAAGCGTCTAAACTTGGAGATTGTCAGTCAAGGTTGTGTGAATGCCTTGGAAGTACAGCCAACTCTTCAAAGTTAGATTAGAGAAAAACAACTAGAGGATGAAGACATCAAGGAGATCAAGAAGAATATGCGAAGAGGCAAGGCTCCAGGATTCGCTGAAGATGAACAAGGAACTGTATGGTTTGGGAACCGCATTTGTGTACCTAACCAGCAGGAGTTGAAACAGTCAATTCTGAAGGAGGCTCATGAATCGCCCTACACCATTCACCCCGGAAGCACCAAGATGTACCAGGATCTGAAGGAAAATTACTGGTGGGTCAGGATGAAGCGAGAGATTGCTGAGTTCATCGCCCGTTGTGATGTGTGTCAACGAGTTAAGGCAGAACATCAGAGACCAGCTGAATTGTTGCAGCCACTACCAATTCCAGAATGGAAGTGGGAAGAAATCGGCATGGACTTCATCACCGGACTTCCTAGGACCCAATCAGGATATGATTCTATTTGGGTGATAATTGATTGGTTGACTAAGGTAGCTCACTTCATCCCCGTCAAGACTACATACAGAAGCAGTCAGTTAGCAGAATTGTATGTGGCCAGGATTGTTTGTCTACACGGAGTACCCAAGAAGATCGTGTCTGACAGAGGTTCCCAGTTTACATTAAGATTCCGCAGAGATGCATGAAGCCTTAGGCACCAAACTCAATTCGATCTGACCTATCACCCTCGACAGATGGCGGACGAACACACCAACCAAGTTCTTGAAGATATGCTCCGAGCACTGTGCCTAGACTTTGGACAAAGTTGGGACAAAATTTGCCAGTATCACGGAATTCTCGTATAACAATAGCTATCAAGCCGGTTTGCAAATGGCTCCATTTGAAGCTTTATACAGTGAGAAAGTACAGAACTCCACTCCTATGGGATGAAGTAGGAGAACATCACTCTTTGGACCGAGTTGATCAAAGATCTTTGAAAGTAAGGTAAAAGCCATAAGAGAACACCTGAGAGTGGCACAATCCCGACAAAAGAGTTATGCAGATAACCGTCGGAGGGATTTAAACTTTGAGGTAGGAGACTTTGTCTATCTCAGAGTCACTCCACTCAGAGGAGTAAGAAGATTTCGGACAAAAGGAAAACTTGCACCCAGATTTGTGGGACCATACAAGATTCTAGCCAAAAGAGGTGAAGTAGCATATCAGCTTGAGCTGCCAGAAGCCTTGTCAGCAGTGCACAATGTCTTCCATGTGTCCCAGTTGAAGAAATGTCTCCGAGTGCCAGAAGAACACACCCTCCTGGAGAGCTGTGATCTCCAAGAAGACCTCACTTATGTGGAGCGACCAATCAAGATTCTGGATGTCGCAGAACGTGTTACCAGGAGCAGGATCATTCGATCATACAAGGTACAATTGAGTCATCACCCAGAGACTGAAGCCACATGGGAAAAAGAAGAGGACCTCAAGACCAACTACCCCGACCTGTTTGCTAACCAAGCCTGAATCTCGGGGTCGAGATTCCCTTAAGGGGGGGGGGGTAAGGTTTGTAACAGCCCAATTTTCAAATTTCAGTAAAAATTAAATTTATGCTTTTTTGTGGAATTTTCTGAAATTTTAAAAAGCTTTTTATGGATATTTTAAAGACAAAACAAATTTATTTGCAAAATTAAAAGCCAACATAAAGTTGAAAATAATTTTATTAAGTCCAAAATAAGTATGGAAATTTCTGTGAATTTTTCCATAATTTTTGGAACTATTTTGCTATCTTCTAAAGCCAATTTGAATTACCAGAATTAAATCAAATAAGAAAAGCAAAAGAAAAATAAAAAATAGCATTGGGCCGAAACCTAAAAGCCTCGGCCCAAAACCCGCGCGCGCACAGCTCACCGGCCCACATCCCGCGCCCGCTTCTCGTTCTTTCCCACCGTCCGATTCAAATGGGACGACTACCAAGCAGCCACGGTTCTCCCTCTCTTCCCCTCCTCTGCGCCGTTGGATCAGCATCCAACAGCTGCCCGCGCTCGTTTCCCTCCACGTCACCACGCACGGCTTCGGCCATTGGATCAAAATCCAACAGGCCGCACACCTTCTCCTTCCTCCCCTTCTTCTTCGCACAGCGCACGCCGCCTCCGCCATTTTCGCTTCGTCCGAGCTCCGTCAAACTGCCGCCCCCAATCTCCCGTGTCTCCCTCGCGACGCGCGCACGATTCGGCGCCTCCAACCGCCCCACTCCCCACCTTCTTCCCCCTTCTCTGCGTCGGTTTTACCCACGAACGCCGAAACCGCCGCCGCACGCCCCACCTCCTCCACACCGCCTCGGACCCTCCCGGTGCCTATAAAAGGCAGCCCCAGGAGCCTCTCGTCACACCAATCCCAACGCCACCATCCACCTACTCTCGCTCGCTGTGAGATCGCCGGAATTTGAGTTTTCGTCGCCGCAAGCTCTTGCCGCTGTTTACGCCGTCGACGCCGCGTCCCCGCCGCCACCACCATCAGCTTCGCCACCTCGTCGCGATCCTGCTGCGCGCACCCACTCCACCGGAGGATCGCCGGAACCCCTACATCGTCGACGACCGTACCTTCGCCGCCGCCTTCGTCCTCATCACCGCCTTCGCTCACTCTTTCGGCCACGGTGGTGAGCATCATGATCGCCGCCCTCTCCTCTCTCTTCTAGTGCCTCGCGGACTCGTCGCGAAGACGACTCCGCGACCATCGGCCCTCATGGCGACGCGTGTCCGCCGACGTGGCACCGCCACCGAGGCGCCACCTGTGCGCCACCTCGGCAAAACAGCCCGCGTGGCGCCGCATCAGCGCCACGCGTGTGCGTCCGTGCCACCTCAGGCGCACCAAGCCCCACCCGGCTCGGTAGACCCAGTCTACCATGAGCCGAGCCACTAACACGTGGGGCCCACACGTCAGAAATTAATTTAATTTCTTTTAATTCCGAAATCCTGTCGCTGACGTCACCAATGCGCAATAACTGTAATTTCCTTTAGAAAAATAAATCAGGAAAATCTAATAAACTCTGAAATTAGGTTTTAAATAGATTTAAACTTCAAAAATTCATAACTTTTGCATCGAACTCCAAATTGGGTGATTCAAGTTGCAAAATTTGTATAAAATCATAATCTAGCTAACTAAAGCAAAATATTTCAATTTGGAGTTAATTTGAACTATGTTTTTGAATTTATTTGAATTTGAATTTGTCGTATTTTCGCGTTTAGACTTCGACGACTCCGGAGAGTTCGACCAATCTGAAGACCTAGAATTCCAAGACATCAACGAAGGCAAGTTACACCATTGACCATATTGCCCCCAGTATTTTAAGTTATTTTTAGCTTTTAAATTATTTAATGCATGCATATGTTTGTATAAATATTTTAATGTCCTGTTTTATATATAGTTACTCCCATGTCTAATTGTATGGCCAATTTGAATATTGTACTTGACTACCTTGGCACCATAGACAAAATATTATCAAAACTAGACATATGCTTAGCCAGGCTTAGTTCACACTTAAAGAATTTGGGAGGGTTTAACCAAATTTCTAACAAATTTGTTTCAAACTTGACATTGTGGTATTGTTTTACCACATGGATTTATAAAGAGAGTTTTATTCTAAATAAAATTAAAAATGGGTTTGGACTTGGGCGAAATGGACGGAATGGTGGGTGCAGGTTTATGCACGGGATTGATCTGGTTAAGATTAAGGCCCACGGTTAGTAGGAATGACGCCCAAGTCAATTGAGGACCGGTCTTTGAGCCGCTTAATGCTATGCCTTACCGTACCACCACACGTCCTGTATGGGCAGGATTTCGCTAATTAATTTGTAATGCTTTAGTGTATTTATGTCATGTTGATATGTGGGTGTCGGTTGATCGTTATTCCCACTTAGCGCAAGAGGGCTTAGGAGGACGGTTAGTCAAGGGGCGAAACCTTAGCGGGCATGAGTACACTAGGACAGGACATTGTAAAGCCTCATGGTAATTGCTCGACCACACGCCTACGGAGCGTGTTTTGGCGACATAACGAGCATGTCACCTCGTGTGGGTAAAGTTGTACCAACTCGCAGAGTAGAAACTATTCGAATAGCGCGTCATGGTCATGGACATGCTAGCGGGGCCACTTAAAGTTAGAATTGTTTTTGGTTTTTAAATGCTTTATTAAATGTTGAGGATGGTTAATCCTTATGGAAAGTTGGGCGGGAAGCCAAGTGTTAGGAGGGGATCCTTCACTTAATCATTAGAGTTTATCCAAATTACAACATCATCATTTTAAAATATGAATTTTAGTCATAGTATAAAACTACCTTAGAAATTACTATGTCTATTTAAACGAAAATGTTGTTTATGCAAAACAACCCTACCATACTCACTTGTTACCTTATGCATGCATTTCCATTCAATATTGGGTGTAACTTGCGAGCACGGAAGTTGTGCTCACTCTTCTTGAATAAATCTTATTCAGAGAAGACTTTTCCCGACGGTGAGGATCCAAGAGTAGGCCTTCGACCCACGATTGCCTGTGGCGCATCGTGTGGCTCACCTCTATTATTATGTTTCATTGTGTTATTCATTTGGCATTTGATATTGTTGTTGGACTCATTTGTATTAAACAATTATTTATTTAATGTCATTTACGTTTCGTGATATGATTGTGATATCCATTTTGTAAGGCTGTGTACTTTGGAAATCTGGACCGGTGTATGAACACAGAGAATTCGGGATCCTTCGCTCCCGGATTCGACAAAAGTGGTATCAGAGCCATATCGACTGTAGGTCATGGCCCACGGTAGAAATGGTAAAACCATTAGGGACTATTTTCAAAAATTTAAAATTATTTACATGTCTTCCAGAGTCTTACTCTTCCTTTCTCTGTTAAAAGATTTCTAAACTCTTGTCTCTTCTAAAATTGTAGATGGACGAGAGACCGACCCGCATCTCCCACGGTATCTTCGCTGGAGAATGGGCTGATATACTGTGGAAGATGATGCAGCATTAAGCTTCAAGAAGAGCCCCACATACCAAGGATACAAGTATATCGTGGGACAGCAGGAGCGCTGGAGAGTGGAGGTTATCCTCTACTCTAACTTAGCGCATGATACGGCCTTCCACATCTTCGACGCCCCAATGCGTCGGGAGACCTTCATGGACGGCATTCAGGACGCAGCAAGGGAAGCCGTTCGCAGGCTTCGCTATACTTATGACGCCCACCTTCGGGACACTGGATTCCATTACTACCCCATGCACATCCCCACTCGGCTAGGCAGTGCTTTTAGTCCAGCCGACCATGAAGATTCCCCGGAGATCACCCATCAGGTGGATTTAGCCAAGGCGATGGATTACGCCTATGGCAACACCTTGACGAGCTGTATCTAGTTCAGGGGAGATTAGAAGCCGCGGAGGAGAAGTTGAAGGCAGTCGAAGCGGAATTAGCTCTCTACAAGGCAGGCCAAGGCAGTACCTGCAACTCCCCCGACTACACCCCATCCACCCCATAGATACTTGCTTTTCCCTTTAGTTTCGTTTGTTAGCTGCGAATTATGAGCTACTAACCTTCTGTGGTAGCCATAATCAAATGAATAAAATAAAGAACTACTTTGAAAAAGGAAACTTTGATTCTTTGTCTTGTATTTGTGTGCTTTTTGGGCTAATATAAACTTGTCCCCCTTAGAACTATCTTTCCTTCTTTTTCCTAAGTCTTTGGAAAATTCAGCAGATGGTGAACACTCGCACGGGAAGTGGCAGCACCCAAGGCCAGGGCAACGAGAACGCTGACTACCAAGAGCACCGCCCAAAGGCCTCCCCACCGCGGTGTAGGACTGGACCGGCAGCAGATGATGGCCAACTGCACCCATCTCATCGACTTTGCCCGGCCCGCTCGGCAACTCCCGAACATCCAGCCGCAGCGAAGCCATCGCCGCAACTCAAGCACCAGCAAACCCTCCTCAACGGGTGACCATGTCGGAATTCATGCGCATGCGTCCCCTGACCTTCTCCGAAAGACAGAGCCAATGGATGCGATGATTGGCCGTGCCATCGGAAGAAGCTAGACATCACGTAATGCACCGACCCGAGAGAGGTCTGTTCGCTCTCATGAACTCAACGGACCCGCCCGGTGGTGGGACAACCACGCATCTCCCACGCCAATGCCGTGCCATCGTGGGGACGAGTTCGTGAGAGCTTTCCGTCATGCCCACATCCCTGCCGGCATGATGACATTGAAGAAGAAGGAGTTTCATGCGCTTCGCCAAGGCAGTCGCTCAGTGAGAGTATCTTCACCGGTTCAACCAGCTGGCTCGCTATGCTCCAGCTGACGTAGCCCGGGATGAGGACCGACAGGAGAGGTTCATGGAGGGACTGAATGATGACATCTTCGTCCAACTGATCTCCCAGAACTTCACCGACTTCCAGCAGTTGGTGGACAAGGCGATCCGCTAGGAAGCCAAGCATCAGGAGATGGAGAATCGCAAGCGGAGGATGACCGCTCAGAGGTTTAATGTAGGAGGCCTTCCCAAGCCTCGATTCACTCAGCCGCAGCCACCGCAGCATGGAAAGTTCCAGTCTTCCACATCCCGAGTTCCAGTGCAGAACCAGCGCCCTAACACCTCCAACTTCCACAACACTTCAACTGGAGGGCAATTTCAGCAGAAGAGCTCCGCTCCCTTAGCCATAGGAGTGACCTGTTTCCATTGCAACGAAACAGGGCACTACGCCAACAGATGCCCCAAGAAGCAGCAGGCAGCGGCATCTTCAAAGATAGCACCAGGAGCCACAGCTACTGGCGGCACCGCAAAGCCGTCAGGTCAATTTATCAAGAGACGTGTGAACCACGTCACAGCTGAGGAAGCCCAGGCAGCACCGGATGTCGTTCTTGGTATGTTTCTTGTCAATTCAATACCAACTTCAGTTCTATTTGATTCCGGAGCTTCGCATTCATTTGTATCAAATAAGTTTGTGGGCAAAATAGGTTACCTAAATCTTCCTTGACCAATCCTATGATAATCCATTCCCCGGGCTCATAAATGAGAACTAGTTCTCTATGCCCGAACCTCACTCTTGAAATATCCGGAGTATCCATCCTGGCAGACTTGATAGTCTTGCATTCCCAAGGTTTGGATGTCATTCTTGGAATGGAGTGGCTATCCAAGAATCATGGACAAATAGACTGTGCCAATAGGTCTATCACTCTCACCAATGGAGAAGGAATTTCAGTCGAGTTCAAGCCCAAGACCTGCACCAAAGGAAGTTCCATCCTCACCAGCATGAAGGAAGTGAAACTTGAAAACATACCTGTAGTCCGAGAATACTCCGATGTTTTGCTTGACGATCTACCTGGCATGCCATCGGACAGGGACGTAATGTTCTTAATTGACTTAGTCCCAGGGATAGTTCCAATATCAAAGCGACCCTATAGAATGCCAGCCAATGAGTTAGCAGAATTGAAGAAACAGATTGAAGAATTGCGAAGCAAAGGGTACATTCGACCCAGCTCATCACCTTGGAGAGCACCAGTATTGTTCGTCAAGAAAAAGGACAATAGCATGAGGATGTGTGTTGATTACAGATCACTCAACGAGGTGACGATCAAGAACAAGTATCCACTACCCAGGATAGATGATCTGTTCGATCAGCTGAAAGGAGCAAGTGTCTTTTTGAAGATTGATTTGAGATCCGCTATCACCAATCAAGATCGCACAGAAGATATCCCAAGATATCCGAAGACGACCTTCACCACCGATCACGATATGCGATTTAGCTGATGATGTCTTTCGGTTTGACGAACGCCCCTGCTTACTTCATGAATATGATGAACAAAATGTTCATGGAATTCTTGGATAAGTTCGTAGTTGTTTTCATCGATGACATTCTCATCTACTCGAAGGATGAAGAAGAACATGAGAAGCATTTCAGAATGATTCTAGACAAGCTCAGGGAGCACCAGCTTTATGCCAAATTCAGCAAAAATGAATTTTGGCTAAGTCAAGTGGCATTCCTTGGACATATTGTGTCAGCGGGAGGAATTGCAGTAGATCATGCCAAGGTTGAAGCAGTATCGGATTGGAAGCAACCCAGGGCCACCGAGGTGAGAAGTTTCCTTGGACTAGCGGGTTACTACCGCAAGTTCATCGAAAATTTCTCTAAGATTGCAAGACCAATGACACAACTTCTGAAGAAGGAAAAGAAGTTTGAATGGACAGATGTTGTGAAGAAAGTTTTCAAGACCTGAAGAAGAGGCTAGTCTCGACACCTGTACTAGTCTTACCAGATATCCGTAAGGATTTTAAGATCTTCTGTGACGCATCCCGTCAAGGTCTCGGATGTGTATTGATGCAGGAAGTCAAAGTTGTGGCTTGTGCATCTAGACAGTTGAGGCCACATCAAGAAACTTATCCGACACATGATCTTGAGTTAGCAGCGATTATGCATGCTTTGAAGATCTGGCGGCATTATCTCATTGGTAATCGTTGTGAGATTTTCACGGATCACAAGAGTCTGAAATACATCTTCACGCATGCAGAATTAAACCTTCGGCAGAGAAGATGGCTGGAACTGATAAAAGATTATGATCTCGGAATTCACTACTATCCAGGCAAAGCAAATGTAGTTGCGGATGCCTTGCGCAGAAATGCCTATTATAATACCATGATGGTACAGAAGGATCAGCCAGAACTACATGAAGAATTGAAGCGTCTAAACTTGGAGATTGTCAGTCAAGGTTGTGTGAATGCCTTGAAGTACGACCAACTCTTCAAAGTCGGATCGAGAAAAACGACTAGAGGATGAAGACATCAAGGAGATCAAGAAGAATATGCGAAGAGGCAAGGCTCTGAGGATTGCCAAGATGAACAAGGAACTGTATTGTTTGGGAACGCATTTGTGTACTGACGGTCACAGGAGTTGAAGCGATCAATTTTGAAGGAGGCTCATGAATCGCCTACTCCATTCACCTAAGCACCAAGATGTACCAGATCGAAGGAAAATTGCGGTGGGTCAAGATGAAACGAGATTATCGAGTTCGCCGGCTCGTGATGTGTGTCAACGAGTTAAGCAGAACATCGAGACCGGTTTGGATTGTTGCGGCCACTACCAATTCCGAGAATGGAAGAGGGAAGAAATCGGCATGGACTTCATCACCGGACTTCCTAGGACGCAATCAGGATATGATTCTATTTGGGTGATAATTGATTGGTTGACTAAGGTAGCTCACTTCATCCCCGCCAAGACTACATCTAAGCGATCGATTAGCGTAATTGTATGTGGCCGGATTGTTTGTCTACACGAGTAATCGCCGGGACCGAATTTCGATTCGAACCCTCGTGTATACCGCACTAGTCCAGATCACGCTAGTGCACACAGGTTAACACGAGGTAAATATCGATCCACTGGCGATAGATAAAGTAAACGATTAGTTTGAATAACAAATAACGGTTTTGACCTTATGGTCGAAGTTTACACTTATTAAGCCACGCAGGCTAACAAAGAAATAAAGCAAAGAATGCGGAAAACTCGGCAGAGATCCCACCAATTCACCACAGCAACCAAGCGGGATCCACCTTAACGAACGATCGGCCTTCAACGAACTCCTCCTCGAAAGCGGCGTAGACTCCTCCATACGTAGGTTTGGACGCAAGTTTTACAACAAGCGTGAGTACACAACCGCACTTCGCAAATCATACCACTGAATGCAATGTATAGATGCGGGCTTATTCCAAAGAAAAGGCTTCGTGGTTCTTTTGCATAAAAGCAACATTTGCAATTGAATACGAATAATAGATTGAAAGCATAATTCAAAACAAATAGTCAATATTAATTTATGATTATTTCCACAAAGACACACAATAAACAGTTTATTTCACATAGCCATATGATTGTGATCACTGGCTTCCATTCCCACATTTTATGAAAACTACCCTCGTGTGAAAGCACCGAGCATGTCCATGACATGACGCGCTATTCGAATAGTTTATTTAACACTCTGCAGAGGTTGTACACTTTACCCACACGATATAACGAGTGTAGCTGGCACGATCATAACAAAGCAGTTGAAACTTCATCTCCAACATTGACATTCCCGGTGTGCTTACAAACCGTTATACATATCACATAGCCCATGCATAACACACACCGATTGGGCGAGGGACGATTTAATCCTCCCGTGATGCAACCACCAAGTAGTCACACCTCCACCCTATCACAAAGCCTAACCTACCACCGAACATCAATGCCGAGAATCCATAACTTACTAAGTTAGGCCCGTCCCATACGGGCATGTGGTCGCAGATGAGCTCGGTTCAATGGCGCACAAAGTTAAGTCCATAATTGACCAAGGCAAGACTTCCATATTCTAACTAAGCCACACAGATTATCATACCCATCACATAGTCCACCATGTCACACGGTCTCCACCACTTGCCTCGGTCAAATCCTTTACCACCCGATTGGTTTTAGTGCAACACATGCCATCGAAGTAATAACACATAGCACACTGATTTTACACAAGTTCCATAGTCACTTAGTCATATTTAATGTTTGCGACTCACATGAGATGATGATTCGTAGCATGGCTAAGCAATTGTACTCGCGTCTAACCAACCCACGTTGGTGCTACAATATTACCAACTAAACCAATCTAGGGTGACAAGGAATTTTGACATACAAGGCCAAGGTGTGATAACAATTGGGATAATAACTATACCCAAAGCATTTAAATAAATAATTAAAATAGAATGCAATAATTTAACACAACGTAATTTGAAAACTGGGTTCAAGATGATCAAAGGTATGACTTGCCTTGGAAAAGGTCTATGTACTGATCTTGATCTTGGGTGCTCCTTCTTCCACAAAATTTCCGACGAATCGACGCTACTACAAAACGAAACAAAAACAAACAAAACAAATAAATAACAGAGGCAAAACAAACTCCAAAAATTAAATAAAAATCTCAGATAAATAGATCTTGAATTTAGACAGATTTAGGAATTTGAATGGGCTCAATCGGAGTTAGGATGCAAAGTTATGAGCTTTGGAAGATTGGAAATCTAAAAGGAACCCAAATTATGATTTTCTCGGATTTCGAATTATTTCTCTCAAGAAAATCGAATATTACTTAATCTTGGCGTCGTGAAGGAATTTCGGAATTAAAAGAATTAAGCGAAAATCGACATGTGGGACCACATGTCGGGGACACGGCCACAGTGGACTGGTCTACCGAGCCTCGGATTCGGAGATCGGTGGACTACCCACGCGGCGCTGCGTGGGCAATGGCCCGGGTGCCACGCATGCGACACGGAGGCACGGGTGCCGACACGCGCCGAGGTGGTGATGGAGTGAACGACGGCGGCGGTGGCGCTCGGTACCGAGGGTCCCGCGACGGCGGCGATTCACCGCGGTGAGTGGTACCGGCATGTAGAGGTGGCACGGGAACTTCGTGGATGTGCTCACCGTGGTCGGGGGCGTCTGTGGCGGCCCGTGGCGAGGTTGAAGCGGCGGAGGGTTTGGGCTTGGCGGGATCGGAGCTACGCGGCGCCCGCGAACGAAGGCAGGCACCGAGGTAGTCTGCTCCGTGCGATGCCGACGGTGTAGACCACGACACTCCGGCGGCGGCGGCGGCGAGCGAACTCGTCGGAGTTGGCGGCGCGGATCGATCTTTGAGCTCTGCGGTGGCTAGGGTTTGGCGCGCGGCGGCGGCTAGGAGGTTGAGGTGCGGACGAGGGCTACCTCCTTTTATACCGGAGGCACAGGAGAGTCCGAGGCACGAACGCCCAAAAACGGCAATGGCGGCGGAGATCGTATCCCTAACGGATTCGGGAGCGAAGGCGGCGCAGGCCGGGACCCACGTCGTGTGGCGGCTTCTGGAGCGCGGCGTGCGTGCGAAGCGGCGCGCCGCAGAAAGCGGACTCACGATCCGGCCGTTCAGAATCGATCGAACGCCCACAATCAATGGGACACCGGACCGTCCGTTACCTCGCGCATCTAGCCGTCCATCCTTGATCGGACGGCGGAAATCAAGCAGCGCTCGGAGAGAGAGAGAGAGGCCCGACATGCGGGCCCGCATGTCAGTGGAAAGCGGCGCTGTGGGCGGTGGCCGCATGGAGTGGGTTTGGCGGAAAGAATGGGCGGAGGTTTGGATTTCGGCCCGATGCCTTTTCTGAGATTATTAATAGGTTTTCTATTTTAGAAAATACCAGAAATTCAAATAGGCAATCAAAAATAGCAAATGAACTCAGAAAAATTCTAGAAAAATCTAGAAAATATATCTGAGCACATAGAACCCAAATAAAATAGTTTTGGCTAATGTTCATGTTGGGATTATTCACATTAAATGTTTTTTTTATTGTAAAGTCCAATATTAAGCTTTTGAAATTAAATTCAAATAAAATTCAAATGGTGAATTTTCTTGTAACATCCCAATTTTGGGCTTGTGTTTCAAATGTAAGAAAATCAGTAGAAATTAAAACTTTTCTTACATCATGTATTTCTGTGGTGCCAAGAAATTCTTGTACAAGGAAGTGTGGAAATACATTGTCCAAGTCTTGTTGATCCAAATCTTGCTATTCAAAAACAATCTTGTCAAATCTTATGATCACCCTCTGAAAATATTTTCCTAAGTCTCTGTGATGGTAAGTGACCCTCTGAAAAATTTCACAATTTTTAGAAATTGTTTGAATATTTTAGAGGCGATCAAACTGTTTGACTCTCAGTCAAATATTAAAGCAGAGCCTTGTAGAATTTTTGGAAATTTATTCACAGCATAAAAACCTCTGAAAATTTTACACAGGTTAATATCCGAGTTAGCAAACTTCTGTAAAATTTTCATAATTTCTGGAGTTATTTTGCTACCTCAAATAAATCTTTCAAAGTCTCTCGTTTTTCAAAGTCAAACTTGGTTTTCTTGTTACTTGAGGTTCGAGTCGGACTCGGGCTCGAGTCAATCGATTTGATCGAATCAACTAAGCGCAGAGCCTCCTTTAAAGCGGCGCATTCTCAGCAGATTAGATCTAAATCGCACGCCCGGCCGCGTGCTCGTTCGGACCTTAGGTTGCAAGATTGATTGTCAGCGGTTAGATCGCAATCCAACCGCGAGATTTCCGAACCCGCCGGACCCTCGGTTGCTGATTTTGAATCGGGCGTTGGATTAAAATCCAGCGCTCGCGTACTTCTTCGTTGTAATTTGAGTTTGCAACGTGGGGCTATCTGAAGCCATCCATTTCTAATCTGAAGGCTCGCAATCTTCCCGTTGTGTTATAAACACTGGTAGGCGTGGCACTATCTCGCCCGTTCGCGTTTCATCCAGCGGGTGTGAATCGCCCAGCTTTTGCTGGTCATCTTCAACCTCCCGCGTGCGAACGATGCAAGGCATGGTGAGGTCATTTCTTGCTCCTAAAGCCACCCTAGCCGGCGTGTAGGAGTATGGGAGGTACTGCTGAGCTAGGCCATGCCCTAATGCACGTCTTCACCTCTTTTCCTTGTCGGTACGTGCGTGGTGCTTTGTGTTTTGCTTGAGAGAGGAGGGTGCAAACCTAACACTTTCGTGGCTTTATAAGCACCCTCATTGCTTCTAGTATCTCTTTAGACCACCACCAAGCTTCACTCTGACATTGGAGCTTAATACCTCAAAAATAAATCGCCATTGTTGACCCGTGGAGCTCCATTGATGTTCTTGGTGTTCGGTGGTCCTCCTTCATGTTTCTTTGCCTAACCTCATCTATTTATCACCTTGAACATTTCCTCACTTAATTTTGGAATTGATTCTCGGAATTGTCCAATTTGGGGTTTGTTCAAATTTACTAATTTGGTCATCTTCTTCCTCAGCTCGGTGAGTGCTCCATTTTCCAATTCTTTGCTCTTATAAGCTTGTGGATCATAATGAAGCTATTTTGATACTTTTAGTATCACTCATTTGGCTCAGTGGTGTCAATTTGAACCTTCTTCTTCAAGTCAGTGAGCTTTCACCTTGATCAAGCATCTCGGCCATCTTGAAGCTTCTAGTCGCTAAGGTAGCTTCTTATTAGTCCTTAGAAGCTCGCACCGCTTCCTTGGACCGCGCGTGAGCTTTCGCTATTTTCATGTTTAGCGATAAAGCTCCGTTTTCATTTCCGGCTAGCTGGCGTTCGATCCCTCACCGCGGCGAGAATGCTACCATTAGACTCGTTGTGCTATTGCGATTCCATTTTAGTACTTGGTGAGCGCCGCATGCCGATGATGTCGTCGGCGATTAGCGTTGAAACCACTCGGGTTTGCTGACGCAGCGCTCCGTTTACGTCGACTCATTAGGGCGCATTAATTACCAATCATTAGTTATTAATTGTGTCTTAGTCATTATTATTGAGCCAGCGACCGATGGGCCCATATCCTTAAATCAATCTACTGGTTCCTCGCCTTTGTTCCGACATCATTAATGTCAATCATTGCTTAATTAAATGAGTCGGCATTTAATCATTTATCGAATTAACCTGCGGGTCGATTGTTGGTGGGCGAGGTTAGAATCAAATCTCGTGATCATTAGAGTCTAATTAATGTCAATCATTAGAATCATTAATTTGGTCTTAGCAGCCACTGTAGTCGACTTGTGGGCGGTGCCTTATTGCGCGTGGGTTAAATCGTTGCGATGCGTGACTCGAGTCAGCGACATGCGGTCCACCGTCGGTACCTCTTTTGAACTTCAATCAATAGCCACCGTCGATCCCTTGATCAGCGGCCTAGATCTTGTATGCGTTCGGACCCTCGGTTCCCCTCATCATCTGGGCCGTCCATCTTGCGATCTGGTGAGATCATGTGTGCATCGGACCTTAGGTTAGATGTGGGTTCTAAGCGTTCATCTTTAGATCTGCGATGCAAGTGAGTTCACAGAGGCAGCCGCATCGTCCGGTTGCATGCACTGCGTTTGGCGTTGGATCTTGATCAACGGTGGACCGATGGGTTTGGCGCGCGCGCTATTTCCAGCGCGTGGTATTGGATTTTAAATCTGACGGCCCACCGGCGTCCGTCGTTTTCTTTGTTTTGGGTTGTTCGGTATTTGGTAAGTATTTATTTAACGTTGAAAATGATGTAAAAACTTTAGAAACTCATAACTAATTCGTTTTAGCTACTTTTAGTTAATTCCATTGTAATAAATTATGTTATCACTTTAGCTTATTATAAAAATGGATTTAAGCATGTTCGATGTGAAAATTGTATAACTAGGAATGACTTGATTTACATCATTTGAATATTCAGAAAATGAATAAAACTTTAGAAAATGCATATCTTGCTACGTGTATGTCCAAAATGAATGATTCCAACCTTGATAAGTTTGTTATTAACCCAATGTTAATATAAAAATGATGGTAGGTCAAGATTATATGAAACCTTGGTTAATGATTTAGTACCTATTTTGACATTTAGAAAATTCTAGGAGACTTATAAAATGCACAGTAATTCTGTAAATGCAAAATATATATGATAAATTCTAGAGACCCCTCTGTTGGTATACTTCATTGTAAAATTAGCTTTGAACATATTTATGCTCTGGAAAGTGCATTATGCCAATTTTGCATCTTAGAAAAATCATAACTAAATCACTTTAACTCCAAATGACCTGAAATTTTATATGGGTTATTTCAATACCAGTAGGTAGCTACCATAAAAATTTCAGCTTCAAAATCTTTCTAGAAAATATTTTTGCTACAGTGTTAATTATGGTAAATTGTATGTTTAGGCAAAATCTTTTGCACCACAAATCCAAATTAGGTCTTTCCAGTTTCTATGTCTAGGTATATTCGTATTCTACCTTATGTGTAAATTTAAATCGCATTTGGTTAAGTTTTGCTTGCTTTTTGTTTATTTGTGGTTCGTCTTATTGGTTGTTCTTGGTTCTTTTGACTTTCGCTTAGGATTCGACATTTGCGGTAATCCAGAAACGATCCTCATAACCAATTGAAGCGACAAGAAGGCAGCGATTTGATCATGTTAATCCCAGTATTTTAAGTATTTATGTTGATTACAAATTCTATGTATGCATTGCTACTTGTTTTAATAGTTGGCCTAGTAGATGCATTTCCTTAGCAAATGATTATCCTCTACTACCATGAGCCTAGGTTACTTCTTTGTGAGTTAGAGTTCGTGGATGGGCTCTTGTCACTTAGTAGTTGCGAATTAATTGCTTAGCCATGCTTAGCCAGGTAGAAATGGGCGGTTATCGACTTGTCGATAACCTTGATCACAAAACTTATTATGATTTATGATTTCCACCTTGTGCCATGTCTGCTTGTGAAAACTAAAACTAAAAGCAAAATGATTTAGACTTGGGCACAATGGTATGTTGGTGTGATTCTCGGTGTGGCTGGATTGGTGCCTAAGTCACCAAGGAGAACATCTTGTTACACTAAACCAAGCATTTTAGCGTGCTAACCACACTAGAGGTATGGGACCTCTCTTGACTTAGTACTTTGGCGTGTGTGGCTCGGGTGCGGGAGGTCGCGGGAGGGATGGTGTTGGGAGCATTGTAGTGTCAGAAAGACTTCACCGGGATGGGATTTGTTGTCTTTCGACTGCAATCAGCGTATGGTGTTTCTACCCATACTGACGGCTCGTAGTTCATACACAATATTGGAAGGCGTCTCGTAGGACTTAGCCGTGCTGGCATACCTCTGAGTGTGCTTTGGCTTAAAGAAGCGATGCAGGTGTGGGTACATTGGTACACCCTGCAGGTTAAAACTATTGAATAGCCTCGTCTAGGTTATGGACACGGCAGGAGGTCTTTCAAGAGTTAGACTACAACCTTTTAAATTAAAACTTGATGGGTGAGTGCAGAATCGGGATTAGTGCTATGTTAATGGTGGCTATTGGGATAGTCACTTCGGTGGTTACTTGTATGTATCTTTATTCTTGTTATTTCAACATTAAAACAGATTTGCAAACTTGCTTTTAAATGTATTACATTATTGCAAATAAAGTTGGCTTCATGCAAAATGAGACATACAACCTCCACCTAAACAAGCTTGCATGTAGTTATGAATAGGTGCGCTATTCCACCGTCGATCTTGCGGGTACAAAGACAATCTTTGTGCTTTCGGATGCTATGCTTAATTGTTTTGTTGCGAGGAGGAAGGAGGTGAGCACGAAGGGCCTCACTTTTGTGAGTGTGTTGTGGTAGCTTGGGGGCGACTAGCTTAAGCGGCGATCGGTTGCCTTGTGGGTGTTTGGCTAGCAGTGCCGACTTTTGTTCTAGCCATCTTATGGCACTTTTGCTTCATTTGTCATTCTTGTATATTGTTATATTTGGCGAGTCGGCTCTCTTTTGTAATAACTTTACTTTATGTATGTCGTTGTTGACTTAGCGTTGTATGTTGTATGGAAGTGATGTGTAATTTTGT